>JALMGF010000123.1:0-682500 GCA_023333645.1 Sceloporus occidentalis
TGGTGGTGATGCCAGCGTCTCTTCGATGCCAGTTCGCTTCCTGGCTAGTGTCATGCCTCAAATGTCCCTAATGGTAAGGGCAGTTTCTCCCCCCTGGCTGCGTCTGTTTGCGGTGTGGCAACGCCTGCTACCTCCGCCGGAGTGGCCAGCTTACGCTAGGGCCTTGTGTCTGAGCTCTGGAAGTCCGCTGCCAAACGTCTAGGACTGACAGTGTTTGGATGCTTTGCTCTGGGGTGAAACAGGTGAGTGGGTCGCCAATTGCCCACTCATTCGCCTTTCCCATTTCCTTTTCCATTTCCATTTCATTATTTTCCTTCTGATACACAACCAACCAAACATAACACACACAATAACACAAATAACACAGTGACATAACACATAACACACATAACACATATAACACAGTGACAAGTGACAACACACATAACACACATAACACATACACGTACAATGCAAAAATCACAAGGACCTTTCCTCTTGTTATTTGTCCTGGCCTTCATTTCTACACTCACTAGCATTAACGCTATAACTCACACTTCATACTATAACATTTTTCCATCCACATACCTGCCAACAGACCCAACTTTTTCAGGGACAGTCCTGCTTTTTTCCAGTCCTGTCCCATCTAATTTAGCTAAACTAGGTATGCAAATACACGTTGGTAGTTATAGCTCGGTAGGTAGCACTAGTATAAACATTAAATAAATATAATAAAGTACTAAATAATAAATCTAACTTTAAAATACATTTAAATAAACCCCTAATTTTTTTTTAAAACCCATTAAAATTAAATTATTATTTAGACATAATACATCTTTAACCAAAGCAGTGCACTGCTACTAATCTTAAACATAACCGTACATTAACCCTAAGCTATTTTTTAGTTCTTGTCCAACATTTTTCCATCCGCATACCTGCCAACACACCCAAGATTTTGGTGGACAGTCCTGCTTTTTTCCAGTCCTGTCCAGTAAAAGTTGGGTTGTTGCAAAGTATGCCATTGTAAATAGGTAGCAAATGTTAGGCATGTATTACAAGTGGTCCAAAATCAATTTAAAAATGTAAAATAATCCCTATTCTTTTATTAAACATCTATGGATGTGTGATTGTGTATGATAAACGGAGGCCAAGTTCCTTGGAGCATTTGTCTCTAGGTCATTTTGTGTACAGTACACCTCAGTACGTGTGTGCAACTCTATTGGTCGTTTCGGCAGGGGGCTGGCCTGCCATCAACGAATGAAGTGCGTTCTGCAATTCACTAGTTGATGCCAGACCAGCCCCCTGCCGAAACGACCAATAGAGTTGCACACACGTTCCTTCACGGCAGCTGCTGCTGCTCCGATGTGTTGTTAACCCCGTATTAACCCCTGCAAGGCAACCGGGAAGGAAACGAAGATTAAACGAGCACGAAGAATGTCCGCGAGTATTCGCCCGAAGAGAAGACAGGAACGGGCGAATATTCGCGGAATACGGAGGTTTTTTCCCCCCCGAAGACGAGCACGAAGACGAACACGAAGAGCCCCCTGGTGCCCAAGTCTAATAACTATGCAGAACTAACAAAACCTCTTTTACAGCTGCTTAAGAAAGACGTAAGATGGAACTGGGGGGAAGCCCAGGACAAAGCCATAGACGAGCTGAGGAGGAAACTCACTCAGGCACCCTGTTTGGCATATCCGGAGGGAGGTAAGCCTTTCTATCTGGAAACCGGATTTACTAATTTAAGTATAAGTGTGGTTTTGTATCAAAAACAGGACAATCTGAACAAAGTCATTGCATATGCAAGCAAAACCTTGTCACCTGTCGAAATGAAATTCAACAACTGTGAGAAAGCTTTATTGTCTACGGTATGGGCATTACAGAATTTTCGGAGCTATATCCACGGCGAGAAGATTATTGTAGAAACTGCTCACCAACCTCTACAATATTTGCAGAGCGACAGGATACGAGACGGTAATCTTTCTAACAGTAGAATTACTGCATGGACTTTATTCTTACAGGGATGGCCGTTAGAAGTCCGTTATAATCAAAATAAGAAGAACGTAGTTGCCCAGGGACTAGCAGATCTACATGATTGTGCTGCTCTACCTCTGGATGATAACTCTACCGGAGATGATTTCCTAGAGGAACAATTACTTTCTCCTTATAAAGCGTATGACGAGGAATATTGTCGACCACTATCGTGTGTATACATAGATGGTTGTTCATATCATATCACCATTGATAATGAACGGAAATTGGTTGCAGGTATTGGAATCACCTGGACAGGAGATTATCCAAATATATCTGTAGGATACAGCATTGGTCCTAAAAGCAGTCAGATAGCTGAACTTTGTGCCGTATATAAGGCCATTCAAATGGCAATTGAATATGGTGTTAAAGAATTTGTTATCATAACCGATTCTAACTACGTGCGCAATAGCTTTGTCGAATATCTGCCTAGCTGGAAACGTAACCAAATGCTGAGAAGTAACAACAAACCTGTGAAGCATGGTAAGCTGTTTTGTAAGATTGATGAATTGGTAATCAAACATGATTTGACCATTTATTGGAAGAAAACCAAAGGTCATTCTAAGATACAAAGTATCGATAAAGAAGGTAATGATTTGGCTGATTCATTAGCAAAACAGGCAGCCATCAATGGAGAACTTTTTAACATTGATGATCTTATTGGATCAATTCAGATTGAAGCCATAACTAGACAGCAAGCTAGAAATGAAGTGGACCTTAATATTGCACAATGGAGTCAAGAATTTCCCAATGAGGATCTGATCACTAGTCAAAAGAACGATCCTGTTATTGGTCGATTTTATGAGTATATAAAAGATCCTATTGCCAATCCTATCACTGATGATGATTGTAAGGATAATGAGGACTTGCGAATCTTAATGAGATATAAAGTCCAATTCAATTTAATGGATGGATTGCTGATCAGAACATCCAAACATGGCATACAACAATGGGTAGTTCCTACCACCTTTAGAGGTTTAATGTTGCAACACGCACACGATGCACCTACATCTGGTCATCGTGGGGATAAGATCACCTACGAAATACTGCGTGATTATGCCTATTGGCCACATATGCTAAGAGATGTGCAAACTTATTATCGAGGATGTTTGATTTGTCCGCAATTCCAGCCTCATGCTCCAACTCATCGTGCACCACTTCAGAAATGAGGAATGTCTCTACCTTGGTCTGACATACAAATCGATTTCATTGGACCTGTAACTAGATCCTCAAGAGGTAACAAGTATATGTTAACTGTTACATGTATGTTCACCAAATGGGTAGAATGTATCCCATGCAGAGAGAACACTAGTTCTGTGTGTGCAGCATTACTAATTAATCATGTATTTTCCAGATTTGGCCTTCCTCAGAGAATCGAGTCAGATCGTGGAAGTCATTTCACAAGCGAAGTGATGACAAAAATGTGGAAAATCCTAGGTGTGAAACGCAAGTTACATATCGCCTACCGTGCAGCTTCTAGCGGAGGGGTAGAGCGTTATAACCAGTCCATAGTAAATATACTCAAAAAGTATGTGAAAGAATCTGGCAAGGACTGGGATGTTAAATTGCCCTTGGTTCTAATGGCTATTAGAGCTACACCTAGTACCGCCACTAAGATGTCACCTTTTGAATTGATGACAGGCAGGAAGATGGTTTTACCACAACATTTGCTATATCGCACATCTGATCATAATTTGATCAACGCTGCAACAACTCATCAGTATGTTGAAAATCTACGTAAACATCTTCAACATGCATTTGCTTTTGCACAAAAGAATCTAGGAAAAGCAGCAATCAGTGCTAAAACCTATTATGATCTGAAGACTACTAAGAAAGAATATGAAATCTCCGACCAAGTTTATCTGTATAACTTTGCACGAAACCAAGTGAAGGAAAAGAAGTTTCTACCTTCTTGGAAGGGTCCATATGTCATAATTGACAAGATTTCACCAGTAGCTTATAAGATCAAGATTCCTAAAGATGGTGATTTTGTTGAAAAATGGGTTCATATTAACCAATTGCGTGTTTGTCATCCTAGATCTCGGTTAAGAATTCTAGATAATGATTCTGAGATAGAAGACTGAACATCGGTGTGAAATCAGAAGATCCAAGTCAACAATGTGGTATCGTATACAACTTGACATGTGGTTATGTTATGTGATAATGTATATCCATAAAGTTGATTTCCATACCATCCAGCAACTATTTTAAGATTGATAGGTAGATTGGATAGCTATGTTTTAATGTCAAGTGATATTACAAGTACGTATACTCATACTATTCTTTTTTTTTGAATATTAAGATAAGGATTCGAGTTCTGAAAGATGTCCAAGAAGGATGAGGCGGTCGTTTGGATCGTATTACTCCTGTGTCACGAGATGCGGATGGAACCGATCGCAGAGCCTGGACCATCCTCTGGCATCATGATCCAAGAAGCTCCTGGATTTATCCTTACAGAAAAGAGGATCCTAACACAACGTGTGTTTGTCAGCTTAGACCCGAAGATCTCCATCGAAAAACAGTACAATGTTTCGTCAATGCAGCTCCCTGAATTAAAGGCCTGGTACCAGATGCATCTTGAAAGAGCACAAAGACGCGTTCAAGAAATTTTGGAACAAGCCAGGAAGCCGTTTGTATCAAGCTCCATTACAATGAATCATCGAGCTAAAAGATTCCTTGTTGTCTTAATTGTTGCCTTGGTATGTACAGCCATAGGTGCAGTCGTTGCAACCGGTATGTCTGCTGCAAACTCTGTTTCTGTTCAAACTTTGGAGAACGAAATTCGAGGCTTAAAAGGAGAAATCAATGCTATTCATCGGGAAATGGAACGACAAAGAGAGTATCTAGTAGACTTAATGGTTATGGTAAATGATACCATTGTAACCACGAATATGCATTCCAAATTAATCTCTCACTCCATTAATCTGCACCAAAGTCATGAACAATTCAAACGTGAACTTTTGTTTATGCACGACCCGATAATATTCCACACAACTTCATTTTTGGACGAAGCGCAATCTGGAATGACTGATTTAACCAGAGGACACATCCCTTTATATTTTGTTGCAGACGATATCGTTCGTAAAATGATTACAAAAGTCGATGGCAATACCGTGGAACCCATGCAACTAAATCTGGCCTATGAAATGGGAAGTGCTCTTCCTCTTTATATTCATCCAGAGAGAATGGAAATATGTTTCTTATTATCAATCCCATATGTTACCCCACGAAATATTTTTCAGTTGAAAACCATACACAATGTGGATTGGTCATATTACAACGACATCATTTTTGGTTTTATGATTGTAACAGTTCTTATATGGCTAATTATTCTTACTGTAAAATTTTCATTAATGACTTCTCTTACAGGAGCAAAAGTGTTCCAATCCGTGCATTATACCCCTGCAAGTCCCATGTCGGACAATATGATTTGAAGTCGTTAATATGCCATCTGACACTTGTTGAGATCATTCTAAAGCAAACTGGACTTTGCTTTGTCATAATCTAAAAGGGGGATTATGTCAGATATTTTATCATAGAAAACATGTATTTCACATATTCTGTATTTTACATGAAATCAAAATGGAGTCAGATCCATTTTATTTTACTTAATCATGTAGTGATGATTTCTTTTTGTCCTTGTTCCCTCTATAATAGAGAACAAAGGAGTATTCATGTATAATGATGTTTCAGTATGTATGATACAATTAATGTGATCTTCCATGAGAAAGTTAAGGAGTAGACGCTGCATATCTTTAGAAATGTAACTTGGAATGGGGGATACATGGTAAGACTACCAAGGCCTGAGTTACTATCTAGGAGGTAACACCTGGCGATTAGGGTAACCAAGGATAAATTCCAAACACATATTTAATGGTTTTAAGTTAATTCTTAGACCAGAGCGTCTCTCACAGGTAAATTAAGAAATAACAACGGTGTAAATATGAGTAGAAATCCTAATTTTAATGGATAAAACCCACCGTTATGATTGGAGAATTCCAATCAAGAGGTGGAGGCTATGATAATAAGCTCTGTTTTTAAGCTTATGTCTTGGATAATTAAAAAAAAAAAAAGAAAAAGGACGGACGGACTTATTCACCAAATTTACCCCAGAGAATTGGAATCTTAAGATTCTGGCACCATATTTCACTCTTGGAGTTACTTTGAGTTCTAACCTATATACCTTTTAGAAAGTTATATTCTTTCCCACTTAATTTCTTGCCACTGAACAAGGATTAATTTCTACAAGGACCAGTTGGACAACAGCAACAAGTGGTGGTAAATATAATTGTTTTATTATTCTGAATAGAGATGAATTTTGTCTTCTTCATATAGAATTCCCTGTTTCTGTTTTGTCATATTAGTTAATCTAATATAAGAGAGATAGTGATATCTTTATTACTGCCCGGATTATTATCAATTTTTGGTTGCTGAGTGGACTGGAAATTAATTGTGTGTTAGACTCATAAAGTACTAATTCATATTGATAACTATCGATAATATATTGTATTTGAATTGATTCATTTTTGACATGTTTTAAGAACTTTGTGTTTTATATTATGCACTGTGTGACTCATACATAGATTTTATAAATTGTATTCACAATAAATAAATATTTTTATTGACTATCGTGGCGATATCTATCTAATTTGAATTATAATTTTCGGCGATCTGAAAGAATTTAGGATCGGAGATAAAATATAGGGTATCTCCTTAAATTCATATTGTGGATGTGGTACTACAATATTTGATAGCGTCGTTATTTTGCGTCTGTGATAAAATATTGGTTTTGCCTATTTTGTCTCATTAATATCCCTAACACATAGGAGTGATCAACAGCAATTAACAGATGTGGGAAAGGCTGAACTTAATGATGAGTGTCTTTTTTCAGCCTATGGAACTACATATATGTAACAATGTAACTCTTGGGTTTTTTCATTTTCCCTTTTGAATAATATTTCTCACTGTAGAATGAATATATAATGAATGTATAACCCTTTTTGCAGATTGATGGGCAGCAACAATCGCTTCTCTTAGATCCTGTAAACTCGTTGAGCAGGGCCCTCCTTGCCTGTTGTCTATTTCGCAGTTGGACACCAGAGAGCCCCTCCCCCCGCCGCCAGTCCTGCCCCCTAATCCTGGGTAGTTTAGGCCCCCCAATAAAAAAATAAAACTATTGTATACAGACGTGTGGATATTGAAAAAGTTGAATCGATAAGGCAATGGTTGAGTGACAAGAAAAAAAAAGGTTGTAGTTAATGTGTATATTCAGCAGAAGCTTCTTAACATGTTTATCACCGATATTACAAAATGTGTTATAGGAAAGCCATGGCTTTTTGCAGCTGATTCAAAGGTCTGCAGCAGGCTAGTCATTTTGTACTCAAAATGTTTGTTGAATGTAATGAGCACTAAAACAAAAAAAGAATGAATATATTGTAGACCTTTACATTCTGTGTTATTTTGCTTACTAGAAGCAGCTGCAGAGCTAAAGTGTACCCCCATCTCCACTTCTGCCACCAGTTTAGGCTGCAAAATCTCCGCCATAGAAATAAATATTTATTAAAAATTCATTTTTTTGTCAATGCTCTCAGGGGTCTTGTTAGACCTCCTGGAACTCTCTTGCGAGCCATGTGCACTGGATCACAGGAGATAAGTTCGGCCGAATGCACCTCCTACAAGAGAAGGGGCTCAGGGGCGACAAAGGCAGCAAATGCATAAGCAGGTATACTGATGAATCCTGCCATGGATTTGCAAGGCGGGGAAATGTAGCTGCGCAGCTATTTCTAGTCAATTCCTGGCTGTTTTGATCACATTTCAGAATGTGTCTATTCCACTTCACCATGTATAGAGTTTATAATTGAGGTGCCAAATATATCACTGTTACCCCTATCCATGTTTCCAGGCATCAAGTCATGTCCCACTTGTTGCCTGCACCCTGTCCCCTGGAGCAATTTCTGTGGACACCATGTGGATTCCCGCAACAAGCCCAGGCTTTTCTCTGGCATCCTGACAGGACCCACCTATACAAATCTGGGATCCGCCAGGGTACTGACAGACTTTCGCTGGTGGAAGGAGAAGCTTTGGAAAGGCTTGTTGGAAATCTATCCTTTGAAGGCAGGGTTACTGTCAAGAGATGTAAAAGGCGGACTCGAGTTTTATGGCATTGACAAATCTGTAGGAGTTATGTCAAAAGTTGAGCTGAGTACCACTAGGTGAACCCCCCAGACATGGAACCCAAACAAATCAGGAGGCAATTATAAAATGCTCATATACACAATAAATACCGTATTGGCTCGGATATAACCATTGAGAGCATTTGCTCTGGAAAAAACCTTATCTTATAATCGGGTAAATACGGTACTGTCAGGTTTTATCTTAAGAATTTGATATTTTGTAGACAGATACAATTTCCCTGCTCAAATATATTGCTGAAATTGACTCTGTTTTGTAGATAGTCCAGTTCTTATTGTGTCTCTGAATTCCCTAGAATCGGTTCCTGACGATTAGAACGTTAGTGTTGAATATAGTGAAAAGGCTCTTAAAAATAAGCAATTTTGGTGCTTAGATTGTAAAGTGGATTTATCACCATGGCAGCACTGTTCTGGTGAGTGCGCCATTTCATCACTATGGTGAGGAGACCCCTTTTCAAACATTGTACAATGATCACTTTTTATTTTAGTAAAACACATCAGTGGAATGACAATATGGGCATGACTGCCTTTCTGGGTGGTCTGGTCCCCTAGTTTTCATTCTTCTGAAATGAAATCTTTCGTCCTATGTTCCCATTTTAGCAGCCCAACATGTGTATTTAGGCTAGGCGATCTACGCTAAGTTGGTTCATCTGTTATTTTTAGAACAGACCCTATGAAACGGGCACTAGGTAAATAAATCGCTGTGCACTCTATGGGTTGATCTACAGCCCTCTAGGACTGGAGGTAGACCTCACCAACAGCTTCTTCTACGAATGGTTATTTCCTTCGCCCCAAACACAAACCTTAAATAATCAGTTAAATTCTGACTACAAACATGTATTATCGTGAAGTAGAACTAGCTGTTATGGTAAATGTGGTGCAGCTGGCCTGTACTAATACCACCCTTGCAATAGAAACTAAATGGAAGTTACTTACAGAAGTTGCGATTCTGTATAATTTTTTTTTTGCGTATATGGGACAATGTCAACAGAATATTAAATGTATGTGTGGGAGGTTCTTTTATTTTTACATCCAATGTTTTGGACCCTGTAGTGACTTTCTATATAACTTCTTTATCAATTCTTCTCATTTCTTTACAAAATTGTTCATTATTTCTTGTCATTGTTACAGTTTCCCTGTCTGTGGTGCAAGGTCTCAGCTTTCTATCCCCATTTTCTATGTAGTATGTAGTGGAAAACATGAATAAACTACTTGTTTGTTTAAGCTGTTGTGTTCATACTTTAGATGCTGCTTGGTATATTTTTCTGTTTTTTGGTCACTGCACTTTTTCAATGTGTTTTCTTACGCCTTTTCTTTTGCGAGTATGCATGTTATAGCTGTGTGTGTGTGTGAGGGGGAAGCTATTTTAACCACATACAGCTATTGGGGTAGAGAATATTTTAGTACGCTGCCCATCTGGGTCACTCCTGTGCCAGCCTCTGATTTCATATTGGCCATAAGTTTATACCTTATCTTCCTTTATTTGCTATTATAGCTGTGGGTTTGATTCTGCAGTGCCATGGAATCGTGTGGAAAGTAGTTTTCTCAGATATTGGCCATTGGTGTTACTGCTGTTGTGTCTACCTTTTACGCTTGGGGGTTCACGTGCGCATGTGCTCCTATGGAGGAGCCTCCACTGCCCCTGACACTTTAAAATGTAAAGACACCCACAAAAAAATAATGTTGGCAAGAATATATTATTTCATCCACAAATTTGTAAGCTGTATGTCAACTGGAAAAAACAGAAATCTGAAAAAATAAACTATTACGTATTAATAAATTACGTTTAAATAAATACCATTTACTGAACAGATATGGTGGTAATGCATAACCCCATCACTATATACTAAAGCAACTCACACAGAAGATAATTATACATTTAACTATTTATTAATCACTAATTCTAAGGCATCTAAATATCCAATACAATCCACAAGAGATTGTTATTTCACTAGAACTCATGTTATTATTCCCTCTAGCCAGGGGAGCCAAGCTTTGGTTGCCGCAGTCCAAAGAAGAGAAGCCTCTCAGATCCTTCAGGTCTAGTAGCGGCCTTGGTTGTTGTTGGTGGGGTAACGGTTTTACGCAAGATGTCATCAGCGAGGCAGAGGATGGATCTCTGAAGTCCAGGTGGTGCGAGGTTATTATACAAGCGGCAATTTATGGCTCCTTCTGATGGTGGTGGGGAGATGAATGGTTCCTGCAAGGGCTCTGCTTCCTTTACTACGCTCACAATATCTTTCTCTGCATGTTTTACATCATTCCTGTTGACAGCCAGCTCTTTTTGGATAGTAATAAGAGTATTCCAGGTGGTATTCTGCTCTTCTCTTAACTTTTCATATTCTATTACAGCGCTCTGGGCCCTTTCATTAGAGATATTTAATTCTGATTTTAAATGTTCAATCATCTCCTCAGAGGCCTTGTGATCCGCTTTCAAATCATTGTAATCTTTAGTGATAGCTAGGCTGTACGAAGCTAGGTCTAAAAAAGCTTCCGGTCCTGTCCCCATTTGCGTCACCACCATCCGTACCTCCACTGTCTGCGATTCCAGCAGCGTCTCTATGTTCTTTCCAGATTGCATCTCCCTTCTATATCTCTCAAGCTCCTCCATGTTTGCTTTCAATTCTCTCTGTTGTTCTTCAATGCGCTGCTGTTGTTCCTGCAGTTGGGAAGTCAGTTGGTCGACTTCCCTCTTTAAAGATTCTGGGTCAAGAGCAGGACCATCCTGCTCTCCCACATCAAAATATAACTTTTCGAGAAAACATTTGCTGCTTCTCAGCTCCTTTCTGCATCGTGGGCACGATACTTTGGGGCTAGTGCAAAACCACTGAAAGATGCACTTTTGATGGAAAGTGTGCCCGCAACAAATCGCTGCCACGTCACAACTGTTATCCAAATAATCCATGCAAATACTGCATGTTGCCCAAAGGGGCATGGCTGCAGCTTTCCGTAATCTCTCTAGTCACGTTAGTCGCCTCTATTCACCTCTGCACTGTGAAGAAAAATGTGCACACGGAACTCTTGGATCCCTGCTACGACTCTTCTCATCTTTCTGATGTCATAGAGCAGCCATGACTGAGAAAGTTTAACCTCTAAACTGCTAATCAGTGAGTGTTTATGTGATTGAGATGGCATTTAAGGATTCTGTTTAAAAACATAGTGCAATGATGGATAGTATTTTGCTTTAAAGTGTGTCTGTTGTTGCAAAAATGACAAAGTGACATTGTTTTGTAGAGCATTAATGCCCACTTACACATTGTGCTAGCCAATCAGAAAATTAAATATTTACATTAAATATTTTTTAAAACACTGATGGCACCTATGTATTTTTCACAACAGAAGGGTTAAATTGTCTGCCTTAATGAGCAGGACATTTTTACAATATAGAACCAGAGCATTTTCTGTGTCTTTTGACCATTTCCCTTCTTATTTAGTATACAGACAGTATATATCAATCAGATGTTTGGGGTCACTTAGCTGTTTTCATGGAAAACAACTACATTTCTACCTGTGCTAACAGGATTAGCTCCTGTACCATTGGAACATAGGAGTGATCAACAGCAATTAACAGATGTGGGAAAGGCTGAACTTAATGATGAGTGTCTTTTTTCAGCCTATGGAACTACATATATGTAACAATGTAACTCTTGGGTTTTTTCATTTTCCCTTTTGAATAATATTTCTCACTGTAGAATGAATATATAATGAATGTATAACCCTTTTTGCAGATTGATGGGCAGCAACAATCGCTTCTCTTAGATCCTGTAAACTCGTTGAGCAGGGCCCTCCTTGCCTGTTGTCTATGTCGCAGTTGGACACCAGAGAGCCCCTCCCCCCGCCGCCAGTCCTGCCCCCTAATCCTGGGTAGTTTAGGCCCCCCATAAAAAAATAAAACTATTGTATACAGACGTGTGGATATTGAAAAAGTTGAATCGATAAGGCAATGGTTGAGTGACAAGAAAAAAAAAGGTTGTAGTTAATGTGTATATTCAGTAGACTTTGGCACCAGGGGGCTCTTCATGTTCGTCTTCGTGCTCGTCTTCGGGGGGAAAAAAACCCTTCGTATTCCGCGAATATTCGCCCGTTCCTATCTTCTCTTCGGGCGAATATTCGCGGACATTCTTCGTGCTCGTTTAATCTTCGTTTCCTTCCCGGTTGCCTAGCAGGGGTTAATACGGGGTTAACAACACATCGGAGCAGCAGCAGCTGCCGTGAAGGAACGTGTGTGCAACTCATTCGTTGATGGCAGGCCAGCCCCCTGCCGAAAAGACCAAAAGAGTTGCACACACGTACTGAGGTGTACTGTACACAAAATGACCTAGAGACAAATGCTCCAAGGAACTTGGCCTCCGTTTATCATACACAGTCACACATCCATAGATGTTTAATAAAAGAATAGGGATTATTTTACATTTTTAAATTGATTTTGGACCACTTGTAATACATGCCTAACATTTGCTACCTATTCACAATGGCATACTTTGCAACAACCCAACATTTACTGGACAGGACTGGAAAAAAGCAGGACTGTCCACCAAAATCTTAGGTGTGTTGGCAGGTATGCGGATGGAAAAATGTTGGACAAGAACTAAAAAATAGCTTAGGGTTAATGTACGGTTATGTTTAAGATTAGTAGCAGTGCACTGCTTTGGTTAAAGATGTATTATGTCTAAATAATAATTTAATTTTAATTTTAATGTTTTTTAAAAAATTAAGGGGTTTATTTAAATGTATTTTAAAGTTAGATTTATTATTTAGTACTTTATTATATTTATTTAATGTTTATACTAGTGCTACCTACCGAGCTATAACTACCAACGTGTATTTGCATACCTAGATAGCTAAATTAGATGGGACAGGACTGGAAAAAAGCAGGACTGTCCCTGAAAAAGTTGGGTCTGTTGGCAGGTATGTGGATGGAAAAATGTTATAGTATGAAGTGTGAGTTATAGCGTTAATGCTAGTGAGTGTAGAAGTGAAGGCCAGGACAAATAACATGAGGAAAGGTCCTTGTGATTTGTGCATTGTACGTGTATGTGTTATGTGTGTTATGTGTGTTGTCACTGTGTGTTATATGTGTTATGTATTATGTCACTGTGTTATTTGTGTTATTGTGTGTGTTATGTTTGGTTGGTTGGTTGTGTATCAGAAGGAAAATAATGAAATGGAAATGGAAAAGGAAATGGAAAAGGCGAATGAGTGGGCAATTGGCGACCCACTCACCTGTTTCACCCCAGAGCAAAGCATCCAAACACTGTCAGTCCTAGACGTTTGGCAGCGGACTTCCAGAGCTCAGACACAAGGCCCTAGCGTAAGCTGGCCACTCCGGCGGAGGTAGCAGGCGTTGCCACACCGCAAACAGACGCAGCCAGGGGGGAGAAACTGCCCTTACCATTAGGGACATTTTGGGTATGACTCTAGCCAGGAAGCGAACTGGCACAGAAGAGATGCTGGCACCACCACAACCACCACCACCACCACCAGCAGCAGCATTGAAAAATGGGAAAGGCGAATGAGTGGGCAATTGGCGACCCACTCACCTGTTTCACCCCAGGGCAAAGCACCCAAACACTGTCAGTCTTAGACGTTTGGCAGCAGACTTCCAGAGCTCAGACACTAGGCCCTAGCGTAAGCTGGCCACTCCGGCGGAGGTAGCAGGCGTTGCCACACCGCAAACAGACGCAGCCAGGGGGGAGAAACTGCCCTTACCATTAGGGACATTTTGGGCATGACTCTAGCCAGGAAGCGAACTGGCACAGAGGAGATGCTGGCACCACCACAACCACCACCACAACCACCACCAGCAGCAGCATTGAAAAATGGGAAAGGCGAATGAGTGGGCAATTGGCGACCCACTCACCTGTTTCACCCCAGGGCAAAGCACCCAAACACTGTCAGTCTTAGACGTTTGGCAGCAGACTTCCAGAGCTCAGACACTAGTCCCTAGCGTAAGCTGGCCACTCCGGCGGAGGTAGCAGGCGTTGCCACACCGCAGACAGAGGCAGCCAGGGGGGAGAAACTGCCCTTACCGTTAGGGACATTTTGGGCATGACTCTAGCCAGGAAGCAAACTGGCACGGAAGAGATGCTGGCACCACCACCACCAGCAGCAGCAGTGAAAAATGGGAAAGGCGAATGAGTGGGCAATTGGCGACCCACTCACCTGTTTCACCCCAGGGCAAAGCACCCAAACACTGTCAGTCTTAGACGTTTGGCAGCAGACTTCCAGAGCTCAGACACTAGGCCCTAGCGTAAGCTGGCCACTCCGGCGGAGGTAGCAGGCATTGCCACACCGCAGACAGAGGCAGCCAGGGGGGAGAAACTGCCCTTACCGTTAGGGACATTTTGGGCATGACTCTAGCCAGGAAGCAAAGTGGCACGGAAGAGATGCTGGCACCACCACCACAACCACCACCAGCAGCAGCATTGAAAAATGGGAAAGGCGAATGAGTGGGCAATTGGCGACCCACTCACCTGTTTCACCCCAGGGCAAAGCACCCAAACACTGTCAGTCCTTGGCGTTTGGGAGAGGACTTCCAGAACTCAGACACTAGGCCCTAGTGTAAATTGGCTACACCGGCGGAGGTAGCAGGCATTGCCACACCGCAGCAAGTGCAACCAGGGGGAGAAACTCCCCTCTCCATTAGGGACATTTGAGGCATGATTTCAGCCAGGAAGCGAACTGGCAAAAGATACTGGCACCACCACCAGCAGCAGCGTTGGAAACGGAAAAAGGTGAATGAGTGGGCAATTGACGACCCGCTCACCTGTTTCACCCCAGGGCAAAGCATCCGAAGACTGTCAGTCCTTGGCGTTTGGGAGCGGACTTCCAGAACTCAGACACTAGGCCCTAGCGTAAATTGGCTACACCGGCGGAGGTAGCAGACGTTGGCACACCACAAACACGTGCAACCAGGGGGAGAAACTACCTTAAACATTACAGAGAAAAAAAATCAACTTTCCAAGCTAAGAGCTGGGTAACCCAACTTGGGCAGATTGAATTTAAGAAAGGAAATCTGCTCCATCAGATGAGGTGAACAGTGGTTGGCGGACATGATAGTAGCTGCTGCGCAACCCATGAGAGTGCAGGCCACACACTCTTCTTTTCATCCCAGTAGCTAAGAGGATCAACATTAGGTGCAGAAGGAACTTCACAGAGGTAAAGTTTGACCATTTCAGCAGCACTACTCTCCTTTCTGCTGCTAGCTCTGTCAGATGGTCCAACTATACTCCCAAGTGCCTCTTCCCAAAACGCAGCTGCTCCACTCAGCTGTGTTGTGCTGCTTGTGGCACTGCTGCTGATGCTGCTGCTAGGAGTAGCAGACCACATCATCTCTTCCTCCTCCTGCACCTCTCCCTCCTCGGACAGCATTCCCATTTTACGCTGCCAGTCATGCACCTTGTTCACCCATTGCTCCCGGTAGCTACTGAGAACATTAAATTTCAAAGCTAGCTTTCCCTTAATTCTTGGATCGCAAAGGCACGCTAGCATCATTTCGGGACTCTCTTCCATTCGTTTGCGAAGGTGTACTTTTAGCAGATCCTTCAGCTTCCTGGCTATGGCTGCTACGTCAGGATGTAGAGTGCCACCTTGAACAGCCTCACGGTTTCCAAGGAACACATCCATCTTGCTGCCTAGATGGGAGAACACTGGGATTACCTGGGCCAGACTGGCAGTGTTTGAGCTTAAATTTTCTGTGGCATCCCTGAATGGTTTAAGGACTGCCACTAGCTGGGCGATCACTGTCCAATCCTCCCTATTCAATGGAGAGGTAATCCCAATATTGTGCTCTGAGGCAAGATTATGGATTGCCCTCTGCTGCTCCAAAATCCTCTCGAGCATGTCTAACGTGGAGTTCCACCGTGTACTGACATCCTGACGTAGGCAGTGTACGGGAAGACCTGACCTCTCTTGCTCTTCCCTCAAAAGTTGGCTAGCCTTAACACTATGGTGAAAGTGCCCAGCGATCTTTCTGCAGCGGGACAGAACTACTGCTGCCACATTAGTTCCTTCTGACATTGCTGCCTTCACTACAAGATGGATGATGTGGGCTGCACAGCGCACACCAACAATATGACCATCTCGCAGCGCTTTCACCATATTGGCACCTCCGTCAGTTACCACAAAACCAACTTCAACATTGGTGCCCGCCTCTGCTCCCACCCAAAGGCTAAACATTTTCCTCATTGCATGCAGAATATTTTGGGAAGTGTGCTTTTCATCCATCACTTCTGCATGGAGAAGGAAAGATCGGTAGCCTGCTGCAGCAGCTTCCTTAGACACACCGGGCTGCCACCAGTGTGCTGTCAAAGAAAGAAAGGCATGCTGGCCGCTAGGTGCACTCCACAAATCTGTAGTGAAATGAACACACTGACCAGCAGCCTTGGAAAGCTCCTCTTTCACTGCTGCAACACAGGACCGATACAATGAGGGGACAATGTTCCTGCTGAAAGTGGAACGTGACGGAACTGTATATTGTGGAGCCACAGCCGCCATCAATTGTTTGAAAGGCTCCCCTTCGATCATAGAGAAGGATGCCCCTCCAACAGCAATGAACTGACCAATCAGTCGCGTTACTTTATTGGCCTGCTGTTTGGGCATTGACCTTTTGGATTGGAATGCCACAAATTGTTCCAGGGTGGGCTGGACATGCAGTGCTCCAACCTGCCTTGGTCTCTGGCTGCCAGCACTAGCTGCTGCTGCTGCTGCTGCTATTGGCTCAGAAGAAGAAGCTGTTGGGGTTTTTCCACGGCCACCAGCTATGCTGCCTGCACTAAGTTTTACTTCTGCATCTTTCCCCAATAGCACAGCGTTGTGTTGAGTGCTGAGGTGATGCTTCATGCTAGCACTGGTAAAATGGCCAGACACTTTCCCTCTGCTTATTAGCTTCCCACAATGTTTGCACTTTCCATAGCGCCCTTCTTCAACATTTTCAAAGTGCTCCCAAATTGGGGCGCGCATAGCCTTGGAGTGTGCCTTGGGTGCTGCTCCTACTGCTCGGGGTGGATGAACAGAGGCAGAACTAGTGGTGGTGGGACTGCTGGTAACAGTACTGGCCATAGTGGGACTGCTAATTGCTTTAGATTTGGTGATGGTGATGGTGATGATCGTAGCGGAGAAGGTGGAGGCTCAGGGGAAAATTGTGCACTAGTCATTTGGACACTGCTCCCTGAGGAATCTGATTCCTGACCACTCATCTCCTCTACTTCCTCTGGCTCATAGTCTAGCTCTTCATTAGCCAGATCGAATGGAATTCCTGCTAGGCTGGAGCTAAGACTGATATCGTCGTGAGACTCGTGACTAGTAGTAGTGCGAGCAGGAAGAATAGACTCTGCACTTGGCCTCTCAGTCTCAGGCTCCTCTGCTACCTCGCTAGGTGGAGTCCCACTATGTGTAGCCCTCTCTCTAACTGTCTTTACAAAAATTTGGTAAGGACTTGGTGGCTTGCTAGAGGTACTAGGAGGACATGGCGTGGCGGTACCAGTGGGAACAGTAGGCGCAGCACTAGTGGTGGTAGAGGCGGTGGGGGTGGTGGTGGTGGTGGTGGTGGTTTTCCCTACAAAGGAATGAGATCGCTTTTGTTTGGGACCCCTCTGAGTCTTGCTGCTAATTTGGCTCTGCTTGGTACCTTGCATGCTGCTTGTGGATGGGGAAGATGCTGCTTGGGGCAAAAGGCACTTCTTTTTAGTCACTGGGCTGGTACTACTTGTGCTACCCTTTAACTTTGAACGTGCTTCTGGTGCTTTAGGCTTTCCGTAAAAAACCATAGAGCTTGTGGGCCTAGCCGCACTACTACTGCCTGCTTTTGGTGCCTTTCCTTTACTTGATGATCCTTCAAGCAATGCTTCCCCAAATGATAAGCGAGAGCTTGGCCTACTTGGCCGACTAGACTGACGCAAAGGCTGCATCTTAGAACTGGTGGTGGTGCTGGTGGTGGTGGTGGTGGTAGATGGAGCTTGTCCCTCCTTAGTCCCAAAAGGAGGATCCATTTCAAATTTTGTGTTGTGTGTGTAGTGTAGTGTAGTGTTTAAAAAACTATAAAAAAATTAAAAATTAAAAAAAAATTAAAAAAAGGAAAAATGAATTAAAGACAAAAAAATTAGAGGAAGTTCTCTTCAGTGCTACTGCTTAAAAAGTAAAACTATGCACTACTGCACTGTGCTGTTGTGTGCAATCTGGCAAAGTGCTAAAGTTATTTAAATTATTAACTCAAGATTAACTATTTAATAACTAGCAGTATTTTATTTTTAATTTGAATTTACACGGGCCTAAGAGCTTAGCCTACTACTATGCTAGCCTAAAGCTATATTTCCTTACTATAAGTCTACCTCTAGGCAGACGCTCTCAAACCCACTAAGCTAAAGTGAGGTTAAATCAGATTCAGTATGATTTATTAATTAATATTAAGTTATATAATATTAATAGATTAGAAATAATTTACTTATATATTATGTATTATAGATAGAAGAATATAGATTATGAATTAGAATTTAGAATTTGAATTACTTATATTATAGATTATGAATTAGAATTTATATTGTTATATATTATTTATAATATATTATAGATTAAGATTAAAGAAGATTAGAATTATTTTAGTACTACAGCTAGTAGCTTGAAGCTTTGCTTAGTACAGCTCGTCACAGTCAATTTTTCTTGAAAAGAATTAGAAATAAAATAAAATGTCACAGCAAAACAGTTAGCTTCACTGCTTGCTGAACAAAAACACACAGCACTTATGCGGCTGCACTCACTAGCCCAACAAGTTCACTTCACTGATGGACTGAGGTGAGCAAAACAAATGAAATAAAATGAAAGATTATTAATTAAGAAAAATTGACTTGGTCTCTTGCTGTTGCTAAAACAAAGCACAAACTATAGAGCTGCAGCACCAGTACTAATAAGATTAGCTGAACTATACGCTAGTAGTAATTAATTAATATTATTACTTTTATTTATAGCTAATTTAATTAACTATTAAGATAAGAAAGAATTATAGAATTATTGATATTACTGATTTTAGATTAGACACTAGTAGATGTCTTGAATGTCTACAGTACACACTACACTAGTATACTATTACTAACTATAACTGACAAATATATATATAATTTTATAATGAATTCAATTATTATATTAATTAATATTACTGATTTTAAATTAGACACTAGTAGATGAATGTCTACAGTACACTCTACACTAGTATACTATAGTATATATATATATGACTGACAAATATATATATAATATTATAATGAACTATTAAATTATAGACTCTATTAAATTATTATTTATAAATTCTATTTAATTTATTTAAGCAGGACAGGCAGTAGGCACTAGTGCCAGCCCAGGGCAAGGGCACCCCAGTGCCACTGAGACACTGGGTGCACTGTCAACTCAACAGCACTTACACTACAGTTGATGACAAATTAAGTAAAAAAAAATTTAAATTAATCAAATTATTATTATTAATTATATTAAGTAGCACTGAAGTGAGGATGAAGTACACTGTGAGAAATGGCAGGCTAAGGCTTACCAGTCTCACACAGAACAGAACAATCTCTCTGTAACGCTCGGATGCAGCACAGCAGTGTTGCCAAAGCAGTCACAGCGAAAAATGAATGGATCTCTCAGGCAAGCTCTGGTCTTATAAAGGCGCCTTCAGAATTCAAAAAATAGCAGCACAGGCATTGGACGAGACCCTTAGCTTGATGTCACAAGAGTGAGCTGATTGGACAGACGAGATGAGCTCACTTCGTGGTTGTGAGTCTTCGTCTTCTCCTACGTTTTGCCGGCACTGTATTCTCTTCGGCGTGTCTTCGGAACGAACAAAAAAACGGCCTCTTCGTGCTCGTTTTCATGTTCGCCCGAAGACGAATGCACAAGTCTAATATTCAGCAGAAGCTTCTTAACATGTTTATCACCGATATTACAAAATGTGTTATAGGAAAGCCATGGCTTTTTGCAGCTGATTCAAAGGTCTGCAGCAGGCTAGTCATTTTGTACTTTATATTTTTGTTGAATGTAATGAGCACTAAAACAAAAAAGGAATGAATATATTGTAGACCTTTACATTCTGTGTTATTTTGCTTACTAGAAGCAGCTGCAGAGCTACAGTTTACACTCACCCCCATCTCCACTTCTGCCACCAGTTTAGGCTGCAAAATCTCCGCCATAGAAATAAATATTTATTAAAAATTCATTTTTTTGTCATTGCTCTCAGGGGTCTTGTTAGACCTCCTGGAACTCTCTTGCGAGCCATATGCACTGGATCACAGGAGATAAGTTCGGCCGAATGCACCTCCTACAAGAGAAGGGGCTCAGGGGCGACAAAGGCAGCAAATGCATAAGCAGGTATACTGATGAATCCTGCCATGGATTTGCAAGGCGGGGAAATGTAGCTGCGCAGCTATTTCTAGTCGATTCCTGGCTGCTTTGATCACATTTCAGAATGTGTCTATTCCACTTCGCCATGTATAGAGTTTATAATTGAGGAGCCAATAATATCACTGTTACCCCTATCCATGTTTCCAGGCATCAAGTCATGTCCCACTTGTTGCCTGCACCCTGTCCCCTGGAGCAATTTCCGTGGACACCATGTGGATTCCCGCAACAAGCCCAGGCTTTTCTCTGGCATCCTGACAGGACCCACCTATACAAATCTGGGATCCGCCAGGGTACTGACAGACTTTCGCTGGTGGAAGGAGAAGCTTTGGAAAGGCTTGTTGGAAATCTATCCTTTGAAGGCAGGGTTACTGTCAAGAGATGTAAAAGGCAGACTCGAGTTTTATGGCATTGACAAATCTGTAGGAGTTATGTCAAAAGTTGAGCTGAGTACCACTAGGTGAACCCCCCAGACATGGAACCCAAACAAATCAGGAGGCAATTATAAAATCCTAATATACACAATATATACCGTATTGGCTCGGATATAACCATTGAGAGCATTTGCTCTGGAAAAAACCTTATCTTATAATCGGGTAAATACGGTACTGTCAGGTTTTATCTTAAGAATTTGATATTTTGTAGACAGATACAATTTCCCTGTTCAAATATATTGCTGAAATTGACTCTGTTTTGTAGATAGTCCAGTTCTTATTGTGTCTCTGAATTCCCTAGAATCGGTTCCTGACGATTAGAACGTTAGTGTTGAATATAGTGAAAAGGCTCTTAAAAATAAGCAATTTTGGTGCTTAGATTGTAAAGTGGATTTATCACCATGGCAGCACTGTTCTGGTGAGTGCGCCATTTCATCACTATGGTGAGGAGACCCCTTTTCAAACATTGTACAATGATCACTTTTTATTTTAGTAAAACACATCAGTGGAATGACAATATGGGCATGACTGCCTTTCTGGGTGGTCTGGTCCCCTAGTTTTCATTCTTCTGAAATGAAATCTTTCGTCCTATGTTCCCATTTTAGCAGCCCAACATGTCTATTTAGGCTAGGCGATCTACGCTAAGTTGGTTCATCTGTTATTTTTAGAACAGACCCTATGAAACGGGCACTAGGTAAATAACTCGCTGTGCACTCTATGGGTTGATCTACAGCCCTCTAGGACTGGAGGTAGACCTCGCCAACAGCTTCTTCTAGGAATGGTTATTTCCTTCGCCCCAAACACAAACCTTAAATAATCAGTTAAATTCTGACTACAAACATGTATTATCGTGAAGTAGAACTAGCTGTTATGGTAAATGTGGTGCAGCTGGCCTGTACTAATACCACCCTTGCAATAGAAACTACATGGAAGTTACAGAAGTTGCGATTCTGTATAAATTTTTTTTTTTGCGTATATGGGACAATGTCAACAGAATATTAAATGTATGTGTGGGAGGTTTTTTTATTTTTACATCCAATGTTTTGGACCCTGTAGTGACTTTCTATATAACTTCTTTATCAATTCTTCTCATTTCTTTACAAAATTGTTCATTATTTCTTGTCATTGTCACAGTTTCCCTGTCTGTGGTGCAAGGTCTCAGCTTTCTATCCCCATTTTCTATGTAGTATGTAGTGGAAACAATGAATAAACTACTTGTTTGTTTAAGCTGTTGTGTTCATACTTTAGATGCTGCTTGGTATATTTTTCTGTTTTTTGGTCACTGCACTTTTTCAATGTGTTTTCTTACGCCTTTTCTTTTGCGAGTATGCATGTTATAGCTGTGTGTGTGTGTGAGGGGGAAGCTATTTTAACCACATACAGCTATTGGGGTAGAGAATATTTTAGTACGCTGCCCATCTGGGTCACTCCTGTGCCAGCCTCTGATTTCATATTGGCCATAAGTTTATACCTTATCTTCCTTTATTTGCTATTATAGCTGTGGGTTTGATTCTGCAGTGCCATGGAATCGTGTGGAAAGTAGTTTTCTCAGATATTGGCCATTGGTGTTACTGCTGTTGTGTCTACCTTTTACGCTTGGGGGTTCACGTGCGCATGTGCTCCTATGGAGGAGCCTCCACTGCCCCTGACACTTTAAAATGTAAAGACACCCACAAAAAAATAATGTTGGCAAGAATATATTATTTCATCCACAAATTTGTAAGCTGTATGTCAACTGGAAAAAACAGAAATCTGAAAAAATAAACTATTACGTATTAATAAATTACGTTTAAATAAATACCATTTACTGAACAGATATGGTGGTAATGCATAACCCCATCACTATATACTAAAGCAACTCACACAGAAGACAATTATACATTTAACTATTTATTAATCACTAATTCTAAGGCATCTAAATATCCAATACAATCCACAAGAGATTGTTATTTCACTAGAATTGATGTTATTATTCCCTCTAGCCAGGGGAGCCAAGCTTTGGTTGCCGCAGTCCAAAGAAGAGAAGCCTCTCAGATCCTTCAGGTCTAGTAGCGGCCTTGGTTGTTGTTGGTGGGGTAACGGTTTTACGCAAGATGTCATCAGCGAGGCAGAGGATGGATCTCTGAAGTCCAGGTGGTGCGAGGTTATTATACAAGCGGCAATTTATGGCTCCTTCTGATGGTGGTGGGGAGATGAATGGTTCCTGCAAGGGCTCTGCTTCCTTTACTACGCTCACAATATCTTTCTCTGCATGTTTTACATCATTCCTGTTGACAGCCAGCTCTTTTTGGATAGTAATAAGAGTATTCCAGGTGGTATTCTGCTCTTCTCTTAACTTTTCATATTCTATTACAGCGCTCTGGGCCCTTTCATTAGAGATATTTAATTCTGATTTTAAATGTTCAATCATCTCCTCAGAGGCCTTGTGATCCGCTTTCAAATCATTGTAATCTTTAGTGATAGCTAGGCTGTACGAAGCTAGGTCTAAAAAAGCTTCCGGTCCTGTCCCCATTTGCGTCACCACCATCCGTACCTCCACTGTCTGCGATTCCAGCAGCGTCTCTATGTTCTTTCCAGATTGCATCTCCCTTCTATATCTCTCAAGCTCCTCCATGTTTGCTTTCAATTCTCTCTGTTGTTCTTCAATGCGCTGCTGTTGTTCCTGCAGTTGGGAAGTCAGTTGGTCGACTTCCCTCTTTAAAGATTCTGGGTCAAGAGCAGGACCATCCTGCTCTCCCACATCAAAATATAACTTTTCGAGAAAACATTTGCTGCTTCTCAGCTCCTTTCTGCATCGTGGGCACGATACTTTGGGGCTAGTGCAAAACCACTGAAAGATGCACTTTTGATGGAAAGTGTGCCCGCAACAAATCGCTGCCACGTCACAACTGTTATCCAAATAATCCATGCAAATACTGCATGTTGCCCAAAGGGGCATGGCTGCAGCTTTCCGTAATCTCTCTAGTCACGTTAGTCGCCTCTATTCACCTCTGCACTGTGAAGAAAAATGTGCACACGGAACTCTTGGATCCCTGCTACGACTCTTCTCATCTTTCTGATGTCATAGAGCAGCCATGACTGAGAAAGTTTAACCTCTAAACTGCTAATCAGTGAGTGTTTCTGTGATTGAGATGGCATTTAAGGATTCTGTTTAAAAACATAGTGCAATGATGGATATTATTTTGCTTTAAAGTGTGTCTGTTGTTGCAAAAATGACAAAGTGACATTGTTTTGTAGAGCATTAATGCCCACTTACACATTGTGCTAGCCAATCAGAAAATTAAATATTTACATTAAATATTTTTTAAAACACTGTTGGCACCTATGTATTTTTCACAACAGAAGGGTTAAATTGTCTGCCTTAATGAGCAGGGCATTTTTACAATATAGAACCAGAGCATTTTCTGTGTCTTTTGACCATTTCCCTTCTTATTTAGTATACAGACAGTATATATCAATCAAATGTTTGGGGTCACTTAGCTGTTTTCATGGAAAACAAGTACATTTCTACCTGTGCTAACAGGATTAGCTCCTGTACCATTGGAACATAGGAGTGATCAACAGCAATTAACAGATGTGGGAAAGGCTGAACTTAATGATGAGTGTCTTTTTTCAGCCTATGGAACTACATATATGTAACAATGTAACTCTTGGGTTTTTTCATTTTCCCTTTTGAATAATATTTCTCACTGTAGAATGAATATATAATGAATGTATAACCCTTTTTGCAGATTGATGGGCAGCAACAATCGCTTCTCTTAGATCCTGTAAACTCGTTGAGCAGGGCCCTCCTTGCCTGTTGTCTATTTCGCAGTTGGACACCAGAGAGCCCCTCCCCCCGCCGCCAGTCCTGCCCCCTAATCCTGGGTAGTTTAGGCCCCCCAATAAAAAAATAAAACTATTGTATACAGACGTGTGGATATTGAAAAAGTTGAATCGATAAGGCAATGGTTGAGTGACAAGAAAAAAAAAGGTTGTAGTTAATGTGTATATTCAGCAGAAGCTTCTTAACATGTTTATCACCGATATTACAAAATGTGTTATAGGAAAGCCATGGCTTTTTGCAGCTGATTCAAAGGTCTGCAGCAGGCTAGTCATTTTGTACTCAAAATGTTTGTTGAATGTAATGAGCACTAAAACAAAAAAAGAATGAATATATTGTAGACCTTTACATTCTGTGTTATTTTGCTTACTAGAAGCAGCTGCAGAGCTAAAGTGTACCCCCATCTCCACTTCTGCCACCAGTTTAGGCTGCAAAATCTCCGCCATAGAAATAAATATTTATTAAAAATTCATTTTTTTGTCAATGCTCTCAGTTAGACCTCCTGGAACTCTCTTGCGAGCCATGTGCACTGGATCACAGGAGATAAGTTCGGCCGAATGCACCTCCTACAAGAGAAGGGGCTCAGGGGCGACAAAGGCAGCAAATGCATAAGCAGGTATACTGATGAATCCTGCCATGGATTTGCAAGGCGGGGAAATGTAGCTGCGCAGCTATTTCTAGTCAATTCCTGGCTGTTTTGATCACATTTCAGAATGTGTCTATTCCACTTCACCATGTATAGAGTTTATAATTGAGGTGCCAAATATATCACTGTTACCCCTATCCATGTTTCCAGGCATCAAGTCATGTCCCACTTGTTGCCTGCACCCTGTCCCCTGGAGCAATTTCTGTGGACACCATGTGGATTCCCGCAACAAGCCCAGGCTTTTCTCTGGCATCCTGACAGGACCCACCTATACAAATCTGGGATCCGCCAGGGTACTGACAGACTTTCGCTGGTGGAAGGAGAAGCTTTGGAAAGGCTTGTTGGAAATCTATCCTTTGAAGGCAGGGTTACTGTCAAGAGATGTAAAAGGCGGACTCGAGTTTTATGGCATTGACAAATCTGTAGGAGTTATGTCAAAAGTTGAGCTGAGTACCACTAGGTGAACCCCCCAGACATGGAACCCAAACAAATCAGGAGGCAATTATAAAATGCTCATATACACAATAAATACCGTATTGGCTCGGATATAACCATTGAGAGCATTTGCTCTGGAAAAAACCTTATCTTATAATCGGGTAAATACGGTACTGTCAGGTTTTATCTTAAGAATTTGATATTTTGTAGACAGATACAATTTCCCTGCTCAAATATATTGCTGAAATTGACTCTGTTTTGTAGATAGTCCAGTTCTTATTGTGTCTCTGAATTCCCTAGAATCGGTTCCTGACGATTAGAACGTTAGTGTTGAATATAGTGAAAAGGCTCTTAAAAATAAGCAATTTTGGTGCTTAGATTGTAAAGTGGATTTATCACCATGGCAGCACTGTTCTGGTGAGTGCGCCATTTCATCACTATGGTGAGGAGACCCCTTTTCAAACATTGTACAATGATCACTTTTTATTTTAGTAAAACACATCAGTGGAATGACAATATGGGCATGACTGCCTTTCTGGGTGGTCTGGTCCCCTAGTTTTCATTCTTCTGAAATGAAATCTTTCGTCCTATGTTCCCATTTTAGCAGCCCAACATGTCTATTTAGGCTAGGAGATCTACGCTAAGTTGGTTCATCTGTTATTTTTAGAACAGACCCTATGAAACGGGCACTAGGTAAATAACTCGCTGTGCACTCTATGGGTTGATCTACAGCCCTCTAGGACTGGAGGTAGACCTCACCAACAGCTTCTTCTACGAATGGTTATTTCCTTCGCCCCAAACACAAACCTTAAATAATCAGTTAAATTCTGACTACAAACATGTATTATCGTGAAGTAGAACTAGCTGTTATGGTAAATGTGGTGCAGCTGGCCTGTACTAATACCACCCTTGCAATAGAAACTACATGGAAGTTACTTACAGAAGTTGCGATTCTGTATAATTTTTTTTTGGCGTATATGGGACAATGTCAACAGAATATTAAATGTATGTGTGGGAGGTTTTTTTATTTTTACATCCAATGTTTTGGACCATGTAGTGACTTTCTATATAACTTCTTTATCAATTCTTCTCATTTCTTTACAAAATTGTTCATTATTTCTTGTCATTGTCACAGTTTCCCTGTCTGTGGTGCAAGGTCTCAGCTTTCTATCCCCATTTTCTATGTAGTATGTAGTGGAAACAATGAATAAACTACTTGTTTGTTTAAGCTGTTGTGTTCATACTTTAGATGCTGCTTGGTATATTTTTCTGTTTTTTGGTCACTGCACTTTTTCAATGTGTTTTCTTACGCCTTTTCTTTTGCGAGTATGCATGTTATAGCTGTGTGTGTGTGTGAGGGGGAAGCTATTTTAACCACATACAGCTATTGGGGTAGAGAATATTTTAGTACGCTGCCCATCTGGGTCACTCCTGTGCCAGCCTCTGATTTCATATTGGCCATAAGTTTATACCTTATCTTCCTTTATTTGCTATTATAGCTGTGGGTTTGATTCTGCAGTGCCATGGAATCGTGTGGAAAGTAGTTTTCTCAGATATTGGCCATTGGTGTTACTGCTGTTGTGTCTACCTTTTACGCTTGGGGGTTCACGTGCGCATGTGCTCCTATGGAGGAGCCTCCACTGCCCCTGACACTTTAAAATGTAAAGACACCCACAAAAAAATAATGTTGGCAAGAATATATTATTTCATCCACAAATTTGTAAGCTGTATGTCAACTGGAAAAAACAGAAATCTGAAAAAATAAACTATTACGTATTAATAAATTACGTTTAAATAAATACCATTTACTGAACAGATATGGTGGTAATGCATAACCCCATCACTATATACTAAAGCAACTCACACAGAAGACAATTATACATTTAACTATTTATTAATCACTAATTCTAAGGCATCTAAATATCCAATACAATCCACAAGAGATTGTTATTTCACTAGAATTGATGTTATTATTCCCTCTAGCCAGGGGAGCCAAGCTTTGGTTGCCGCAGTCCAAAGAAGAGAAGCCTCTCAGATCCTTCAGGTCTAGTAGCGGCCTTGGTTGTTGTTGGTGGGGTAACGGTTTTACGCAAGATGTCATCAGCGAGGCAGAGGATGGATCTCTGAAGTCCAGGTGGTGCGAGGTTATTATACAAGCGGCAATTTATGGCTCCTTCTGATGGTGGTGGGGAGATGAATGGTTCCTGCAAGGGCTCTGCTTCCTTTACTACGCTCACAATATCTTTCTCTGCATGTTTTACATCATTCCTGTTGACAGCCAGCTCTTTTTGGATAGTAATAAGAGTATTCCAGGTGGTATTCTGCTCTTCTCTTAACTTTTCATATTCTATTACAGCGCTCTGGGCCCTTTCATTAGAGATATTTAATTCTGATTTTAAATGTTCAATCATCTCCTCAGAGGCCTTGTGATCCGCTTTCAAATCATTGTAATCTTTAGTGATAGCTAGGCTGTACGAAGCTAGGTCTAAAAAAGCTTCCGGTCCTGTCCCCATTTGCGTCACCACCATCCGTACCTCCACTGTCTGCGATTCCAGCAGCGTCTCTATGTTCTTTCCAGATTGCATCTCCCTTCTATATCTCTCAAGCTCCTCCATGTTTGCTTTCAATTCTCTCTGTTGTTCTTCAATGCGCTGCTGTTGTTCCTGCAGTTGGGAAGTCAGTTGGTCGACTTCCCTCTTTAAAGATTCTGGGTCAAGAGCAGGACCATCCTGCTCTCCCACATCAAAATATAACTTTTCGAGAAAACATTTGCTGCTTCTCAGCTCCTTTCTGCATCGTGGGCACGATACTTTGGGGCTAGTGCAAAACCACTGAAAGATGCACTTTTGATGGAAAGTGTGCCCGCAACAAATCGCTGCCACGTCACAACTGTTATCCAAATAATCCATGCAAATACTGCATGTTGCCCAAAGGGGCATGGCTGCAGCTTTCCGTAATCTCTCTAGTCACGTTAGTCGCCTCTATTCACCTCTGCACTGTGAAGAAAAATGTGCACACGGAACTCTTGGATCCCTGCTACGACTCTTCTCATCTTTCTGATGTCATAGAGCAGCCATGACTGAGAAAGTTTAACCTCTAAACTGCTAATCAGTGAGTGTTTCTGTGATTGAGATGGCATTTAAGGATTCTGTTTAAAAACATAGTGCAATGATGGATATTATTTTGCTTTAAAGTGTGTCTGTTGTTGCAAAAATGACAAAGTGACATTGTTTTGTAGAGCATTAATGCCCACTTACACATTGTGCTAGCCAATCAGAAAATTAAATATTTACATTAAATATTTTTTAAAACACTGTTGGCACCTATGTATTTTTCACAACAGAAGGGTTAAATTGTCTGCCTTAATGAGCAGGGCATTTTTACAATATAGAACCAGAGCATTTTCTGTGTCTTTTGACCATTTCCCTTCTTATTTAGTATACAGACAGTATATATCAATCAAATGTTTGGGGTCACTTAGCTGTTTTCATGGAAAACAAGTAAATTTCTACCTGTGCTAACAGGATTAGCTCCTGTACCATTGGAACATAGGAGTGATCAACAGCAATTAACAGATGTGGGAAAGGCTGAACTTAATGATGAGTGTCTTTTTTCAGCCTATGGAACTACATATATGTAACAATGTAACTCTTGGGTTTTTTCATTTTCCCTTTTGAATAATATTTCTCACTGTAGAATGAATATATAATGAATGTATAACCCTTTTTGCAGATTGATGGGCAGCAACAATCGCTTCTCTTAGATCCTGTAAACTCGTTGAGCAGGGCCCTCCTTGCCTGTTGTCTATTTCGCAGTTGGACACCAGAGAGCCCCTCCCCCCGCCGCCAGTCCTGCCCCCTAATCCTGGGTAGTTTAGGCCCCCCAATAAAAAAATAAAACTATTGTATACAGACGTGTGGATATTGAAAAAGTTGAATCGATAAGGCAATGGTTGAGTGACAAGAAAAAAAAAGGTTGTAGTTAATGTGTATATTCAGCAGAAGCTTCTTAACATGTTTATCACCGATATTACAAAATGTGTTATAGGAAAGCCATGGCTTTTTGCAGCTGATTCAAAGGTCTGCAGCAGGCTAGTCATTTTGTACTCAAAATGTTTGTTGAATGTAATGAGCACTAAAACAAAAAAAGAATGAATATATTGTAGACCTTTACATTCTGTGTTATTTTGCTTACTAGAAGCAGCTGCAGAGCTAAAGTGTACCCCCATCTCCACTTCTGCCACCAGTTTAGGCTGCAAAATCTCCGCCATAGAAATAAATATTTATTAAAAATTCATTTTTTTGTCAATGCTCTCAGTTAGACCTCCTGGAACTCTCTTGCGAGCCATGTGCACTGGATCACAGGAGATAAGTTCGGCCGAATGCACCTCCTACAAGAGAAGGGGCTCAGGGGCGACAAAGGCAGCAAATGCATAAGCAGGTATACTGATGAATCCTGCCATGGATTTGCAAGGCGGGGAAATGTAGCTGCGCAGCTATTTCTAGTCAATTCCTGGCTGTTTTGATCACATTTCAGAATGTGTCTATTCCACTTCACCATGTATAGAGTTTATAATTGAGGTGCCAAATATATCACTGTTACCCCTATCCATGTTTCCAGGCATCAAGTCATGTCCCACTTGTTGCCTGCACCCTGTCCCCTGGAGCAATTTCTGTGGACACCATGTGGATTCCCGCAACAAGCCCAGGCTTTTCTCTGGCATCCTGACAGGACCCACCTATACAAATCTGGGATCCGCCAGGGTACTGACAGACTTTCGCTGGTGGAAGGAGAAGCTTTGGAAAGGCTTGTTGGAAATCTATCCTTTGAAGGCAGGGTTACTGTCAAGAGATGTAAAAGGCGGACTCGAGTTTTATGGCATTGACAAATCTGTAGGAGTTATGTCAAAAGTTGAGCTGAGTACCACTAGGTGAACCCCCCAGACATGGAACCCAAACAAATCAGGAGGCAATTATAAAATGCTCATATACACAATAAATACCGTATTGGCTCGGATATAACCATTGAGAGCATTTGCTCTGGAAAAAACCTTATCTTATAATCGGGTAAATACGGTACTGTCAGGTTTTATCTTAAGAATTTGATATTTTGTAGACAGATACAATTTCCCTGCTCAAATATATTGCTGAAATTGACTCTGTTTTGTAGATAGTCCAGTTCTTATTGTGTCTCTGAATTCCCTAGAATCGGTTCCTGACGATTAGAACGTTAGTGTTGAATATAGTGAAAAGGCTCTTAAAAATAAGCAATTTTGGTGCTTAGATTGTAAAGTGGATTTATCACCATGGCAGCACTGTTCTGGTGAGTGCGCCATTTCATCACTATGGTGAGGAGACCCCTTTTCAAACATTGTACAATGATCACTTTTTATTTTAGTAAAACACATCAGTGGAATGACAATATGGGCATGACTGCCTTTCTGGGTGGTCTGGTCCCCTAGTTTTCATTCTTCTGAAATGAAATCTTTCGTCCTATGTTCCCATTTTAGCAGCCCAACATGTCTATTTAGGCTAGGCGATCTACGCTAAGTTGGTTCATCTGTTATTTTTAGAACAGACCCTATGAAACGGGCACTAGGTAAATAACTCGCTGTGCACTCTATGGGTTGATCTACAGCCCTCTAGGACTGGAGGTAGACCTCACCAACAGCTTCTTCTACGAATGGTTATTTCCTTCGCCCCAAACACAAACCTTAAATAATCAGTTAAATTCTGACTACAAACATGTATTATCGTGAAGTAGAACTAGCTGTTATGGTAAATGTGGTGCAGCTGGCCTGTACTAATACCACCCTTGCAATAGAAACTACATGGAAGTTACTTACAGAAGTTGCGATTCTGTATAATTTTTTTTTGGCGTATATGGGACAATGTCAACAGAATATTAAATGTATGTGTGGGAGGTTTTTTTATTTTTACATCCAATGTTTTGGACCCTGTAGTGACTTTCTATATAACTTCTTTATCAATTCTTCTCATTTCTTTACAAAATTGTTCATTATTTCTTGTCATTGTTACAGTTTCCCTGTCTGTGGTGCAAGGTCTCAGCTTTCTATCCCCATTTTCTATGTAGTATGTAGTGGAAAACATGAATAAACTACTTGTTTGTTTAAGCTGTTGTGTTCATACTTTAGATGCTGCTTGGTATATTTTTCTGTTTTTTGGTCACTGCACTTTTTCAATGTGTTTTCTTACGCCTTTTCTTTTGCGAGTATGCATGTTATAGCTGTGTGTGTGTGTGAGGGGGAAGCTATTTTAACCACATACAGCTATTGGGGTAGAGAATATTTTAGTACGCTGCCCATCTGGGTCACTCCTGTGCCAGCCTCTGATTTCATATTGGCCATAAGTTTATACCTTATCTTCCTTTATTTGCTATTATAGCTGTGGGTTTGATTCTGCAGTGCCATGGAATCGTGTGGAAAGTAGTTTTCTCAGATATTGGCCATTGGTGTTACTGCTGTTGTGTCTACCTTTTACGCTTGGGGGTTCACGTGCGCATGTGCTCCTATGGAGGAGCCTCCACTGCCCCTGACACTTTAAAATGTAAAGACACCCACAAAAAAATAATGTTGGCAAGAATATATTATTTCATCCACAAATTTGTAAGCTGTATGTCAACTGGAAAAAACAGAAATCTGAAAAAATAAACTATTACGTATTAATAAATTACGTTTAAATAAATACCATTTACTGAACAGATATGGTGGTAATGCATAACCCCATCACTATATACTAAAGCAACTCACACAGAAGACAATTATACATTTAACTATTTATTAATCACTAATTCTAAGGCATCTAAATATCCAATACAATCCACAAGAGATTGTTATTTCACTAGAATTGATGTTATTATTCCCTCTAGCCAGGGGAGCCAAGCTTTGGTTGCCGCAGTCCAAAGAAGAGAAGCCTCTCAGATCCTTCAGGTCTAGTAGCGGCCTTGGTTGTTGTTGGTGGGGTAACGGTTTTACGCAAGATGTCATCAGCGAGGCAGAGGATGGATCTCTGAAGTCCAGGTGGTGCGAGGTTATTATACAAGCGGCAATTTATGGCTCCTTCTGATGGTGGTGGGGAGATGAATGGTTCCTGCAAGGGCTCTGCTTCCTTTACTACGCTCACAATATCTTTCTCTGCATGTTTTACATCATTCCTGTTGACAGCCAGCTCTTTTTGGATAGTAATAAGAGTATTCCAGGTGGTATTCTGCTCTTCTCTTAACTTTTCATATTCTATTACAGCGCTCTGGGCCCTTTCATTAGAGATATTTAATTCTGATTTTAAATGTTCAATCATCTCCTCAGAGGCCTTGTGATCCGCTTTCAAATCATTGTAATCTTTAGTGATAGCTAGGCTGTACGAAGCTAGGTCTAAAAAAGCTTCCGGTCCTGTCCCCATTTGCGTCACCACCATCCGTACCTCCACTGTCTGCGATTCCAGCAGCGTCTCTATGTTCTTTCCAGATTGCATCTCCCTTCTATATCTCTCAAGCTCCTCCATGTTTGCTTTCAATTCTCTCTGTTGTTCTTCAATGCGCTGCTGTTGTTCCTGCAGTTGGGAAGTCAGTTGGTCGACTTCCCTCTTTAAAGATTCTGGGTCAAGAGCAGGACCATCCTGCTCTCCCACATCAAAATATAACTTTTCGAGAAAACATTTGCTGCTTCTCAGCTCCTTTCTGCATCGTGGGCACGATACTTTGGGGCTAGTGCAAAGCCACTGAAAGATGCACTTTTGATGGAAAGTGTGCCCGCAACAAATCGCTGCCACGTCACAACTGTTATCCAAATAATCCATGCAAATACTGCATGTTGCCCAAAGGGGCATGGCTGCAGCTTTCCGTAATCTCTCTAGTCACGTTAGTCGCCTCTATTCACCTCTGCACTGTGAAGAAAAATGTGCACACGGAACTCTTGGATCCCTGCTACGACTCTTCTCATCTTTCTGATGTCATAGAGCAGCCATGACTGAGAAAGTTTAACCTCTAAACTGCTAATCAGTGAGTGTTTATGTGATTGAGATGGCATTTAAGGATTCTGTTTAAAAACATAGTGCAATGATGGATATTATTTTGCTTTAAAGTGTGTCTGTTGTTGCAAAAATGACAAAGTGACATTGTTTTGTAGAGCATTAATGCCCACTTACACATTGTGCTAGCCAATCAGAAAATTAAATATTTACATTAAATATTTTTTAAAACACTGTTGGCACCTATGTATTTTTCACAACAGAAGGGTTAAATTGTCTGCCTTAATGAGCAGGGCATTTTTACAATATAGAACCAGAGCATTTTCTGTGTCTTTTGACCATTTCCCTTCTTATTTAGTATACAGACAGTATATATCAATCAAATGTTTGGGGTCACTTAGCTGTTTTCATGGAAAACAAGTACATTTCTACCTGTGCTAACAGGATTAGCTCCTGTACCATTGGAACATAGGAGTGATCAACAGCAATTAACAGATGTGGGAAAGGCTGAACTTAATGATGAGTGTCTTTTTTCAGCCTATGGAACTACATATATGTAACAATGTAACTCTTGGGTTTTTTCATTTTCCCTTTTGAATAATATTTCTCACTGTAGAATGAATATATAATGAATGTATAACCCTTTTTGCAGATTGATGGGCAGCAACAATCGCTTCTCTTAGATCCTGTAAACTCGTTGAGCAGGGCCCTCCTTGCCTGTTGTCTATTTCGCAGTTGGACACCAGAGAGCCCCTCCCCCCGCCGCCAGTCCTGCCCCCTAATCCTGGGTAGTTTAGGCCCCCCAACAAAAAAATAAAACTATTGTATACAGACGTGTGGATATTGAAAAAGTTGAATCGATAAGGCAATGGTTGAGTGACAAGAAAAAAAAAGGTTGTAGTTAATGTGTATATTCAGCAGAAGCTTCTTAACATGTTTATCACCGATATTACAAAATGTGTTATAGGAAAGCCATGGCTTTTTGCAGCTGATTCAAAGGTCTGCAGCAGGCTAGTCATTTTGTACTCAAAATGTTTGTTGAATGTAATGAGCACTAAAACAAAAAAAGAATGAATATATTGTAGACCTTTACATTCTGTGTTATTTTGCTTACTAGAAGCAGCTGCAGAGCTAAAGTGTACCCCCATCTCCACTTCTGCCACCAGTTTAGGCTGCAAAATCTCCGCCATAGAAATAAATATTTATTAAAAATTCATTTTTTTGTCAATGCTCTCAGTTAGACCTCCTGGAACTCTCTTGCGAGCCATGTGCACTGGATCACAGGAGATAAGTTCGGCCGAATGCACCTCCTACAAGAGAAGGGGCTCAGGGGCGACAAAGGCAGCAAATGCATAAGCAGGTATACTGATGAATCCTGCCATGGATTTGCAAGGCGGGGAAATGTAGCTGCGCAGCTATTTCTAGTCAATTCCTGGCTGTTTTGATCACATTTCAGAATGTGTCTATTCCACTTCACCATGTATAGAGTTTATAATTGAGGTGCCAAATATATCACTGTTACCCCTATCCATGTTTCCAGGCATCAAGTCATGTCCCACTTGTTGCCTGCACCCTGTCCCCTGGAGCAATTTCTGTGGACACCATGTGGATTCCCGCAACAAGCCCAGGCTTTTCTCTGGCATCCTGACAGGACCCACCTATACAAATCTGGGATCCGCCAGGGTACTGACAGACTTTCGCTGGTGGAAGGAGAAGCTTTGGAAAGGCTTGTTGGAAATCTATCCTTTGAAGGCAGGGTTACTGTCAAGAGATGTAAAAGGCGGACTCGAGTTTTATGGCATTGACAAATCTGTAGGAGTTATGTCAAAAGTTGAGCTGAGTACCACTAGGTGAACCCCCCAGACATGGAACCCAAACAAATCAGGAGGCAATTATAAAATGCTCATATACACAATAAATACCGTATTGGCTCGGATATAACCATTGAGAGCATTTGCTCTGGAAAAAACCTTATCTTATAATCGGGTAAATACGGTACTGTCAGGTTTTATCTTAAGAATTTGATATTTTGTAGACAGATACAATTTCCCTGCTCAAATACATTGCTGAAATTGACTCTGTTTTGTAGATAGTCCAGTTCTTATTGTGTCTCTGAATTCCCTAGAATCGGTTCCTGACGATTAGAACGTTAGTGTTGAATATAGTGAAAAGGCTCTTAAAAATAAGCAATTTTGGTGCTTAGATTGTAAAGTGGATTTATCACCATGGCAGCACTGTTCTGGTGAGTGCGCCATTTCATCACTATGGTGAGGAGACCCCTTTTCAAACATTGTACAATGATCACTTTTTATTTTAGTAAAACACATCAGTGGAATGACAATATGGGCATGACTGCCTTTCTGGGTGGTCTGGTCCCCTAGTTTTCATTCTTCTGAAATGAAATCTTTCGTCCTATGTTCCCATTTTAGCAGCCCAACATGTCTATTTAGGCTAGGCGATCTACGCTAAGTTGGTTCATCTGTTATTTTTAGAACAGACCCTATGAAACGGGCACTAGGTAAATAACTCGCTGTGCACTCTATGGGTTGATCTACAGCCCTCTAGGACTGGAGGTAGACCTCACCAACAGCTTCTTCTACGAATGGTTATTTCCTTCGCCCCAAACACAAACCTTAAATAATCAGTTAAATTCTGACTACAAACATGTATTATCGTGAAGTAGAACTAGCTGTTATGGTAAATGTGGTGCAGCTGGCCTGTACTAATACCACCCTTGCAATAGAAACTACATGGAAGTTACTTACAGAAGTTGCGATTCTGTATAATTTTTTTTTGGCGTATATGGGACAATGTCAACAGAATATTAAATGTATGTGTGGGAGGTTTTTTTATTTTTACATCCAATGTTTTGGACCCTGTAGTGACTTTCTATATAACTTCTTTATCAATTCTTCTCATTTCTTTACAAAATTGTTCATTATTTCTTGTCATTGTTACAGTTTCCCTGTCTGTGGTGCAAGGTCTCAGCTTTCTATCCCCATTTTCTATGTAGTATGTAGTGGAAAACATGAATAAACTACTTGTTTGTTTAAGCTGTTGTGTTCATACTTTAGATGCTGCTTGGTATATTTTTCTGTTTTTTGGTCACTGCACTTTTTCAATGTGTTTTCTTACGCCTTTTCTTTTGCGAGTATGCATGTTATAGCTGTGTGTGTGTGTGAGGGGGAAGCTATTTTAACCACATACAGCTATTGGGGTAGAGAATATTTTAGTACGCTGCCCATCTGGGTCACTCCTGTGCCAGCCTCTGATTTCATATTGGCCATAAGTTTATACCTTATCTTCCTTTATTTGCTATTATAGCTGTGGGTTTGATTCTGCAGTGCCATGGAATCGTGTGGAAAGTAGTTTTCTCAGATATTGGCCATTGGTGTTACTGCTGTTGTGTCTACCTTTTACGCTTGGGGGTTCACGTGCGCATGTGCTCCTATGGAGGAGCCTCCACTGCCCCTGACACTTTAAAATGTAAAGACACCCACAAAAAAATAATGTTGGCAAGAATATATTATTTCATCCACAAATTTGTAAGCTGTATGTCAACTGGAAAAAACAGAAATCTGAAAAAATAAACTATTACGTATTAATAAATTACGTTTAAATAAATACCATTTACTGAACAGATATGGTGGTAATGCATAACCCCATCACTATATACTAAAGCAACTCACACAGAAGACAATTATACATTTAACTATTTATTAATCACTAATTCTAAGGCATCTAAATATCCAATACAATCCACAAGAGATTGTTATTTCACTAGAACTCATGTTATTATTCCCTCTAGCCAGGGGAGCCAAGCTTTGGTTGCCGCAGTCCAAAGAAGAGAAGCCTCTCAGATCCTTCAGGTCTAGTAGCGGCCTTGGTTGTTGTTGGTGGGGTAACGGTTTTACGCAAGATGTCATCAGCGAGGCAGAGGATGGATCTCTGAAGTCCAGGTGGTGCGAGGTTATTATACAAGCGGCAATTTATGGCTCCTTCTGATGGTGGTGGGGAGATGAATGGTTCCTGCAAGGGCTCTGCTTCCTTTACTACGCTCACAATATCTTTCTCTGCATGTTTTACATCATTCCTGTTGACAGCCAGCTCTTTTTGGATAGTAATAAGAGTATTCCAGGTGGTATTCTGCTCTTCTCTTAACTTTTCATATTCTATTACAGCGCTCTGGGCCCTTTCATTAGAGATATTTAATTCTGATTTTAAATGTTCAATCATCTCCTCAGAGGCCTTGTGATCCGCTTTCAAATCATTGTAATCTTTAGTGATAGCTAGGCTGTACGAAGCTAGGTCTAAAAAAGCTTCCGGTCCTGTCCCCATTTGCGTCACCACCATCCGTACCTCCACTGTCTGCGATTCCAGCAGCGTCTCTATGTTCTTTCCAGATTGCATCTCCCTTCTATATCTCTCAAGCTCCTCCATGTTTGCTTTCAATTCTCTCTGTTGTTCTTCAATGCGCTGCTGTTGTTCCTGCAGTTGGGAAGTCAGTTGGTCGACTTCCCTCTTTAAAGATTCTGGGTCAAGAGCAGGACCATCCTGCTCTCCCACATCAAAATATAACTTTTCGAGAAAACATTTGCTGCTTCTCAGCTCCTTTCTGCATCGTGGGCACGATACTTTGGGGCTAGTGCAAAACCACTGAAAGATGCACTTTTGATGGAAAGTGTGCCCGCAACAAATCGCTGCCACGTCACAACTGTTATCCAAATAATCCATGCAAATACTGCATGTTGCCCAAAGGGGCATGGCTGCAGCTTTCCGTAATCTCTCTAGTCACGTTAGTCGCCTCTATTCACCTCTGCACTGTGAAGAAAAATGTGCACACGGAACTCTTGGATCCCTGCTACGACTCTTCTCATCTTTCTGATGTCATAGAGCAGCCATGACTGAGAAAGTTTAACCTCTAAACTGCTAATCAGTGAGTGTTTATGTGATTGAGATGGCATTTAAGGATTCTGTTTAAAAACATAGTGCAATGATGGATAGTATTTTGCTTTAAAGTGTGTCTGTTGTTGCAAAAATGACAAAGTGACATTGTTTTGTAGAGCATTAATGCCCACTTACACATTGTGCTAGCCAATCAGAAAATTAAATATTTACATTAAATATTTTTTAAAACACTGATGGCACCTATGTATTTTTCACAACAGAAGGGTTAAATTGTCTGCCTTAATGAGCAGGACATTTTTACAATATAGAACCAGAGCATTTTCTGTGTCTTTTGACCATTTCCCTTCTTATTTAGTATACAGACAGTATATATCAATCAGATGTTTGGGGTCACTTAGCTGTTTTCATGGAAAACAACTACATTTCTACCTGTGCTAACAGGATTAGCTCCTGTACCATTGGAACATAGGAGTGATCAACAGCAATTAACAGATGTGGGAAAGGCTGAACTTAATGATGAGTGTCTTTTTTCAGCCTATGGAACTACATATATGTAACAATGTAACTCTTGGGTTTTTTCATTTTCCCTTTTGAATAATATTTCTCACTGTAGAATGAATATATAATGAATGTATAACCCTTTTTGCAGATTGATGGGCAGCAACAATCGCTTCTCTTAGATCCTGTAAACTCGTTGAGCAGGGCCCTCCTTGCCTGTTGTCTATGTCGCAGTTGGACACCAGAGAGCCCCTCCCCCCGCCGCCAGTCCTGCCCCCTAATCCTGGGTAGTTTAGGCCCCCCATAAAAAAATAAAACTATTGTATACAGACGTGTGGATATTGAAAAAGTTGAATCGATAAGGCAATGGTTGAGTGACAAGAAAAAAAAAGGTTGTAGTTAATGTGTATATTCAGTAGACTTTGGCACCAGGGGGCTCTTCATGTTCGTCTTCGTGCTCGTCTTCGGGGGGAAAAAAACCCTTCGTATTCCGCGAATATTCGCCCGTTCCTATCTTCTCTTCGGGCGAATATTCGCGGACATTCTTCGTGCTCGTTTAATCTTCGTTTCCTTCCCGGTTGCCTAGCAGGGGTTAATACGGGGTTAACAACACATCGGAGCAGCAGCAGCTGCCGTGAAGGAACGTGTGTGCAACTCATTCGTTGATGGCAGGCCAGCCCCCTGCCGAAAAGACCAAAAGAGTTGCACACACGTACTGAGGTGTACTGTACACAAAATGACCTAGAGACAAATGCTCCAAGGAACTTGGCCTCCGTTTATCATACACAGTCACACATCCATAGATGTTTAATAAAAGAATAGGGATTATTTTACATTTTTAAATTGATTTTGGACCACTTGTAATACATGCCTAACATTTGCTACCTATTCACAATGGCATACTTTGCAACAACCCAACATTTACTGGACAGGACTGGAAAAAAGCAGGACTGTCCACCAAAATCTTAGGTGTGTTGGCAGGTATGCGGATGGAAAAATGTTGGACAAGAACTAAAAAATAGCTTAGGGTTAATGTACGGTTATGTTTAAGATTAGTAGCAGTGCACTGCTTTGGTTAAAGATGTATTATGTCTAAATAATAATTTAATTTTAATTTTAATGTTTTTTAAAAAATTAAGGGGTTTATTTAAATGTATTTTAAAGTTAGATTTATTATTTAGTACTTTATTATATTTATTTAATGTTTATACTAGTGCTACCTACCGAGCTATAACTACCAACGTGTATTTGCATACCTAGATAGCTAAATTAGATGGGACAGGACTGGAAAAAAGCAGGACTGTCCCTGAAAAAGTTGGGTCTGTTGGCAGGTATGTGGATGGAAAAATGTTATAGTATGAAGTGTGAGTTATAGCGTTAATGCTAGTGAGTGTAGAAGTGAAGGCCAGGACAAATAACATGAGAAAGGTCCTTGTGATTTGTGCATTGTACGTGTATGTGTTATGTGTGTTATGTGTGTTGTCACTGTGTGTTATATGTGTTATGTATTATGTCACTGTGTTATTTGTGTTATTGTGTGTGTTATGTTTGGTTGGTTGGTTGTGTATCAGAAGGAAAATAATGAAATGGAAATGGAAAAGGAAATGGAAAAGGCGAATGAGTGGGCAATTGGCGACCCACTCACCTGTTTCACCCCAGAGCAAAGCATCCAAACACTGTCAGTCCTAGACGTTTGGCAGCGGACTTCCAGAGCTCAGACACAAGGCCCTAGCGTAAGCTGGCCACTCCGGCGGAGGTAGCAGGCGTTGCCACACCGCAAACAGACGCAGCCAGGGGGGAGAAACTGCCCTTACCATTAGGGACATTTTGGGTATGACTCTAGCCAGGAAGCGAACTGGCACAGAAGAGATGCTGGCACCACCACAACCACCACCACCACCACCAGCAGCAGCATTGAAAAATGGGAAAGGCGAATGAGTGGGCAATTGGCGACCCACTCACCTGTTTCACCCCAGGGCAAAGCACCCAAACACTGTCAGTCTTAGACGTTTGGCAGCAGACTTCCAGAGCTCAGACACTAGGCCCTAGCGTAAGCTGGCCACTCCGGCGGAGGTAGCAGGCGTTGCCACACCGCAAACAGACGCAGCCAGGGGGGAGAAACTGCCCTTACCATTAGGGACATTTTGGGCATGACTCTAGCCAGGAAGCGAACTGGCACAGAGGAGATGCTGGCACCACCACAACCACCACCACAACCACCACCAGCAGCAGCATTGAAAAATGGGAAAGGCGAATGAGTGGGCAATTGGCGACCCACTCACCTGTTTCACCCCAGGGCAAAGCACCCAAACACTGTCAGTCTTAGACGTTTGGCAGCAGACTTCCAGAGCTCAGACACTAGTCCCTAGCGTAAGCTGGCCACTCCGGCGGAGGTAGCAGGCGTTGCCACACCGCAGACAGAGGCAGCCAGGGGGGAGAAACTGCCCTTACCGTTAGGGACATTTTGGGCATGACTCTAGCCAGGAAGCAAACTGGCACGGAAGAGATGCTGGCACCACCACCACCAGCAGCAGCAGTGAAAAATGGGAAAGGCGAATGAGTGGGCAATTGGCGACCCACTCACCTGTTTCACCCCAGGGCAAAGCACCCAAACACTGTCAGTCTTAGACGTTTGGCAGCAGACTTCCAGAGCTCAGACACTAGGCCCTAGCGTAAGCTGGCCACTCCGGCGGAGGTAGCAGGCATTGCCACACCGCAGACAGAGGCAGCCAGGGGGGAGAAACTGCCCTTACCGTTAGGGACATTTTGGGCATGACTCTAGCCAGGAAGCAAAGTGGCACGGAAGAGATGCTGGCACCACCACCACAACCACCACCAGCAGCAGCATTGAAAAATGGGAAAGGCGAATGAGTGGGCAATTGGCGACCCACTCACCTGTTTCACCCCAGGGCAAAGCACCCAAACACTGTCAGTCCTTGGCGTTTGGGAGAGGACTTCCAGAACTCAGACACTAGGCCCTAGTGTAAATTGGCTACACCGGCGGAGGTAGCAGGCATTGCCACACCGCAGCAAGTGCAACCAGGGGGAGAAACTCCCCTCTCCATTAGGGACATTTGAGGCATGATTTCAGCCAGGAAGCGAACTGGCAAAAGATACTGGCACCACCACCAGCAGCAGCGTTGGAAACGGAAAAAGGTGAATGAGTGGGCAATTGACGACCCGCTCACCTGTTTCACCCCAGGGCAAAGCATCCGAAGACTGTCAGTCCTTGGCGTTTGGGAGCGGACTTCCAGAACTCAGACACTAGGCCCTAGCGTAAATTGGCTACACCGGCGGAGGTAGCAGACGTTGGCACACCACAAACACGTGCAACCAGGGGGAGAAACTACCTTAAACATTACAGAGAAAAAAAATCAACTTTCCAAGCTAAGAGCTGGGTAACCCAACTTGGGCAGATTGAATTTAAGAAAGGAAATCTGCTCCATCAGATGAGGTGAACAGTGGTTGGCGGACATGATAGTAGCTGCTGCGCAACCCATGAGAGTGCAGGCCACACACTCTTCTTTTCATCCCAGTAGCTAAGAGGATCAACATTAGGTGCAGAAGGAACTTCACAGAGGTAAAGTTTGACCATTTCAGCAGCACTACTCTCCTTTCTGCTGCTAGCTCTGTCAGATGGTCCAACTATACTCCCAAGTGCCTCTTCCCAAAACGCAGCTGCTCCACTCAGCTGTGTTGTGCTGCTTGTGGCACTGCTGCTGATGCTGCTGCTAGGAGTAGCAGACCACATCATCTCTTCCTCCTCCTGCACCTCTCCCTCCTCGGACAGCATTCCCATTTTACGCTGCCAGTCATGCACCTTGTTCACCCATTGCTCCCGGTAGCTACTGAGAACATTAAATTTCAAAGCTAGCTTTCCCTTAATTCTTGGATCGCAAAGGCACGCTAGCATCATTTCGGGACTCTCTTCCATTCGTTTGCGAAGGTGTACTTTTAGCAGATCCTTCAGCTTCCTGGCTATGGCTGCTACGTCAGGATGTAGAGTGCCACCTTGAACAGCCTCACGGTTTCCAAGGAACACATCCATCTTGCTGCCTAGATGGGAGAACACTGGGATTACCTGGGCCAGACTGGCAGTGTTTGAGCTTAAATTTTCTGTGGCATCCCTGAATGGTTTAAGGACTGCCACTAGCTGGGCGATCACTGTCCAATCCTCCCTATTCAATGGAGAGGTAATCCCAATATTGTGCTCTGAGGCAAGATTATGGATTGCCCTCTGCTGCTCCAAAATCCTCTCCAGCATGTCTAACGTGGAGTTCCACCGTGTACTGACATCCTGACGTAGGCAGTGTACGGGAAGACCTGACCTCTCTTGCTCTTCCCTCAAAAGTTGGCTAGCCTTAACACTATGGTGAAAGTGCCCAGCGATCTTTCTGCAGCGGGACAGAACTACTGCTGCCACATTAGTTCCTTCTGACATTGCTGCCTTCACTACAAGATGGATGATGTGGGCTGCACAGCGCACACCAACAATATGACCATCTCGCAGCGCTTTCACCATATTGGCACCTCCGTCAGTTACCACAAAACCAACTTCAACATTGGTGCCCGCCTCTGCTCCCACCCAAAGGCTAAACATTTTCCTCATTGCATGCAGAATATTTTGGGAAGTGTGCTTTTCATCCATCACTTCTGCATGGAGAAGGAAAGATCGGTAGCCTGCTGCAGCAGCTTCCTTAGACACACCGGGCTGCCACCAGTGTGCTGTCAAAGAAAGAAAGGCATGCTGGCCGCTAGGTGCACTCCACAAATCTGTAGTGAAATGAACACACTGACCAGCAGCCTTGGAAAGCTCCTCTTTCACTGCTGCAACACAGGACCGATACAATGAGGGGACAATGTTCCTGCTGAAAGTGGAACGTGACGGAACTGTATATTGTGGAGCCACAGCCGCCATCAATTGTTTGAAAGGCTCCCCTTCGATCATAGAGAAGGATGCCCCTCCAACAGCAATGAACTGACCAATCAGTCGCGTTACTTTATTGGCCTGCTGTTTGGGCATTGACCTTTTGGATTGGAATGCCACAAATTGTTCCAGGGTGGGCTGGACATGCAGTGCTCCAACCTGCCTTGGTCTCTGGCTGCCAGCACTAGCTGCTGCTGCTGCTGCTGCTATTGGCTCAGAAGAAGAAGCTGTTGGGGTTTTTCCACGGCCACCAGCTATGCTGCCTGCACTAAGTTTTACTTCTGCATCTTTCCCCAATAGCACAGCGTTGTGTTGAGTGCTGAGGTGATGCTTCATGCTAGCACTGGTAAAATGGCCAGACACTTTCCCTCTGCTTATTAGCTTCCCACAATGTTTGCACTTTCCATAGCGCCCTTCTTCAACATTTTCAAAGTGCTCCCAAATTGGGGCGCGCATAGCCTTGGAGTGTGCCTTGGGTGCTGCTCCTACTGCTCGGGGTGGATGAACAGAGGCAGAACTAGTGGTGGTGGGACTGCTGGTAACAGTACTGGCCATAGTGGGACTGCTAATTGCTTTAGATTTGGTGATGGTGATGGTGATGATCGTAGCGGAGAAGGTGGAGGCTCAGGGGAAAATTGTGCACTAGTCATTTGGACACTGCTCCCTGAGGAATCTGATTCCTGACCACTCATCTCCTCTACTTCCTCTGGCTCATAGTCTAGCTCTTCATTAGCCAGATCGAATGGAATTCCTGCTAGGCTGGAGCTAAGACTGATATCGTCGTGAGACTCGTGACTAGTAGTAGTGCGAGCAGGAAGAATAGACTCTGCACTTGGCCTCTCAGTCTCAGGCTCCTCTGCTACCTCGCTAGGTGGAGTCCCACTATGTGTAGCCCTCTCTCTAACTGTCTTTACAAAAATTTGGTAAGGACTTGGTGGCTTGCTAGAGGTACTAGGAGGACATGGCGTGGCGGTACCAGTGGGAACAGTAGGCGCAGCACTAGTGGTGGTAGAGGCGGTGGGGGTGGTGGTGGTGGTGGTTTTCCCTACAAAGGAATGAGATCGCTTTTGTTTGGGACCCCTCTGAGTCTTGCTGCTAATTTGGCTCTGCTTGGTACCTTGCATGCTGCTTGTGGATGGGGAAGATGCTGCTTGGGGCAAAAGGCACTTCTTTTTAGTCACTGGGCTGGTACTACTTGTGCTACCCTTTAACTTTGAACGTGCTTCTGGTGCTTTAGGCTTTCCGTAAAAAACCATAGAGCTTGTGGGCCTAGCCGCACTACTACTGCCTGCTTTTGGTGCCTTTCCTTTACTTGATGATCCTTCAAGCAATGCTTCCCCAAATGATAAGCGAGAGCTTGGCCTACTTGGCCGACTAGACTGACGCAAAGGCTGCATCTTAGAACTGGTGGTGGTGCTGGTGGTGGTGGTGGTGGTAGATGGAGCTTGTCCCTCCTTAGTCCCAAAAGGAGGATCCATTTCAAATTTTGTGTTGTGTGTGTAGTGTAGTGTAGTGTTTAAAAAACTATAAAAAAATTAAAAATTAAAAAAAAATTAAAAAAAGGAAAAATGAATTAAAGACAAAAAAATTAGAGGAAGTTCTCTTCAGTGCTACTGCTTAAAAAGTAAAACTATGCACTACTGCACTGTGCTGTTGTGTGCAATCTGGCAAAGTGCTAAAGTTATTTAAATTATTAACTCAAGATTAACTATTTAATAACTAGCAGTATTTTATTTTTAATTTGAATTTACACGGGCCTAAGAGCTTAGCCTACTACTATGCTAGCCTAAAGCTATATTTCCTTACTATAAGTCTACCTCTAGGCAGACGCTCTCAAACCCACTAAGCTAAAGTGAGGTTAAATCAGATTCAGTATGATTTATTAATTAATATTAAGTTATATAATATTAATAGATTAGAAATAATTTACTTATATATTATGTATTATAGATAGAAGAATATAGATTATGAATTAGAATTTAGAATTTGAATTACTTATATTATAGATTATGAATTAGAATTTATATTGTTATATATTATTTATAATATATTATAGATTAAGATTAAAGAAGATTAGAATTATTTTAGTACTACAGCTAGTAGCTTGAAGCTTTGCTTAGTACAGCTCGTCACAGTCAATTTTTCTTGAAAAGAATTAGAAATAAAATAAAATGTCACAGCAAAACAGTTAGCTTCACTGCTTGCTGAACAAAAACACACAGCACTTATGCGGCTGCACTCACTAGCCCAACAAGTTCACTTCACTGATGGACTGAGGTGAGCAAAACAAATGAAATAAAATGAAAGATTATTAATTAAGAAAAATTGACTTGGTCTCTTGCTGTTGCTAAAACAAAGCACAAACTATAGAGCTGCAGCACCAGTACTAATAAGATTAGCTGAACTATACGCTAGTAGTAATTAATTAATATTATTACTTTTATTTATAGCTAATTTAATTAACTATTAAGATAAGAAAGAATTATAGAATTATTGATATTACTGATTTTAGATTAGACACTAGTAGATGTCTTGAATGTCTACAGTACACACTACACTAGTATACTATTACTAACTATAACTGACAAATATATATATAATTTTATAATGAATTCAATTATTATATTAATTAATATTACTGATTTTAAATTAGACACTAGTAGATGAATGTCTACAGTACACTCTACACTAGTATACTATAGTATATATATATATGACTGACAAATATATATATAATATTATAATGAACTATTAAATTATAGACTCTATTAAATTATTATTTATAAATTCTATTTAATTTATTTAAGCAGGACAGGCAGTAGGCACTAGTGCCAGCCCAGGGCAAGGGCACCCCAGTGCCACTGAGACACTGGGTGCACTGTCAACTCAACAGCACTTACACTACAGTTGATGACAAATTAAGTAAAAAAAAAATTAAATTAATCAAATTATTATTATTAATTATATTAACTAGCACTGAAGTGAGGATGAAGTACACTGTGAGAAATGGCAGGCTAAGGCTTACCAGTCTCACACAGAACAGAACAATCTCTCTGTAACGCTCGGATGCAGCACAGCAGTGTTGCCAAAGCAGTCACAGCGAAAAATGAATGGATCTCTCAGGCAAGCTCTGGTCTTATAAAGGCGCCTTCAGAATTCAAAAAATAGCAGCACAGGCATTGGACGAGACCCTTAGCTTGATGTCACAAGAGTGAGCTGATTGGACAGACGAGATGAGCTCACTTCGTGGTTGTGAGTCTTCGTCTTCTCCTACGTTTTGCCGGCACTGTATTCTCTTCGGCGTGTCTTCGGAACGAACAAAAAAACGGCCTCTTCGTGCTCGTTTTCATGTTCGCCCGAAGACGAATGCACAAGTCTAATATTCAGCAGAAGCTTCTTAACATGTTTATCACCGATATTACAAAATGTGTTATAGGAAAGCCATGGCTTTTTGCAGCTGATTCAAAGGTCTGCAGCAGGCTAGTCATTTTGTACTTTATATTTTTGTTGAATGTAATGAGCACTAAAACAAAAAAGGAATGAATATATTGTAGACCTTTACATTCTGTGTTATTTTGCTTACTAGAAGCAGCTGCAGAGCTACAGTTTACACTCACCCCCATCTCCACTTCTGCCACCAGTTTAGGCTGCAAAATCTCCGCCATAGAAATAAATATTTATTAAAAATTCATTTTTTTGTCAATGCTCTCAGGGGTCTTGTTAGACCTCCTGGAACTCTCTTGCGAGCCATATGCACTGGATCACAGGAGATAAGTTCGGCCGAATGCACCTCCTACAAGAGAAGGGGCTCAGGGGCGACAAAGGCAGCAAATGCATAAGCAGGTATACTGATGAATCCTGCCATGGATTTGCAAGGCGGGGAAATGTAGCTGCGCAGCTATTTCTAGTCAATTCCTGGCTGCTTTGATCACATTTCAGAATGTGTCTATTCCACTTCGCCATGTATAGAGTTTATAATTGAGGAGCCAATAATATCACTGTTACCCCTATCCATGTTTCCAGGCATCAAGTCATGTCCCACTTGTTGCCTGCACCCTGTCCCCTGGAGCAATTTCCGTGGACACCATGTGGATTCCCGCAACAAGCCCAGGCTTTTCTCTGGCATCCTGACAGGACCCACCTATACAAATCTGGGATCCGCCAGGGTACTGACAGACTTTCGCTGGTGGAAGGAGAAGCTTTGGAAAGGCTTGTTGGAAATCTATCCTTTGAAGGCAGGGTTACTGTCAAGAGATGTAAAAGGCAGACTCGAGTTTTATGGCATTGACAAATCTGTAGGAGTTATGTCAAAAGTTGAGCTGAGTACCACTAGGTGAACCCCCCAGACATGGAACCCAAACAAATCAGGAGGCAATTATAAAATCCTAATATACACAATATATACCGTATTGGCTCGGATATAACCATTGAGAGCATTTGCTCTGGAAAAAACCTTATCTTATAATCGGGTAAATACGGTACTGTCAGGTTTTATCTTAAGAATTTGATATTTTGTAGACAGATACAATTTCCCTGTTCAAATATATTGCTGAAATTGACTCTGTTTTGTAGATAGTCCAGTTCTTATTGTGTCTCTGAATTCCCTAGAATCGGTTCCTGACGATTAGAACGTTAGTGTTGAATATAGTGAAAAGGCTCTTAAAAATAAGCAATTTTGGTGCTTAGATTGTAAAGTGGATTTATCACCATGGCAGCACTGTTCTGGTGAGTGCGCCATTTCATCACTATGGTGAGGAGACCCCTTTTCAAACATTGTACAATGATCACTTTTTATTTTAGTAAAACACATCAGTGGAATGACAATATGGGCATGACTGCCTTTCTGGGTGGTCTGGTCCCCTAGTTTTCATTCTTCTGAAATGAAATCTTTCGTCCTATGTTCCCATTTTAGCAGCCCAACATGTCTATTTAGGCTAGGCGATCTACGCTAAGTTGGTTCATCTGTTATTTTTAGAACAGACCCTATGAAACGGGCACTAGGTAAATAACTCGCTGTGCACTCTATGGGTTGATCTACAGCCCTCTAGGACTGGAGGTAGACCTCGCCAACAGCTTCTTCTAGGAATGGTTATTTCCTTCGCCCCAAACACAAACCTTAAATAATCAGTTAAATTCTGACTACAAACATGTATTATCGTGAAGTAGAACTAGCTGTTATGGTAAATGTGGTGCAGCTGGCCTGTACTAATACCACCCTTGCAATAGAAACTACATGGAAGTTACAGAAGTTGCGATTCTGTATAAATTTTTTTTTTTGCGTATATGGGACAATGTCAACAGAATATTAAATGTATGTGTGGGAGGTTTTTTTATTTTTACATCCAATGTTTTGGACCCTGTAGTGACTTTCTATATAACTTCTTTATCAATTCTTCTCATTTCTTTACAAAATTGTTCATTATTTCTTGTCATTGTCACAGTTTCCCTGTCTGTGGTGCAAGGTCTCAGCTTTCTATCCCCATTTTCTATGTAGTATGTAGTGGAAACAATGAATAAACTACTTGTTTGTTTAAGCTGTTGTGTTCATACTTTAGATGCTGCTTGGTATATTTTTCTGTTTTTTGGTCACTGCACTTTTTCAATGTGTTTTCTTACGCCTTTTCTTTTGCGAGTATGCATGTTATAGCTGTGTGTGTGTGTGAGGGGGAAGCTATTTTAACCACATACAGCTATTGGGGTAGAGAATATTTTAGTACGCTGCCCATCTGGGTCACTCCTGTGCCAGCCTCTGATTTCATATTGGCCATAAGTTTATACCTTATCTTCCTTTATTTGCTATTATAGCTGTGGGTTTGATTCTGCAGTGCCATGGAATCGTGTGGAAAGTAGTTTTCTCAGATATTGGCCATTGGTGTTACTGCTGTTGTGTCTACCTTTTACGCTTGGGGGTTCACGTGCGCATGTGCTCCTATGGAGGAGCCTCCACTGCCCCTGACACTTTAAAATGTAAAGACACCCACAAAAAAATAATGTTGGCAAGAATATATTATTTCATCCACAAATTTGTAAGCTGTATGTCAACTGGAAAAAACAGAAATCTGAAAAAATAAACTATTACGTATTAATAAATTACGTTTAAATAAATACCATTTACTGAACAGATATGGTGGTAATGCATAACCCCATCACTATATACTAAAGCAACTCACACAGAAGACAATTATACATTTAACTATTTATTAATCACTAATTCTAAGGCATCTAAATATCCAATACAATCCACAAGAGATTGTTATTTCACTAGAATTGATGTTATTATTCCCTCTAGCCAGGGGAGCCAAGCTTTGGTTGCCGCAGTCCAAAGAAGAGAAGCCTCTCAGATCCTTCAGGTCTAGTAGCGGCCTTGGTTGTTGTTGGTGGGGTAACGGTTTTACGCAAGATGTCATCAGCGAGGCAGAGGATGGATCTCTGAAGTCCAGGTGGTGCGAGGTTATTATACAAGCGGCAATTTATGGCTCCTTCTGATGGTGGTGGGGAGATGAATGGTTCCTGCAAGGGCTCTGCTTCCTTTACTACGCTCACAATATCTTTCTCTGCATGTTTTACATCATTCCTGTTGACAGCCAGCTCTTTTTGGATAGTAATAAGAGTATTCCAGGTGGTATTCTGCTCTTCTCTTAACTTTTCATATTCTATTACAGCGCTCTGGGCCCTTTCATTAGAGATATTTAATTCTGATTTTAAATGTTCAATCATCTCCTCAGAGGCCTTGTGATCCGCTTTCAAATCATTGTAATCTTTAGTGATAGCTAGGCTGTACGAAGCTAGGTCTAAAAAAGCTTCCGGTCCTGTCCCCATTTGCGTCACCACCATCCGTACCTCCACTGTCTGCGATTCCAGCAGCGTCTCTATGTTCTTTCCAGATTGCATCTCCCTTCTATATCTCTCAAGCTCCTCCATGTTTGCTTTCAATTCTCTCTGTTGTTCTTCAATGCGCTGCTGTTGTTCCTGCAGTTGGGAAGTCAGTTGGTCGACTTCCCTCTTTAAAGATTCTGGGTCAAGAGCAGGACCATCCTGCTCTCCCACATCAAAATATAACTTTTCGAGAAAACATTTGCTGCTTCTCAGCTCCTTTCTGCATCGTGGGCACGATACTTTGGGGCTAGTGCAAAACCACTGAAAGATGCACTTTTGATGGAAAGTGTGCCCGCAACAAATCGCTGCCACGTCACAACTGTTATCCAAATAATCCATGCAAATACTGCATGTTGCCCAAAGGGGCATGGCTGCAGCTTTCCGTAATCTCTCTAGTCACGTTAGTCGCCTCTATTCACCTCTGCACTGTGAAGAAAAATGTGCACACGGAACTCTTGGATCCCTGCTACGACTCTTCTCATCTTTCTGATGTCATAGAGCAGCCATGACTGAGAAAGTTTAACCTCTAAACTGCTAATCAGTGAGTGTTTCTGTGATTGAGATGGCATTTAAGGATTCTGTTTAAAAACATAGTGCAATGATGGATATTATTTTGCTTTAAAGTGTGTCTGTTGTTGCAAAAATGACAAAGTGACATTGTTTTGTAGAGCATTAATGCCCACTTACACATTGTGCTAGCCAATCAGAAAATTAAATATTTACATTAAATATTTTTTAAAACACTGTTGGCACCTATGTATTTTTCACAACAGAAGGGTTAAATTGTCTGCCTTAATGAGCAGGGCATTTTTACAATATAGAACCAGAGCATTTTCTGTGTCTTTTGACCATTTCCCTTCTTATTTAGTATACAGACAGTATATATCAATCAAATGTTTGGGGTCACTTAGCTGTTTTCATGGAAAACAAGTAAATTTCTACCTGTGCTAACAGGATTAGCTCCTGTACCATTGGAACATAGGAGTGATCAACAGCAATTAACAGATGTGGGAAAGGCTGAACTTAATGATGAGTGTCTTTTTTCAGCCTATGGAACTACATATATGTAACAATGTAACTCTTGGGTTTTTTCATTTTCCCTTTTGAATAATATTTCTCACTGTAGAATGAATATATAATGAATGTATAACCCTTTTTGCAGATTGATGGGCAGCAACAATCGCTTCTCTTAGATCCTGTAAACTCGTTGAGCAGGGCCCTCCTTGCCTGTTGTCTATTTCGCAGTTGGACACCAGAGAGCCCCTCCCCCCGCCGCCAGTCCTGCCCCCTAATCCTGGGTAGTTTAGGCCCCCCAATAAAAAAATAAAACTATTGTATACAGACGTGTGGATATTGAAAAAGTTGAATCGATAAGGCAATGGTTGAGTGACAAGAAAAAAAAAGGTTGTAGTTAATGTGTATATTCAGCAGAAGCTTCTTAACATGTTTATCACCGATATTACAAAATGTGTTATAGGAAAGCCATGGCTTTTTGCAGCTGATTCAAAGGTCTGCAGCAGGCTAGTCATTTTGTACTCAAAATGTTTGTTGAATGTAATGAGCACTAAAACAAAAAAAGAATGAATATATTGTAGACCTTTACATTCTGTGTTATTTTGCTTACTAGAAGCAGCTGCAGAGCTAAAGTGTACCCCCATCTCCACTTCTGCCACCAGTTTAGGCTGCAAAATCTCCGCCATAGAAATAAATATTTATTAAAAATTCATTTTTTTGTCAATGCTCTCAGTTAGACCTCCTGGAACTCTCTTGCGAGCCATGTGCACTGGATCACAGGAGATAAGTTCGGCCGAATGCACCTCCTACAAGAGAAGGGGCTCAGGGGCGACAAAGGCAGCAAATGCATAAGCAGGTATACTGATGAATCCTGCCATGGATTTGCAAGGCGGGGAAATGTAGCTGCGCAGCTATTTCTAGTCAATTCCTGGCTGTTTTGATCACATTTCAGAATGTGTCTATTCCACTTCACCATGTATAGAGTTTATAATTGAGGTGCCAAATATATCACTGTTACCCCTATCCATGTTTCCAGGCATCAAGTCATGTCCCACTTGTTGCCTGCACCCTGTCCCCTGGAGCAATTTCTGTGGACACCATGTGGATTCCCGCAACAAGCCCAGGCTTTTCTCTGGCATCCTGACAGGACCCACCTATACAAATCTGGGATCCGCCAGGGTACTGACAGACTTTCGCTGGTGGAAGGAGAAGCTTTGGAAAGGCTTGTTGGAAATCTATCCTTTGAAGGCAGGGTTACTGTCAAGAGATGTAAAAGGCGGACTCGAGTTTTATGGCATTGACAAATCTGTAGGAGTTATGTCAAAAGTTGAGCTGAGTACCACTAGGTGAACCCCCCAGACATGGAACCCAAACAAATCAGGAGGCAATTATCAAATGCTCATATACACAATAAATACCGTATTGGCTCGGATATAACCATTGAGAGCATTTGCTCTGGAAAAAACCTTATCTTATAATCGGGTAAATACGGTACTGTCAGGTTTTATCTTAAGAATTTGATATTTTGTAGACAGATACAATTTCCCTGCTCAAATATATTGCTGAAATTGACTCTGTTTTGTAGATAGTCCAGTTCTTATTGTGTCTCTGAATTCCCTAGAATCGGTTCCTGACGATTAGAACGTTAGTGTTGAATATAGTGAAAAGGCTCTTAAAAATAAGCAATTTTGGTGCTTAGATTGTAAAGTGGATTTATCACCATGGCAGCACTGTTCTGGTGAGTGCGCCATTTCATCACTATGGTGAGGAGACCCCTTTTCAAACATTGTACAATGATCACTTTTTATTTTAGTAAAACACATCAGTGGAATGACAATATGGGCATGACTGCCTTTCTGGGTGGTCTGGTCCCCTAGTTTTCATTCTTCTGAAATGAAATCTTTCGTCCTATGTTCCCATTTTAGCAGCCCAACATGTCTATTTAGGCTAGGCGATCTACGCTAAGTTGGTTCATCTGTTATTTTTAGAACAGACCCTATGAAACGGGCACTAGGTAAATAACTCGCTGTGCACTCTATGGGTTGATCTACAGCCCTCTAGGACTGGAGGTAGACCTCACCAACAGCTTCTTCTACGAATGGTTATTTCCTTCGCCCCAAACACAAACCTTAAATAATCAGTTAAATTCTGACTACAAACATGTATTATCGTGAAGTAGAACTAGCTGTTATGGTAAATGTGGTGCAGCTGGCCTGTACTAATACCACCCTTGCAATAGAAACTACATGGAAGTTACTTACAGAAGTTGCGATTCTGTATAATTTTTTTTTGGCGTATATGGGACAATGTCAACAGAATATTAAATGTATGTGTGGGAGGTTTTTTTATTTTTACATCCAATGTTTTGGACCATGTAGTGACTTTCTATATAACTTCTTTATCAATTCTTCTCATTTCTTTACAAAATTGTTCATTATTTCTTGTCATTGTCACAGTTTCCCTGTCTGTGGTGCAAGGTCTCAGCTTTCTATCCCCATTTTCTATGTAGTATGTAGTGGAAACAATGAATAAACTACTTGTTTGTTTAAGCTGTTGTGTTCATATATATTTTTCTGTTTTTTGGTCACTGCACTTTTTCAATGTGTTTTCTTACGCCTTTTCTTTTGCGAGTATGCATGTTATAGCTGTGTGTGTGTGTGAGGGGGAAGCTATTTTAACCACATACAGCTATTGGGGTAGAGAATATTTTAGTACGCTGCCCATCTGGGTCACTCCTGTGCCAGCCTCTGATTTCATATTGGCCATAAGTTTATACCTTATCTTCCTTTATTTGCTATTATAGCTGTGGGTTTGATTCTGCAGTGCCATGGAATCGTGTGGAAAGTAGTTTTCTCAGATATTGGCCATTGGTGTTACTGCTGTTGTGTCTACCTTTTACGCTTGGGGGTTCACGTGCGCATGTGCTCCTATGGAGGAGCCTCCACTGCCCCTGACACTTTAAAATGTAAAGACACCCACAAAAAAATAATGTTGGCAAGAATATATTATTTCATCCACAAATTTGTAAGCTGTATGTCAACTGGAAAAAACAGAAATCTGAAAAAATAAACTATTACGTATTAATAAATTACGTTTAAATAAATACCATTTACTGAACAGATATGGTGGTAATGCATAACCCCATCACTATATACTAAAGCAACTCACACAGAAGACAATTATACATTTAACTATTTATTAATCACTAATTCTAAGGCATCTAAATATCCAATACAATCCACAAGAGATTGTTATTTCACTAGAACTCATGTTATTATTCCCTCTAGCCAGGGGAGCCAAGCTTTGGTTGCCGCAGTCCAAAGAAGAGAAGCCTCTCAGATCCTTCAGGTCTAGTAGCGGCCTTGGTTGTTGTTGGTGGGGTAACGGTTTTACGCAAGATGTCATCAGCGAGGCAGAGGATGGATCTCTGAAGTCCAGGTGGTGCGAGGTTATTATACAAGCGGCAATTTATGGCTCCTTCTGATGGTGGTGGGGAGATGAATGGTTCCTGCAAGGGCTCTGCTTCCTTTACTACGCTCACAATATCTTTCTCTGCATGTTTTACATCATTCCTGTTGACAGCCAGCTCTTTTTGGATAGTAATAAGAGTATTCCAGGTGGTATTCTGCTCTTCTCTTAACTTTTCATATTCTATTACAGCGCTCTGGGCCCTTTCATTAGAGATATTTAATTCTGATTTTAAATGTTCAATCATCTCCTCAGAGGCCTTGTGATCCGCTTTCAAATCATTGTAATCTTTAGTGATAGCTAGGCTGTACGAAGCTAGGTCTAAAAAAGCTTCCGGTCCTGTCCCCATTTGCGTCACCACCATCCGTACCTCCACTGTCTGCGATTCCAGCAGCGTCTCTATGTTCTTTCCAGATTGCATCTCCCTTCTATATCTCTCAAGCTCCTCCATGTTTGCTTTCAATTCTCTCTGTTGTTCTTCAATGCGCTGCTGTTGTTCCTGCAGTTGGGAAGTCAGTTGGTCGACTTCCCTCTTTAAAGATTCTGGGTCAAGAGCAGGACCATCCTGCTCTCCCACATCAAAATATAACTTTTCGAGAAAACATTTGCTGCTTCTCAGCTCCTTTCTGCATCGTGGGCACGATACTTTGGGGCTAGTGCAAAACCACTGAAAGATGCACTTTTGATGGAAAGTGTGCCCGCAACAAATCGCTGCCACGTCACAACTGTTATCCAAATAATCCATGCAAATACTGCATGTTGCCCAAAGGGGCATGGCTGCAGCTTTCCGTAATCTCTCTAGTCACGTTAGTCGCCTCTATTCACCTCTGCACTGTGAAGAAAAATGTGCACACGGAACTCTTGGATCCCTGCTACGACTCTTCTCATCTTTCTGATGTCATAGAGCAGCCATGACTGAGAAAGTTTAACCTCTAAACTGCTAATCAGTGAGTGTTTATGTGATTGAGATGGCATTTAAGGATTCTGTTTAAAAACATAGTGCAATGATGGATATTATTTTGCTTTAAAGTGTGTCTGTTGTTGCAAAAATGACAAAGTGACATTGTTTTGTAGAGCATTAATGCCCACTTACACATTGTGCTAGCCAATCAGAAAATTAAATATTTACATTAAATATTTTTTAAAACACTGTTGGCACCTATGTATTTTTCACAACAGAAGGGTTAAATTGTCTGCCTTAATGAGCAGGACATTTTTACAATATAGAACCAGAGCATTTTCTGTGTCTTTTGACCATTTCCCTTCTTATTTAGTATACAGACAGTATATATCAATCAAATGTTTGGGGTCACTTAGCTGTTTTCATGGAAAACAAGTACATTTCTACCTGTGCTAACAGGATTAGCTCCTGTACCATTGGAACATATGTCAGATATTTTATCATAGAAAACATGTATTTCACATATTCTGTATTTTACATGAAATCAAAATGAGTCAGATCCATTTTATTTTACTTAATCATGTAGTGATGATTTCTTTTTGTCCTTGTTCCCTCTATAATAGAGAACAAAGGAGTATTCATGTGTAATGATGTTTCAGTATGTATGATACAATTAATGTTATCTTCCATGAGAAAGTTAAGGAGTAGACCCTGCATATCTTTAGAAATGTAACTTGGAATGGGGGATACATGGTAAGACTACCAAGGCCTGAGTTACTATCTAGGAGGTAACACCTGGCGATTAGGGTAACCAAGGATAAATTCCAAACACATATTTAATGGTTTTAAGTTAATTCTTAGACCAGAGCGTCTCTCACAGGTAAATTAAGAAATAACAACGGTGTAAATATGAGTAGAAATCCTAATTTTAATGGATAAAACCCACCGTTATGATTGGAGAATTCCAATCAAGAGGTGGAGGCTATGATAATAAGCTCTGTTTTTAAGCTTATGTCTTGGATAATTAAAAAAAAAAAAGAAAAAGGACGGACGGACTTATTCACCAAATTTACCCCAGAGAATTGGAATCTTAAGATTCTGGCACCATATTTCACTCTTGGAGTTACTTTGAGTTCTAACCTATATACCTTTTAGAAAGTTATATTCTTTCCCACTTAATTTCTTGCCACTGAACCTGGATTAATTTCTACAAGGACCAGTTGGACAACAGCAACAAGTGGTGGTAAATATAATTGTTTTATTATTCTGAATAGAGATGAATTTTGTCTTCTTCATATAGAATTCCCTGTTTCCGGGAAATAATATATTGCATTATTGTATATGACGGCTTGTGAGACTGCAGCTTATAACCCGTGATAATAACAATAATGAAAAGGTATTTTTACCTGTAGATGAAGTTTGACATCATTTGCATCTATTAGAAATTTCACTAATACTCGTAGACATTATTAAATTACTTTTTAATTTGTCATATTAGTTAATCTAATATAAGAGAGATAGTGATATCTTTATTACTGCCCGGATTATTATCAATTTTTGGTTGCTGAGTGGACTGGAAATTAATTGTGTGTTAGACTCATATAGTACTAATTCATATTGATAACAATCGATAATATATTGTATTTGAATTGATTCATTTTTGACATGTTTTAAGAACTTTGTGTTTTATATTATGCACTGTGTGACTCATACATAGATTTTATAAATTGTATTCACAATAAATAAATATTTTTATTGACTATCGTGGTGATATCTATCTAATTTGAATTATAATTTTCGGTGATCTGAAAGAATTTAGGATCGGAGATAAAATATAGGGTATCTGTAACGTACCTGACTGCTGGTTCCTCCGGGTCCGCGGATCTTCAGCCGCCGCGGAGAAGAGGGAGACCGCCGGCTTCATCACAGCGGCATCAGCCGCCACGGAAGAGGGGGAGACCCCCCACCTTGCCGCAGCAGCCTCAGCCGCCACGGAAGAGGGGGAGACCCCCCACCTTACCGCAACCGCCACAGCCGCAGCGGAGAAGGGGGAGACCCCCCGCCCTACCACAGCAGCTTCAACCGCCGCGGAGGAGAGGAAGACCCCCCTCCTCCGCAGGACAGCTTCTGCCGCCGCGAGGACGGGGAAGACCCCGCAACTCCACACGGCAGCCGCCGCCTTCTGGAGACTGGTCCGGTCCTGCCGAGCGTACACGCTCTTCTGCACGCCACCTAGTGGCGCCAGCCGGTACTACCGGTCCTTTTAGAAATTTGAGATCTCGCCAACCCCAAGATGGCCGCGGACCGGAAGTGACGTAACGGCATTTTGAATTCATGGCGGGAAAATGCTAATTGAAGTCTGCACTTCCTCTTTCTATTTAAGAGCCTCTGAAACCTTCCAGCCTTGCCTTCTGATGGTTGTACCTATCTTGTATAGTGTCATCTCAGTACGCGTTCATGTTACCGATTCCTGGCATCTGACTCCGGCTTACCTCACGACTATCCTGACTTCTGGCTTCCTGACCTCGGCTTACCCTGCAACGATCCTGACTTCTGGCTTCCTGACCCTGGCTTGCTCATTGGCTATTCTATACGGGACTCTGGTGTTCTGTCTATTGGACTTGCACACGCTGTTCTACCTGATTACAGGTTCTACCTTACGCTGTGCGTGACAGTATCTCCTTAAATTCATATTGTGGATGTGGTACTACAATATTTGATAGCGTCGTTATTTTGCGTCTGTGATAAAATATTGGTTTTGCCTATTTTGTCTCATTAATATCACTAACATAATTGGAGGCACTGCTGAGATATTTCACGTAAAATAATAGTTCCAATTCTTGATATACGGTAGTTGTTGTCATTTTCTGTTGTTTCACATAGTATATTTTTGGTACTGTGTATTGCATACTGATCAGTGCATAAAACATGTCTGTGTCCAGCAAATCGAGTGCTACTTCTGGTGACGATGTTTTGCTGTCTAAAGCACAAATGCTGGTACATGTTAATAACATTCAACAGATATTATGAGAGGTTATCATAAAAATCTGAAAATCAAAGAGAATTATGGAGAGTGGCTCCAATCCCTTAAGGATGAAGTACAAATGACCCTAACAAATGAATGGTCTGACGAATCACCTTTGGTTGGACATTTGAATGCTATTGTTCAAACATCAGATTTGAAGGAGCGAGAAGGGTTAATCTTTTCATCCTGGCCCTACTTCTTTGTATTGGCATCTCAGTTGTTCCGAGATCGTGAAACTAGAGAAAAAGAAGTGTCTAGTCTCCAAAAAGAATTGCAAGATTCTAAAACAGCCCTGGATCAGTTAAATGATACCCAGGCAGAGTACAAACAGTTGAGACTAAAGTTTGATGATTTGACTGATAAGCATTTGGCACTTCATGGCCAGTACTTTGATGCTAAGAGCAGGGAAACGAATTGTCATTATGATCTGGATAATTGTCGTAGGGAGATACGAGAACTCCAAGTCCAATTGTCTAAACAGGATAGTGTACAAATGCCTAAGCTATCTTTGTATGGTGAAGGTGATGAAGGGGTTAAAACCCACACCACCGTAACAGAGTCTGTTCTAAGTTTAGGTAAGCAATTACAAATTCTACAAGAACAGGTTAACCAGGTGGTTTCTGTCCAATCACAGCGGAATCAGAAGGTTACATTGTCTGATACACGCGATTCCTCTGATTCTGATGAAAATCAGGAGAGTGATAAAAGTGATGGTGAATCTTCCGTTTATTCAGAAGGTCATGGTTCAGGTGAACCCTCTGTGATGTTACAAGGTGCCAATACGGCCAAAACACACAGATCAGACGGGCGCTCCCGTAATTTGAAAGGAGCAGTAAAGGGTACTAAGAAATTACCCGTACCTGTCTATGATGCCCCTAAGGTAATTAAATTCCTTAAGGAGACTGTTGCTGAATTTTCTAAAAAAGGCACAGCTAATATTGCTGATCATTTAGAATCATTTGAAAGGGCAATGCAGTTTTTGGGAATGGATGATGATTCCAACAAGAAACACTATGTGTCGTGGACTTTTTCAAGTCATCACAGACATTACTTTGAAGGTTTACAAAGTATGCAAATCCTATCTTGGTCTAAAATGAAATATGAGATTAAGATTGAGTTTGGACAGTATAAAACTGTCTCAGCCGCTAAGAAGGCTGTGTATAATCTGAAATGTAGGCCTCACCAAAGTCCTAGAGAGTTTTTAACTGTTCTAAAGAACGCTTATTCTCTTACAGAACGTAAACCCAGATATGATTCTCGAGAATTCCGTGATCTTTTCTTCTATGCAATGCCTTCTCCAATTCGGACAAATCTTGCTAGAGATTATGATAGCGATTGCGCATTAGATTGGCTTGTTAATGAATGCATGACGCTGTATACAGTATTGCATGCCAATGATGATTTGCCTGATAAAAAGAGACAGAAATTTCATGGACAAGAGGTGGCAGAAACCCAAGCCCATCTGGGATTAGAATCTCAGAAAAAGAGAAGCTATGCTGAGGTGGTTAAATCCCCAAAACCTCAGAAACAGGAATCGGCTACAGCCTCACCTGTTGTCAAGCCTAAAACTCCTAATGTGGAATCCCAGGATAACAAAGGACAAAGTCCTACTGCCAAAAAGAATCCACAGTGGAGGAAGGGTAATTCCCAGTGGAAGAAAAACCCTCAGGCAAGGAGGAAATTTTACAGGACTAATAGGGACAGATCCAGTCAGTCTGAGTCTGATAACTCCCAACAGCCTCAGCCAAATAACTCCAAACCTAATAGGCAGTACAGGAATGGGAAAAACAATTTACGTCATCATGTCAATCAAATGAGTGACCAAATCAAATTGTTAACGGAGCAAATGACTAAATTAAGTCAAACTATGGCTACAGTGACCACCAATCCTTTTTTAGGGGCAGGTCCTGCCACAATGCCAGCTCTCCCGCAATAGATCATAACGAAGTTAAAGCCGATGTGGCAATGCAGGGATGGTTATCAGATGATATAATTCCTAACCCTGTTTTACTTCCAGATCCTCATCATCTATCAAATGATTGTGTTAATAATGATGGTAAAACCTATGTGGTCCCTCCACTTTTGGCTAGGGGGGACGTGTCTGTAACTTTATCTTCTATATTGCAGCCAGACCAAATGAGTCCGCAAGCTAACTTGTCTTTAAAAGCACCTAGTTCCCAGGAGCCGACTCTGAAGGAGTTAACCGATGAGATGCCGACCGCTAGTAACAGCTTGAATGCTCAAGACATTCCTGAGAAGGAAGAACTAGTGGGTAAGAATGCGCACACATCAGTACAGGTTGGAACTACTGCCGTGACAGGTAATGTATGGAAGACAAGTGATATGCTGACGCATTCTAAGTTCTTATGTGAACTAGAAGAATATGAAGGAAGATATTATGTCTCTGTAAATGTACAGGATTCATTACCACAACCCTTCATGGGGTTAATTGACACTGGGTCACAGGCAACTATATTGTCAAATGTGTACTTTCAGAAGGTAATGGATTTAGCAGCGGAAAAGCCAAAGCTAAGAGATTTTCCAAATACTCTACTGAGTGTTGGAGGTAATTCCCTTCATGTCGTAGGTTCTACCTGGTTAAAGTTTACCATAGGTAATAAGACCTTGAGACACCCGGTAATAGTGGTAAATCTCCCCTATGACCGATTGATTCTGGGTATAGATATACTCAGAAGACTTAATGTAATCATAGATTGTGTGAATGGGATTGTATGGTCACAAACCAAAGTACCCATTCCATATGATAAGTCTCATCAGCAATCCAGGCGTAATTGCCATGTGGTTGAGGAAAGGCCGGACTCAATTGAAATTCATTTTAGGAATAGTCAGTCATCTGATGTTACTGTTTTGCAGGTTAATGATTTTATTTCCCCTGCAGATGATCATTCCATAAAAGTTCAACCGGAAAGGATCCGAAATGTATCTCTGGAAGGCGATATTTTAACCATTTCTCTTCACAGGGATTACGTAGAATCTGTGGAATCAGCAGGTCATGTTCAATTCCTTGCAAAAATTGAAAGGGTTAATAACAATTTATTTTTTCCTGTTCAAGTGAATGATCTAGGGAGAAGTAAGAATGCCAAGCTGAACTTGGAGATCGAAAACAGCTATATCAGCAAAAGTCTGTTAAAACAGATCGCTAATCCTAAAATGATCCGGTATCTTTCTCCCCAAGACAGGTGGATCCATAATCTGGACGGCGAATCGGATAGCCATAATATTATAGCAAAATGTTTGTTATCCATTTCTATCGGAAATAAGACAGCCAAACATTTGTTTCTGGTGTTGGACGAACCTCGTTACCAGATTTATGTGGGAAATGATGTCATACATCGCTTTGCTATCCATCTGGATCTGATTAATTCTAATCTTTGGACCAGGTTAAAAGGCGATCCTTGTGAATTTCAGGATGAAGATGAAGCACTGAAATCGGCACAGTTATTGCCATATGCAGTCAGTGTTCAAGTACCTGAAGATGTAACCATTCCACAAGGGAGTAGTAACTTTCTTCTACCCATACAGGTTAAGAAAGGCCAGAGATTGAGAAATCCTAATGCATTTATCTGCTTATCCAACCGATCACCAATGGTAAATATTCATGGAAACCCTATTTATGTTGTTATAAACAACATTGCACCTCATAATATTACCTTATCCAAAGGTACTGTTGTAGGTTTGGCATTGGATTCTGAATATTATACTTTTGGATTTCAAAATCATGTAATAGGTCTCATTCCTGAAGAATATCTGACAGAAGAACAAATAGTGGAACAAACGTTTAATTCTATTCCAGAAGGTTTATTCACTATCCAATCTGTTTATCCTTTCAATATAGGTGAAGGTTCGTGCAGGATTGAAGAATCCTCCATCGTCTTTGACCACCTAATTGATGAACAAGAATATCATGACCAAAAGAAAATTAATCCACCTGGAGAGGACCTAACCTCTAAACTTGAGGAATCCTTTGAAATAGGTCAACCTGCAGTTTTTCCTGGATTTCAGGAAAGGGTGGAAGAACAGATATCCATGGCTGATGCTTGCGCTAATGACAGTGAACGTCAACAGCTAAGGGAAATTCTAATGGAGTTCCAAGAGATCTTTGCCAAAGATTCTTATGATTGTGGTTTTACTAACCTTCATGTCGCTAGGATCCAGACTGATCCCGATCTACCACCCGTATGTATCAAGCAATATAGACTACCTTTAGCGTCCTATGATGCGCTACAGGATATCATTCGGAATTTAAAGGACCGGGGCATTATCCGTTCGGTGCACAGTTCGTATAATAACCCCATCCTAGGAATTCTGAAGCCTAATGGTCAATGGCGTTTGTGTGCCGATTTAAGACAGCTAAATAAACGTGTGTATATGTCTGGATGGCCTGTACCCTACATAGACCAATACTTGGTACAAATGCAAGGATTCAAAATATTTACTGCCCTAGATTGTGCCCAGGGATACTGGACTATTCCGGTACACAAGGAGGACCAATACAAGTTGGCCTTTACATTTGGAAAACAGCAGTATACTTGGACCCGGATGCCTTTTGGTTACATAAATTCTGGTCATGAATTTGCTGTATTCATGCATAAAGTTATGCCTGATGCATTTGAAAGGGGAACCTTGGCCTACGTGGATGATATTTTACTCAAAAGTACTTCTTTTGATAAACATATTCTGGAGATCCGACATGTTCTTACTCAATTAAGAGAGGCAGGAGTTAAACTTTCATTACAGAAAGCCCAATGGTGTCGTACCAAAGTCAACTTCCTTGGACACGAGGTAACTTCTGAGGGGTTAAGTCCACAGAAGAAGAAAGTTGAAGCCGTTCTGAATGCCAAAACTCCTACTAATGTCAAAGAATTAAGATCATTCCTAGGAATGATTAATTATTCCCGTAAGTTTATTGATAACTATTAGACTTGCGCATTCGTCTTCGGGCGAACATGAAAACGAGCACGAAGAGGCCGTTTTTTTGTTCGTTCCGAAGACACGCCGAAGAGAATACAGTGCCGGCAAAACGTAGGAGAAGACGAAGACTCACAACCACGAAGAATCGAAGATTCTTCGTGATCGTCTTCGTTTTTGCCGCGCAGCCGCCAAAATTTCAAACAGGAGTGAGCTGATCTCGTCTGTCCAATCAGCTCACTCTTGTGACGTCACGCTAAGGGTCTCGTCCAATGCCTGTGCTGCTGTTTTTTGAATTCTGAAGGCGCCTTTATAAGACCAGAGCTTGCCTGAGAGATCCATTCATTTTTCGCTGTGACTGCTTTGGCAACACTGCTGTGCTGCATCCGAGCGTTACAGAGAGAGATTGTTCTGTTCTGTGTGAGACTGGTAAGCCTTAGCCTGCCATTTCTCACAGTGTACTTCATCCTCACTTCAGTGCTACTTAATATAATTAATAATAATAATTTGATTAATTTAATTTTTTTTATTTAATTTGTCATCAACTGTAGTGTAAGTGCTGTTGAGTTGACAGTGCACCCAGTGCCTCAGTGGCACTGGGGTGCCCTTGCCCTGGGCTGGCACTAGTGCCTATTGCCTGTCCTGCTTAAGTAAATTAAATAGAATTTATAAATAATAATTTAATAGAATCTATAATTTAATAGTTCATTATTATATATATATATATTTGTCAGTCATATATATATATATATTCTATAGTATACTAGTGTAGAGTGTACTGTAGACATTCATCTACTAGTGTCTAATTTAAAATCAGTAATATTAATTAATATAATTAATAATTGAATTCATTATAAAATTATATATATATTTGTCAGTTATAGTTAGTAATAGTATACTAGTGTAGAGTGTACTGTAGACATTCAAGACATCTACTAGTGTCTAATCTAAAATCAGTAATATCAATAATTCTATAATTCTTTCTTGTCTTAATAGTTAATTAAATTAGCTATAAATAAAAGTAATAATATTAAATAATTACTACTAGCGTATAGTTCAGCTAATCTTATTAGTACTGGTGCTGCAGCTCTATAGTTTGTGCTTTGTTTTAGCAACAGCAAGAGACCAAGTCAATTTTTCTTAATTAATCTTTCATTTTATTTCATTTGTTTTGCTCACCTCAGTCCATCAGTGAAGTGAACTTGTTGGGCTAGTGAGTGCAGCCGCATAAGTGCTGTGTTTTTTTTTGATCAGCAAGCAGTGACGTTAACTGTTTTGCAAAGATTTTCTCATTTATTTTACATTTTATTTCAATTTTATTAAAAGTACCCTTAGTGTTTTGCTCACCTCAGTCCATCAGTGAAGTGAACTTGTTGGGCTAGTGAGTGCAGCCAGCAGTGAAGCTAACTGTTTTGCTGTGACATTTTATTTTATTTCTAATTCTTTTCAAGAAAAATTGACTGTGACGAGCTGTACTAAGCAAAGCTTCAAGCTACTAGCTGTAGTACTAAAATAATTCTAATCTTCTTTAATCTTAATCTATAATATATTATAAATAATATATAACAATATAAATTCTAATTCATAATCTATAATATAAGTAATTCTAATTCTAAATTCTAATTCATAATCTATATTCTTCTATCTATAATATATAATATATAAGTAAATTATTTCTAATCTATTAATATTATATAACTTAATATTAATTAATAAATCATATACTGAATCTGATTTAACCTCACTTTAGCTTAGTGGGTTTGAGAGCGTCTGCCTAGAGGTAGACTTATAGTAAGGAAATATAGCTCTAGGCTAGCATAGTAGTAGGCTAAGCTCTTAGGCCCGTGTAAATTCAAATTAAAAATAAAATACTGCTAGTTATTAAATAGTTAATCTTGAGTTAATAATTTAAATAACTTTAGCACTTTGGCAGATTGCACACAGCACAGTGCAGTAGTGCATAGTTTTACTTTTTAAGCAGTAGCACTGAAGAGAACTTCCTCTAATTTTTTTTCTTTAATTCGTTTTTCCTTTTTTTTTATTTTTATTTTTTTTTATTTTTTTTATAGTTTTTTAAACACTACACTACACTACACACACAACACAAAATTTGAAATGGATCCTCCTTTTGGGACTAAGGAGGGACAAGCTCCATCTACCACCGCCACCACCAGCACCACCACCAGCACCACCACCAGTTCTAAGATGCAGCCTTTGCGTCAGTCTAGTCGGCCAAGTAGGCCAAGCTCTCGCTTATCATTTGGGGAAGCATTGCTTGAAGGATCATCAAGTAAAGGAAAGGCACCAAAAGCAGGCAGTAGTAGTGCGGCTAGGCCCACAAGCTCTATGGTTTTTTACGGAAAGCCTAAAGCACCAGAAGCACGTTCAAAGTTAAAGGGTAGCACAAGTAGTACCAGCCCAGTGACTAAAAAGAAGTGCCTTTTGCCCCAAGCAGCATCTTCCCCATCCACCAGCAGCATGCAAGGTACCAAGCAGAGCCAAATTAGCAGCAAGACTCAGAGGGGTCCCAAACCAAAGCGATCTCATTCCTTTGTAGGGAAAACCACCACCACCACCACCCCCACCTCTACCGCCTCTACCACCACTAGTGCTGCGCCTACTGTTCCCACTGGTACCGCCACGCCATGTCCTCCTAGTACCTCTAGCAAGCCACCAAGTCCTTACAAAATTTTTGTAAAGACAGTTAGAGAGAGGGCTACACATAGTGGAACTCCACCTAGCGAGGTAGCAGAGGAGCCTGAGACTGAGAGGCCAAGTGCAGAGTCTATTCTTCCTGCTCGCACTACTACTAGTCACGAGTCTCACGACGATATCAGTCTTAGCTCCAGCCTAGCAGGAATTCCATTCGATCTGGCTAATGAAGAGCTAGACTATGAGCCAGAGGAAGTAGAGGAGATGAGTGGTCAGGAATCAGATTCCTCAGGGAGCAGTGTCCAAATGACTAGTGCACAATTTTCCCCTGAGCCTCCACCTTCTCCGCTACGATCATCACCACCACCACCACCACCAGCAGCAGCAGCAAAACCTAGCAAATCTAAAGCAATTAGCAGTCCCACTATGGCCAGTACTGTTACCACCAGTCCCACCACCACTAGTTCTGCCTCTGTTCATCCACCCCGAGCAGTAGGAGCAGCACCCAAGGCACACTCCAAGGCTATGCGCGCCCCAATTTGGGAGCACTTTGAAAATGTTGAAGAAGGGCGCTATGGAAAGTGCAAACATTGTGGGAAGCTAATAAGCAGAGGGAAAGTGTCTGGCCATTTTACCAGTGCTAGCATGAAGCATCACCTCAGCACTCAACACAACGCTGTGCTATTGGGGAAAGATGCAGAGGGAAAACTTAGTGCAGGCAGCATAGCTGGTGGCCGTGGAAAAACCCCAACAGCTTCTTCTTCTGAGCCAATAGCAGCAGCAGCAGCAGCAACTAGTGCTGGCAGCCAGAGACCAAGGCAGGTTGGAGCACTGCATGTCCAGCCCACCCTGGAACAATTTGTGGCATTCCAATCCAAAAGGTCAATGCCCAAACAGCAGGCCAATAAAGTAACGCGACTGATTGGTCAGTTCATTGCTGTTGGAGGGGCATCCTTCTCTATGATCGAAGGGGAGCCTTTCAAACAATTGATGGCGGCTGTGGCTCCACAATATACAGTTCCGTCACGTTCCACTTTCAGCAGGAACATTGTCCCCTCATTGTATCGGTCCTGTGTTGCAGCAGTGAAAGAGGAGCTTTCCAAGGCTGCTGGTCAGTCTGTTCATTTCACTACAGATTTGTGGAGTGCACCTAGCGGCCAGCATGCCTTTCTTTCTTTGACAGCACACTGGTGGCAGCCCGGTGTGTCTAAGGAAGCTGCTGCAGCAGGCTACCGATCTTTCCTTCTCCATGCAGAAGTGATGGATGAAAAGCACACTTCCCAAAACATTCTGCATGCGATGAGGAAAATGTTTAGCCTTTGGGTGGGAGCAGAGGCGGGCACCAATGTTGAAGTTGGTTTTGTGGTAACTGACGGAGGTGCCAATATGGTGAAAGCGCTGCGAGATGGTCATATTGTTGGTGTGCGCTGTGCAGCCCACATCATCCATCTTGTAGTGAAGGCAGCAATGTCAGAAGGAACTAATGTGGCAGCAGTAGTTCTGTCCCGCTGCAGAAAGATCGCTGGGCACTTTCACCATAGTGTTAAGGCTAGCCAACTTTTGAGGGAAGAGCAAGAGAGGTCAGGTCTTCCCGTACACTGCCTACGTCAGGATGTCAGTACACGGTGGAACTCCACGTTAGACATGCTGGAGAGGATTTTGGAGCAGCAGAGGGCAATCCATAATCTTGCCTCAGAGCACAATATTGGGATTACCTCTCCATTGAATAGGGAGGATTGGACAGTGATCGCCCAGCTAGTGGCAGTCCTTAAACCATTCAGGGATGCCACAGAAAATTTAAGCTCAAACACTGCCAGTCTGGCCCAGGTAATCCCAGTGTTCTCCCATCTAGGCAGCAAGATGGATGTGTTCCTTGGAAACCGTGAGGCTGTTCAAGGTGGCACTCTACATCCTGACATAGCAGCCATAGTCAGGAAGCTGAAGGATCTGCTAAAAGTACACCTTCGCAAACGAATGGAAGAGAGTCCCGAAATGATGCTAGCGTGCCTTTGCGATCCAAGAATTAAGGGAAAGCTAGCTTTGAAATTTTATGTTCTCAGTAGCTACCGGGAGCAATTGGTCAACAAGGTGCGTGACTGGCAGCGTAAAATGGGAATGCTGTCCGAGGAGGGAGAGGTGCAGGAGGAGGAAGAGATGATGTGGTCTGCTACTCCTAGCAGCAGCATCAGCAGCAGTGCCACAAGCAGCACAACACAGCTGAGTGGAGCAGCTGCGTTTTGGGAAGAGGCACTTGGGAGTATAGTTGGACCATCTGACAGAGCTAGCAGCAGAAAGGAGAGTAGTGCTGCTGAAATGGTCAAACTTTACCTCTGTGAAGTTCCTTCTGCGCCTAATGTTGATCCTCTTAGCTACTGGGATGAAAAGAAGATTGTGTGGCCTGCACTCTCATGGGTTGCGCAGCAGCTACTATCATGTCCGCCAACCACTGTTCAAAGTGAGCGCGTGTTTTCTATGACTGGAAACATACTGAGTCCACAGCGCTCACGCATGGCACCTCATCTGATGGAGCAGATTGCCTTCCTTAAATTCAATCTGCCCAAGTTGGGTTACCCAGCTCTTAGCTTGGAAAGTTAATTTTTTTTATCTGTAATGTTTAAGGTAGTTTCTCCCCCTGGTTGCACGTGTTTGCGGTGTGGCAACGTCTGCTACCTCCGCCGGTGTAGCCAATTTACGCTAGGGCCTAGTGTCTGAGTTCTGGAAGTCCGCTCCCAAACGCCATGGACTGACAGACTTTCATGCTTTGCCCTGGGGTGAAACAGGTGAGCGGGTCGTCAATTGCCCACTCATTCACCTTTTTCCTTTTCCAACGGTGCTGCTGGTGGTGATGCCAGCATCTTTTGCCAGTTCGCTTCCTGGCTGAAATCATGCCTCAAATGTCCCTAATGGAGAGGGTAGTTTCTCCCCCTGGTTGCACTTGCTGCGGTGTGGCAATGCCTGCTACCTCCGCCGGTGTAGCCAATTTACGCTAGGGCCTAGTGTCTGAGTTCTGGAAGTCTGCTCCCAAACGCCAAGGACTGACAGTCTTTGGATGCTTTGCCCTGGGGTGAAACAGGTGAGCGGGTCGTCAATTGCCCACTCATTCGCCTTTTCCAATGCTGCTGCTGCTGCTGCTGGTGGTGCCAGCGTCTCTTCTCTGCCAGTTCGCTTCCTGGCTAGTGTCATGCCTTAAATGTCCCTAATGGAGAGGGTAGTTTCTCCCCCCCTGGTTGCACTTGCTGCGGTGTGGCAACGCCTGCTACCTCCGCCAATGTAGCCAGCTTATGCTAGGGCCTAGTGTCTGAGCTCTGGAAGTCTGCTGCCAAACGTCTAGGACTGACAGTGTTTGGATGCTTTGCTCTGGGGTGGAACAGGTGAGCGGGTCGCCAATTGCCCACTCATTCGCCTTACCCAATTCTGCTGCTGCTGCTGCTGCTGCTGGTGGTGGTGCCAGCGTCTCTTCTCTGCCAGTTCGCTTCCTGGCTAGTGTCATGCCTTAAATGTCCCTAATGGTAAGGGCAGTTTCTCCCCCCTGGCTGCGTCTGTTTGCGGTGTGGCAACGCCTGCTACCTCCGCCGGAGTGGCCAGCTTACGCTAGGGCCTAGTGTCTGAGCTCTGGAAGTCTGCTGCCAAACGTCTAGGACTGACAGTGTTTGGGTGCTTTGCCCTGGGGTGAAACAGGTGAGTGGGTCGCCAATTGCCCACTCATTCGCCTTTCCCAATTCTGCTGCTGCTGCTGCTGGTGGTGGTGCCAGCGTCTCTTCGATGCCAGTTCGCTTCCTGGCTAGTGTCATGCCTCAAATGTCCCTAATGGTAAGGGCAGTTTCTCCCCCCTGGCTGCCTCTGTCTGCGGTGTGGCAACGCCTGCTACCTCCGCCGGAGTGGCCAGCTTACGCTAGGGCCTTGTGTCTGAGCTCTGGAAGTCTGCTGCCAAACGTCTAGGACTGACAGTGTTTGGGTGCTTTGCCCTGGGGTGAAACAGGTGAGTGGGTCGCCAATTGCCCACTCATTCGCCTTTCCCATTTTTCAATGCTGCTGCTGGTGGTGGTGGTGCCAGCATCTCTTCTCTGCCAGTTCGCTTCCTGGCTAGAGTCATGCCTTAAATGTCCCTAATGGAGAGGGTAGTTTCTCCCCCCCTGGTTGCACTTGCTGCGGTGTGGCAACGCCTGCTACCTCCGCCAATGTAGCCAGCTTATGCTAGGGCCTAGTGTCTGAGCTCTGGAAGTCTGCTGCCAAACGTCTAGGACTGACAGTGTTTGGATGCTTTGCTCTGGGGTGGAACAGGTGAGCGGGTCGCCAATTGCCCACTCATTCGCCTTACCCAATTCTGCTGCTGCTGCTGCTGCTGCTGCTGGTGGTGGTGCCAGCGTCTCTTCTCTGCCAGTTCGCTTCCTGGCTAGTGTCATGCCTTAAATGTCCCTAATGGTAAGGGCAGTTTCTCCCCCCTGGCTGCGTCTGTTTGCGGTGTGGCAACGCCTGCTACCTCCGCCGGAGTGGCCAGCTTACGCTAGGGCCTAGTGTCTGAGCTCTGGAAGTCTGCTGCCAAACGTCTAGGACTGACAGTGTTTGGGTGCTTTGCCCTGGGGTGAAACAGGTGAGTGGGTCGCCAATTGCCCACTCATTCGCCTTTCCCAATTCTGCTGCTGCTGCTGCTGCTGGTGGTGGTGCCAGCGTCTCTTCGATGCCAGTTCGCTTCCTGGCTAGTGTCATGCCTCAAATGTCCCTAATGGTAAGGGCAGTTTCTCCCCCCTGGCTGCCTCTGTCTGCGGTGTGGCAACGCCTGCTACCTCCGCCGGAGTGGCCAGCTTACGCTAGGGCCTTGTGTCTGAGCTCTGGAAGTCCGCTGCCAAACGTCTAGGACTGACAGTGTTTGGGTGCTTTGCCCTGGGGTGAAACAGGTGAGTGGGTCGCCAATAGCCCACTCATTCGCCTTTCCCATTTTTCAATGCTGCTGCTGGTGGTGGTGGTGGTGCCAGCATCTCTTCTCTGCCAGTTCGCTTCCTGGCTAGAGTCATGCCCAAAATGTCCCTAGTGGTAAGGGCAGTTTCTCCCCTCTGGCTGCGTCTGTTTGCGGTGTGGCAATGCCTGCTACCTCCGCCGGAGTGGCCAGCTTACGCTAGGGCCTTGTGTCTGAGCTCTGGAAGTCCGCTGCCAAACGTCTAGGACTGACAGTGTTTGGGTGCTTTGCCCTGGGGTGAAACAGGTGAGTGGGTCGCCAATTGCCCACTCATTCGCCTTTCCCAATTCTGCTGCTGCTGCTGGTGGTGATGCCAGCGTCTCTTCGATGCCAGTTCGCTTCCTGGCTAGTGTCATGCCTCAAATGTCCCTAATGGTAAGGGCAGTTTCTCCCCCCTGGCTGCGTCTGTTTGCGGTGTGGCAACGCCTGCTACCTCCGCCGGAGTGGCCAGCTTACGCTAGGGCCTTGTGTCTGAGCTCTGGAAGTCCGCTGCCAAACGTCTAGGACTGACAGTGTTTGGATGCTTTGCTCTGGGGTGAAACAGGTGAGTGGGTCGCCAATTGCCCACTCATTCGCCTTTCCCATTTCCTTTTCCATTTCCATTTCATTATTTTCCTTCTGATACACAACCAACCAAACATAACACACACAATAACACAAATAACACAGTGACATAACACATAACACACATAACACATATAACACAGTGACAAGTGACAACACACATAACACACATAACACATACACGTACAATGCAAAAATCACAAGGACCTTTCCTCTTGTTATTTGTCCTGGCCTTCATTTCTACACTCACTAGCATTAACGCTATAACTCACACTTCATACTATAACATTTTTCCATCCACATACCTGCCAACAGACCCAACTTTTTCAGGGACAGTCCTGCTTTTTTCCAGTCCTGTCCCATCTAATTTAGCTAAACTAGGTATGCAAATACACGTTGGTAGTTATAGCTCGGTAGGTAGCACTAGTATAAACATTAAATAAATATAATAAAGTACTAAATAATAAATCTAACTTTAAAATACATTTAAATAAACCCCTAATTTTTTTTTAAAACCCATTAAAATTAAATTATTATTTAGACATAATACATCTTTAACCAAAGCAGTGCACTGCTACTAATCTTAAACATAACCGTACATTAACCCTAAGCTATTTTTTAGTTCTTGTCCAACATTTTTCCATCCGCATACCTGCCAACACACCCAAGATTTTGGTGGACAGTCCTGCTTTTTTCCAGTCCTGTCCAGTAAAAGTTGGGTTGTTGCAAAGTATGCCATTGTAAATAGGTAGCAAATGTTAGGCATGTATTACAAGTGGTCCAAAATCAATTTAAAAATGTAAAATAATCCCTATTCTTTTATTAAACATCTATGGATGTGTGATTGTGTATGATAAACGGAGGCCAAGTTCCTTGGAGCATTTGTCTCTAGGTCATTTTGTGTACAGTACACCTCAGTACGTGTGTGCAACTCTATTGGTCGTTTCGGCAGGGGGCTGGCCTGCCATCAACGAATGAAGTGCGTTCTGCAATTCACTAGTTGATGCCAGACCAGCCCCCTGCCGAAACGACCAATAGAGTTGCACACACGTTCCTTCACGGCAGCTGCTGCTGCTCCGATGTGTTGTTAACCCCGTATTAACCCCTGCAAGGCAACCGGGAAGGAAACGAAGATTAAACGAGCACGAAGAATGTCCGCGAGTATTCGCCCGAAGAGAAGACAGGAACGGGCGAATATTCGCGGAATACGGAGGTTTTTTCCCCCCCGAAGACGAGCACGAAGACGAACACGAAGAGCCCCCTGGTGCCCAAGTCTAATAACTATGCAGAACTAACAAAACCTCTTTTACAGCTGCTTAAGAAAGACGTAAGATGGAACTGGGGGGAAGCCCAGGACAAAGCCATAGACGAGCTGAGGAGGAAACTCACTCAGGCACCCTGTTTGGCATATCCGGAGGGAGGTAAGCCTTTCTATCTGGAAACCGGATTTACTAATTTAAGTATAAGTGTGGTTTTGTATCAAAAACAGGACAATCTGAACAAAGTCATTGCATATGCAAGCAAAACCTTGTCACCTGTCGAAATGAAATTCAACAACTGTGAGAAAGCTTTATTGTCTACGGTATGGGCATTACAGAATTTTCGGAGCTATATCCACGGCGAGAAGATTATTGTAGAAACTGCTCACCAACCTCTACAATATTTGCAGAGCGACAGGATACGAGACGGTAATCTTTCTAACAGTAGAATTACTGCATGGACTTTATTCTTACAGGGATGGCCGTTAGAAGTCCGTTATAATCAAAATAAGAAGAACGTAGTTGCCCAGGGACTAGCAGATCTACATGATTGTGCTGCTCTACCTCTGGATGATAACTCTACCGGAGATGATTTCCTAGAGGAACAATTACTTTCTCCTTATAAAGCGTATGACGAGGAATATTGTCGACCACTATCGTGTGTATACATAGATGGTTGTTCATATCATATCACCATTGATAATGAACGGAAATTGGTTGCAGGTATTGGAATCACCTGGACAGGAGATTATCCAAATATATCTGTAGGATACAGCATTGGTCCTAAAAGCAGTCAGATAGCTGAACTTTGTGCCGTATATAAGGCCATTCAAATGGCAATTGAATATGGTGTTAAAGAATTTGTTATCATAACCGATTCTAACTACGTGCGCAATAGCTTTGTCGAATATCTGCCTAGCTGGAAACGTAACCAAATGCTGAGAAGTAACAACAAACCTGTGAAGCATGGTAAGCTGTTTTGTAAGATTGATGAATTGGTAATCAAACATGATTTGACCATTTATTGGAAGAAAACCAAAGGTCATTCTAAGATACAAAGTATCGATAAAGAAGGTAATGATTTGGCTGATTCATTAGCAAAACAGGCAGCCATCAATGGAGAACTTTTTAACATTGATGATCTTATTGGATCAATTCAGATTGAAGCCATAACTAGACAGCAAGCTAGAAATGAAGTGGACCTTAATATTGCACAATGGAGTCAAGAATTTCCCAATGAGGATCTGATCACTAGTCAAAAGAACGATCCTGTTATTGGTCGATTTTATGAGTATATAAAAGATCCTATTGCCAATCCTATCACTGATGATGATTGTAAGGATAATGAGGACTTGCGAATCTTAATGAGATATAAAGTCCAATTCAATTTAATGGATGGATTGCTGATCAGAACATCCAAACATGGCATACAACAATGGGTAGTTCCTACCACCTTTAGAGGTTTAATGTTGCAACACGCACACGATGCACCTACATCTGGTCATCGTGGGGATAAGATCACCTACGAAATACTGCGTGATTATGCCTATTGGCCACATATGCTAAGAGATGTGCAAACTTATTATCGAGGATGTTTGATTTGTCCGCAATTCCAGCCTCATGCTCCAACTCATCGTGCACCACTTCAGAAATGAGGAATGTCTCTACCTTGGTCTGACATACAAATCGATTTCATTGGACCTGTAACTAGATCCTCAAGAGGTAACAAGTATATGTTAACTGTTACATGTATGTTCACCAAATGGGTAGAATGTATCCCATGCAGAGAGAACACTAGTTCTGTGTGTGCAGCATTACTAATTAATCATGTATTTTCCAGATTTGGCCTTCCTCAGAGAATCGAGTCAGATCGTGGAAGTCATTTCACAAGCGAAGTGATGACAAAAATGTGGAAAATCCTAGGTGTGAAACGCAAGTTACATATCGCCTACCGTGCAGCTTCTAGCGGAGGGGTAGAGCGTTATAACCAGTCCATAGTAAATATACTCAAAAAGTATGTGAAAGAATCTGGCAAGGACTGGGATGTTAAATTGCCCTTGGTTCTAATGGCTATTAGAGCTACACCTAGTACCGCCACTAAGATGTCACCTTTTGAATTGATGACAGGCAGGAAGATGGTTTTACCACAACATTTGCTATATCGCACATCTGATCATAATTTGATCAACGCTGCAACAACTCATCAGTATGTTGAAAATCTACGTAAACATCTTCAACATGCATTTGCTTTTGCACAAAAGAATCTAGGAAAAGCAGCAATCAGTGCTAAAACCTATTATGATCTGAAGACTACTAAGAAAGAATATGAAATCTCCGACCAAGTTTATCTGTATAACTTTGCACGAAACCAAGTGAAGGAAAAGAAGTTTCTACCTTCTTGGAAGGGTCCATATGTCATAATTGACAAGATTTCACCAGTAGCTTATAAGATCAAGATTCCTAAAGATGGTGATTTTGTTGAAAAATGGGTTCATATTAACCAATTGCGTGTTTGTCATCCTAGATCTCGGTTAAGAATTCTAGATAATGATTCTGAGATAGAAGACTGAACATCGGTGTGAAATCAGAAGATCCAAGTCAACAATGTGGTATCGTATACAACTTGACATGTGGTTATGTTATGTGATAATGTATATCCATAAAGTTGATTTCCATACCATCCAGCAACTATTTTAAGATTGATAGGTAGATTGGATAGCTATGTTTTAATGTCAAGTGATATTACAAGTACGTATACTCATACTATTCTTTTTTTTTGAATATTAAGATAAGGATTCGAGTTCTGAAAGATGTCCAAGAAGGATGAGGCGGTCGTTTGGATCGTATTACTCCTGTGTCACGAGATGCGGATGGAACCGATCGCAGAGCCTGGACCATCCTCTGGCATCATGATCCAAGAAGCTCCTGGATTTATCCTTACAGAAAAGAGGATCCTAACACAACGTGTGTTTGTCAGCTTAGACCCGAAGATCTCCATCGAAAAACAGTACAATGTTTCGTCAATGCAGCTCCCTGAATTAAAGGCCTGGTACCAGATGCATCTTGAAAGAGCACAAAGGCGCGTTCAAGAAATTTTGGAACAAGCCAGGAAGCCGTTTGTATCAAGCTCCATTACAATGAATCATCGAGCTAAAAGATTCCTTGTTGTCTTAATTGTTGCCTTGGTATGTACAGCCATAGGTGCAGTCGTTGCAACCGGTATGTCTGCTGCAAACTCTGTTTCTGTTCAAACTTTGGAGAACGAAATTCGAGGCTTAAAAGGAGAAATCAATGCTATTCATCGGGAAATGGAACGACAAAGAGAGTATCTAGTAGACTTAATGGTTATGGTAAATGATACCATTGTAACCACGAATATGCATTCCAAATTAATCTCTCACTCCATTAATCTGCACCAAAGTCATGAACAATTCAAACGTGAACTTTTGTTTATGCACGACCCGATAATATTCCACACAACTTCATTTTTGGACGAAGCGCAATCTGGAATGACTGATTTAACCAGAGGACACATCCCTTTATATTTTGTTGCAGACGATATCGTTCGTAAAATGATTACAAAAGTCGATGGCAATACCGTGGAACCCATGCAACTAAATCTGGCCTATGAAATGGGAAGTGCTCTTCCTCTTTATATTCATCCAGAGAGAATGGAAATATGTTTCTTATTATCAATCCCATATGTTACCCCACGAAATATTTTTCAGTTGAAAACCATACACAATGTGGATTGGTCATATTACAACGACATCATTTTTGGTTTTATGATTGTAACAGTTCTTATATGGCTAATTATTCTTACTGTAAAATTTTCATTAATGACTTCTCTTACAGGAGCAAAAGTGTTCCAATCCGTGCATTATACCCCTGCAAGTCCCATGTCGGACAATATGATTTGAAGTCGTTAATATGCCATCTGACACTTGTTGAGATCATTCTAAAGCAAACTGGACTTTGCTTTGTCATAATCTAAAAGGGGGATTATGTCAGATATTTTATCATAGAAAACATGTATTTCACATATTCTGTATTTTACATGAAATCAAAATGGAGTCAGATCCATTTTATTTTACTTAATCATGTAGTGATGATTTCTTTTTGTCCTTGTTCCCTCTATAATAGAGAACAAAGGAGTATTCATGTATAATGATGTTTCAGTATGTATGATACAATTAATGTGATCTTCCATGAGAAAGTTAAGGAGTAGACGCTGCATATCTTGGAATGGGGGATACATGGTAAGACTACCAAGGCCTGAGTTACTATCTAGGAGGTAACACCTGGCGATTAGGGTAACCAAGGATAAATTCCAAACACATATTTAATGGTTTTAAGTTAATTCTTAGACCAGAGCGTCTCTCACAGGTAAATTAAGAAATAACAACGGTGTAAATATGAGTAGAAATCCTAATTTTAATGGATAAAACCCACCGTTATGATTGGAGAATTCCAATCAAGAGGTGGAGGCTATGATAATAAGCTCTGTTTTTAAGCTTATGTCTTGGATAATTAAAAAAAAAAAAAGAAAAAGGACGGACGGACTTATTCACCAAATTTACCCCAGAGAATTGGAATCTTAAGATTCTGGCACCATATTTCACTCTTGGAGTTACTTTGAGTTCTAACCTATATACCTTTTAGAAAGTTATATTCTTTCCCACTTAATTTCTTGCCACTGAACAAGGATTAATTTCTACAAGGACCAGTTGGACAACAGCAACAAGTGGTGGTAAATATAATTGTTTTATTATTCTGAATAGAGATGAATTTTGTCTTCTTCATATAGAATTCCCTGTTTCTGTTTTGTCATATTAGTTAATCTAATATAAGAGAGATAGTGATATCTTTATTACTGCCCGGATTATTATCAATTTTTGGTTGCTGAGTGGACTGGAAATTAATTGTGTGTTAGACTCATAAAGTACTAATTCATATTGATAACTATCGATAATATATTGTATTTGAATTGATTCATTTTTGACATGTTTTAAGAACTTTGTGTTTTATATTATGCACTGTGTGACTCATACATAGATTTTATAAATTGTATTCACAATAAATAAATATTTTTATTGACTATCGTGGCGATATCTATCTAATTTGAATTATAATTTTCGGCGATCTGAAAGAATTTAGGATCGGAGATAAAATATAGGGTATCTCCTTAAATTCATATTGTGGATGTGGTACTACAATATTTGATAGCGTCGTTATTTTGCGTCTGTGATAAAATATTGGTTTTGCCTATTTTGTCTCATTAATATCCCTAACACATAGGAGTGATCAACAGCAATTAACAGATGTGGGAAAGGCTGAACTTAATGATGAGTGTCTTTTTTCAGCCTATGGAACTACATATATGTAACAATGTAACTCTTGGGTTTTTTCATTTTCCCTTTTGAATAATATTTCTCACTGTAGAATGAATATATAATGAATGTATAACCCTTTTTGCAGATTGATGGGCAGCAACAATCGCTTCTCTTAGATCCTGTAAACTCGTTGAGCAGGGCCCTCCTTGCCTGTTGTCTATTTCGCAGTTGGACACCAGAGAGCCCCTCCCCCCGCCGCCAGTCCTGCCCCCTAATCCTGGGTAGTTTAGGCCCCCCAATAAAAAAATAAAACTATTGTATACAGACGTGTGGATATTGAAAAAGTTGAATCGATAAGGCAATGGTTGAGTGACAAGAAAAAAAAAGGTTGTAGTTAATGTGTATATTCAGCAGAAGCTTCTTAACATGTTTATCACCGATATTACAAAATGTGTTATAGGAAAGCCATGGCTTTTTGCAGCTGATTCAAAGGTCTGCAGCAGGCTAGTCATTTTGTACTCAAAATGTTTGTTGAATGTAATGAGCACTAAAACAAAAAAAGAATGAATATATTGTAGACCTTTACATTCTGTGTTATTTTGCTTACTAGAAGCAGCTGCAGAGCTAAAGTGTACCCCCATCTCCACTTCTGCCACCAGTTTAGGCTGCAAAATCTCCGCCATAGAAATAAATATTTATTAAAAATTCATTTTTTTGTCAATGCTCTCAGGGGTCTTGTTAGACCTCCTGGAACTCTCTTGCGAGCCATGTGCACTGGATCACAGGAGATAAGTTCGGCCGAATGCACCTCCTACAAGAGAAGGGGCTCAGGGGCGACAAAGGCAGCAAATGCATAAGCAGGTATACTGATGAATCCTGCCATGGATTTGCAAGGCGGGGAAATGTAGCTGCGCAGCTATTTCTAGTCAATTCCTGGCTGTTTTGATCACATTTCAGAATGTGTCTATTCCACTTCACCATGTATAGAGTTTATAATTGAGGTGCCAAATATATCACTGTTACCCCTATCCATGTTTCCAGGCATCAAGTCATGTCCCACTTGTTGCCTGCACCCTGTCCCCTGGAGCAATTTCTGTGGACACCATGTGGATTCCCGCAACAAGCCCAGGCTTTTCTCTGGCATCCTGACAGGACCCACCTATACAAATCTGGGATCCGCCAGGGTACTGACAGACTTTCGCTGGTGGAAGGAGAAGCTTTGGAAAGGCTTGTTGGAAATCTATCCTTTGAAGGCAGGGTTACTGTCAAGAGATGTAAAAGGCGGACTCGAGTTTTATGGCATTGACAAATCTGTAGGAGTTATGTCAAAAGTTGAGCTGAGTACCACTAGGTGAACCCCCCAGACATGGAACCCAAACAAATCAGGAGGCAATTATAAAATGCTCATATACACAATAAATACCGTATTGGCTCGGATATAACCATTGAGAGCATTTGCTCTGGAAAAAACCTTATCTTATAATCGGGTAAATACGGTACTGTCAGGTTTTATCTTAAGAATTTGATATTTTGTAGACAGATACAATTTCCCTGCTCAAATATATTGCTGAAATTGACTCTGTTTTGTAGATAGTCCAGTTCTTATTGTGTCTCTGAATTCCCTAGAATCGGTTCCTGACGATTAGAACGTTAGTGTTGAATATAGTGAAAAGGCTCTTAAAAATAAGCAATTTTGGTGCTTAGATTGTAAAGTGGATTTATCACCATGGCAGCACTGTTCTGGTGAGTGCGCCATTTCATCACTATGGTGAGGAGACCCCTTTTCAAACATTGTACAATGATCACTTTTTATTTTAGTAAAACACATCAGTGGAATGACAATATGGGCATGACTGCCTTTCTGGGTGGTCTGGTCCCCTAGTTTTCATTCTTCTGAAATGAAATCTTTCGTCCTATGTTCCCATTTTAGCAGCCCAACATGTGTATTTAGGCTAGGCGATCTACGCTAAGTTGGTTCATCTGTTATTTTTAGAACAGACCCTATGAAACGGGCACTAGGTAAATAAATCGCTGTGCACTCTATGGGTTGATCTACAGCCCTCTAGGACTGGAGGTAGACCTCACCAACAGCTTCTTCTACGAATGGTTATTTCCTTCGCCCCAAACACAAACCTTAAATAATCAGTTAAATTCTGACTACAAACATGTATTATCGTGAAGTAGAACTAGCTGTTATGGTAAATGTGGTGCAGCTGGCCTGTACTAATACCACCCTTGCAATAGAAACTAAATGGAAGTTACTTACAGAAGTTGCGATTCTGTATAATTTTTTTTTTGCGTATATGGGACAATGTCAACAGAATATTAAATGTATGTGTGGGAGGTTCTTTTTTTTTTACATCCAATGTTTTGGACCCTGTAGTGACTTTCTATATAACTTCTTTATCAATTCTTCTCATTTCTTTACAAAATTGTTCATTATTTCTTGTCATTGTTACAGTTTCCCTGTCTGTGGTGCAAGGTCTCAGCTTTCTATCCCCATTTTCTATGTAGTATGTAGTGGAAAACATGAATAAACTACTTGTTTGTTTAAGCTGTTGTGTTCATACTTTAGATGCTGCTTGGTATATTTTTCTGTTTTTTGGTCACTGCACTTTTTCAATGTGTTTTCTTACGCCTTTTCTTTTGCGAGTATGCATGTTATAGCTGTGTGTGTGTGTGAGGGGGAAGCTATTTTAACCACATACAGCTATTGGGGTAGAGAATATTTTAGTACGCTGCCCATCTGGGTCACTCCTGTGCCAGCCTCTGATTTCATATTGGCCATAAGTTTATACCTTATCTTCCTTTATTTGCTATTATAGCTGTGGGTTTGATTCTGCAGTGCCATGGAATCGTGTGGAAAGTAGTTTTCTCAGATATTGGCCATTGGTGTTACTGCTGTTGTGTCTACCTTTTACGCTTGGGGGTTCACGTGCGCATGTGCTCCTATGGAGGAGCCTCCACTGCCCCTGACACTTTAAAATGTAAAGACACCCACAAAAAAATAATGTTGGCAAGAATATATTATTTCATCCACAAATTTGTAAGCTGTATGTCAACTGGAAAAAACAGAAATCTGAAAAAATAAACTATTACGTATTAATAAATTACGTTTAAATAAATACCATTTACTGAACAGATATGGTGGTAATGCATAACCCCATCACTATATACTAAAGCAACTCACACAGAAGATAATTATACATTTAACTATTTATTAATCACTAATTCTAAGGCATCTAAATATCCAATACAATCCACAAGAGATTGTTATTTCACTAGAACTCATGTTATTATTCCCTCTAGCCAGGGGAGCCAAGCTTTGGTTGCCGCAGTCCAAAGAAGAGAAGCCTCTCAGATCCTTCAGGTCTAGTAGCGGCCTTGGTTGTTGTTGGTGGGGTAACGGTTTTACGCAAGATGTCATCAGCGAGGCAGAGGATGGATCTCTGAAGTCCAGGTGGTGCGAGGTTATTATACAAGCGGCAATTTATGGCTCCTTCTGATGGTGGTGGGGAGATGAATGGTTCCTGCAAGGGCTCTGCTTCCTTTACTACGCTCACAATATCTTTCTCTGCATGTTTTACATCATTCCTGTTGACAGCCAGCTCTTTTTGGATAGTAATAAGAGTATTCCAGGTGGTATTCTGCTCTTCTCTTAACTTTTCATATTCTATTACAGCGCTCTGGGCCCTTTCATTAGAGATATTTAATTCTGATTTTAAATGTTCAATCATCTCCTCAGAGGCCTTGTGATCCGCTTTCAAATCATTGTAATCTTTAGTGATAGCTAGGCTGTACGAAGCTAGGTCTAAAAAAGCTTCCGGTCCTGTCCCCATTTGCGTCACCACCATCCGTACCTCCACTGTCTGCGATTCCAGCAGCGTCTCTATGTTCTTTCCAGATTGCATCTCCCTTCTATATCTCTCAAGCTCCTCCATGTTTGCTTTCAATTCTCTCTGTTGTTCTTCAATGCGCTGCTGTTGTTCCTGCAGTTGGGAAGTCAGTTGGTCGACTTCCCTCTTTAAAGATTCTGGGTCAAGAGCAGGACCATCCTGCTCTCCCACATCAAAATATAACTTTTCGAGAAAACATTTGCTGCTTCTCAGCTCCTTTCTGCATCGTGGGCACGATACTTTGGGGCTAGTGCAAAACCACTGAAAGATGCACTTTTGATGGAAAGTGTGCCCGCAACAAATCGCTGCCACGTCACAACTGTTATCCAAATAATCCATGCAAATACTGCATGTTGCCCAAAGGGGCATGGCTGCAGCTTTCCGTAATCTCTCTAGTCACGTTAGTCGCCTCTATTCACCTCTGCACTGTGAAGAAAAATGTGCACACGGAACTCTTGGATCCCTGCTACGACTCTTCTCATCTTTCTGATGTCATAGAGCAGCCATGACTGAGAAAGTTTAACCTCTAAACTGCTAATCAGTGAGTGTTTCTGTGATTGAGATGGCATTTAAGGATTCTGTTTAAAAACATAGTGCAATGATGGATATTATTTTGCTTTAAAGTGTGTCTGTTGTTGCAAAAATGACAAAGTGACATTGTTTTGTAGAGCATTAATGCCCACTTACACATTGTGCTAGCCAATCAGAAAATTAAATATTTACATTAAATATTTTTTAAAACACTGTTGGCACCTATGTATTTTTCACAACAGAAGGGTTAAATTGTCTGCCTTAATGAGCAGGGCATTTTTACAATATAGAACCAGAGCATTTTCTGTGTCTTTTGACCATTTCCCTTCTTATTTAGTATACAGACAGTATATATCAATCAAATGTTTGGGGTCACTTAGCTGTTTTCATGGAAAACAAGTAAATTTCTACCTGTGCTAACAGGATTAGCTCCTGTACCATTGGAACATAGGAGTGATCAACAGCAATTAACAGATGTGGGAAAGGCTGAACTTAATGATGAGTGTCTTTTTTCAGCCTATGGAACTACATATATGTAACAATGTAACTCTTGGGTTTTTTCATTTTCCCTTTTGAATAATATTTCTCACTGTAGAATGAATATATAATGAATGTATAACCCTTTTTGCAGATTGATGGGCAGCAACAATCGCTTCTCTTAGATCCTGTAAACTCGTTGAGCAGGGCCCTCCTTGCCTGTTGTCTATTTCGCAGTTGGACACCAGAGAGCCCCTCCCCCCGCCGCCAGTCCTGCCCCCTAATCCTGGGTAGTTTAGGCCCCCCAATAAAAAAATAAAACTATTGTATACAGACGTGTGGATATTGAAAAAGTTGAATCGATAAGGCAATGGTTGAGTGACAAGAAAAAAAAAGGTTGTAGTTAATGTGTATATTCAGCAGAAGCTTCTTAACATGTTTATCACCGATATTACAAAATGTGTTATAGGAAAGCCATGGCTTTTTGCAGCTGATTCAAAGGTCTGCAGCAGGCTAGTCATTTTGTACTCAAAATGTTTGTTGAATGTAATGAGCACTAAAACAAAAAAAGAATGAATATATTGTAGACCTTTACATTCTGTGTTATTTTGCTTACTAGAAGCAGCTGCAGAGCTAAAGTGTACCCCCATCTCCACTTCTGCCACCAGTTTAGGCTGCAAAATCTCCGCCATAGAAATAAATATTTATTAAAAATTCATTTTTTTGTCAATGCTCTCAGTTAGACCTCCTGGAACTCTCTTGCGAGCCATGTGCACTGGATCACAGGAGATAAGTTCGGCCGAATGCACCTCCTACAAGAGAAGGGGCTCAGGGGCGACAAAGGCAGCAAATGCATAAGCAGGTATACTGATGAATCCTGCCATGGATTTGCAAGGCGGGGAAATGTAGCTGCGCAGCTATTTCTAGTCAATTCCTGGCTGTTTTGATCACATTTCAGAATGTGTCTATTCCACTTCACCATGTATAGAGTTTATAATTGAGGTGCCAAATATATCACTGTTACCCCTATCCATGTTTCCAGGCATCAAGTCATGTCCCACTTGTTGCCTGCACCCTGTCCCCTGGAGCAATTTCTGTGGACACCATGTGGATTCCCGCAACAAGCCCAGGCTTTTCTCTGGCATCCTGACAGGACCCACCTATACAAATCTGGGATCCGCCAGGGTACTGACAGACTTTCGCTGGTGGAAGGAGAAGCTTTGGAAAGGCTTGTTGGAAATCTATCCTTTGAAGGCAGGGTTACTGTCAAGAGATGTAAAAGGCGGACTCGAGTTTTATGGCATTGACAAATCTGTAGGAGTTATGTCAAAAGTTGAGCTGAGTACCACTAGGTGAACCCCCCAGACATGGAACCCAAACAAATCAGGAGGCAATTATAAAATGCTCATATACACAATAAATACCGTATTGGCTCGGATATAACCATTGAGAGCATTTGCTCTGGAAAAAACCTTATCTTATAATCGGGTAAATACGGTACTGTCAGGTTTTATCTTAAGAATTTGATATTTTGTAGACAGATACAATTTCCCTGCTCAAATATATTGCTGAAATTGACTCTGTTTTGTAGATAGTCCAGTTCTTATTGTGTCTCTGAATTCCCTAGAATCGGTTATTGACGATTAGAACGTTAGTGTTGAATATAGTGAAAAGGCTCTTAAAAATAAGCAATTTTGGTGCTTAGATTGTAAAGTGGATTTATCACCATGGCAGCACTGTTCTGGTGAGTGCGCCATTTCATCACTATGGTGAGGAGACCCCTTTTCAAACATTGTACAATGATCACTTTTTATTTTAGTAAAACACATCAGTGGAATGACAATATGGGCATGACTGCCTTTCTGGGTGGTCTGGTCCCCTAGTTTTCATTCTTCTGAAATGAAATCTTTCGTCCTATGTTCCCATTTTAGCAGCCCAACATGTCTATTTAGGCTAGGCGATCTACGCTAAGTTGGTTCATCTGTTATTTTTAGAACAGACCCTATGAAACGGGCACTAGGTAAATAACTCGCTGTGCACTCTATGGGTTGATCTACAGCCCTCTAGGACTGGAGGTAGACCTCACCAACAGCTTCTTCTACGAATGGTTATTTCCTTCGCCCCAAACACAAACCTTAAATAATCAGTTAAATTCTGACTACAAACATGTATTATCGTGAAGTAGAACTAGCTGTTATGGTAAATGTGGTGCAGCTGGCCTGTACTAATACCACCCTTGCAATAGAAACTACATGGAAGTTACTTACAGAAGTTGCGATTCTGTATAATTTTTTTTTGGCGTATATGGGACAATGTCAACAGAATATTAAATGTATGTGTGGGAGGTTTTTTTATTTTTACATCCAATGTTTTGGACCATGTAGTGACTTTCTATATAACTTCTTTATCAATTCTTCTCATTTCTTTACAAAATTGTTCATTATTTCTTGTCATTGTCACAGTTTCCCTGTCTGTGGTGCAAGGTCTCAGCTTTCTATCCCCATTTTCTATGTAGTATGTAGTGGAAACAATGAATAAACTACTTGTTTGTTTAAGCTGTTGTGTTCATACTTTAGATGCTGCTTGGTATATTTTTCTGTTTTTTGGTCACTGCACTTTTTCAATGTGTTTTCTTACGCCTTTTCTTTTGCGAGTATGCATGTTATAGCTGTGTGTGTGTGTGAGGGGGAAGCTATTTTAACCACATACAGCTATTGGGGTAGAGAATATTTTAGTACGCTGCCCATCTGGGTCACTCCTGTGCCAGCCTCTGATTTCATATTGGCCATAAGTTTATACCTTATCTTCCTTTATTTGCTATTATAGCTGTGGGTTTGATTCTGCAGTGCCATGGAATCGTGTGGAAAGTAGTTTTCTCAGATATTGGCCATTGGTGTTACTGCTGTTGTGTCTACCTTTTACGCTTGGGGGTTCACGTGCGCGTGTGCTCCTATGGAGGAGCCTCCACTGCCCCTGACACTTTAAAATGTAAAGACACCCACAAAAAAATAATGTTGGCAAGAATATATTATTTCATCCACAAATTTGTAAGCTGTATGTCAACTGGAAAAAACAGAAATCTGAAAAAATAAACTATTACGTATTAATAAATTACGTTTAAATAAATACCATTTACTGAACAGATATGGTGGTAATGCATAACCCCATCACTATATACTAAAGCAACTCACACAGAAGACAATTATACATTTAACTATTTATTAATCACTAATTCTAAGGCATCTAAATATCCAATACAATCCACAAGAGATTGTTATTTCACTAGAATTGATGTTATTATTCCCTCTAGCCAGGGGAGCCAAGCTTTGGTTGCCGCAGTCCAAAGAAGAGAAGCCTCTCAGATCCTTCAGGTCTAGTAGCGGCCTTGGTTGTTGTTGGTGGGGTAACGGTTTTACGCAAGATGTCATCAGCGAGGCAGAGGATGGATCTCTGAAGTCCAGGTGGTGCGAGGTTATTATACAAGCGGCAATTTATGGCTCCTTCTGATGGTGGTGGGGAGATGAATGGTTCCTGCAAGGGCTCTGCTTCCTTTACTACGCTCACAATATCTTTCTCTGCATGTTTTACATCATTCCTGTTGACAGCCAGCTCTTTTTGGATAGTAATAAGAGTATTCCAGGTGGTATTCTGCTCTTCTCTTAACTTTTCATATTCTATTACAGCGCTCTGGGCCCTTTCATTAGAGATATTTAATTCTGATTTTAAATGTTCAATCATCTCCTCAGAGGCCTTGTGATCCGCTTTCAAATCATTGTAATCTTTAGTGATAGCTAGGCTGTACGAAGCTAGGTCTAAAAAAGCTTCCGGTCCTGTCCCCATTTGCGTCACCACCATCCGTACCTCCACTGTCTGCGATTCCAGCAGCGTCTCTATGTTCTTTCCAGATTGCATCTCCCTTCTATATCTCTCAAGCTCCTCCATGTTTGCTTTCAATTCTCTCTGTTGTTCTTCAATGCGCTGCTGTTGTTCCTGCAGTTGGGAAGTCAGTTGGTCGACTTCCCTCTTTAAAGATTCTGGGTCAAGAGCAGGACCATCCTGCTCTCCCACATCAAAATATAACTTTTCGAGAAAACATTTGCTGCTTCTCAGCTCCTTTCTGCATCGTGGGCACGATACTTTGGGGCTAGTGCAAAACCACTGAAAGATGCACTTTTGATGGAAAGTGTGCCCGCAACAAATCGCTGCCACGTCACAACTGTTATCCAAATAATCCATGCAAATACTGCATGTTGCCCAAAGGGGCATGGCTGCAGCTTTCCGTAATCTCTCTAGTCACGTTAGTCGCCTCTATTCACCTCTGCACTGTGAAGAAAAATGTGCACACGGAACTCTTGGATCCCTGCTACGACTCTTCTCATCTTTCTGATGTCATAGAGCAGCCATGACTGAGAAAGTTTAACCTCTAAACTGCTAATCAGTGAGTGTTTCTGTGATTGAGATGGCATTTAAGGATTCTGTTTAAAAACATAGTGCAATGATGGATATTATTTTGCTTTAAAGTGTGTCTGTTGTTGCAAAAATGACAAAGTGACATTGTTTTGTAGAGCATTAATGCCCACTTACACATTGTGCTAGCCAATCAGAAAATTAAATATTTACATTAAATATTTTTTAAAACACTGTTGGCACCTATGTATTTTTCACAACAGAAGGGTTAAATTGTCTGCCTTAATGAGCAGGGCATTTTTACAATATAGAACCAGAGCATTTTCTGTGTCTTTTGACCATTTCCCTTCTTATTTAGTATACAGACAGTATATATCAATCAAATGTTTGGGGTCACTTAGCTGTTTTCATGGAAAACAAGTAAATTTCTACCTGTGCTAACAGGATTAGCTCCTGTACCATTGGAACATAGGAGTGATCAACAGCAATTAACAGATGTGGGAAAGGCTGAACTTAATGATGAGTGTCTTTTTTCAGCCTATGGAACTACATATATGTAACAATGTAACTCTTGGGTTTTTTCATTTTCCCTTTTGAATAATATTTCTCACTGTAGAATGAATATATAATGAATGTATAACCCTTTTTGCAGATTGATGGGCAGCAACAATCGCTTCTCTTAGATCCTGTAAACTCGTTGAGCAGGGCCCTCCTTGCCTGTTGTCTATTTCGCAGTTGGACACCAGAGAGCCCCTCCCCCCGCCGCCAGTCCTGCCCCCTAATCCTGGGTAGTTTAGGCCCCCCAATAAAAAAATAAAACTATTGTATACAGACGTGTGGATATTGAAAAAGTTGAATCGATAAGGCAATGGTTGAGTGACAAGAAAAAAAAAGGTTGTAGTTAATGTGTATATTCAGCAGAAGCTTCTTAACATGTTTATCACCGATATTACAAAATGTGTTATAGGAAAGCCATGGCTTTTTGCAGCTGATTCAAAGGTCTGCAGCAGGCTAGTCATTTTGTACTCAAAATGTTTGTTGAATGTAATGAGCACTAAAACAAAAAAAGAATGAATATATTGTAGACCTTTACATTCTGTGTTATTTTGCTTACTAGAAGCAGCTGCAGAGCTAAAGTGTACCCCCATCTCCACTTCTGCCACCAGTTTAGGCTGCAAAATCTCCGCCATAGAAATAAATATTTATTAAAAATTCATTTTTTTGTCAATGCTCTCAGTTAGACCTCCTGGAACTCTCTTGCGAGCCATGTGCACTGGATCACAGGAGATAAGTTCGGCCGAATGCACCTCCTACAAGAGAAGGGGCTCAGGGGCGACAAAGGCAGCAAATGCATAAGCAGGTATACTGATGAATCCTGCCATGGATTTGCAAGGCGGGGAAATGTAGCTGCGCAGCTATTTCTAGTCAATTCCTGGCTGTTTTGATCACATTTCAGAATGTGTCTATTCCACTTCACCATGTATAGAGTTTATAATTGAGGTGCCAAATATATCACTGTTACCCCTATCCATGTTTCCAGGCATCAAGTCATGTCCCACTTGTTGCCTGCACCCTGTCCCCTGGAGCAATTTCTGTGGACACCATGTGGATTCCCGCAACAAGCCCAGGCTTTTCTCTGGCATCCTGACAGGACCCACCTATACAAATCTGGGATCCGCCAGGGTACTGACAGACTTTCGCTGGTGGAAGGAGAAGCTTTGGAAAGGCTTGTTGGAAATCTATCCTTTGAAGGCAGGGTTACTGTCAAGAGATGTAAAAGGCGGACTCGAGTTTTATGGCATTGACAAATCTGTAGGAGTTATGTCAAAAGTTGAGCTGAGTACCACTAGGTGAACCCCCCAGACATGGAACCCAAACAAATCAGGAGGCAATTATAAAATGCTCATATACACAATAAATACCGTATTGGCTCGGATATAACCATTGAGAGCATTTGCTCTGGAAAAAACCTTATCTTATAATCGGGTAAATACGGTACTGTCAGGTTTTATCTTAAGAATTTGATATTTTGTAGACAGATACAATTTCCCTGCTCAAATATATTGCTGAAATTGACTCTGTTTTGTAGATAGTCCAGTTCTTATTGTGTCTCTGAATTCCCTAGAATCGGTTCCTGACGATTAGAACGTTAGTGTTGAATATAGTGAAAAGGCTCTTAAAAATAAGCAATTTTGGTGCTTAGATTGTAAAGTGGATTTATCACCATGGCAGCACTGTTCTGGTGAGTGCGCCATTTCATCACTATGGTGAGGAGACCCCTTTTCAAACATTGTACAATGATCACTTTTTATTTTAGTAAAACACATCAGTGGAATGACAATATGGGCATGACTGCCTTTCTGGGTGGTCTGGTCCCCTAGTTTTCATTCTTCTGAAATGAAATCTTTCGTCCTATGTTCCCATTTTAGCAGCCCAACATGTCTATTTAGGCTAGGCGATCTACGCTAAGTTGGTTCATCTGTTATTTTTAGAACAGACCCTATGAAACGGGCACTAGGTAAATAACTCGCTGTGCACTCTATGGGTTGATCTACAGCCCTCTAGGACTGGAGGTAGACCTCACCAACAGCTTCTTCTACGAATGGTTATTTCCTTCGCCCCAAACACAAACCTTAAATAATCAGTTAAATTCTGACTACAAACATGTATTATCGTGAAGTAGAACTAGCTGTTATGGTAAATGTGGTGCAGCTGGCCTGTACTAATACCACCCTTGCAATAGAAACTACATGGAAGTTACTTACAGAAGTTGCGATTCTGTATAATTTTTTTTTGGCGTATATGGGACAATGTCAACAGAATATTAAATGTATGTGTGGGAGGTTTTTTTATTTTTACATCCAATGTTTTGGACCCTGTAGTGACTTTCTATATAACTTCTTTATCAATTCTTCTCATTTCTTTACAAAATTGTTCATTATTTCTTGTCATTGTTACAGTTTCCCTGTCTGTGGTGCAAGGTCTCAGCTTTCTATCCCCATTTTCTATGTAGTATGTAGTGGAAAACATGAATAAACTACTTGTTTGTTTAAGCTGTTGTGTTCATACTTTAGATGCTGCTTGGTATATTTTTCTGTTTTTTGGTCACTGCACTTTTTCAATGTGTTTTCTTACGCCTTTTCTTTTGCGAGTATGCATGTTATAGCTGTGTGTGTGTGTGAGGGGGAAGCTATTTTAACCACATACAGCTATTGGGGTAGAGAATATTTTAGTACGCTGCCCATCTGGGTCACTCCTGTGCCAGCCTCTGATTTCATATTGGCCATAAGTTTATACCTTATCTTCCTTTATTTGCTATTATAGCTGTGGGTTTGATTCTGCAGTGCCATGGAATCGTGTGGAAAGTAGTTTTCTCAGATATTGGCCATTGGTGTTACTGCTGTTGTGTCTACCTTTTACGCTTGGGGGTTCACGTGCGCATGTGCTCCTATGGAGGAGCCTCCACTGCCCCTGACACTTTAAAATGTAAAGACACCCACAAAAAAATAATGTTGGCAAGAATATATTATTTCATCCACAAATTTGTAAGCTGTATGTCAACTGGAAAAAACAGAAATCTGAAAAAATAAACTATTACGTATTAATAAATTACGTTTAAATAAATACCATTTACTGAACAGATATGGTGGTAATGCATAACCCCATCACTATATACTAAAGCAACTCACACAGAAGACAATTATACATTTAACTATTTATTAATCACTAATTCTAAGGCATCTAAATATCCAATACAATCCACAAGAGATTGTTATTTCACTAGAACTCATGTTATTATTCCCTCTAGCCAGGGGAGCCAAGCTTTGGTTGCCGCAGTCCAAAGAAGAGAAGCCTCTCAGATCCTTCAGGTCTAGTAGCGGCCTTGGTTGTTGTTGGTGAGGTAACGGTTTTACGCAAGATGTCATCAGCGAGGCAGAGGATGGATCTCTGAAGTCCAGGTGGTGCGAGGTTATTATACAAGCGGCAATTTATGGCTCCTTCTGATGGTGGTGGGGAGATGAATGGTTCCTGCAAGGGCTCTGCTTCCTTTACTACGCTCACAATATCTTTCTCTGCATGTTTTACATCATTCCTGTTGACAGCCAGCTCTTTTTGGATAGTAATAAGAGTATTCCAGGTGGTATTCTGCTCTTCTCTTAACTTTTCATATTCTATTACAGCGCTCTGGGCCCTTTCATTAGAGATATTTAATTCTGATTTTAAATGTTCAATCATCTCCTCAGAGGCCTTGTGATCCGCTTTCAAATCATTGTAATCTTTAGTGATAGCTAGGCTGTACGAAGCTAGGTCTAAAAAAGCTTCCGGTCCTGTCCCCATTTGCGTCACCACCATCCGTACCTCCACTGTCTGCGATTCCAGCAGCGTCTCTATGTTCTTTCCAGATTGCATCTCCCTTCTATATCTCTCAAGCTCCTCCATGTTTGCTTTCAATTCTCTCTGTTGTTCTTCAATGCGCTGCTGTTGTTCCTGCAGTTGGGAAGTCAGTTGGTCGACTTCCCTCTTTAAAGATTCTGGGTCAAGAGCAGGACCATCCTGCTCTCCCACATCAAAATATAACTTTTCGAGAAAACATTTGCTGCTTCTCAGCTCCTTTCTGCATCGTGGGCACGATACTTTGGGGCTAGTGCAAAGCCACTGAAAGATGCACTTTTGATGGAAAGTGTGCCCGCAACAAATCGCTGCCACGTCACAACTGTTATCCAAATAATCCATGCAAATACTGCATGTTGCCCAAAGGGGCATGGCTGCAGCTTTCCGTAATCTCTCTAGTCACGTTAGTCGCCTCTATTCACCTCTGCACTGTGAAGAAAAATGTGCACACGGAACTCTTGGATCCCTGCTACGACTCTTCTCATCTTTCTGATGTCATAGAGCAGCCATGACTGAGAAAGTTTAACCTCTAAACTGCTAATCAGTGAGTGTTTATGTGATTGAGATGGCATTTAAGGATTCTGTTTAAAAACATAGTGCAATGATGGATATTATTTTGCTTTAAAGTGTGTCTGTTGTTGCAAAAATGACAAAGTGACATTGTTTTGTAGAGCATTAATGCCCACTTACACATTGTGCTAGCCAATCAGAAAATTAAATATTTACATTAAATATTTTTTAAAACACTGTTGGCACCTATGTATTTTTCACAACAGAAGGGTTAAATTGTCTGCCTTAATGAGCAGGGCATTTTTACAATATAGAACCAGAGCATTTTCTGTGTCTTTTGACCATTTCCCTTCTTATTTAGTATACAGACAGTATATATCAATCAAATGTTTGGGGTCACTTAGCTGTTTTCATGGAAAACAAGTAAATTTCTACCTGTGCTAACAGGATTAGCTCCTGTACCATTGGAACATAGGAGTGATCAACAGCAATTAACAGATGTGGGAAAGGCTGAACTTAATGATGAGTGTCTTTTTTCAGCCTATGGAACTACATATATGTAACAATGTAACTCTTGGGTTTTTTCATTTTCCCTTTTGAATAATATTTCTCACTGTAGAATGAATATATAATGAATGTATAACCCTTTTTGCAGATTGATGGGCAGCAACAATCGCTTCTCTTAGATCCTGTAAACTCGTTGAGCAGGGCCCTCCTTGCCTGTTGTCTATTTCGCAGTTGGACACCAGAGAGCCCCTCCCCCCGCCGCCAGTCCTGCCCCCTAATCCTGGGTAGTTTAGGCCCCCCAATAAAAAAATAAAACTATTGTATACAGACGTGTGGATATTGAAAAAGTTGAATCGATAAGGCAATGGTTGAGTGACAAGAAAAAAAAAGGTTGTAGTTAATGTGTATATTCAGCAGAAGCTTCTTAACATGTTTATCACCGATATTACAAAATGTGTTATAGGAAAGCCATGGCTTTTTGCAGCTGATTCAAAGGTCTGCAGCAGGCTAGTCATTTTGTACTCAAAATGTTTGTTGAATGTAATGAGCACTAAAACAAAAAAAGAATGAATATATTGTAGACCTTTACATTCTGTGTTATTTTGCTTACTAGAAGCAGCTGCAGAGCTAAAGTGTACCCCCATCTCCACTTCTGCCACCAGTTTAGGCTGCAAAATCTCCGCCATAGAAATAAATATTTATTAAAAATTCATTTTTTTGTCAATGCTCTCAGTTAGACCTCCTGGAACTCTCTTGCGAGCCATGTGCACTGGATCACAGGAGATAAGTTCGGCCGAATGCACCTCCTACAAGAGAAGGGGCTCAGGGGCGACAAAGGCAGCAAATGCATAAGCAGGTATACTGATGAATCCTGCCATGGATTTGCAAGGCGGGGAAATGTAGCTGCGCAGCTATTTCTAGTCAATTCCTGGCTGTTTTGATCACATTTCAGAATGTGTCTATTCCACTTCACCATGTATAGAGTTTATAATTGAGGTGCCAAATATATCACTGTTACCCCTATCCATGTTTCCAGGCATCAAGTCATGTCCCACTTGTTGCCTGCACCCTGTCCCCTGGAGCAATTTCTGTGGACACCATGTGGATTCCCGCAACAAGCCCAGGCTTTTCTCTGGCATCCTGACAGGACCCACCTATACAAATCTGGGATCCGCCAGGGTACTGACAGACTTTCGCTGGTGGAAGGAGAAGCTTTGGAAAGGCTTGTTGGAAATCTATCCTTTGAAGGCAGGGTTACTGTCAAGAGATGTAAAAGGCGGACTCGAGTTTTATGGCATTGACAAATCTGTAGGAGTTATGTCAAAAGTTGAGCTGAGTACCACTAGGTGAACCCCCCAGACATGGAACCCAAACAAATCAGGAGGCAATTATAAAATGCTCATATACACAATAAATACCGTATTGGCTCGGATATAACCATTGAGAGCATTTGCTCTGGAAAAAACCTTATCTTATAATCGGGTAAATACGGTACTGTCAGGTTTTATCTTAAGAATTTGATATTTTGTAGACAGATACAATTTCCCTGCTCAAATACATTGCTGAAATTGACTCTGTTTTGTAGATAGTCCAGTTCTTATTGTGTCTCTGAATTCCCTAGAATCGGTTCCTGACGATTAGAACGTTAGTGTTGAATATAGTGAAAAGGCTCTTAAAAATAAGCAATTTTGGTGCTTAGATTGTAAAGTGGATTTATCACCATGGCAGCACTGTTCTGGTGAGTGCGCCATTTCATCACTATGGTGAGGAGACCCCTTTTCAAACATTGTACAATGATCACTTTTTATTTTAGTAAAACACATCAGTGGAATGACAATATGGGCATGACTGCCTTTCTGGGTGGTCTGGTCCCCTAGTTTTCATTCTTCTGAAATGAAATCTTTCGTCCTATGTTCCCATTTTAGCAGCCCAACATGTCTATTTAGGCTAGGCGATCTACGCTAAGTTGGTTCATCTGTTATTTTTAGAACAGACCCTATGAAACGGGCACTAGGTAAATAACTCGCTGTGCACTCTATGGGTTGATCTACAGCCCTCTAGGACTGGAGGTAGACCTCACCAACAGCTTCTTCTACGAATGGTTATTTCCTTCGCCCCAAACACAAACCTTAAATAATCAGTTAAATTCTGACTACAAACATGTATTATCGTGAAGTAGAACTAGCTGTTATGGTAAATGTGGTGCAGCTGGCCTGTACTAATACCACCCTTGCAATAGAAACTACATGGAAGTTACTTACAGAAGTTGCGATTCTGTATAATTTTTTTTTGGCGTATATGGGACAATGTCAACAGAATATTAAATGTATGTGTGGGAGGTTTTTTTATTTTTACATCTAATGTTTTGGACCCTGTAGTGACTTTCTATATAACTTCTTTATCAATTCTTCTCATTTCTTTACAAAATTGTTCATTATTTCTTGTCATTGTTACAGTTTCCCTGTCTGTGGTGCAAGGTCTCAGCTTTCTATCCCCATTTTCTATGTAGTATGTAGTGGAAAACATGAATAAACTACTTGTTTGTTTAAGCTGTTGTGTTCATACTTTAGATGCTGCTTGGTATATTTTTCTGTTTTTTGGTCACTGCACTTTTTCAATGTGTTTTCTTACGCCTTTTCTTTTGCGAGTATGCATGTTATAGCTGTGTGTGTGTGTGAGGGGGAAGCTATTTTAACCACATACAGCTATTGGGGTAGAGAATATTTTAGTACGCTGCCCATCTGGGTCACTCCTGTGCCAGCCTCTGATTTCATATTGGCCATAAGTTTATACCTTATCTTCCTTTATTTGCTATTATAGCTGTGGGTTTGATTCTGCAGTGCCATGGAATCGTGTGGAAAGTAGTTTTCTCAGATATTGGCCATTGGTGTTACTGCTGTTGTGTCTACCTTTTACGCTTGGGGGTTCACGTGCGCATGTGCTCCTATGGAGGAGCCTCCACTGCCCCTGACACTTTAAAATGTAAAGACACCCACAAAAAAATAATGTTGGCAAGAATATATTATTTCATCCACAAATTTGTAAGCTGTATGTCAACTGGAAAAAACAGAAATCTGAAAAAATAAACTATTACGTATTAATAAATTACGTTTAAATAAATACCATTTACTGAACAGATATGGTGGTAATGCATAACCCCATCACTATATACTAAAGCAACTCACACAGAAGACAATTATACATTTAACTATTTATTAATCACTAATTCTAAGGCATCTAAATATCCAATACAATCCACAAGAGATTGTTATTTCACTAGAACTCATGTTATTATTCCCTCTAGCCAGGGGAGCCAAGCTTTGGTTGCCGCAGTCCAAAGAAGAGAAGCCTCTCAGATCCTTCAGGTCTAGTAGCGGCCTTGGTTGTTGTTGGTGGGGTAACGGTTTTACGCAAGATGTCATCAGCGAGGCAGAGGATGGATCTCTGAAGTCCAGGTGGTGCGAGGTTATTATACAAGCGGCAATTTATGGCTCCTTCTGATGGTGGTGGGGAGATGAATGGTTCCTGCAAGGGCTCTGCTTCCTTTACTACGCTCACAATATCTTTCTCTGCATGTTTTACATCATTCCTGTTGACAGCCAGCTCTTTTTGGATAGTAATAAGAGTATTCCAGGTGGTATTCTGCTCTTCTCTTAACTTTTCATATTCTATTACAGCGCTCTGGGCCCTTTCATTAGAGATATTTAATTCTGATTTTAAATGTTCAATCATCTCCTCAGAGGCCTTGTGATCCGCTTTCAAATCATTGTAATCTTTAGTGATAGCTAGGCTGTACGAAGCTAGGTCTAAAAAAGCTTCCGGTCCTGTCCCCATTTGCGTCACCACCATCCGTACCTCCACTGTCTGCGATTCCAGCAGCGTCTCTATGTTCTTTCCAGATTGCATCTCCCTTCTATATCTCTCAAGCTCCTCCATGTTTGCTTTCAATTCTCTCTGTTGTTCTTCAATGCGCTGCTGTTGTTCCTGCAGTTGGGAAGTCAGTTGGTCGACTTCCCTCTTTAAAGATTCTGGGTCAAGAGCAGGACCATCCTGCTCTCCCACATCAAAATATAACTTTTCGAGAAAACATTTGCTGCTTCTCAGCTCCTTTCTGCATCGTGGGCACGATACTTTGGGGCTAGTGCAAAACCACTGAAAGATGCACTTTTGATGGAAAGTGTGCCCGCAACAAATCGCTGCCACGTCACAACTGTTATCCAAATAATCCATGCAAATACTGCATGTTGCCCAAAGGGGCATGGCTGCAGCTTTCCGTAATCTCTCTAGTCACGTTAGTCGCCTCTATTCACCTCTGCACTGTGAAGAAAAATGTGCACACGGAACTCTTGGATCCCTGCTACGACTCTTCTCATCTTTCTGATGTCATAGAGCAGCCATGACTGAGAAAGTTTAACCTCTAAACTGCTAATCAGTGAGTGTTTATGTGATTGAGATGGCATTTAAGGATTCTGTTTAAAAACATAGTGCAATGATGGATATTATTTTGCTTTAAAGTGTGTCTGTTGTTGCAAAAATGACAAAGTGACATTGTTTTGTAGAGCATTAATGCCCACTTACACATTGTGCTAGCCAATCAGAAAATTAAATATTTACATTAAATATTTTTTAAAACACTGTTGGCACCTATGTATTTTTCACAACAGAAGGGTTAAATTGTCTGCCTTAATGAGCAGGACATTTTTACAATATAGAACCAGAGCATTTTCTGTGTCTTTTGACCATTTCCCTTCTTATTTAGTATACAGACAGTATATATCAATCAAATGTTTGGGGTCACTTAGCTGTTTTCATGGAAAACAAGTACATTTCTACCTGTGCTAACAGGATTAGCTCCTGTACCATTGGAACATATGTCAGATATTTTATCATAGAAAACATGTATTTCACATATTCTGTATTTTACATGAAATCAAAATGAGTCAGATCCATTTTATTTTACTTAATCATGTAGTGATGATTTCTTTTTGTCCTTGTTCCCTCTATAATAGAGAACAAAGGAGTATTCATGTGTAATGATGTTTCAGTATGTATGATACAATTAATGTTATCTTCCATGAGAAAGTTAAGGAGTAGACCCTGCATATCTTTAGAAATGTAACTTGGAATGGGGGATACATGGTAAGACTACCAAGGCCTGAGTTACTATCTAGGAGGTAACACCTGGCGATTAGGGTAACCAAGGATAAATTCCAAACACATATTTAATGGTTTTAAGTTAATTCTTAGACCAGAGCGTCTCTCACAGGTAAATTAAGAAATAACAACGGTGTAAATATGAGTAGAAATCCTAATTTTAATGGATAAAACCCACCGTTATGATTGGAGAATTCCAATCAAGAGGTGGAGGCTATGATAATAAGCTCTGTTTTTAAGCTTATGTCTTGGATAATTAAAAAAAAAAAAGAAAAAGGACGGACGGACTTATTCACCAAATTTACCCCAGAGAATTGGAATCTTAAGATTCTGGCACCATATTTCACTCTTGGAGTTACTTTGAGTTCTAACCTATATACCTTTTAGAAAGTTATATTCTTTCCCACTTAATTTCTTGCCACTGAACCTGGATTAATTTCTACAAGGACCAGTTGGACAACAGCAACAAGTGGTGGTAAATATAATTGTTTTATTATTCTGAATAGAGATGAATTTTGTCTTCTTCATATAGAATTCCCTGTTTCCGGGAAATAATATATTGCATTATTGTATATGACGGCTTGTGAGACTGCAGCTTATAACCCGTGATAATAACAATAATGAAAAGGTATTTTTACCTGTAGATGAAGTTTGACATCATTTGCATCTATTAGAAATTTCACTAATACTCGTAGACATTATTAAATTACTTTTTAATTTGTCATATTAGTTAATCTAATATAAGAGAGATAGTGATATCTTTATTACTGCCCGGATTATTATCAATTTTTGGTTGCTGAGTGGACTGGAAATTAATTGTGTGTTAGACTCATATAGTACTAATTCATATTGATAACAATCGATAATATATTGTATTTGAATTGATTCATTTTTGACATGTTTTAAGAACTTTGTGTTTTATATTATGCACTGTGTGACTCATACATAGATTTTATAAATTGTATTCACAATAAATAAATATTTTTATTGACTATCGTGGTGATATCTATCTAATTTGAATTATAATTTTCGGCGATCTGAAAGAATTTAGGATCGGAGATAAAATATAGGGTATCTGTAACGTACCTGACTGCTGGTTCCTCCGGGTCCGCGGATCTTCAGCCGCCGCGGAGAAGAGGGAGACCGCCGGCTTCATCACAGCGGCATCAGCCGCCACGGAAGAGGGGGAGACCCCCCACCTTGCCGCAGCAGCCTCAGCCGCCACGGAAGAGGGGGAGACCCCCCACCTTACCGCAACCGCCACAGCCGCAGCGGAGAAGGGGGAGACCCCCCGCCCTACCACAGCAGCTTCAACCGCCGCGGAGGAGAGGAAGACCCCCCTCCTCCGCAGGACAGCTTCTGCCGCCGCGAGGACGGGGAAGACCCCGCAACTCCACACGGCAGCCGCCGCCTTCTGGAGACTGGTCCGGTCCTGCCGAGCGTACACGCTCTTCTGCACGCCACCTAGTGGCGCCAGCCGGTACTACCGGTCCTTTTAGAAATTTGAGATCTCGCCAACCCCAAGATGGCCGCGGACCGGAAGTGACGTAACGGCATTTTGAATTCATGGCGGGAAAATGCTAATTGAAGTCTGCACTTCCTCTTTCTATTTAAGAGCCTCTGAAACCTTCCAGCCTTGCCTTCTGATGGTTGTACCTATCTTGTATAGTGTCATCTCAGTACGCGTTCCTGTTACCGATTCCTGGCATCTGACTCCGGCTTACCTCACGACTATCCTGACTTCTGGCTTCCTGACCTCGGCTTACCCTGCAACGATCCTGACTTCTGGCTTCCTGACCCTGGCTTGCTCATTGGCTATTCTATACGGGACTCTGGTGTTCTGTCTATTGGACTTGCACACGCTGTTCTACCTGATTACAGGTTCTACCTTACGCTGTGCGTGACAGTATCTCCTTAAATTCATATTGTGGATGTGGTACTACAATATTTGATAGCGTCGTTATTTTGCGTCTGTGATAAAATATTGGTTTTGCCTATTTTGTCTCATTAATATCACTAACATAATTGGAGGCACTGCTGAGATATTTCACGTAAAATAATAGTTCCAATTCTTGATATACGGTAGTTGTTGTCATTTTCTGTTGTTTCACATAGTATATTTTTGGTACTGTGTATTGCATACTGATCAGTGCATAAAACATGTCTGTGTCCAGCAAATCGAGTGCTACTTCTGGTGACGATGTTTTGCTGTCTAAAGCACAAATGCTGGTACATGTTAATAACATTCAACAGATATTATGAGAGGTTATCATAAAAATCTGAAAATCAAAGAGAATTATGGAGAGTGGCTCCAATCCCTTAAGGATGAAGTACAAATGACCCTAACAAATGAATGGTCTGACGAATCACCTTTGGTTGGACATTTGAATGCTATTGTTCAAACATCAGATTTGAAGGAGCGAGAAGGGTTAATCTTTTCATCCTGGCCCTACTTCTTTGTATTGGCATCTCAGTTGTTCCGAGATCGTGAAACTAGAGAAAAAGAAGTGTCTAGTCTCCAAAAAGAATTGCAAGATTCTAAAACAGCCCTGGATCAGTTAAATGATACCCAGGCAGAGTACAAACAGTTGAGACTAAAGTTTGATGATTTGACTGATAAGCATTTGGCACTTCATGGCCAGTACTTTGATGCTAAGAGCAGGGAAACGAATTGTCATTATGATCTGGATAATTGTCGTAGGGAGATACGAGAACTCCAAGTCCAATTGTCTAAACAGGATAGTGTACAAATGCCTAAGCTATCTTTGTATGGTGAAGGTGATGAAGGGGTTAAAACCCACACCACCGTAACAGAGTCTGTTCTAAGTTTAGGTAAGCAATTACAAATTCTACAAGAACAGGTTAACCAGGTGGTTTCTGTCCAATCACAGCGGAATCAGAAGGTTACATTGTCTGATACACGCGATTCCTCTGATTCTGATGAAAATCAGGAGAGTGATAAAAGTGATGGTGAATCTTCCGTTTATTCAGAAGGTCATGGTTCAGGTGAACCCTCTGTGATGTTACAAGGTGCCAATACGGCCAAAACACACAGATCAGACGGGCGCTCCCGTAATTTGAAAGGAGCAGTAAAGGGTACTAAGAAATTACCCGTACCTGTCTATGATGCCCCTAAGGTAATTAAATTCCTTAAGGAGACTGTTGCTGAATTTTCTAAAAAAGGCACAGCTAATATTGCTGATCATTTAGAATCATTTGAAAGGGCAATGCAGTTTTTGGGAATGGATGATGATTCCAACAAGAAACACTATGTGTCGTGGACTTTTTCAAGTCATCACAGACATTACTTTGAAGGTTTACAAAGTATGCAAATCCTATCTTGGTCTAAAATGAAATATGAGATTAAGATTGAGTTTGGACAGTATAAAACTGTCTCAGCCGCTAAGAAGGCTGTGTATAATCTGAAATGTAGGCCTCACCAAAGTCCTAGAGAGTTTTTAACTGTTCTAAAGAACGCTTATTCTCTTACAGAACGTAAACCCAGATATGATTCTCGAGAATTCCGTGATCTTTTCTTCTATGCAATGCCTTCTCCAATTCGGACAAATCTTGCTAGAGATTATGATAGCGATTGCGCATTAGATTGGCTTGTTAATGAATGCATGACGCTGTATACAGTATTGCATGCCAATGATGATTTGCCTGATAAAAAGAGACAGAAATTTCATGGACAAGAGGTGGCAGAAACCCAAGCCCATCTGGGATTAGAATCTCAGAAAAAGAGAAGCTATGCTGAGGTGGTTAAATCCCCAAAACCTCAGAAACAGGAATCGGCTACAGCCTCACCTGTTGTCAAGCCTAAAACTCCTAATGTGGAATCCCAGGATAACAAAGGACAAAGTCCTACTGCCAAAAAGAATCCACAGTGGAGGAAGGGTAATTCCCAGTGGAAGAAAAACCCTCAGGCAAGGAGGAAATTTTACAGGACTAATAGGGACAGATCCAGTCAGTCTGAGTCTGATAACTCCCAACAGCCTCAGCCAAATAACTCCAAACCTAATAGGCAGTACAGGAATGGGAAAAACAATTTACGTCATCATGTCAATCAAATGAGTGACCAAATCAAATTGTTAACGGAGCAAATGACTAAATTAAGTCAAACTATGGCTACAGTGACCACCAATCCTTTTTTAGGGGCAGGTCCTGCCACAATGCCAGCTCTCCCGCAATAGATCATAACGAAGTTAAAGCCGATGTGGCAATGCAGGGATGGTTATCAGATGATATAATTCCTAACCCTGTTTTACTTCCAGATCCTCATCATCTATCAAATGATTGTGTTAATAATGATGGTAAAACCTATGTGGTCCCTCCACTTTTGGCTAGGGGGGACGTGTCTGTAACTTTATCTTCTATATTGCAGCCAGACCAAATGAGTCCGCAAGCTAACTTGTCTTTAAAAGCACCTAGTTCCCAGGAGCCGACTCTGAAGGAGTTAACCGATGAGATGCCGACCGCTAGTAACAGCTTGAATGCTCAAGACATTCCTGAGAAGGAAGAACTAGTGGGTAAGAATGCGCACACATCAGTACAGGTTGGAACTACTGCCGTGACAGGTAATGTATGGAAGACAAGTGATATGCTGACGCATTCTAAGTTCTTATGTGAACTAGAAGAATATGAAGGAAGATATTATGTCTCTGTAAATGTACAGGATTCATTACCACAACCCTTCATGGGGTTAATTGACACTGGGTCACAGGCAACTATATTGTCAAATGTGTACTTTCAGAAGGTAATGGATTTAGCAGCGGAAAAGCCAAAGCTAAGAGATTTTCCAAATACTCTACTGAGTGTTGGAGGTAATTCCCTTCATGTCGTAGGTTCTACCTGGTTAAAGTTTACCATAGGTAATAAGACCTTGAGACACCCGGTAATAGTGGTAAATCTCCCCTATGACCGATTGATTCTGGGTATAGATATACTCAGAAGACTTAATGTAATCATAGATTGTGTGAATGGGATTGTATGGTCACAAACCAAAGTACCCATTCCATATGATAAGTCTCATCAGCAATCCAGGCGTAATTGCCATGTGGTTGAGGAAAGGCCGGACTCAATTGAAATTCATTTTAGGAATAGTCAGTCATCTGATGTTACTGTTTTGCAGGTTAATGATTTTATTTCCCCTGCAGATGATCATTCCATAAAAGTTCAACCGGAAAGGATCCGAAATGTATCTCTGGAAGGCGATATTTTAACCATTTCTCTTCACAGGGATTACGTAGAATCTGTGGAATCAGCAGGTCATGTTCAATTCCTTGCAAAAATTGAAAGGGTTAATAACAATTTATTTTTTCCTGTTCAAGTGAATGATCTAGGGAGAAGTAAGAATGCCAAGCTGAACTTGGAGATCGAAAACAGCTATATCAGCAAAAGTCTGTTAAAACAGATCGCTAATCCTAAAATGATCCGGTATCTTTCTCCCCAAGACAGGTGGATCCATAATCTGGACGGCGAATCGGATAGCCATAATATTATAGCAAAATGTTTGTTATCCATTTCTATCGGAAATAAGACAGCCAAACATTTGTTTCTGGTGTTGGACGAACCTCGTTACCAGATTTATGTGGGAAATGATGTCATACATCGCTTTGCTATCCATCTGGATCTGATTAATTCTAATCTTTGGACCAGGTTAAAAGGCGATCCTTGTGAATTTCAGGATGAAGATGAAGCACTGAAATCGGCACAGTTATTGCCATATGCAGTCAGTGTTCAAGTACCTGAAGATGTAACCATTCCACAAGGGAGTAGTAACTTTCTTCTACCCATGCAGGTTAAGAAAGGCCAGAGATTGAGAAATCCTAATGCATTTATCTGCTTATCCAACCGATCACCAATGGTAAATATTCATGGAAACCCTATTTATGTTGTTATAAACAACATTGCACCTCATAATATTACCTTATCCAAAGGTACTGTTGTAGGTTTGGCATTGGATTCTGAATATTATACTTTTGGATTTCAAAATCATGTAATAGGTCTCATTCCTGAAGAATATCTGACAGAAGAACAAATAGTGGAACAAACGTTTAATTCTATTCCAGAAGGTTTATTCACTATCCAATCTGTTTATCCTTTCAATATAGGTGAAGGTTCGTGCAGGATTGAAGAATCCTCCATCGTCTTTGACCACCTAATTGATGAACAAGAATATCATGACCAAAAGAAAATTAATCCACCTGGAGAGGACCTAACCTCTAAACTTGAGGAATCCTTTGAAATAGGTCAACCTGCAGTTTTTCCTGGATTTCAGGAAAGGGTGGAAGAACAGATATCCATGGCTGATGCTTGCGCTAATGACAGTGAACGTCAACAGCTAAGGGAAATTCTAATGGAGTTCCAAGAGATCTTTGCCAAAGATTCTTATGATTGTGGTTTTACTAACCTTCATGTCGCTAGGATCCAGACTGATCCCGATCTACCACCCGTATGTATCAAGCAATATAGACTACCTTTAGCGTCCTATGATGCGCTACAGGATATCATTCGGAATTTAAAGGACCGGGGCATTATCCGTTCGGTGCACAGTTCGTATAATAACCCCATCCTAGGAATTCTGAAGCCTAATGGTCAATGGCGTTTGTGTGCCGATTTAAGACAGCTAAATAAACGTGTGTATATGTCTGGATGGCCTGTACCCTACATAGACCAATACTTGGTACAAATGCAAGGATTCAAAATATTTACTGCCCTAGATTGTGCCCAGGGATACTGGACTATTCCGGTACACAAGGAGGACCAATACAAGTTGGCCTTTACATTTGGAAAACAGCAGTATACTTGGACCCGGATGCCTTTTGGTTACATAAATTCTGGTCATGAATTTGCTGTATTCATGCATAAAGTTATGCCTGATGCATTTGAAAGGGGAACCTTGGCCTACGTGGATGATATTTTACTCAAAAGTACTTCTTTTGATAAACATATTCTGGAGATCCGACATGTTCTTACTCAATTAAGAGAGGCAGGAGTTAAACTTTCATTACAGAAAGCCCAATGGTGTCGTACCAAAGTCAACTTCCTTGGACACGAGGTAACTTCTGAGGGGTTAAGTCCACAGAAGAAGAAAGTTGAAGCCGTTCTGAATGCCAAAACTCCTACTAATGTCAAAGAATTAAGATCATTCCTAGGAATGATTAATTATTCCCGTAAGTTTATTGATAACTATTAGACTTGCGCATTCGTCTTCGGGCGAACATGAAAACGAGCACGAAGAGGCCGTTTTTTTGTTCGTTCCGAAGACACGCCGAAGAGAATACAGTGCCGGCAAAACGTAGGAGAAGACGAAGACTCACAACCACGAAGAATCGAAGATTCTTCGTGATCGTCTTCGTTTTTGCCGCGCAGCCGCCAAAATTTCAAACAGGAGTGAGCTGATCTCGTCTGTCCAATCAGCTCACTCTTGTGACGTCACGCTAAGGGTCTCGTCCAATGCCTGTGCTGCTGTTTTTTGAATTCTGAAGGCGCCTTTATAAGACCAGAGCTTGCCTGAGAGATCCATTCATTTTTCGCTGTGACTGCTTTGGCAACACTGCTGTGCTGCATCCGAGCGTTACAGAGAGAGATTGTTCTGTTCTGTGTGAGACTGGTAAGCCTTAGCCTGCCATTTCTCACAGTGTACTTCATCCTCACTTCAGTGCTACTTAATATAATTAATAATAATAATTTGATTAATTTAATTTTTTTTATTTAATTTGTCATCAACTGTAGTGTAAGTGCTGTTGAGTTGACAGTGCACCCAGTGCCTCAGTGGCACTGGGGTGCCCTTGCCCTGGGCTGGCACTAGTGCCTATTGCCTGTCCTGCTTAAGTAAATTAAATAGAATTTATAAATAATAATTTAATAGAATCTATAATTTAATAGTTCATTATTATATATATATATATTTGTCAGTCATATATATATATATATTCTATAGTATACTAGTGTAGAGTGTACTGTAGACATTCATCTACTAGTGTCTAATTTAAAATCAGTAATATTAATTAATATAATTAATAATTGAATTCATTATAAAATTATATATATATTTGTCAGTTATAGTTAGTAATAGTATACTAGTGTAGAGTGTACTGTAGACATTCAAGACATCTACTAGTGTCTAATCTAAAATCAGTAATATCAATAATTCTATAATTCTTTCTTGTCTTAATAGTTAATTAAATTAGCTATAAATAAAAGTAATAATATTAAATAATTACTACTAGCGTATAGTTCAGCTAATCTTATTAGTACTGGTGCTGCAGCTCTATAGTTTGTGCTTTGTTTTAGCAACAGCAAGAGACCAAGTCAATTTTTCTTAATTAATCTTTCATTTTATTTCATTTGTTTTGCTCACCTCAGTCCATCAGTGAAGTGAACTTGTTGGGCTAGTGAGTGCAGCCGCATAAGTGCTGTGTTTTTTTTTGATCAGCAAGCAGTGACGTTAACTGTTTTGCAAAGATTTTCTCATTTATTTTACATTTTATTTCAATTTTATTAAAAGTACCCTTAGTGTTTTGCTCACCTCAGTCCATCAGTGAAGTGAACTTGTTGGGCTAGTGAGTGCAGCCAGCAGTGAAGCTAACTGTTTTGCTGTGACATTTTATTTTATTTCTAATTCTTTTCAAGAAAAATTGACTGTGACGAGCTGTACTAAGCAAAGCTTCAAGCTACTAGCTGTAGTACTAAAATAATTCTAATCTTCTTTAATCTTAATCTATAATATATTATAAATAATATATAACAATATAAATTCTAATTCATAATCTATAATATAAGTAATTCTAATTCTAAATTCTAATTCATAATCTATATTCTTCTATCTATAATATATAATATATAAGTAAATTATTTCTAATCTATTAATATTATATAACTTAATATTAATTAATAAATCATATACTGAATCTGGTTTAACCTCACTTTAGCTTAGTGGGTTTGAGAGCGTCTGCCTAGAGGTAGACTTATAGTAAGGAAATATAGCTCTAGGCTAGCATAGTAGTAGGCTAAGCTCTTAGGCCCGTGTAAATTCAAATTAAAAATAAAATACTGCTAGTTATTAAATAGTTAATCTTGAGTTAATAATTTAAATAACTTTAGCACTTTGGCAGATTGCACACAGCACAGTGCAGTAGTGCATAGTTTTACTTTTTAAGCAGTAGCACTGAAGAGAACTTCCTCTAATTTTTTTTCTTTAATTCGTTTTTCCTTTTTTTTTATTTTTATTTTTTTTTATTTTTTTTATAGTTTTTTAAACACTACACTACACTACACACACAACACAAAATTTGAAATGGATCCTCCTTTTGGGACTAAGGAGGGACAAGCTCCATCTACCACCGCCACCACCAGCACCACCACCAGCACCACCACCAGTTCTAAGATGCAGCCTTTGCGTCAGTCTAGTCGGCCAAGTAGGCCAAGCTCTCGCTTATCATTTGGGGAAGCATTGCTTGAAGGATCATCAAGTAAAGGAAAGGCACCAAAAGCAGGCAGTAGTAGTGCGGCTAGGCCCACAAGCTCTATGGTTTTTTACGGAAAGCCTAAAGCACCAGAAGCACGTTCAAAGTTAAAGGGTAGCACAAGTAGTACCAGCCCAGTGACTAAAAAGAAGTGCCTTTTGCCCCAAGCAGCATCTTCCCCATCCACCAGCAGCATGCAAGGTACCAAGCAGAGCCAAATTAGCAGCAAGACTCAGAGGGGTCCCAAACCAAAGCGATCTCATTCCTTTGTAGGGAAAACCACCACCACCACCACCCCCACCTCTACCGCCTCTACCACCACTAGTGCTGCGCCTACTGTTCCCACTGGTACCGCCACGCCATGTCCTCCTAGTACCTCTAGCAAGCCACCAAGTCCTTACAAAATTTTTGTAAAGACAGTTAGAGAGAGGGCTACACATAGTGGAACTCCACCTAGCGAGGTAGCAGAGGAGCCTGAGACTGAGAGGCCAAGTGCAGAGTCTATTCTTCCTGCTCGCACTACTACTAGTCACGAGTCTCACGACGATATCAGTCTTAGCTCCAGCCTAGCAGGAATTCCATTCGATCTGGCTAATGAAGAGCTAGACTATGAGCCAGAGGAAGTAGAGGAGATGAGTGGTCAGGAATCAGATTCCTCAGGGAGCAGTGTCCAAATGACTAGTGCACAATTTTCCCCTGAGCCTCCACCTTCTCCGCTACGATCATCACCACCACCACCACCACCAGCAGCAGCAGCAAAACCTAGCAAATCTAAAGCAATTAGCAGTCCCACTATGGCCAGTACTGTTACCACCAGTCCCACCACCACTAGTTCTGCCTCTGTTCATCCACCCCGAGCAGTAGGAGCAGCACCCAAGGCACACTCCAAGGCTATGCGCGCCCCAATTTGGGAGCACTTTGAAAATGTTGAAGAAGGGCGCTATGGAAAGTGCAAACATTGTGGGAAGCTAATAAGCAGAGGGAAAGTGTCTGGCCATTTTACCAGTGCTAGCATGAAGCATCACCTCAGCACTCAACACAACGCTGTGCTATTGGGGAAAGATGCAGAGGGAAAACTTAGTGCAGGCAGCATAGCTGGTGGCCGTGGAAAAACCCCAACAGCTTCTTCTTCTGAGCCAATAGCAGCAGCAGCAGCAGCAACTAGTGCTGGCAGCCAGAGACCAAGGCAGGTTGGAGCACTGCATGTCCAGCCCACCCTGGAACAATTTGTGGCATTCCAATCCAAAAGGTCAATGCCCAAACAGCAGGCCAATAAAGTAACGCGACTGATTGGTCAGTTCATTGCTGTTGGAGGGGCATCCTTCTCTATGATCGAAGGGGAGCCTTTCAAACAATTGATGGCGGCTGTGGCTCCACAATATACAGTTCCGTCACGTTCCACTTTCAGCAGGAACATTGTCCCCTCATTGTATCGGTCCTGTGTTGCAGCAGTGAAAGAGGAGCTTTCCAAGGCTGCTGGTCAGTCTGTTCATTTCACTACAGATTTGTGGAGTGCACCTAGCGGCCAGCATGCCTTTCTTTCTTTGACAGCACACTGGTGGCAGCCCGGTGTGTCTAAGGAAGCTGCTGCAGCAGGCTACCGATCTTTCCTTCTCCATGCAGAAGTGATGGATGAAAAGCACACTTCCCAAAACATTCTGCATGCGATGAGGAAAATGTTTAGCCTTTGGGTGGGAGCAGAGGCGGGCACCAATGTTGAAGTTGGTTTTGTGGTAACTGACGGAGGTGCCAATATGGTGAAAGCGCTGCGAGATGGTCATATTGTTGGTGTGCGCTGTGCAGCCCACATCATCCATCTTGTAGTGAAGGCAGCAATGTCAGAAGGAACTAATGTGGCAGCAGTAGTTCTGTCCCGCTGCAGAAAGATCGCTGGGCACTTTCACCATAGTGTTAAGGCTAGCCAACTTTTGAGGGAAGAGCAAGAGAGGTCAGGTCTTCCCGTACACTGCCTACGTCAGGATGTCAGTACACGGTGGAACTCCACGTTAGACATGCTGGAGAGGATTTTGGAGCAGCAGAGGGCAATCCATAATCTTGCCTCAGAGCACAATATTGGGATTACCTCTCCATTGAATAGGGAGGATTGGACAGTGATCGCCCAGCTAGTGGCAGTCCTTAAACCATTCAGGGATGCCACAGAAAATTTAAGCTCAAACACTGCCAGTCTGGCCCAGGTAATCCCAGTGTTCTCCCATCTAGGCAGCAAGATGGATGTGTTCCTTGGAAACCGTGAGGCTGTTCAAGGTGGCACTCTACATCCTGACATAGCAGCCATAGTCAGGAAGCTGAAGGATCTGCTAAAAGTACACCTTCGCAAACGAATGGAAGAGAGTCCCGAAATGATGCTAGCGTGCCTTTGCGATCCAAGAATTAAGGGAAAGCTAGCTTTGAAATTTTATGTTCTCAGTAGCTACCGGGAGCAATTGGTCAACAAGGTGCGTGACTGGCAGCGTAAAATGGGAATGCTGTCCGAGGAGGGAGAGGTGCAGGAGGAGGAAGAGATGATGTGGTCTGCTACTCCTAGCAGCAGCATCAGCAGCAGTGCCACAAGCAGCACAACACAGCTGAGTGGAGCAGCTGCGTTTTGGGAAGAGGCACTTGGGAGTATAGTTGGACCATCTGACAGAGCTAGCAGCAGAAAGGAGAGTAGTGCTGCTGAAATGGTCAAACTTTACCTCTGTGAAGTTCCTTCTGCGCCTAATGTTGATCCTCTTAGCTACTGGGATGAAAAGAAGAGTGTGTGGCCTGCACTCTCATGGGTTGCGCAGCAGCTACTATCATGTCCGCCAACCACTGTTCAAAGTGAGCGCGTGTTTTCTATGACTGGAAACATACTGAGTCCACAGCGCTCACGCATGGCACCTCATCTGATGGAGCAGATTGCCTTCCTTAAATTCAATCTGCCCAAGTTGGGTTACCCAGCTCTTAGCTTGGAAAGTTAATTTTTTTTATCTGTAATGTTTAAGGTAGTTTCTCCCCCTGGTTGCACGTGTTTGCGGTGTGGCAACGTCTGCTACCTCCGCCGGTGTAGCCAATTTACGCTAGGGCCTAGTGTCTGAGTTCTGGAAGTCCGCTCCCAAACGCCATGGACTGACAGACTTTCATGCTTTTCCCTGGGGTGAAACAGGTGAGCGGGTCGTCAATTGCCCACTCATTCACCTTTTTCCTTTTCCAACGGTGCTGCTGGTGGTGATGCCAGCATCTTTTGCCAGTTCGCTTCCTGGCTGAAATCATGCCTCAAATGTCCCTAATGGAGAGGGTAGTTTCTCCCCCTGGTTGCACTTGCTGCGGTGTGGCAATGCCTGCTACCTCCGCCGGTGTAGCCAATTTACGCTAGGGCCTAGTGTCTGAGTTCTGGAAGTCTGCTCCCAAACGCCAAGGACTGACAGTCTTTGGATGCTTTGCCCTGGGGTGAAACAGGTGAGCGGGTCGTCAATTGCCCACTCATTCGCCTTTTCCAATGCTGCTGCTGCTGCTGCTGGTGGTGCCAGCGTCTCTTCTCTGCCAGTTCGCTTCCTGGCTAGTGTCATGCCTTAAATGTCCCTAATGGAGAGGGTAGTTTCTCCCCCCCTGGTTGCACTTGCTGCGGTGTGGCAACGCCTGCTACCTCCGCCAATGTAGCCAGCTTATGCTAGGGCCTAGTGTCTGAGCTCTGGAAGTCTGCTGCCAAACGTCTAGGACTGACAGTGTTTGGATGCTTTGCTCTGGGGTGGAACAGGTGAGCGGGTCGCCAATTGCCCACTCATTCGCCTTACCCAATTCTGCTGCTGCTGCTGCTGCTGCTGGTGGTGGTGCCAGCGTCTCTTCTCTGCCAGTTCGCTTCCTGGCTAGTGTCATGCCTTAAATGTCCCTAATGGTAAGGGCAGTTTCTCCCCCCTGGCTGCGTCTGTTTGCGGTGTGGCAACGCCTGCTACCTCCGCCGGAGTGGCCAGCTTACGCTAGGGCCTAGTGTCTGAGCTCTGGAAGTCTGCTGCCAAACGTCTAGGACTGACAGTGTTTGGGTGCTTTGCCCTGGGGTGAAACAGGTGAGTGGGTCGCCAATTGCCCACTCATTCGCCTTTCCCAATTCTGCTGCTGCTGCTGCTGCTGGTGGTGGTGCCAGCGTCTCTTCGATGCCAGTTCGCTTCCTGGCTAGTGTCATGCCTCAAATGTCCCTAATGGTAAGGGCAGTTTCTCCCCCCTGGCTGCCTCTGTCTGCGGTGTGGCAACGCCTGCTACCTCCGCCGGAGTGGCCAGCTTACGCTAGGGCCTTGTGTCTGAGCTCTGGAAGTCCGCTGCCAAACGTCTAGGACTGACAGTGTTTGGGTGCTTTGCCCTGGGGTGAAACAGGTGAGTGGGTCGCCAATTGCCCACTCATTCGCCTTTCCCATTTTTCAATGCTGCTGCTGGTGGTGGTGGTGCCAGCATCTCTTCTCTGCCAGTTCGCTTCCTGGCTAGAGTCATGCCTTAAATGTCCCTAATGGAGAGGGTAGTTTCTCCCCCCCTGGTTGCACTTGCTGCGGTGTGGCAACGCCTGCTACCTCCGCCAATGTAGCCAGCTTATGCTAGGGCCTAGTGTCTGAGCTCTGGAAGTCTGCTGCCAAACGTCTAGGACTGACAGTGTTTGGATGCTTTGCTCTGGGGTGGAACAGGTGAGCGGGTCGCCAATTGCCCACTCATTCGCCTTACCCAATTCTGCTGCTGCTGCTGCTGCTGCTGGTGGTGGTGCCAGCGTCTCTTCTCTGCCAGTTCGCTTCCTGGCTAGTGTCATGCCTTAAATGTCCCTAATGGTAAGGGCAGTTTCTCCCCCCTGGCTGCGTCTGTTTGCGGTGTGGCAACGCCTGCTACCTCCGCCGGAGTGGCCAGCTTACGCTAGGGCCTAGTGTCTGAGCTCTGGAAGTCTGCTGCCAAACGTCTAGGACTGACAGTGTTTGGGTGCTTTGCCCTGGGGTGAAACAGGTGAGTGGGTCGCCAATTGCCCACTCATTCGCCTTTCCCAATTCTGCTGCTGCTGCTGCTGCTGGTGGTGGTGCCAGCGTCTCTTCGATGCCAGTTCGCTTCCTGGCTAGTGTCATGCCTCAAATGTCCCTAATGGTAAGGGCAGTTTCTCCCCCCTGGCTGCCTCTGTCTGCGGTGTGGCAACGCCTGCTACCTCCGCCGGAGTGGCCAGCTTACGCTAGGGCCTTGTGTCTGAGCTCTGGAAGTCCGCTGCCAAACGTCTAGGACTGACAGTGTTTGGGTGCTTTGCCCTGGGGTGAAACAGGTGAGTGGGTCGCCAATAGCCCACTCATTCGCCTTTCCCATTTTTCAATGCTGCTGCTGGTGGTGGTGGTGGTGCCAGCATCTCTTCTCTGCCAGTTCGCTTCCTGGCTAGAGTCATGCCCAAAATGTCCCTAGTGGTAAGGGCAGTTTCTCCCCTCTGGCTGCGTCTGTTTGCGGTGTGGCAATGCCTGCTACCTCCGCCGGAGTGGCCAGCTTACGCTAGGGCCTTGTGTCTGAGCTCTGGAAGTCCGCTGCCAAACGTCTAGGACTGACAGTGTTTGGGTGCTTTGCCCTGGGGTGAAACAGGTGAGTGGGTCGCCAATTGCCCACTCATTCGCCTTTCCCAATTCTGCTGCTGCTGCTGGTGGTGATGCCAGCGTCTCTTCGATGCCAGTTCGCTTCCTGGCTAGTGTCATGCCTCAAATGTCCCTAATGGTAAGGGCAGTTTCTCCCCCCTGGCTGCGTCTGTTTGCGGTGTGGCAACGCCTGCTACCTCCGCCGGAGTGGCCAGCTTACGCTAGGGCCTTGTGTCTGAGCTCTGGAAGTCCGCTGCCAAACGTCTAGGACTGACAGTGTTTGGATGCTTTGCTCTGGGGTGAAACAGGTGAGTGGGTCGCCAATTGCCCACTCATTCGCCTTTCCCATTTCCTTTTCCATTTCCATTTCATTATTTTCCTTCTGATACACAACCAACCAAACATAACACACACAATAACACAAATAACACAGTGACATAACACATAACACACATAACACATATAACACAGTGACAAGTGACAACACACATAACACACATAACACATACACGTACAATGCAAAAATCACAAGGACCTTTCCTCTTGTTATTTGTCCTGGCCTTCATTTCTACACTCACTAGCATTAACGCTATAACTCACACTTCATACTATAACATTTTTCCATCCACATACCTGCCAACAGACCCAACTTTTTCAGGGACAGTCCTGCTTTTTTCCAGTCCTGTCCCATCTAATTTAGCTAAACTAGGTATGCAAATACACGTTGGTAGTTATAGCTCGGTAGGTAGCACTAGTATAAACATTAAATAAATATAATAAAGTACTAAATAATAAATCTAACTTTAAAATACATTTAAATAAACCCCTAATTTTTTTTTAAAACCCATTAAAATTAAATTATTATTTAGACATAATACATCTTTAACCAAAGCAGTGCACTGCTACTAATCTTAAACATAACCGTACATTAACCCTAAGCTATTTTTTAGTTCTTGTCCAACATTTTTCCATCCGCATACCTGCCAACACACCCAAGATTTTGGTGGACAGTCCTGCTTTTTTCCAGTCCTGTCCAGTAAAAGTTGGGTTGTTGCAAAGTATGCCATTGTAAATAGGTAGCAAATGTTAGGCATGTATTACAAGTGGTCCAAAATCAATTTAAAAATGTAAAATAATCCCTATTCTTTTATTAAACATCTATGGATGTGTGATTGTGTATGATAAACGGAGGCCAAGTTCCTTGGAGCATTTGTCTCTAGGTCATTTTGTGTACAGTACACCTCAGTACGTGTGTGCAACTCTATTGGTCGTTTCGGCAGGGGGCTGGCCTGCCATCAACGAATGAAGTGCGTTCTGCAATTCACTAGTTGATGCCAGACCAGCCCCCTGCCGAAACGACCAATAGAGTTGCACACACGTTCCTTCACGGCAGCTGCTGCTGCTCCGATGTGTTGTTAACCCCGTATTAACCCCTGCAAGGCAACCGGGAAGGAAACGAAGATTAAACGAGCACGAAGAATGTCCGCGAGTATTCGCCCGAAGAGAAGACAGGAACGGGCGAATATTCGCGGAATACGGAGGTTTTTTCCCCCCCGAAGACGAGCACGAAGACGAACACGAAGAGCCCCCTGGTGCCCAAGTCTAATAACTATGCAGAACTAACAAAACCTCTTTTACAGCTGCTTAAGAAAGACGTAAGATGGAACTGGGGGGAAGCCCAGGACAAAGCCATAGACGAGCTGAGGAGGAAACTCACTCAGGCACCCTGTTTGGCATATCCGGAGGGAGGTAAGCCTTTCTATCTGGAAACCGGATTTACTAATTTAAGTATAAGTGTGGTTTTGTATCAAAAACAGGACAATCTGAACAAAGTCATTGCATATGCAAGCAAAACCTTGTCACCTGTCGAAATGAAATTCAACAACTGTGAGAAAGCTTTATTGTCTACGGTATGGGCATTACAGAATTTTCGGAGCTATATCCACGGCGAGAAGATTATTGTAGAAACTGCTCACCAACCTCTACAATATTTGCAGAGCGACAGGATACGAGACGGTAATCTTTCTAACAGTAGAATTACTGCATGGACTTTATTCTTACAGGGATGGCCGTTAGAAGTCCGTTATAATCAAAATAAGAAGAACGTAGTTGCCCAGGGACTAGCAGATCTACATGATTGTGCTGCTCTACCTCTGGATGATAACTCTACCGGAGATGATTTCCTAGAGGAACAATTACTTTCTCCTTATAAAGCGTATGACGAGGAATATTGTCGACCACTATCGTGTGTATACATAGATGGTTGTTCATATCATATCACCATTGATAATGAACGGAAATTGGTTGCAGGTATTGGAATCACCTGGACAGGAGATTATCCAAATATATCTGTAGGATACAGCATTGGTCCTAAAAGCAGTCAGATAGCTGAACTTTGTGCCGTATATAAGGCCATTCAAATGGCAATTGAATATGGTGTTAAAGAATTTGTTATCATAACCGATTCTAACTACGTGCGCAATAGCTTTGTCGAATATCTGCCTAGCTGGAAACGTAACCAAATGCTGAGAAGTAACAACAAACCTGTGAAGCATGGTAAGCTGTTTTGTAAGATTGATGAATTGGTAATCAAACATGATTTGACCATTTATTGGAAGAAAACCAAAGGTCATTCTAAGATACAAAGTATCGATAAAGAAGGTAATGATTTGGCTGATTCATTAGCAAAACAGGCAGCCATCAATGGAGAACTTTTTAACATTGATGATCTTATTGGATCAATTCAGATTGAAGCCATAACTAGACAGCAAGCTAGAAATGAAGTGGACCTTAATATTGCACAATGGAGTCAAGAATTTCCCAATGAGGATCTGATCACTAGTCAAAAGAACGATCCTGTTATTGGTCGATTTTATGAGTATATAAAAGATCCTATTGCCAATCCTATCACTGATGATGATTGTAAGGATAATGAGGACTTGCGAATCTTAATGAGATATAAAGTCCAATTCAATTTAATGGATGGATTGCTGATCAGAACATCCAAACATGGCATACAACAATGGGTAGTTCCTACCACCTTTAGAGGTTTAATGTTGCAACACGCACACGATGCACCTACATCTGGTCATCGTGGGGATAAGATCACCTACGAAATACTGCGTGATTATGCCTATTGGCCACATATGCTAAGAGATGTGCAAACTTATTATCGAGGATGTTTGATTTGTCCGCAATTCCAGCCTCATGCTCCAACTCATCGTGCACCACTTCAGAAATGAGGAATGTCTCTACCTTGGTCTGACATACAAATCGATTTCATTGGACCTGTAACTAGATCCTCAAGAGGTAACAAGTATATGTTAACTGTTACATGTATGTTCACCAAATGGGTAGAATGTATCCCATGCAGAGAGAACACTAGTTCTGTGTGTGCAGCATTACTAATTAATCATGTATTTTCCAGATTTGGCCTTCCTCAGAGAATCGAGTCAGATCGTGGAAGTCATTTCACAAGCGAAGTGATGACAAAAATGTGGAAAATCCTAGGTGTGAAACGCAAGTTACATATCGCCTACCGTGCAGCTTCTAGCGGAGGGGTAGAGCGTTATAACCAGTCCATAGTAAATATACTCAAAAAGTATGTGAAAGAATCTGGCAAGGACTGGGATGTTAAATTGCCCTTGGTTCTAATGGCTATTAGAGCTACACCTAGTACCGCCACTAAGATGTCACCTTTTGAATTGATGACAGGCAGGAAGATGGTTTTACCACAACATTTGCTATATCGCACATCTGATCATAATTTGATCAACGCTGCAACAACTCATCAGTATGTTGAAAATCTACGTAAACATCTTCAACATGCATTTGCTTTTGCACAAAAGAATCTAGGAAAAGCAGCAATCAGTGCTAAAACCTATTATGATCTGAAGACTACTAAGAAAGAATATGAAATCTCCGACCAAGTTTATCTGTATAACTTTGCACGAAACCAAGTGAAGGAAAAGAAGTTTCTACCTTCTTGGAAGGGTCCATATGTCATAATTGACAAGATTTCACCAGTAGCTTATAAGATCAAGATTCCTAAAGATGGTGATTTTGTTGAAAAATGGGTTCATATTAACCAATTGCGTGTTTGTCATCCTAGATCTCGGTTAAGAATTCTAGATAATGATTCTGAGATAGAAGACTGAACATCGGTGTGAAATCAGAAGATCCAAGTCAACAATGTGGTATCGTATACAACTTGACATGTGGTTATGTTATGTGATAATGTATATCCATAAAGTTGATTTCCATACCATCCAGCAACTATTTTAAGATTGATAGGTAGATTGGATAGCTATGTTTTAATGTCAAGTGATATTACAAGTACGTATACTCATACTATTCTTTTTTTTTGAATATTAAGATAAGGATTCGAGTTCTGAAAGATGTCCAAGAAGGATGAGGCGGTCGTTTGGATCGTATTACTCCTGTGTCACGAGATGCGGATGGAACCGATCGCAGAGCCTGGACCATCCTCTGGCATCATGATCCAAGAAGCTCCTGGATTTATCCTTACAGAAAAGAGGATCCTAACACAACGTGTGTTTGTCAGCTTAGACCCGAAGATCTCCATCGAAAAACAGTACAATGTTTCGTCAATGCAGCTCCCTGAATTAAAGGCCTGGTACCAGATGCATCTTGAAAGAGCACAAAGGCGCGTTCAAGAAATTTTGGAACAAGCCAGGAAGCCGTTTGTATCAAGCTCCATTACAATGAATCATCGAGCTAAAAGATTCCTTGTTGTCTTAATTGTTGCCTTGGTATGTACAGCCATAGGTGCAGTCGTTGCAACCGGTATGTCTGCTGCAAACTCTGTTTCTGTTCAAACTTTGGAGAACGAAATTCGAGGCTTAAAAGGAGAAATCAATGCTATTCATCGGGAAATGGAACGACAAAGAGAGTATCTAGTAGACTTAATGGTTATGGTAAATGATACCATTGTAACCACGAATATGCATTCCAAATTAATCTCTCACTCCATTAATCTGCACCAAAGTCATGAACAATTCAAACGTGAACTTTTGTTTATGCACGACCCGATAATATTCCACACAACTTCATTTTTGGACGAAGCGCAATCTGGAATGACTGATTTAACCAGAGGACACATCCCTTTATATTTTGTTGCAGACGATATCGTTCGTAAAATGATTACAAAAGTCGATGGCAATACCGTGGAACCCATGCAACTAAATCTGGCCTATGAAATGGGAAGTGCTCTTCCTCTTTATATTCATCCAGAGAGAATGGAAATATGTTTCTTATTATCAATCCCATATGTTACCCCACGAAATATTTTTCAGTTGAAAACCATACACAATGTGGATTGGTCATATTACAACGACATCATTTTTGGTTTTATGATTGTAACAGTTCTTATATGGCTAATTATTCTTACTGTAAAATTTTCATTAATGACTTCTCTTACAGGAGCAAAAGTGTTCCAATCCGTGCATTATACCCCTGCAAGTCCCATGTCGGACAATATGATTTGAAGTCGTTAATATGCCATCTGACACTTGTTGAGATCATTCTAAAGCAAACTGGACTTTGCTTTGTCATAATCTAAAAGGGGGATTATGTCAGATATTTTATCATAGAAAACATGTATTTCACATATTCTGTATTTTACATGAAATCAAAATGGAGTCAGATCCATTTTATTTTACTTAATCATGTAGTGATGATTTCTTTTTGTCCTTGTTCCCTCTATAATAGAGAACAAAGGAGTATTCATGTATAATGATGTTTCAGTATGTATGATACAATTAATGTGATCTTCCATGAGAAAGTTAAGGAGTAGACGCTGCATATCTTTAGAAATGTAACTTGGAATGGGGGATACATGGTAAGACTACCAAGGCCTGAGTTACTATCTAGGAGGTAACACCTGGCGATTAGGGTAACCAAGGATAAATTCCAAACACATATTTAATGGTTTTAAGTTAATTCTTAGACCAGAGCGTCTCTCACAGGTAAATTAAGAAATAACAACGGTGTAAATATGAGTAGAAATCCTAATTTTAATGGATAAAACCCACCGTTATGATTGGAGAATTCCAATCAAGAGGTGGAGGCTATGATAATAAGCTCTGTTTTTAAGCTTATGTCTTGGATAATTAAAAAAAAAAAAAGAAAAAGGACGGACGGACTTATTCACCAAATTTACCCCAGAGAATTGGAATCTTAAGATTCTGGCACCATATTTCACTCTTGGAGTTACTTTGAGTTCTAACCTATATACCTTTTAGAAAGTTATATTCTTTCCCACTTAATTTCTTGCCACTGAACAAGGATTAATTTCTACAAGGACCAGTTGGACAACAGCAACAAGTGGTGGTAAATATAATTGTTTTATTATTCTGAATAGAGATGAATTTTGTCTTCTTCATATAGAATTCCCTGTTTCTGTTTTGTCATATTAGTTAATCTAATATAAGAGAGATAGTGATATCTTTATTACTGCCCGGATTATTATCAATTTTTGGTTGCTGAGTGGACTGGAAATTAATTGTGTGTTAGACTCATAAAGTACTAATTCATATTGATAACTATCGATAATATATTGTATTTGAATTGATTCATTTTTGACATGTTTTAAGAACTTTGTGTTTTATATTATGCACTGTGTGACTCATACATAGATTTTATAAATTGTATTCACAATAAATAAATATTTTTATTGACTATCGTGGCGATATCTATCTAATTTGAATTATAATTTTCGGCGATCTGAAAGAATTTAGGATCGGAGATAAAATATAGGGTATCTCCTTAAATTCATATTGTGGATGTGGTACTACAATATTTGATAGCGTCGTTATTTTGCGTCTGTGATAAAATATTGGTTTTGCCTATTTTGTCTCATTAATATCCCTAACACATAGGAGTGATCAACAGCAATTAACAGATGTGGGAAAGGCTGAACTTAATGATGAGTGTCTTTTTTCAGCCTATGGAACTACATATATGTAACAATGTAACTCTTGGGTTTTTTCATTTTCCCTTTTGAATAATATTTCTCACTGTAGAATGAATATATAATGAATGTATAACCCTTTTTGCAGATTGATGGGCAGCAACAATCGCTTCTCTTAGATCCTGTAAACTCGTTGAGCAGGGCCCTCCTTGCCTGTTGTCTATTTCGCAGTTGGACACCAGAGAGCCCCTCCCCCCGCCGCCAGTCCTGCCCCCTAATCCTGGGTAGTTTAGGCCCCCCAATAAAAAAATAAAACTATTGTATACAGACGTGTGGATATTGAAAAAGTTGAATCGATAAGGCAATGGTTGAGTGACAAGAAAAAAAAAGGTTGTAGTTAATGTGTATATTCAGCAGAAGCTTCTTAACATGTTTATCACCGATATTACAAAATGTGTTATAGGAAAGCCATGGCTTTTTGCAGCTGATTCAAAGGTCTGCAGCAGGCTAGTCATTTTGTACTCAAAATGTTTGTTGAATGTAATGAGCACTAAAACAAAAAAAGAATGAATATATTGTAGACCTTTACATTCTGTGTTATTTTGCTTACTAGAAGCAGCTGCAGAGCTAAAGTGTACCCCCATCTCCACTTCTGCCACCAGTTTAGGCTGCAAAATCTCCGCCATAGAAATAAATATTTATTAAAAATTCATTTTTTTGTCAATGCTCTCAGGGGTCTTGTTAGACCTCCTGGAACTCTCTTGCGAGCCATGTGCACTGGATCACAGGAGATAAGTTCGGCCGAATGCACCTCCTACAAGAGAAGGGGCTCAGGGGCGACAAAGGCAGCAAATGCATAAGCAGGTATACTGATGAATCCTGCCATGGATTTGCAAGGCGGGGAAATGTAGCTGCGCAGCTATTTCTAGTCAATTCCTGGCTGTTTTGATCACATTTCAGAATGTGTCTATTCCACTTCACCATGTATAGAGTTTATAATTGAGGTGCCAAATATATCACTGTTACCCCTATCCATGTTTCCAGGCATCAAGTCATGTCCCACTTGTTGCCTGCACCCTGTCCCCTGGAGCAATTTCTGTGGACACCATGTGGATTCCCGCAACAAGCCCAGGCTTTTCTCTGGCATCCTGACAGGACCCACCTATACAAATCTGGGATCCGCCAGGGTACTGACAGACTTTCGCTGGTGGAAGGAGAAGCTTTGGAAAGGCTTGTTGGAAATCTATCCTTTGAAGGCAGGGTTACTGTCAAGAGATGTAAAAGGCGGACTCGAGTTTTATGGCATTGACAAATCTGTAGGAGTTATGTCAAAAGTTGAGCTGAGTACCACTAGGTGAACCCCCCAGACATGGAACCCAAACAAATCAGGAGGCAATTATAAAATGCTCATATACACAATAAATACCGTATTGGCTCGGATATAACCATTGAGAGCATTTGCTCTGGAAAAAACCTTATCTTATAATCGGGTAAATACGGTACTGTCAGGTTTTATCTTAAGAATTTGATATTTTGTAGACAGATACAATTTCCCTGCTCAAATATATTGCTGAAATTGACTCTGTTTTGTAGATAGTCCAGTTCTTATTGTGTCTCTGAATTCCCTAGAATCGGTTCCTGACGATTAGAACGTTAGTGTTGAATATAGTGAAAAGGCTCTTAAAAATAAGCAATTTTGGTGCTTAGATTGTAAAGTGGATTTATCACCATGGCAGCACTGTTCTGGTGAGTGCGCCATTTCATCACTATGGTGAGGAGACCCCTTTTCAAACATTGTACAATGATCACTTTTTATTTTAGTAAAACACATCAGTGGAATGACAATATGGGCATGACTGCCTTTCTGGGTGGTCTGGTCCCCTAGTTTTCATTCTTCTGAAATGAAATCTTTCGTCCTATGTTCCCATTTTAGCAGCCCAACATGTGTATTTAGGCTAGGCGATCTACGCTAAGTTGGTTCATCTGTTATTTTTAGAACAGACCCTATGAAACGGGCACTAGGTAAATAAATCGCTGTGCACTCTATGGGTTGATCTACAGCCCTCTAGGACTGGAGGTAGACCTCACCAACAGCTTCTTCTACGAATGGTTATTTCCTTCGCCCCAAACACAAACCTTAAATAATCAGTTAAATTCTGACTACAAACATGTATTATCGTGAAGTAGAACTAGCTGTTATGGTAAATGTGGTGCAGCTGGCCTGTACTAATACCACCCTTGCAATAGAAACTAAATGGAAGTTACTTACAGAAGTTGCGATTCTGTATAATTTTTTTTTTGCGTATATGGGACAATGTCAACAGAATATTAAATGTATGTGTGGGAGGTTCTTTTATTTTTACATCCAATGTTTTGGACCCTGTAGTGACTTTCTATATAACTTCTTTATCAATTCTTCTCATTTCTTTACAAAATTGTTCATTATTTCTTGTCATTGTTACAGTTTCCCTGTCTGTGGTGCAAGGTCTCAGCTTTCTATCCCCATTTTCTATGTAGTATGTAGTGGAAAACATGAATAAACTACTTGTTTGTTTAAGCTGTTGTGTTCATACTTTAGATGCTGCTTGGTATATTTTTCTGTTTTTTGGTCACTGCACTTTTTCAATGTGTTTTCTTACGCCTTTTCTTTTGCGAGTATGCATGTTATAGCTGTGTGTGTGTGTGAGGGGGAAGCTATTTTAACCACATACAGCTATTGGGGTAGAGAATATTTTAGTACGCTGCCCATCTGGGTCACTCCTGTGCCAGCCTCTGATTTCATATTGGCCATAAGTTTATACCTTATCTTCCTTTATTTGCTATTATAGCTGTGGGTTTGATTCTGCAGTGCCATGGAATCGTGTGGAAAGTAGTTTTCTCAGATATTGGCCATTGGTGTTACTGCTGTTGTGTCTACCTTTTACGCTTGGGGGTTCACGTGCGCATGTGCTCCTATGGAGGAGCCTCCACTGCCCCTGACACTTTAAAATGTAAAGACACCCACAAAAAAATAATGTTGGCAAGAATATATTATTTCATCCACAAATTTGTAAGCTGTATGTCAACTGGAAAAAACAGAAATCTGAAAAAATAAACTATTACGTATTAATAAATTACGTTTAAATAAATACCATTTACTGAACAGATATGGTGGTAATGCATAACCCCATCACTATATACTAAAGCAACTCACACAGAAGACAATTATACATTTAACTATTTATTAATCACTAATTCTAAGGCATCTAAATATCCAATACAATCCACAAGAGATTGTTATTTCACTAGAACTCATGTTATTATTCCCTCTAGCCAGGGGAGCCAAGCTTTGGTTGCCGCAGTCCAAAGAAGAGAAGCCTCTCAGATCCTTCAGGTCTAGTAGCGGCCTTGGTTGTTGTTGGTGGGGTAACGGTTTTACGCAAGATGTCATCAGCGAGGCAGAGGATGGATCTCTGAAGTCCAGGTGGTGCGAGGTTATTATACAAGCGGCAATTTATGGCTCCTTCTGATGGTGGTGGGGAGATGAATGGTTCCTGCAAGGGCTCTGCTTCCTTTACTACGCTCACAATATCTTTCTCTGCATGTTTTACATCATTCCTGTTGACAGCCAGCTCTTTTTGGATAGTAATAAGAGTATTCCAGGTGGTATTCTGCTCTTCTCTTAACTTTTCATATTCTATTACAGCGCTCTGGGCCCTTTCATTAGAGATATTTAATTCTGATTTTAAATGTTCAATCATCTCCTCAGAGGCCTTGTGATCCGCTTTCAAATCATTGTAATCTTTAGTGATAGCTAGGCTGTACGAAGCTAGGTCTAAAAAAGCTTCCGGTCCTGTCCCCATTTGCGTCACCACCATCCGTACCTCCACTGTCTGCGATTCCAGCAGCGTCTCTATGTTCTTTCCAGATTGCATCTCCCTTCTATATCTCTCAAGCTCCTCCATGTTTGCTTTCAATTCTCTCTGTTGTTCTTCAATGCGCTGCTGTTGTTCCTGCAGTTGGGAAGTCAGTTGGTCGACTTCCCTCTTTAAAGATTCTGGGTCAAGAGCAGGACCATCCTGCTCTCCCACATCAAAATATAACTTTTCGAGAAAACATTTGCTGCTTCTCAGCTCCTTTCTGCATCGTGGGCACGATACTTTGGGGCTAGTGCAAAACCACTGAAAGATGCACTTTTGATGGAAAGTGTGCCCGCAACAAATCGCTGCCACGTCACAACTGTTATCCAAATAATCCATGCAAATACTGCATGTTGCCCAAAGGGGCATGGCTGCAGCTTTCCGTAATCTCTCTAGTCACGTTAGTCGCCTCTATTCACCTCTGCACTGTGAAGAAAAATGTGCACACGGAACTCTTGGATCCCTGCTACGACTCTTCTCATCTTTCTGATGTCATAGAGCAGCCATGACTGAGAAAGTTTAACCTCTAAACTGCTAATCAGTGAGTGTTTATGTGATTGAGATGGCATTTAAGGATTCTGTTTAAAAACATAGTGCAATGATGGATAGTATTTTGCTTTAAAGTGTGTCTGTTGTTGCAAAAATGACAAAGTGACATTGTTTTGTAGAGCATTAATGCCCACTTACACATTGTGCTAGCCAATCAGAAAATTAAATATTTACATTAAATATTTTTTAAAACACTGATGGCACCTATGTATTTTTCACAACAGAAGGGTTAAATTGTCTGCCTTAATGAGCAGGACATTTTTACAATATAGAACCAGAGCATTTTCTGTGTCTTTTGACCATTTCCCTTCTTATTTAGTATACAGACAGTATATATCAATCAGATGTTTGGGGTCACTTAGCTGTTTTCATGGAAAACAACTACATTTCTACCTGTGCTAACAGGATTAGCTCCTGTACCATTGGAACATAGGAGTGATCAACAGCAATTAACAGATGTGGGAAAGGCTGAACTTAATGATGAGTGTCTTTTTTCAGCCTATGGAACTACATATATGTAACAATGTAACTCTTGGGTTTTTTCATTTTCCCTTTTGAATAATATTTCTCACTGTAGAATGAATATATAATGAATGTATAACCCTTTTTGCAGATTGATGGGCAGCAACAATCGCTTCTCTTAGATCCTGTAAACTCGTTGAGCAGGGCCCTCCTTGCCTGTTGTCTATGTCGCAGTTGGACACCAGAGAGCCCCTCCCCCCGCCGCCAGTCCTGCCCCCTAATCCTGGGTAGTTTAGGCCCCCCATAAAAAAATAAAACTATTGTATACAGACGTGTGGATATTGAAAAAGTTGAATCGATAAGGCAATGGTTGAGTGACAAGAAAAAAAAAGGTTGTAGTTAATGTGTATATTCAGTAGACTTTGGCACCAGGGGGCTCTTCATGTTCGTCTTCGTGCTCGTCTTCGGGGGGAAAAAAACCCTTCGTATTCCGCGAATATTCGCCCGTTCCTATCTTCTCTTCGGGCGAATATTCGCGGACATTCTTCGTGCTCGTTTAATCTTCGTTTCCTTCCCGGTTGCCTAGCAGGGGTTAATACGGGGTTAACAACACATCGGAGCAGCAGCAGCTGCCGTGAAGGAACGTGTGTGCAACTCATTCGTTGATGGCAGGCCAGCCCCCTGCCGAAAAGACCAAAAGAGTTGCACACACGTACTGAGGTGTACTGTACACAAAATGACCTAGAGACAAATGCTCCAAGGAACTTGGCCTCCGTTTATCATACACAGTCACACATCCATAGATGTTTAATAAAAGAATAGGGATTATTTTACATTTTTAAATTGATTTTGGACCACTTGTAATACATGCCTAACATTTGCTACCTATTCACAATGGCATACTTTGCAACAACCCAACATTTACTGGACAGGACTGGAAAAAAGCAGGACTGTCCACCAAAATCTTAGGTGTGTTGGCAGGTATGCGGATGGAAAAATGTTGGACAAGAACTAAAAAATAGCTTAGGGTTAATGTACGGTTATGTTTAAGATTAGTAGCAGTGCACTGCTTTGGTTAAAGATGTATTATGTCTAAATAATAATTTAATTTTAATTTTAATGTTTTTTAAAAAATTAAGGGGTTTATTTAAATGTATTTTAAAGTTAGATTTATTATTTAGTACTTTATTATATTTATTTAATGTTTATACTAGTGCTACCTACCGAGCTATAACTACCAACGTGTATTTGCATACCTAGATAGCTAAATTAGATGGGACAGGACTGGAAAAAAGCAGGACTGTCCCTGAAAAAGTTGGGTCTGTTGGCAGGTATGTGGATGGAAAAATGTTATAGTATGAAGTGTGAGTTATAGCGTTAATGCTAGTGAGTGTAGAAGTGAAGGCCAGGACAAATAACATGAGGAAAGGTCCTTGTGATTTGTGCATTGTACGTGTATGTGTTATGTGTGTTATGTGTGTTGTCACTGTGTGTTATATGTGTTATGTATTATGTCACTGTGTTATTTGTGTTATTGTGTGTGTTATGTTTGGTTGGTTGGTTGTGTATCAGAAGGAAAATAATGAAATGGAAATGGAAAAGGAAATGGAAAAGGCGAATGAGTGGGCAATTGGCGACCCACTCACCTGTTTCACCCCAGAGCAAAGCATCCAAACACTGTCAGTCCTAGACGTTTGGCAGCGGACTTCCAGAGCTCAGACACAAGGCCCTAGCGTAAGCTGGCCACTCCGGCGGAGGTAGCAGGCGTTGCCACACCGCAAACAGACGCAGCCAGGGGGGAGAAACTGCCCTTACCATTAGGGACATTTTGGGTATGACTCTAGCCAGGAAGCGAACTGGCACAGAAGAGATGCTGGCACCACCACAACCACCACCACAACCACCACCAGCAGCAGCATTGAAAAATGGGAAAGGCGAATGAGTGGGCAATTGGCGACCCACTCACCTGTTTCACCCCAGGGCAAAGCACCCAAACACTGTCAGTCTTAGACGTTTGGCAGCAGACTTCCAGAGCTCAGACACTAGTCCCTAGCGTAAGCTGGCCACTCCGGCGGAGGTAGCAGGCGTTGCCACACCGCAGACAGAGGCAGCCAGGGGGGAGAAACTGCCCTTACCGTTAGGGACATTTTGGGCATGACTCTAGCCAGGAAGCAAACTGGCACGGAAGAGATGCTGGCACCACCACCACCAGCAGCAGCAGTGAAAAATGGGAAAGGCGAATGAGTGGGCAATTGGCGACCCACTCACCTGTTTCACCCCAGGGCAAAGCACCCAAACACTGTCAGTCTTAGACGTTTGGCAGCAGACTTCCAGAGCTCAGACACTAGGCCCTAGCGTAAGCTGGCCACTCCGGCGGAGGTAGCAGGCATTGCCACACCGCAGACAGAGGCAGCCAGGGGGGAGAAACTGCCCTTACCGTTAGGGACATTTTGGGCATGACTCTAGCCAGGAAGCAAAGTGGCACGGAAGAGATGCTGGCACCACCACCACAACCACCACCAGCAGCAGCATTGAAAAATGGGAAAGGCGAATGAGTGGGCAATTGGCGACCCACTCACCTGTTTCACCCCAGGGCAAAGCACCCAAACACTGTCAGTCCTTGGCGTTTGGGAGAGGACTTCCAGAACTCAGACACTAGGCCCTAGTGTAAATTGGCTACACCGGCGGAGGTAGCAGGCATTGCCACACCGCAGCAAGTGCAACCAGGGGGAGAAACTCCCCTCTCCATTAGGGACATTTGAGGCATGATTTCAGCCAGGAAGCGAACTGGCAAAAGATACTGGCACCACCACCAGCAGCAGCGTTGGAAACGGAAAAAGGTGAATGAGTGGGCAATTGACGACCCGCTCACCTGTTTCACCCCAGGGCAAAGCATCCGAAGACTGTCAGTCCTTGGCGTTTGGGAGCGGACTTCCAGAACTCAGACACTAGGCCCTAGCGTAAATTGGCTACACCGGCGGAGGTAGCAGACGTTGGCACACCACAAACACGTGCAACCAGGGGGAGAAACTACCTTAAACATTACAGAGAAAAAAAATCAACTTTCCAAGCTAAGAGCTGGGTAACCCAACTTGGGCAGATTGAATTTAAGAAAGGAAATCTGCTCCATCAGATGAGGTGAACAGTGGTTGGCGGACATGATAGTAGCTGCTGCGCAACCCATGAGAGTGCAGGCCACACACTCTTCTTTTCATCCCAGTAGCTAAGAGGATCAACATTAGGTGCAGAAGGAACTTCACAGAGGTAAAGTTTGACCATTTCAGCAGCACTACTCTCCTTTCTGCTGCTAGCTCTGTCAGATGGTCCAACTATACTCCCAAGTGCCTCTTCCCAAAACGCAGCTGCTCCACTCAGCTGTGTTGTGCTGCTTGTGGCACTGCTGCTGATGCTGCTGCTAGGAGTAGTAGACCACATCATCTCTTCCTCCTCCTGCACCTCTCCCTCCTCGGACAGCATTCCCATTTTACGCTGCCAGTCATGCACCTTGTTCACCCATTGCTCCCGGTAGCTACTGAGAACATTAAATTTCAAAGCTAGCTTTCCCTTAATTCTTGGATCGCAAAGGCACGCTAGCATCATTTCGGGACTCTCTTCCATTCGTTTGCGAAGGTGTACTTTTAGCAGATCCTTCAGCTTCCTGGCTATGGCTGCTACGTCAGGATGTAGAGTGCCACCTTGAACAGCCTCACGGTTTCCAAGGAACACATCCATCTTGCTGCCTAGATGGGAGAACACTGGGATTACCTGGGCCAGACTGGCAGTGTTTGAGCTTAAATTTTCTGTGGCATCCCTGAATGGTTTAAGGACTGCCACTAGCTGGGCGATCACTGTCCAATCCTCCCTATTCAATGGAGAGGTAATCCCAATATTGTGCTCTGAGGCAAGATTATGGATTGCCCTCTGCTGCTCCAAAATCCTCTCGAGCATGTCTAACGTGGAGTTCCACCGTGTACTGACATCCTGACGTAGGCAGTGTACGGGAAGACCTGACCTCTCTTGCTCTTCCCTCAAAAGTTGGCTAGCCTTAACACTATGGTGAAAGTGCCCAGCGATCTTTCTGCAGCGGGACAGAACTACTGCTGCCACATTAGTTCCTTCTGACATTGCTGCCTTCACTACAAGATGGATGATGTGGGCTGCACAGCGCACACCAACAATATGACCATCTCGCAGCGCTTTCACCATATTGGCACCTCCGTCAGTTACCACAAAACCAACTTCAACATTGGTGCCCGCCTCTGCTCCCACCCAAAGGCTAAACATTTTCCTCATTGCATGCAGAATATTTTGGGAAGTGTGCTTTTCATCCATCACTTCTGCATGGAGAAGGAAAGATCGGTAGCCTGCTGCAGCAGCTTCCTTAGACACACCGGGCTGCCACCAGTGTGCTGTCAAAGAAAGAAAGGCATGCTGGCCGCTAGGTGCACTCCACAAATCTGTAGTGAAATGAACACACTGACCAGCAGCCTTGGAAAGCTCCTCTTTCACTGCTGCAACACAGGACCGATACAATGAGGGGACAATGTTCCTGCTGAAAGTGGAACGTGACGGAACTGTATATTGTGGAGCCACAGCCGCCATCAATTGTTTGAAAGGCTCCCCTTCGATCATAGAGAAGGATGCCCCTCCAACAGCAATGAACTGACCAATCAGTCGCGTTACTTTATTGGCCTGCTGTTTGGGCATTGACCTTTTGGATTGGAATGCCACAAATTGTTCCAGGGTGGGCTGGACATGCAGTGCTCCAACCTGCCTTGGTCTCTGGCTGCCAGCACTAGCTGCTGCTGCTGCTGCTGCTATTGGCTCAGAAGAAGAAGCTGTTGGGGTTTTTCCACGGCCACCAGCTATGCTGCCTGCACTAAGTTTTACTTCTGCATCTTTCCCCAATAGCACAGCGTTGTGTTGAGTGCTGAGGTGATGCTTCATGCTAGCACTGGTAAAATGGCCAGACACTTTCCCTCTGCTTATTAGCTTCCCACAATGTTTGCACTTTCCATAGCGCCCTTCTTCAACATTTTCAAAGTGCTCCCAAATTGGGGCGCGCATAGCCTTGGAGTGTGCCTTGGGTGCTGCTCCTACTGCTCGGGGTGGATGAACAGAGGCAGAACTAGTGGTGGTGGGACTGCTGGTAACAGTACTGGCCATAGTGGGACTGCTAATTGCTTTAGATTTGGTGATGGTGATGGTGATGATCGTAGCGGAGAAGGTGGAGGCTCAGGGGAAAATTGTGCACTAGTCATTTGGACACTGCTCCCTGAGGAATCTGATTCCTGACCACTCATCTCCTCTACTTCCTCTGGCTCATAGTCTAGCTCTTCATTAGCCAGATCGAATGGAATTCCTGCTAGGCTGGAGCTAAGACTGATATCGTCGTGAGACTCGTGACTAGTAGTAGTGCGAGCAGGAAGAATAGACTCTGCACTTGGCCTCTCAGTCTCAGGCTCCTCTGCTACCTCGCTAGGTGGAGTCCCACTATGTGTAGCCCTCTGTCTTTACAAAAATTTGGTAAGGACTTGGTGGCTTGCTAGAGGTACTAGGAGGACATGGCGTGGCGGTACCAGTGGGAACAGTAGGCGCAGCACTAGTGGTGGTAGAGGCGGTGGGGGTGGTGGTGGTGGTGGTGGTGGTTTTCCCTACAAAGGAATGAGATCGCTTTTGTTTGGGACCCCTCTGAGTCTTGCTGCTAATTTGGCTCTGCTTGGTACCTTGCATGCTGCTTGTGGATGGGGAAGATGCTGCTTGGGGCAAAAGGCACTTCTTTTTAGTCACTGGGCTGGTACTACTTGTGCTACCCTTTAACTTTGAACGTGCTTCTGGTGCTTTAGGCTTTCCGTAAAAAACCATAGAGCTTGTGGGCCTAGCCGCACTACTACTGCCTGCTTTTGGTGCCTTTCCTTTACTTGATGATCCTTCAAGCAATGCTTCCCCAAATGATAAGCGAGAGCTTGGCCTACTTGGCCGACTAGACTGACGCAAAGGCTGCATCTTAGAACTGGTGGTGGTGCTGGTGGTGGTGGTGGTGGTAGATGGAGCTTGTCCCTCCTTAGTCCCAAAAGGAGGATCCATTTCAAATTTTGTGTTGTGTGTGTAGTGTAGTGTAGTGTTTAAAAAACTATAAAAAAATTAAAAATTAAAAAAAAATTAAAAAAAGGAAAAATGAATTAAAGACAAAAAAATTAGAGGAAGTTCTCTTCAGTGCTACTGCTTAAAAAGTAAAACTATGCACTACTGCACTGTGCTGTTGTGTGCAATCTGGCAAAGTGCTAAAGTTATTTAAATTATTAACTCAAGATTAACTATTTAATAACTAGCAGTATTTTATTTTTAATTTGAATTTACACGGGCCTAAGAGCTTAGCCTACTACTATGCTAGCCTAAAGCTATATTTCCTTACTATAAGTCTACCTCTAGGCAGACGCTCTCAAACCCACTAAGCTAAAGTGAGGTTAAATCAGATTCAGTATGATTTATTAATTAATATTAAGTTATATAATATTAATAGATTAGAAATAATTTACTTATATATTATGTATTATAGATAGAAGAATATAGATTATGAATTAGAATTTAGAATTTGAATTACTTATATTATAGATTATGAATTAGAATTTATATTGTTATATATTATTTATAATATATTATAGATTAAGATTAAAGAAGATTAGAATTATTTTAGTACTACAGCTAGTAGCTTGAAGCTTTGCTTAGTACAGCTCGTCACAGTCAATTTTTCTTGAAAAGAATTAGAAATAAAATAAAATGTCACAGCAAAACAGTTAGCTTCACTGCTTGCTGAACAAAAACACACAGCACTTATGCGGCTGCACTCACTAGCCCAACAAGTTCACTTCACTGATGGACTGAGGTGAGCAAAACAAATGAAATAAAATGAAAGATTATTAATTAAGAAAAATTGACTTGGTCTCTTGCTGTTGCTAAAACAAAGCACAAACTATAGAGCTGCAGCACCAGTACTAATAAGATTAGCTGAACTATACGCTAGTAGTAATTAATTAATATTATTACTTTTATTTATAGCTAATTTAATTAACTATTAAGATAAGAAAGAATTATAGAATTATTGATATTACTGATTTTAGATTAGACACTAGTAGATGTCTTGAATGTCTACAGTACACACTACACTAGTATACTATTACTAACTATAACTGACAAATATATATATAATTTTATAATGAATTCAATTATTATATTAATTAATATTACTGATTTTAAATTAGACACTAGTAGATGAATGTCTACAGTACACTCTACACTAGTATACTATAGTATATATATATATGACTGACAAATATATATATAATATTATAATGAACTATTAAATTATAGACTCTATTAAATTATTATTTATAAATTCTATTTAATTTATTTAAGCAGGACAGGCAGTAGGCACTAGTGCCAGCCCAGGGCAAGGGCACCCCAGTGCCACTGAGACACTGGGTGCACTGTCAACTCAACAGCACTTACACTACAGTTGATGACAAATTAAGTAAAAAAAAATTTAAATTAATCAAATTATTATTATTAATTATATTAAGTAGCACTGAAGTGAGGATGAAGTACACTGTGAGAAATGGCAGGCTAAGGCTTACCAGTCTCACACAGAACAGAACAATCTCTCTGTAACGCTCGGATGCAGCACAGCAGTGTTGCCAAAGCAGTCACAGCGAAAAATGAATGGATCTCTCAGGCAAGCTCTGGTCTTATAAAGGCGCCTTCAGAATTCAAAAAATAGCAGCACAGGCATTGGACGAGACCCTTAGCTTGATGTCACAAGAGTGAGCTGATTGGACAGACGAGATGAGCTCACTTCGTGGTTGTGAGTCTTCGTCTTCTCCTACGTTTTGCCGGCACTGTATTCTCTTCGGCGTGTCTTCGGAACGAACAAAAAAACGGCCTCTTCGTGCTCGTTTTCATGTTCGCCCGAAGACGAATGCACAAGTCTAATATTCAGCAGAAGCTTCTTAACATGTTTATCACCGATATTACAAAATGTGTTATAGGAAAGCCATGGCTTTTTGCAGCTGATTCAAAGGTCTGCAGCAGGCTAGTCATTTTGTACTTTATATTTTTGTTGAATGTAATGAGCACTAAAACAAAAAAGGAATGAATATATTGTAGACCTTTACATTCTGTGTTATTTTGCTTACTAGAAGCAGCTGCAGAGCTACAGTTTACACTCACCCCCATCTCCACTTCTGCCACCAGTTTAGGCTGCAAAATCTCCGCCATAGAAATAAATATTTATTAAAAATTCATTTTTTTGTCATTGCTCTCAGGGGTCTTGTTAGACCTCCTGGAACTCTCTTGCGAGCCATATGCACTGGATCACAGGAGATAAGTTCGGCCGAATGCACCTCCTACAAGAGAAGGGGCTCAGGGGCGACAAAGGCAGCAAATGCATAAGCAGGTATACTGATGAATCCTGCCATGGATTTGCAAGGCGGGGAAATGTAGCTGCGCAGCTATTTCTAGTCAATTCCTGGCTGCTTTGATCACATTTCAGAATGTGTCTATTCCACTTCGCCATGTATAGAGTTTATAATTGAGGAGCCAATAATATCACTGTTACCCCTATCCATGTTTCCAGGCATCAAGTCATGTCCCACTTGTTGCCTGCACCCTGTCCCCTGGAGCAATTTCCGTGGACACCATGTGGATTCCCGCAACAAGCCCAGGCTTTTCTCTGGCATCCTGACAGGACCCACCTATACAAATCTGGGATCCGCCAGGGTACTGACAGACTTTCGCTGGTGGAAGGAGAAGCTTTGGAAAGGCTTGTTGGAAATCTATCCTTTGAAGGCAGGGTTACTGTCAAGAGATGTAAAAGGCAGACTCGAGTTTTATGGCATTGACAAATCTGTAGGAGTTATGTCAAAAGTTGAGCTGAGTACCACTAGGTGAACCCCCCAGACATGGAACCCAAACAAATCAGGAGGCAATTATAAAATCCTAATATACACAATATATACCGTATTGGCTCGGATATAACCATTGAGAGCATTTGCTCTGGAAAAAACCTTATCTTATAATCGGGTAAATACGGTACTGTCAGGTTTTATCTTAAGAATTTGATATTTTGTAGACAGATACAATTTCCCTGTTCAAATATATTGCTGAAATTGACTCTGTTTTGTAGATAGTCCAGTTCTTATTGTGTCTCTGAATTCCCTAGAATCGGTTCCTGACGATTAGAACGTTAGTGTTGAATATAGTGAAAAGGCTCTTAAAAATAAGCAATTTTGGTGCTTAGATTGTAAAGTGGATTTATCACCATGGCAGCACTGTTCTGGTGAGTGCGCCATTTCATCACTATGGTGAGGAGACCCCTTTTCAAACATTGTACAATGATCACTTTTTATTTTAGTAAAACACATCAGTGGAATGACAATATGGGCATGACTGCCTTTCTGGGTGGTCTGGTCCCCTAGTTTTCATTCTTCTGAAATGAAATCTTTCGTCCTATGTTCCCATTTTAGCAGCCCAACATGTCTATTTAGGCTAGGCGATCTACGCTAAGTTGGTTCATCTGTTATTTTTAGAACAGACCCTATGAAACGGGCACTAGGTAAATAACTCGCTGTGCACTCTATGGGTTGATCTACAGCCCTCTAGGACTGGAGGTAGACCTCGCCAACAGCTTCTTCTAGGAATGGTTATTTCCTTCGCCCCAAACACAAACCTTAAATAATCAGTTAAATTCTGACTACAAACATGTATTATCGTGAAGTAGAACTAGCTGTTATGGTAAATGTGGTGCAGCTGGCCTGTACTAATACCACCCTTGCAATAGAAACTACATGGAAGTTACAGAAGTTGCGATTCTGTATAAATTTTTTTTTTTGCGTATATGGGACAATGTCAACAGAATATTAAATGTATGTGTGGGAGGTTTTTTTATTTTTACATCCAATGTTTTGGACCCTGTAGTGACTTTCTATATAACTTCTTTATCAATTCTTCTCATTTCTTTACAAAATTGTTCATTATTTCTTGTCATTGTCACAGTTTCCCTGTCTGTGGTGCAAGGTCTCAGCTTTCTATCCCCATTTTCTATGTAGTATGTAGTGGAAACAATGAATAAACTACTTGTTTGTTTAAGCTGTTGTGTTCATACTTTAGATGCTGCTTGGTATATTTTTCTGTTTTTTGGTCACTGCACTTTTTCAATGTGTTTTCTTACGCCTTTTCTTTTGCGAGTATGCATGTTATAGCTGTGTGTGTGTGTGAGGGGGAAGCTATTTTAACCACATACAGCTATTGGGGTAGAGAATATTTTAGTACGCTGCCCATCTGGGTCACTCCTGTGCCAGCCTCTGATTTCATATTGGCCATAAGTTTATACCTTATCTTCCTTTATTTGCTATTATAGCTGTGGGTTTGATTCTGCAGTGCCATGGAATCGTGTGGAAAGTAGTTTTCTCAGATATTGGCCATTGGTGTTACTGCTGTTGTGTCTACCTTTTACGCTTGGGGGTTCACGTGCGCATGTGCTCCTATGGAGGAGCCTCCACTGCCCCTGACACTTTAAAATGTAAAGACACCCACAAAAAAATAATGTTGGCAAGAATATATTATTTCATCCACAAATTTGTAAGCTGTATGTCAACTGGAAAAAACAGAAATCTGAAAAAATAAACTATTACGTATTAATAAATTACGTTTAAATAAATACCATTTACTGAACAGATATGGTGGTAATGCATAACCCCATCACTATATACTAAAGCAACTCACACAGAAGACAATTATACATTTAACTATTTATTAATCACTAATTCTAAGGCATCTAAATATCCAATACAATCCACAAGAGATTGTTATTTCACTAGAATTGATGTTATTATTCCCTCTAGCCAGGGGAGCCAAGCTTTGGTTGCCGCAGTCCAAAGAAGAGAAGCCTCTCAGATCCTTCAGGTCTAGTAGCGGCCTTGGTTGTTGTTGGTGGGGTAACGGTTTTACGCAAGATGTCATCAGCGAGGCAGAGGATGGATCTCTGAAGTCCAGGTGGTGCGAGGTTATTATACAAGCGGCAATTTATGGCTCCTTCTGATGGTGGTGGGGAGATGAATGGTTCCTGCAAGGGCTCTGCTTCCTTTACTACGCTCACAATATCTTTCTCTGCATGTTTTACATCATTCCTGTTGACAGCCAGCTCTTTTTGGATAGTAATAAGAGTATTCCAGGTGGTATTCTGCTCTTCTCTTAACTTTTCATATTCTATTACAGCGCTCTGGGCCCTTTCATTAGAGATATTTAATTCTGATTTTAAATGTTCAATCATCTCCTCAGAGGCCTTGTGATCCGCTTTCAAATCATTGTAATCTTTAGTGATAGCTAGGCTGTACGAAGCTAGGTCTAAAAAAGCTTCCGGTCCTGTCCCCATTTGCGTCACCACCATCCGTACCTCCACTGTCTGCGATTCCAGCAGCGTCTCTATGTTCTTTCCAGATTGCATCTCCCTTCTATATCTCTCAAGCTCCTCCATGTTTGCTTTCAATTCTCTCTGTTGTTCTTCAATGCGCTGCTGTTGTTCCTGCAGTTGGGAAGTCAGTTGGTCGACTTCCCTCTTTAAAGATTCTGGGTCAAGAGCAGGACCATCCTGCTCTCCCACATCAAAATATAACTTTTCGAGAAAACATTTGCTGCTTCTCAGCTCCTTTCTGCATCGTGGGCACGATACTTTGGGGCTAGTGCAAAACCACTGAAAGATGCACTTTTGATGGAAAGTGTGCCCGCAACAAATCGCTGCCACGTCACAACTGTTATCCAAATAATCCATGCAAATACTGCATGTTGCCCAAAGGGGCATGGCTGCAGCTTTCCGTAATCTCTCTAGTCACGTTAGTCGCCTCTATTCACCTCTGCACTGTGAAGAAAAATGTGCACACGGAACTCTTGGATCCCTGCTACGACTCTTCTCATCTTTCTGATGTCATAGAGCAGCCATGACTGAGAAAGTTTAACCTCTAAACTGCTAATCAGTGAGTGTTTCTGTGATTGAGATGGCATTTAAGGATTCTGTTTAAAAACATAGTGCAATGATGGATATTATTTTGCTTTAAAGTGTGTCTGTTGTTGCAAAAATGACAAAGTGACATTGTTTTGTAGAGCATTAATGCCCACTTACACATTGTGCTAGCCAATCAGAAAATTAAATATTTACATTAAATATTTTTTAAAACACTGTTGGCACCTATGTATTTTTCACAACAGAAGGGTTAAATTGTCTGCCTTAATGAGCAGGGCATTTTTACAATATAGAACCAGAGCATTTTCTGTGTCTTTTGACCATTTCCCTTCTTATTTAGTATACAGACAGTATATATCAATCAAATGTTTGGGGTCACTTAGCTGTTTTCATGGAAAACAAGTACATTTCTACCTGTGCTAACAGGATTAGCTCCTGTACCATTGGAACATAGGAGTGATCAACAGCAATTAACAGATGTGGGAAAGGCTGAACTTAATGATGAGTGTCTTTTTTCAGCCTATGGAACTACATATATGTAACAATGTAACTCTTGGGTTTTTTCATTTTCCCTTTTGAATAATATTTCTCACTGTAGAATGAATATATAATGAATGTATAACCCTTTTTGCAGATTGATGGGCAGCAACAATCGCTTCTCTTAGATCCTGTAAACTCGTTGAGCAGGGCCCTCCTTGCCTGTTGTCTATTTCGCAGTTGGACACCAGAGAGCCCCTCCCCCCGCCGCCAGTCCTGCCCCCTAATCCTGGGTAGTTTAGGCCCCCCAATAAAAAAATAAAACTATTGTATACAGACGTGTGGATATTGAAAAAGTTGAATCGATAAGGCAATGGTTGAGTGACAAGAAAAAAAAAGGTTGTAGTTAATGTGTATATTCAGCAGAAGCTTCTTAACATGTTTATCACCGATATTACAAAATGTGTTATAGGAAAGCCATGGCTTTTTGCAGCTGATTCAAAGGTCTGCAGCAGGCTAGTCATTTTGTACTCAAAATGTTTGTTGAATGTAATGAGCACTAAAACAAAAAAAGAATGAATATATTGTAGACCTTTACATTCTGTGTTATTTTGCTTACTAGAAGCAGCTGCAGAGCTAAAGTGTACCCCCATCTCCACTTCTGCCACCAGTTTAGGCTGCAAAATCTCCGCCATAGAAATAAATATTTATTAAAAATTCATTTTTTTGTCAATGCTCTCAGTTAGACCTCCTGGAACTCTCTTGCGAGCCATGTGCACTGGATCACAGGAGATAAGTTCGGCCGAATGCACCTCCTACAAGAGAAGGGGCTCAGGGGCGACAAAGGCAGCAAATGCATAAGCAGGTATACTGATGAATCCTGCCATGGATTTGCAAGGCGGGGAAATGTAGCTGCGCAGCTATTTCTAGTCAATTCCTGGCTGTTTTGATCACATTTCAGAATGTGTCTATTCCACTTCACCATGTATAGAGTTTATAATTGAGGTGCCAAATATATCACTGTTACCCCTATCCATGTTTCCAGGCATCAAGTCATGTCCCACTTGTTGCCTGCACCCTGTCCCCTGGAGCAATTTCTGTGGACACCATGTGGATTCCCGCAACAAGCCCAGGCTTTTCTCTGGCATCCTGACAGGACCCACCTATACAAATCTGGGATCCGCCAGGGTACTGACAGACTTTCGCTGGTGGAAGGAGAAGCTTTGGAAAGGCTTGTTGGAAATCTATCCTTTGAAGGCAGGGTTACTGTCAAGAGATGTAAAAGGCGGACTCGAGTTTTATGGCATTGACAAATCTGTAGGAGTTATGTCATGTGGTTGTATGGTGCAAAGTCTGTAACCAAATGAATGATATATATAATAAAACAACGAAACATTTTGGATGAACAAAGGCCGTGGTCTTTTATTTAGCTTATAACAAATTTCCAACCATAAACAATCAAAACAACTTTGTATCAAAACTAGAATAAACCACAACTCTTGGTCCAAACCACAGAGTTATAAAATAATTTTAATCAAGGCCAACTGCCCCAACAGCCTGTCAGCCTGACACTGAACAAAAACCCCCACTGTTCACTCCCTGTTAAGAGAGCAACTTGACCCCAATAAAAGCCACGACATGACTAAACAAACAATTTTCTTTTCTTTTTTTTTTTTTTAAAAAACAAAAACATAAAATAATCAAGGGAGGGAGGGCGGGAGACAATTCAGCAGCTCTTCCATGCTGCCCCCGAAGCTTTGCTGAAAACCGCCGCTCACCAGACTCAAAAGGTCAGTGCAGTCAGTTAACGCTAGCCCGGGTAGTGAAATAAGCACCTCAGAGACATCCCTTATATAGCCTGGAATCCCGCCTAAACATAGCGCGAGCTGTCCGCGAGCGCAACTGGAATGCAAAAGGGGGCGGGCAACTAAGCGGCGCGAGCTGCTCACGAGCGCAAAAACCCAAAAAGGCGGGCAGAACTAAGCGTCGCGAGCGCATTCTGGAGAAATCCTTGTTGTCCTTTCCCTGACCCCTGTGATTTAACCCTTTATACAAATTATGGTCCCCAACAACCACATGCAGCCCCGTGCTATTTTCACAGGGCTTTCTCATGTGGTTGTATGGTGCAAAGTCTGTAACCAAATGAATGATATATATAATAAAACAACGAAACATTTTGGATGAACAAAGGCCGTGGTCTTTTATTTAGCTTATAACAAATTTCCAACCATAAACAATCAAAACAACTTTGTATCAAAACTAGAATAAACCACAACTCTTGGTCCAAACCACAGAGTTATAAAATAATTTTAATCAAGGCCAACTGCCCCAACAGCCTGTCAGCCTGACACTGAACAAAAACCCCAACCGCCACAAATGGATACTTAAAACCCATTTGTGGCCCTTCCCACCAAAACCACGGCCTTCTCAACCATACTCTGAAGATCAGAATTAAAAATGTCACAACCAATGTTCGATAAATGCACCCCATCCAGTCTGTACAGGCCTTCACAGCCTCCTTCCAGATCTGAATGCCTAAAACTTAAACCCCCTTCCGATAACATGAACTTCTCCATAGATCTGTTTAATTTCCGCCTTACTCTTTCTAAGGCTCTTAAACTCTTGTGCTGCAACCAAATTAAACGCGGAATGATCTCTGACCATACTAACATAGTACCCACTAATATATCTTTTAACTGCTCCAAAATATCTTTTATCTCCATCAATAGCTGAACAGATTTAACCTTACCTATATCATTTCCCCCACAATGAATGATTAAAACATCCGGCCATGGCCACATCTTAACAAAACACTCAACATTAACTCTTAATTTATATATACTTAACCCCCTTATACCTATCCAATAAATAACGATTTTCTCTGAGTTGAAACCGAGATTTTCTCCATAGCATCGTTCTGCAGCTCTTCTATGCGCCCAGTAAACAAAAGAGTGTCCAATTATCCAAACCACTATTGGACGTTCACCTGTAAAGAAATTGCATTAACACAATAACATAAGTATTACATCAAATGAGGCCTAATATATAACTTAAAACGGTCAGAGTCCCACCGACCCAACCTTTTAATGATAGAATTATCCAGCCCCAGTAATGCCGCTTCCGTAGCCGCACCTATACGAAATGAATGCGAAGAAATCTTCTCAGAACCCAACCCTAGGCTAATCAGACAATTACGTAAAATTCTTCTAAACTGAAACTGGGTCAAAGGTAAACCTGACCTATGTATTAACCAGTTACCATTAAAATCTGGCCTACTTTTATTAAAAAATTCTGCTGCTCTTACCGGACAAACTTCACACTTGGCTACCTTATTCAATTTAATCCAGCAGCCTCTGCCAAATTTATCCGTTTTTGATGATCTTAAATAAATCACCAGATTATCATTACAAAAAACATCTTCAAAACGAAGACCAGAACCACCTGTTTTATTTGCTGCCACCAATTCGCATATACGAAAGGCGCCAAAAAATGCTATAATAAATGCTGTTCTAAATAATAAAGCTTCATACTCATCCCAGCAATTCTCACTCACCACACCAACCAATTTTTGCAGTAAACCAAACGAAATTGGTTTTCTGTCATCCAGATTTCTATTCTTCCTGCCAAAACCTTTTAATATCTGCTTGGTTAAAAATTCTTTGCCCACTGGTTGTTTCCCTGCTAGCTTCATGAAAAAGGAAACTCCTAAGAGATAACAGTCAATCCTACTACGCGAAAAACCCTTATTAATCAACATTAACACAAATTCTAAAGTTTTCTCTATATTACTGTCAAACTCATTTAACCCTTTATCCTTCATAAAAATAGTCCATTCCTTCCAAGCCTTAGAATAATTGGACCAAGTAGCCTTGGAAAGAGAATTGTATAGGTAATGACTTAACTCGGCGATGTTAGATGCCAAACCTCCCCCGGAACTGCTAAGCCCTTCTTGTCCGCCATGGGCGCCAAACGCCTGAAAACCTTAAAATCAAATCGGGACAACGCATCAGCAACTCCGTTATTAATCCCCTTAATATGTTTAGCTTTCAACCATATATTATGCTTTAAGCATAAAAACACTAAATGTCTGAGTAAGTTAATGACTGGTATGGATTTAGCTCTTAATGTATTTATAACCCAAACGACACCCATATTATCACAATTCAATACAATACGCTTATTCGCCCAATGCTTTCCCCATAAATAAACAGCCACCACTACCGGGAATAACTCTAGCAAAACTAAATTTTTTGTCCAACCCGCAGAAAACCAAGATAATGGCCACTTCTCAGCAGCCCATTTTCCTTGCCAATATAAACCAAAACCTACCGAACCGGCAGCATCCGTATACAACTCCAATTCATTAGCATTTACAAAATCACTCTGCCATACTGTAGAACCATTAAAGCTGTGAAGGAAAAGTTTCCACACTTTCAGATCCTCCTTAATCTGTTTATTAACCCTAACCCTATGGTAACCTAACTTTTTACCGGCTATACTTCTCGCCATATGCCGCGAAAAAACTCTACCCATAGGCATAATTCTGGCGGCGAAGTTGAGCTGACCTAACAGGGACTGAAACTTTCTAACAGTCACTTTCTTGGCCCCTAAAAACTCATCAATAATAACTCTCAACTTGCACACTTTATCTGACGGTAAACGAAACTCCATTTTTACCGTATCAATGACAATACCCAAAAATTGAAGAGATGTTGTGGGTAAAACAGTCTTATCTTTAGCTAATGGAATACCCAAAAATTCTGCGATTTCAATAAAAGAATTCAACAACATATTACAATTGTCAGAACTTTCCTCCCCTATAAACAAGAAGTCATCTAAATAATGCACTACAGAACTACAACCAGAAACCTGTTTAACTAACCATTCTAAAAAACTGGAAAAAGCCTCAAAATAAAAACATGAAATTGAACAGCCCATTGGCAAACATTTATCAAAATAAAATTTACCCTCAAACTGAAAACCTAAAGAACGAAAACACTCGGGATGTATTGGCAACAATCTAAACGCAGACTCAATGTCCACCTTCGCCAAGTAAGCACCTTCACCACAAAACCTAACCCAAAACAAAGCATCGTCAAACGATGCGTATTTAACCGGAAAATCCTCTGTATTTATTTGGTCATTAAGTGACTCACCTTTTGGAAACGATAAATGGTGAATCAATCTAAAAGAGCCTTTCTCCTTTTTCGGCACTAGACCCAACGGGGACAACCGAAACTTCTCAAACGGCGGATAACTAAAAGGACCTTCAATCCTGCCCAAAGATAACTCTTTTTCAATTTTACTGCGGACAATTTGCACATTACCACTTACAGATTTGAGGTTATCCACCCAAATAAATTCGTCCGCATTATATAACGGTATTCTAAAACCATTCTGAAAACCATTAACCAGTAGATCAGCCATCCGCCTGTCTGGGTAATTGTTTAAACAGAGCAGCAGTCTTGACACTATCACCGGAGTCACCGCTTTTTTGAACTGACTCCCTTGCGCTTTGATTCCCACCACTCCTACGAAAACATCTAGCACCAGGGTGATTACCTCCGCAAAAAGAACATTCGTGTTTAAATTTACAGGAATTAAGAAATTTACACTGTGCTTCATTAAAAGCCCAGCACACTCCTTTTTGACGAACTGGGTTAGCCTGAGCTGACTGAAATCTATTAGTATAATTGTATCGCTGCGGTAGCATTATGCTGACCCATGTCCCCACATCCTTCATTCCAAATTTCAAATTCCTGTGCACTGCTAATTTCTGACGAAATATCTCATCGTAGTTGAACCATGACATGCCCCCAAAATTTTTATATGCTTCCAGGACAGACTCTAGATGCTGAAAAAGTCCCGAACTACTGTCTTTATGTTTCTCACAGTACACGCTGGAATAAATACAAAACGCCTGGAGCCAATTGTTAAAAGACCTAGGGATAGGTCTTCTCCTGTCATCCTCTTTCTCCTGTTTAACCAAAAACTCTTTAGATGCTGGAAGCAGGGACAAAATATCAATATACTCGTTGTTCCATATTTTCTCTTTCAAAGCTTTAGATAAATGAAAGCCAAGAGGTGACATCTCACAAGATAGAGACTCCTTCATATTAATCTCATTCACAAAACTTCTCTGATTAACGTTAGGCCCCCCTCCCCAGGCTTGAGCTGGATTAGGGCCCTGCCATTCCTTAATCAGACTAACTAATGAACCCACCACAGCATTTAATTTCTCCATATCCCCTCTTGGGCACTCACCCACAGCATTACCAGCATTACTCTGTCCTGTGGAAGGTCCTGCCTGGTCGAAGTCCTCCTGTAGAACAGGAACAGATGCAGCCAGTGGCAGGCGCCTGCATCCGGAGTCCAGCTGACTCTGACAGTCCTCTTCATCACCTCTCTGTTGACGTTTTCTTTTCTTGGCCGGCTGTTTACCTCTAACAGCCCTGGACGCTTGAGTGCGCTGAGCTGCCGAGCTTCTACTTGATCTTCTTCCGCATTCCGCGCGTTGAAATGACGTACCCGCGACCTCTTCTTGATCCCGCGATGACAGGATACCTTCTCGCGAGAACGGGAACATGCGAGAAGTAGAAGCGCCATCTTCCCCTACCGTCGACTCCTCCTCCTCCGCGACGTCTCCAGCTTCAACCGGAACAACGGCAGGATCCACTTCATCTGCAACCGGAGCCGAAGCAATGCAGGTCTGCAGCCATTCTTCGAAGCCACTTCTCCCGGCTCGCTCGCGGAGACAATTCAGCAGCTCTTCCATGCTGCCCCCGAAGCTTTGCTGAAAACCGCCGCTCACCAGACTCAAAAGGTCAGTGCAGTCAGTTAACGCTAGCCCGGGTAGTGAAATAAGCACCTCAGAGACATCCCTTATATAGCCTGGAATCCCGCCTAAACATAGCGCGAGCTGTCCGCGAGCGCAACTGGAATGCAAAAGGGGGCGGGCAACTAAGCGGCGCGAGCTGCTCACGAGCGCAAAAACCCAAAAAGGCGGGCAGAACTAAGCGTCGCGAGCGCATTCTGGAGAAATCCTTGTTGTCCTTTCCCTGACCCCTGTGATTTAACCCTTTATACAAATTATGGTCCCCAACAACCACATGCAGCCCCGTGCTATTTTCACAGGGCTTTCTCAAAAGTTGAGCTGAGTACCACTAGGTGAACCCCCCAGACATGGAACCCAAACAAATCAGGAGGCAATTATAAAATGCTCATATACACAATAAATACCGTATTGGCTCGGATATAACCATTGAGAGCATTTGCTCTGGAAAAAACCTTATCTTATAATCGGGTAAATACGGTACTGTCAGGTTTTATCTTAAGAATTTGATATTTTGTAGACAGATACAATTTCCCTGCTCAAATATATTGCTGAAATTGACTCTGTTTTGTAGATAGTCCAGTTCTTATTGTGTCTCTGAATTCCCTAGAATCGGTTCCTGACGATTAGAACGTTAGTGTTGAATATAGTGAAAAGGCTCTTAAAAATAAGCAATTTTGGTGCTTAGATTGTAAAGTGGATTTATCACCATGGCAGCACTGTTCTGGTGAGTGCGCCATTTCATCACTATGGTGAGGAGACCCCTTTTCAAACATTGTACAATGATCACTTTTTATTTTAGTAAAACACATCAGTGGAATGACAATATGGGCATGACTGCCTTTCTGGGTGGTCTGGTCCCCTAGTTTTCATTCTTCTGAAATGAAATCTTTCGTCCTATGTTCCCATTTTAGCAGCCCAACATGTCTATTTAGGCTAGGCGATCTACGCTAAGTTGGTTCATCTGTTATTTTTAGAACAGACCCTATGAAACGGGCACTAGGTAAATAACTCGCTGTGCACTCTATGGGTTGATCTACAGCCCTCTAGGACTGGAGGTAGACCTCACCAACAGCTTCTTCTACGAATGGTTATTTCCTTCGCCCCAAACACAAACCTTAAATAATCAGTTAAATTCTGACTACAAACATGTATTATCGTGAAGTAGAACTAGCTGTTATGGTAAATGTGGTGCAGCTGGCCTGTACTAATACCACCCTTGCAATAGAAACTACATGGAAGTTACTTACAGAAGTTGCGATTCTGTATAATTTTTTTTTGGCGTATATGGGACAATGTCAACAGAATATTAAATGTATGTGTGGGAGGTTTTTTTATTTTTACATCCAATGTTTTGGACCATGTAGTGACTTTCTATATAACTTCTTTATCAATTCTTCTCATTTCTTTACAAAATTGTTCATTATTTCTTGTCATTGTCACAGTTTCCCTGTCTGTGGTGCAAGGTCTCAGCTTTCTATCCCCATTTTCTATGTAGTATGTAGTGGAAACAATGAATAAACTACTTGTTTGTTTAAGCTGTTGTGTTCATACTTTAGATGCTGCTTGGTATATTTTTCTGTTTTTTGGTCACTGCACTTTTTCAATGTGTTTTCTTACGCCTTTTCTTTTGCGAGTATGCATGTTATAGCTGTGTGTGTGTGTGAGGGGGAAGCTATTTTAACCACATACAGCTATTGGGGTAGAGAATATTTTAGTACGCTGCCCATCTGGGTCACTCCTGTGCCAGCCTCTGATTTCATATTGGCCATAAGTTTATACCTTATCTTCCTTTATTTGCTATTATAGCTGTGGGTTTGATTCTGCAGTGCCATGGAATCGTGTGGAAAGTAGTTTTCTCAGATATTGGCCATTGGTGTTACTGCTGTTGTGTCTACCTTTTACGCTTGGGGGTTCACGTGCGCATGTGCTCCTATGGAGGAGCCTCCACTGCCCCTGACACTTTAAAATGTAAAGACACCCACAAAAAAATAATGTTGGCAAGAATATATTATTTCATCCACAAATTTGTAAGCTGTATGTCAACTGGAAAAAACAGAAATCTGAAAAAATAAACTATTACGTATTAATAAATTACGTTTAAATAAATACCATTTACTGAACAGATATGGTGGTAATGCATAACCCCATCACTATATACTAAAGCAACTCACACAGAAGACAATTATACATTTAACTATTTATTAATCACTAATTCTAAGGCATCTAAATATCCAATACAATCCACAAGAGATTGTTATTTCACTAGAATTGATGTTATTATTCCCTCTAGCCAGGGGAGCCAAGCTTTGGTTGCCGCAGTCCAAAGAAGAGAAGCCTCTCAGATCCTTCAGGTCTAGTAGCGGCCTTGGTTGTTGTTGGTGGGGTAACGGTTTTACGCAAGATGTCATCAGCGAGGCAGAGGATGGATCTCTGAAGTCCAGGTGGTGCGAGGTTATTATACAAGCGGCAATTTATGGCTCCTTCTGATGGTGGTGGGGAGATGAATGGTTCCTGCAAGGGCTCTGCTTCCTTTACTACGCTCACAATATCTTTCTCTGCATGTTTTACATCATTCCTGTTGACAGCCAGCTCTTTTTGGATAGTAATAAGAGTATTCCAGGTGGTATTCTGCTCTTCTCTTAACTTTTCATATTCTATTACAGCGCTCTGGGCCCTTTCATTAGAGATATTTAATTCTGATTTTAAATGTTCAATCATCTCCTCAGAGGCCTTGTGATCCGCTTTCAAATCATTGTAATCTTTAGTGATAGCTAGGCTGTACGAAGCTAGGTCTAAAAAAGCTTCCGGTCCTGTCCCCATTTGCGTCACCACCATCCGTACCTCCACTGTCTGCGATTCCAGCAGCGTCTCTATGTTCTTTCCAGATTGCATCTCCCTTCTATATCTCTCAAGCTCCTCCATGTTTGCTTTCAATTCTCTCTGTTGTTCTTCAATGCGCTGCTGTTGTTCCTGCAGTTGGGAAGTCAGTTGGTCGACTTCCCTCTTTAAAGATTCTGGGTCAAGAGCAGGACCATCCTGCTCTCCCACATCAAAATATAACTTTTCGAGAAAACATTTGCTGCTTCTCAGCTCCTTTCTGCATCGTGGGCACGATACTTTGGGGCTAGTGCAAAACCACTGAAAGATGCACTTTTGATGGAAAGTGTGCCCGCAACAAATCGCTGCCACGTCACAACTGTTATCCAAATAATCCATGCAAATACTGCATGTTGCCCAAAGGGGCATGGCTGCAGCTTTCCGTAATCTCTCTAGTCACGTTAGTCGCCTCTATTCACCTCTGCACTGTGAAGAAAAATGTGCACACGGAACTCTTGGATCCCTGCTACGACTCTTCTCATCTTTCTGATGTCATAGAGCAGCCATGACTGAGAAAGTTTAACCTCTAAACTGCTAATCAGTGAGTGTTTCTGTGATTGAGATGGCATTTAAGGATTCTGTTTAAAAACATAGTGCAATGATGGATATTATTTTGCTTTAAAGTGTGTCTGTTGTTGCAAAAATGACAAAGTGACATTGTTTTGTAGAGCATTAATGCCCACTTACACATTGTGCTAGCCAATCAGAAAATTAAATATTTACATTAAATATTTTTTAAAACACTGTTGGCACCTATGTATTTTTCACAACAGAAGGGTTAAATTGTCTGCCTTAATGAGCAGGGCATTTTTACAATATAGAACCAGAGCATTTTCTGTGTCTTTTGACCATTTCCCTTCTTATTTAGTATACAGACAGTATATATCAATCAAATGTTTGGGGTCACTTAGCTGTTTTCATGGAAAACAAGTAAATTTCTACCTGTGCTAACAGGATTAGCTCCTGTACCATTGGAACATAGGAGTGATCAACAGCAATTAACAGATGTGGGAAAGGCTGAACTTAATGATGAGTGTCTTTTTTCAGCCTATGGAACTACATATATGTAACAATGTAACTCTTGGGTTTTTTCATTTTCCCTTTTGAATAATATTTCTCACTGTAGAATGAATATATAATGAATGTATAACCCTTTTTGCAGATTGATGGGCAGCAACAATCGCTTCTCTTAGATCCTGTAAACTCGTTGAGCAGGGCCCTCCTTGCCTGTTGTCTATTTCGCAGTTGGACACCAGAGAGCCCCTCCCCCCGCCGCCAGTCCTGCCCCCTAATCCTGGGTAGTTTAGGCCCCCCAATAAAAAAATAAAACTATTGTATACAGACGTGTGGATATTGAAAAAGTTGAATCGATAAGGCAATGGTTGAGTGACAAGAAAAAAAAAGGTTGTAGTTAATGTGTATATTCAGCAGAAGCTTCTTAACATGTTTATCACCGATATTACAAAATGTGTTATAGGAAAGCCATGGCTTTTTGCAGCTGATTCAAAGGTCTGCAGCAGGCTAGTCATTTTGTACTCAAAATGTTTGTTGAATGTAATGAGCACTAAAACAAAAAAAGAATGAATATATTGTAGACCTTTACATTCTGTGTTATTTTGCTTACTAGAAGCAGCTGCAGAGCTAAAGTGTACCCCCATCTCCACTTCTGCCACCAGTTTAGGCTGCAAAATCTCCGCCATAGAAATAAATATTTATTAAAAATTCATTTTTTTGTCAATGCTCTCAGTTAGACCTCCTGGAACTCTCTTGCGAGCCATGTGCACTGGATCACAGGAGATAAGTTCGGCCGAATGCACCTCCTACAAGAGAAGGGGCTCAGGGGCGACAAAGGCAGCAAATGCATAAGCAGGTATACTGATGAATCCTGCCATGGATTTGCAAGGCGGGGAAATGTAGCTGCGCAGCTATTTCTAGTCAATTCCTGGCTGTTTTGATCACATTTCAGAATGTGTCTATTCCACTTCACCATGTATAGAGTTTATAATTGAGGTGCCAAATATATCACTGTTACCCCTATCCATGTTTCCAGGCATCAAGTCATGTCCCACTTGTTGCCTGCACCCTGTCCCCTGGAGCAATTTCTGTGGACACCATGTGGATTCCCGCAACAAGCCCAGGCTTTTCTCTGGCATCCTGACAGGACCCACCTATACAAATCTGGGATCCGCCAGGGTACTGACAGACTTTCGCTGGTGGAAGGAGAAGCTTTGGAAAGGCTTGTTGGAAATCTATCCTTTGAAGGCAGGGTTACTGTCAAGAGATGTAAAAGGCGGACTCGAGTTTTATGGCATTGACAAATCTGTAGGAGTTATGTCAAAAGTTGAGCTGAGTACCACTAGGTGAACCCCCCAGACATGGAACCCAAACAAATCAGGAGGCAATTATAAAATGCTCATATACACAATAAATACCGTATTGGCTCGGATATAACCATTGAGAGCATTTGCTCTGGAAAAAAACTTATCTTATAATCGGGTAAATACGGTACTGTCAGGTTTTATCTTAAGAATTTGATATTTTGTAGACAGATACAATTTCCCTGCTCAAATATATTGCTGAAATTGACTCTGTTTTGTAGATAGTCCAGTTCTTATTGTGTCTCTGAATTCCCTAGAATCGGTTCCTGACGATTAGAACGTTAGTGTTGAATATAGTGAAAAGGCTCTTAAAAATAAGCAATTTTGGTGCTTAGATTGTAAAGTGGATTTATCACCATGGCAGCACTGTTCTGGTGAGTGCGCCATTTCATCACTATGGTGAGGAGACCCCTTTTCAAACATTGTACAATGATCACTTTTTATTTTAGTAAAACACATCAGTGGAATGACAATATGGGCATGACTGCCTTTCTGGGTGGTCTGGTCCCCTAGTTTTCATTCTTCTGAAATGAAATCTTTCGTCCTATGTTCCCATTTTAGCAGCCCAACATGTCTATTTAGGCTAGGCGATCTACGCTAAGTTGGTTCATCTGTTATTTTTAGAACAGACCCTATGAAACGGGCACTAGGTAAATAACTCGCTGTGCACTCTATGGGTTGATCTACAGCCCTCTAGGACTGGAGGTAGACCTCACCAACAGCTTCTTCTACGAATGGTTATTTCCTTCGCCCCAAACACAAACCTTAAATAATCAGTTAAATTCTGACTACAAACATGTATTATCGTGAAGTAGAACTAGCTGTTATGGTAAATGTGGTGCAGCTGGCCTGTACTAATACCACCCTTGCAATAGAAACTACATGGAAGTTACTTACAGAAGTTGCGATTCTGTATAATTTTTTTTTGGCGTATATGGGACAATGTCAACAGAATATTAAATGTATGTGTGGGAGGTTTTTTTATTTTTACATCCAATGTTTTGGACCCTGTAGTGACTTTCTATATAACTTCTTTATCAATTCTTCTCATTTCTTTACAAAATTGTTCATTATTTCTTGTCATTGTTACAGTTTCCCTGTCTGTGGTGCAAGGTCTCAGCTTTCTATCCCCATTTTCTATGTAGTATGTAGTGGAAAACATGAATAAACTACTTGTTTGTTTAAGCTGTTGTGTTCATACTTTAGATGCTGCTTGGTATATTTTTCTGTTTTTTGGTCACTGCACTTTTTCAATGTGTTTTCTTACGCCTTTTCTTTTGCGAGTATGCATGTTATAGCTGTGTGTGTGTGTGAGGGGGAAGCTATTTTAACCACATACAGCTATTGGGGTAGAGAATATTTTAGTACGCTGCCCATCTGGGTCACTCCTGTGCCAGCCTCTGATTTCATATTGGCCATAAGTTTATACCTTATCTTCCTTTATTTGCTATTATAGCTGTGGGTTTGATTCTGCAGTGCCATGGAATCGTGTGGAAAGTAGTTTTCTCAGATATTGGCCATTGGTGTTACTGCTGTTGTGTCTACCTTTTACGCTTGGGGGTTCACGTGCGCATGTGCTCCTATGGAGGAGCCTCCACTGCCCCTGACACTTTAAAATGTAAAGACACCCACAAAAAAATAATGTTGGCAAGAATATATTATTTCATCCACAAATTTGTAAGCTGTATGTCAACTGGAAAAAACAGAAATCTGAAAAAATAAACTATTACGTATTAATAAATTACGTTTAAATAAATACCATTTACTGAACAGATATGGTGGTAATGCATAACCCCATCACTATATACTAAAGCAACTCACACAGAAGACAATTATACATTTAACTATTTATTAATCACTAATTCTAAGGCATCTAAATATCCAATACAATCCACAAGAGATTGTTATTTCACTAGAATTGATGTTATTATTCCCTCTAGCCAGGGGAGCCAAGCTTTGGTTGCCGCAGTCCAAAGAAGAGAAGCCTCTCAGATCCTTCAGGTCTAGTAGCGGCCTTGGTTGTTGTTGGTGGGGTAACGGTTTTACGCAAGATGTCATCAGCGAGGCAGAGGATGGCTCTCTGAAGTCCAGGTGGTGCGAGGTTATTATACAAGCGGCAATTTATGGCTCCTTCTGATGGTGGTGGGGAGATGAATGGTTCCTGCAAGGGCTCTGCTTCCTTTACTACGCTCACAATATCTTTCTCTGCATGTTTTACATCATTCCTGTTGACAGCCAGCTCTTTTTGGATAGTAATAAGAGTATTCCAGGTGGTATTCTGCTCTTCTCTTAACTTTTCATATTCTATTACAGCGCTCTGGGCCCTTTCATTAGAGATATTTAATTCTGATTTTAAATGTTCAATCATCTCCTCAGAGGCCTTGTGATCCGCTTTCAAATCATTGTAATCTTTAGTGATAGCTAGGCTGTACGAAGCTAGGTCTAAAAAAGCTTCCGGTCCTGTCCCCATTTGCGTCACCACCATCCGTACCTCCACTGTCTGCGATTCCAGCAGCGTCTCTATGTTCTTTCCAGATTGCATCTCCCTTCTATATCTCTCAAGCTCCTCCATGTTTGCTTTCAATTCTCTCTGTTGTTCTTCAATGCGCTGCTGTTGTTCCTGCAGTTGGGAAGTCAGTTGGTCGACTTCCCTCTTTAAAGATTCTGGGTCAAGAGCAGGACCATCCTGCTCTCCCACATCAAAATATAACTTTTCGAGAAAACATTTGCTGCTTCTCAGCTCCTTTCTGCATCGTGGGCACGATACTTTGGGGCTAGTGCAAAGCCACTGAAAGATGCACTTTTGATGGAAAGTGTGCCCGCAACAAATCGCTGCCACGTCACAACTGTTATCCAAATAATCCATGCAAATACTGCATGTTGCCCAAAGGGGCATGGCTGCAGCTTTCCGTAATCTCTCTAGTCACGTTAGTCGCCTCTATTCACCTCTGCACTGTGAAGAAAAATGTGCACACGGAACTCTTGGATCCCTGCTACGACTCTTCTCATCTTTCTGATGTCATAGAGCAGCCATGACTGAGAAAGTTTAACCTCTAAACTGCTAATCAGTGAGTGTTTATGTGATTGAGATGGCATTTAAGGATTCTGTTTAAAAACATAGTGCAATGATGGATATTATTTTGCTTTAAAGTGTGTCTGTTGTTGCAAAAATGACAAAGTGACATTGTTTTGTAGAGCATTAATGCCCACTTACACATTGTGCTAGCCAATCAGAAAATTAAATATTTACATTAAATATTTTTTAAAACACTGTTGGCACCTATGTATTTTTCACAACAGAAGGGTTAAATTGTCTGCCTTAATGAGCAGGGCATTTTTACAATATAGAACCAGAGCATTTTCTGTGTCTTTTGACCATTTCCCTTCTTATTTAGTATACAGACAGTATATATCAATCAAATGTTTGGGGTCACTTAGCTGTTTTCATGGAAAACAAGTAAATTTCTACCTGTGCTAACAGGATTAGCTCCTGTACCATTGGAACATAGGAGTGATCAACAGCAATTAACAGATGTGGGAAAGGCTGAACTTAATGATGAGTGTCTTTTTTCAGCCTATGGAACTACATATATGTAACAATGTAACTCTTGGGTTTTTTCATTTTCCCTTTTGAATAATATTTCTCACTGTAGAATGAATATATAATGAATGTATAACCCTTTTTGCAGATTGATGGGCAGCAACAATCGCTTCTCTTAGATCCTGTAAACTCGTTGAGCAGGGCCCTCCTTGCCTGTTGTCTATTTCGCAGTTGGACACCAGAGAGCCCCTCCCCCCGCCGCCAGTCCTGCCCCCTAATCCTGGGTAGTTTAAGCCCCCCAATAAAAAAATAAAACTATTGTATACAGACGTGTGGATATTGAAAAAGTTGAATCGATAAGGCAATGGTTGAGTGACAAGAAAAAAAAAGGTTGTAGTTAATGTGTATATTCAGCAGAAGCTTCTTAACATGTTTATCACCGATATTACAAAATGTGTTATAGGAAAGCCATGGCTTTTTGCAGCTGATTCAAAGGTCTGCAGCAGGCTAGTCATTTTGTACTCAAAATGTTTGTTGAATGTAATGAGCACTAAAACAAAAAAAGAATGAATATATTGTAGACCTTTACATTCTGTGTTATTTTGCTTACTAGAAGCAGCTGCAGAGCTAAAGTGTACCCCCATCTCCACTTCTGCCACCAGTTTAGGCTGCAAAATCTCCGCCATAGAAATAAATATTTATTAAAAATTCATTTTTTTGTCAATGCTCTCAGTTAGACCTCCTGGAACTCTCTTGCGAGCCATGTGCACTGGATCACAGGAGATAAGTTCGGCCGAATGCACCTCCTACAAGAGAAGGGGCTCAGGGGCGACAAAGGCAGCAAATGCATAAGCAGGTATACTGATGAATCCTGCCATGGATTTGCAAGGCGGGGAAATGTAGCTGCGCAGCTATTTCTAGTCAATTCCTGGCTGTTTTGATCACATTTCAGAATGTGTCTATTCCACTTCACCATGTATAGAGTTTATAATTGAGGTGCCAAATATATCACTGTTACCCCTATCCATGTTTCCAGGCATCAAGTCATGTCCCACTTGTTGCCTGCACCCTGTCCCCTGGAGCAATTTCTGTGGACACCATGTGGATTCCCGCAACAAGCCCAGGCTTTTCTCTGGCATCCTGACAGGACCCACCTATACAAATCTGGGATCCGCCAGGGTACTGACAGACTTTCGCTGGTGGAAGGAGAAGCTTTGGAAAGGCTTGTTGGAAATCTATCCTTTGAAGGCAGGGTTACTGTCAAGAGATGTAAAAGGCGGACTCGAGTTTTATGGCATTGACAAATCTGTAGGAGTTATGTCAAAAGTTGAGCTGAGTACCACTAGGTGAACCCCCCAGACATGGAACCCAAACAAATCAGGAGGCAATTATAAAATGCTCATATACACAATAAATACCGTATTGGCTCGGATATAACCATTGAGAGCATTTGCTCTGGAAAAAACCTTATCTTATAATCGGGTAAATACGGTACTGTCAGGTTTTATCTTAAGAATTTGATATTTTGTAGACAGATACAATTTCCCTGCTCAAATACATTGCTGAAATTGACTCTGTTTTGTAGATAGTCCAGTTCTTATTGTGTCTCTGAATTCCCTAGAATCGGTTCCTGACGATTAGAACGTTAGTGTTGAATATAGTGAAAAGGCTCTTAAAAATAAGCAATTTTGGTGCTTAGATTGTAAAGTGGATTTATCACCATGGCAGCACTGTTCTGGTGAGTGCGCCATTTCATCACTATGGTGAGGAGACCCCTTTTCAAACATTGTACAATGATCACTTTTTATTTTAGTAAAACACATCAGTGGAATGACAATATGGGCATGACTGCCTTTCTGGGTGGTCTGGTCCCCTAGTTTTCATTCTTCTGAAATGAAATCTTTCGTCCTATGTTCCCATTTTAGCAGCCCAACATGTCTATTTAGGCTAGGCGATCTACGCTAAGTTGGTTCATCTGTTATTTTTAGAACAGACCCTATGAAACGGGCACTAGGTAAATAACTCGCTGTGCACTCTATGGGTTGATCTACAGCCCTCTAGGACTGGAGGTAGACCTCACCAACAGCTTCTTCTACGAATGGTTATTTCCTTCGCCCCAAACACAAACCTTAAATAATCAGTTAAATTCTGACTACAAACATGTATTATCGTGAAGTAGAACTAGCTGTTATGGTAAATGTGGTGCAGCTGGCCTGTACTAATACCACCCTTGCAATAGAAACTAAATGGAAGTTACTTACAGAAGTTGCGATTCTGTATAATTTTTTTTTTGCGTATATGGGACAATGTCAACAGAATATTAAATGTATGTGTGGGAGGTTTTTTTATTTTTACATCCAATGTTTTGGACCCTGTAGTGACTTTCTATATAACTTCTTTATCAATTCTTCTCATTTCTTTACAAAATTGTTCATTATTTCTTGTCATTGTTACAGTTTCCCTGTCTGTGGTGCAAGGTCTCAGCTTTCTATCCCCATTTTCTATGTAGTATGTAGTGGAAAACATGAATAAACTACTTGTTTGTTTAAGCTGTTGTGTTCATACTTTAGATGCTGCTTGGTATATTTTTCTGTTTTTTGGTCACTGCACTTTTTCAATGTGTTTTCTTACGCCTTTTCTTTTGCGAGTATGCATGTTATAGCTGTGTGTGTGTGTGAGGGGGAAGCTATTTTAACCACATACAGCTATTGGGGTAGAGAATATTTTAGTACGCTGCCCATCTGGGTCACTCCTGTGCCAGCCTCTGATTTCATATTGGCCATAAGTTTATACCTTATCTTCCTTTATTTGCTATTATAGCTGTGGGTTTGATTCTGCAGTGCCATGGAATCGTGTGGAAAGTAGTTTTCTCAGATATTGGCCATTGGTGTTACTGCTGTTGTGTCTACCTTTTACGCTTGGGGGTTCACGTGCGCATGTGCTCCTATGGAGGAGCCTCCACTGCCCCTGACACTTTAAAATGTAAAGACACCCACAAAAAAATAATGTTGGCAAGAATATATTATTTCATCCACAAATTTGTAAGCTGTATGTCAACTGGAAAAAACAGAAATCTGAAAAAATAAACTATTACGTATTAATAAATTACGTTTAAATAAATACCATTTACTGAACAGATATGGTGGTAATGCATAACCCCATCACTATATACTAAAGCAACTCACACAGAAGACAATTATACATTTAACTATTTATTAATCACTAATTCTAAGGCATCTAAATATCCAATACAATCCACAAGAGATTGTTATTTCACTAGAACTCATGTTATTATTCCCTCTAGCCAGGGGAGCCAAGCTTTGGTTGCCGCAGTCCAAAGAAGAGAAGCCTCTCAGATCCTTCAGGTCTAGTAGCGGCCTTGGTTGTTGTTGGTGGGGTAACGGTTTTACGCAAGATGTCATCAGCGAGGCAGAGGATGGATCTCTGAAGTCCAGGTGGTGCGAGGTTATTATACAAGCGGCAATTTATGGCTCCTTCTGATGGTGGTGGGGAGATGAATGGTTCCTGCAAGGGCTCTGCTTCCTTTACTATGCTCACAATATCTTTCTCTGCATGTTTTACATCATTCCTGTTGACAGCCAGCTCTTTTTGGATAGTAATAAGAGTATTCCAGGTGGTATTCTGCTCTTCTCTTAACTTTTCATATTCTATTACAGCGCTCTGGGCCCTTTCATTAGAGATATTTAATTCTGATTTTAAATGTTCAATCATCTCCTCAGAGGCCTTGTGATCCGCTTTCAAATCATTGTAATCTTTAGTGATAGCTAGGCTGTACGAAGCTAGGTCTAAAAAAGCTTCCGGTCCTGTCCCCATTTGCGTCACCACCATCCGTACCTCCACTGTCTGCGATTCCAGCAGCGTCTCTATGTTCTTTCCAGATTGCATCTCCCTTCTATATCTCTCAAGCTCCTCCATGTTTGCTTTCAATTCTCTCTGTTGTTCTTCAATGCGCTGCTGTTGTTCCTGCAGTTGGGAAGTCAGTTGGTCGACTTCCCTCTTTAAAGATTCTGGGTCAAGAGCAGGACCATCCTGCTCTCCCACATCAAAATATAACTTTTCGAGAAAACATTTGCTGCTTCTCAGCTCCTTTCTGCATCGTGGGCACGATACTTTGGGGCTAGTGCAAAACCACTGAAAGATGCACTTTTGATGGAAAGTGTGCCCGCAACAAATCGCTGCCACGTCACAACTGTTATCCAAATAATCCATGCAAATACTGCATGTTGCCCAAAGGGGCATGGCTGCAGCTTTCCGTAATCTCTCTAGTCACGTTAGTCGCCTCTATTCACCTCTGCACTGTGAAGAAAAATGTGCACACGGAACTCTTGGATCCCTGCTACGACTCTTCTCATCTTTCTGATGTCATAGAGCAGCCATGACTGAGAAAGTTTAACCTCTAAACTGCTAATCAGTGAGTGTTTATGTGATTGAGATGGCATTTAAGGATTCTGTTTAAAAACATAGTGCAATGATGGATATTATTTTGCTTTAAAGTGTGTCTGTTGTTGCAAAAATGACAAAGTGACATTGTTTTGTAGAGCATTAATGCCCACTTACACATTGTGCTAGCCAATCAGAAAATTAAATATTTACATTAAATATTTTTTAAAACACTGTTGGCACCTATGTATTTTTCACAACAGAAGGGTTAAATTGTCTGCCTTAATGAGCAGGACATTTTTACAATATAGAACCAGAGCATTTTCTGTGTCTTTTGACCATTTCCCTTCTTATTTAGTATACAGACAGTATATATCAATCAAATGTTTGGGGTCACTTAGCTGTTTTCATGGAAAACAAGTACATTTCTACCTGTGCTAACAGGATTAGCTCCTGTACCATTGGAACATATGTCAGATATTTTATCATAGAAAACATGTATTTCACATATTCTGTATTTTACATGAAATCAAAATGAGTCAGATCCATTTTATTTTACTTAATCATGTAGTGATGATTTCTTTTTGTCCTTGTTCCCTCTATAATAGAGAACAAAGGAGTATTCATGTGTAATGATGTTTCAGTATGTATGATACAATTAATGTTATCTTCCATGAGAAAGTTAAGGAGTAGACCCTGCATATCTTTAGAAATGTAACTTGGAATGGGGGATACATGGTAAGACTACCAAGGCCTGAGTTACTATCTAGGAGGTAACACCTGGCGATTAGGGTAACCAAGGATAAATTCCAAACACATATTTAATGGTTTTAAGTTAATTCTTAGACCAGAGCGTCTCTCACAGGTAAATTAAGAAATAACAACGGTGTAAATATGAGTAGAAATCCTAATTTTAATGGATAAAACCCACCGTTATGATTGGAGAATTCCAATCAAGAGGTGGAGGCTATGATAATAAGCTCTGTTTTTAAGCTTATGTCTTGGATAATTAAAAAAAAAAAAGAAAAAGGACGGACGGACTTATTCACCAAATTTACCCCAGAGAATTGGAATCTTAAGATTCTGGCACCATATTTCACTCTTGGAGTTACTTTGAGTTCTAACCTATATACCTTTTAGAAAGTTATATTCTTTCCCACTTAATTTCTTGCCACTGAACAAGGATTAATTTCTACAAGGACCAGTTGGACAACAGCAACAAGTGGTGGTAAATATAATTGTTTTATTATTCTGAATAGAGATGAATTTTGTCTTCTTCATATAGAATTCCCTGTTTCCGGGAAATAATATATTGCATTATTGTATATGACGGCTTGTGAGACTGCAGCTTATAACCCGTGATAATAACAATAATGAAAAGGTATTTTTACCTGTAGATGAAGTTTGACATCATTTGCATCTATTAGAAATTTCACTAATACTCGTAGACATTATTAAATTACTTTTTAATTTGTCATATTAGGTAATCTAATATAAGAGAGATAGTGATATCTTTATTACTGCCCGGATTATTATCAATTTTTGGTTGCTGAGTGGACTGGAAATTAATTGTGTGTTAGACTCATATAGTACTAATTCATATTGATAACAATCGATAATATATTGTATTTGAATTGATTCATTTTTGACATGTTTTAAGAACTTTGTGTTTTATATTATGCACTGTGTGACTCATACATAGATTTTATAAATTGTATTCACAATAAATAAATATTTTTATTGACTATCGTGGTGATATCTATCTAATTTGAATTATAATTTTCGGCGATCTGAAAGAATTTAGGATCGGAGATAAAATATAGGGTATCTGTAACGTACCTGACTGCTGGTTCCTCCGGGTCCGCGGATCTTCAGCCGCCGCGGAGAAGAGGGAGACCGCCGGCTTCATCACAGCGGCATCAGCCGCCACGGAAGAGGGGGAGACCCCCCACCTTGCCGCAGCAGCCTCAGCCGCCACGGAAGAGGGGGAGACCCCCCACCTTACCGCAACCGCCACAGCCGCAGCGGAGAAGGGGGAGACCCCCCGCCCTACCACAGCAGCTTCAACCGCCGCGGAGGAGAGGAAGACCCCCCTCCTCCGCAGGACAGCTTCTGCCGCCGCGAGGACGGGGAAGACCCCGCAACTCCACACGGCAGCCGCCGCCTTCTGGAGACTGGTCCGGTCCTGCCGAGCGTACACGCTCTTCTGCACGCCACCTAGTGGCGCCAGCCGGTACTACCGGTCCTTTTAGAAATTTGAGATCTCGCCAACCCCAAGATGGCCGCGGACCGGAAGTGACGTAACGGCATTTTGAATTCATGGCGGGAAAATGCTAATTGAAGTCTGCACTTCCTCTTTCTATTTAAGAGCCTCTGAAACCTTCCAGCCTTGCCTTCTGATGGTTGTACCTATCTTGTATAGTGTCATCTCAGTACGCGTTCCTGTTACCGATTCCTGGCATCTGACTCCGGCTTACCTCACGACTATCCTGACTTCTGGCTTCCTGACCTCGGCTTACCCTGCAACGATCCTGACTTCTGGCTTCCTGACCCTGGCTTGCTCATTGGCTATTCTATACGGGACTCTGGTGTTCTGTCTATTGGACTTGCACACGCTGTTCTACCTGATTACAGGTTCTACCTTACGCTGTGCGTGACAGTATCTCCTTAAATTCATATTGTGGATGTGGTACTACAATATTTGATAGCGTCGTTATTTTGCGTCTGTGATAAAATATTGGTTTTGCCTATTTTGTCTCATTAATATCACTAACATAATTGGAGGCACTGCTGAGATATTTCACGTAAAATAATAGTTCCAATTCTTGATATACGGTAGTTGTTGTCATTTTCTGTTGTTTCACATAGTATATTTTTGGTACTGTGTATTGCATACTGATCAGTGCATAAAACATGTCTGTGTCCAGCAAATCGAGTGCTACTTCTGGTGACGATGTTTTGCTGTCTAAAGCACAAATGCTGGTACATGTTAATAACATTCAACAGATATTATGAGAGGTTATCATAAAAATCTGAAAATCAAAGAGAATTATGGAGAGTGGCTCCAATCCCTTAAGGATGAAGTACAAATGACCCTAACAAATGAATGGTCTGACGAATCACCTTTGGTTGGACATTTGAATGCTATTGTTCAAACATCAGATTTGAAGGAGCGAGAAGGGTTAATCTTTTCATCCTGGCCCTACTTCTTTGTATTGGCATCTCAGTTGTTCCGAGATCGTGAAACTAGAGAAAAAGAAGTGTCTAGTCTCCAAAAAGAATTGCAAGATTCTAAAACAGCCCTGGATCAGTTAAATGATACCCAGGCAGAGTACAAACAGTTGAGACTAAAGTTTGATGATTTGACTGATAAGCATTTGGCACTTCATGGCCAGTACTTTGATGCTAAGAGCAGGGAAACGAATTGTCATTATGATCTGGATAATTGTCGTAGGGAGATACGAGAACTCCAAGTCCAATTGTCTAAACAGGATAGTGTACAAATGCCTAAGCTATCTTTGTATGGTGAAGGTGATGAAGGGGTTAAAACCCACACCACCGTAACAGAGTCTGTTCTAAGTTTAGGTAAGCAATTACAAATTCTACAAGAACAGGTTAACCAGGTGGTTTCTGTCCAATCACAGCGGAATCAGAAGGTTACATTGTCTGATACACGCGATTCCTCTGATTCTGATGAAAATCAGGAGAGTGATAAAAGTGATGGTGAATCTTCCGTTTATTCAGAAGGTCATGGTTCAGGTGAACCCTCTGTGATGTTACAAGGTGCCAATACGGCCAAAACACACAGATCAGACGGGCGCTCCCGTAATTTGAAAGGAGCAGTAAAGGGTACTAAGAAATTACCCGTACCTGTCTATGATGCCCCTAAGGTAATTAAATTCCTTAAGGAGACTGTTGCTGAATTTTCTAAAAAAGGCACAGCTAATATTGCTGATCATTTAGAATCATTTGAAAGGGCAATGCAGTTTTTGGGAATGGATGATGATTCCAACAAGAAACACTATGTGTCGTGGACTTTTTCAAGTCATCACAGACATTACTTTGAAGGTTTACAAAGTATGCAAATCCTATCTTGGTCTAAAATGAAATATGAGATTAAGATTGAGTTTGGACAGTATAAAACTGTCTCAGCCGCTAAGAAGGCTGTGTATAATCTGAAATGTAGGCCTCACCAAAGTCCTAGAGAGTTTTTAACTGTTCTAAAGAACGCTTATTCTCTTACAGAACGTAAACCCAGATATGATTCTCGAGAATTCCGTGATCTTTTCTTCTATGCAATGCCTTCTCCAATTCGGACAAATCTTGCTAGAGATTATGATAGCGATTGCGCATTAGATTGGCTTGTTAATGAATGCATGACGCTGTATACAGTATTGCATGCCAATGATGATTTGCCTGATAAAAAGAGACAGAAATTTCATGGACAAGAGGTGGCAGAAACCCAAGCCCATCTGGGATTAGAATCTCAGAAAAAGAGAAGCTATGCTGAGGTGGTTAAATCCCCAAAACCTCAGAAACAGGAATCGGCTACAGCCTCACCTGTTGTCAAGCCTAAAACTCCTAATGTGGAATCCCAGGATAACAAAGGACAAAGTCCTACTGCCAAAAAGAATCCACAGTGGAGGAAGGGTAATTCCCAGTGGAAGAAAAACCCTCAGGCAAGGAGGAAATTTTACAGGACTAATAGGGACAGATCCAGTCAGTCTGAGTCTGATAACTCCCAACAGCCTCAGCCAAATAACTCCAAACCTAATAGGCAGTACAGGAATGGGAAAAACAATTTACGTCATCATGTCAATCAAATGAGTGACCAAATCAAATTGTTAACGGAGCAAATGACTAAATTAAGTCAAACTATGGCTACAGTGACCACCAATCCTTTTTTAGGGGCAGGTCCTGCCACAATGCCAGCTCTCCCGCAATAGATCATAACGAAGTTAAAGCCGATGTGGCAATGCAGGGATGGTTATCAGATGATATAATTCCTAACCCTGTTTTACTTCCAGATCCTCATCATCTATCAAATGATTGTGTTAATAATGATGGTAAAACCTATGTGGTCCCTCCACTTTTGGCTAGGGGGGACGTGTCTGTAACTTTATCTTCTATATTGCAGCCAGACCAAATGAGTCCGCAAGCTAACTTGTCTTTAAAAGCACCTAGTTCCCAGGAGCCGACTCTGAAGGAGTTAACCGATGAGATGCCGACCGCTAGTAACAGCTTGAATGCTCAAGACATTCCTGAGAAGGAAGAACTAGTGGGTAAGAATGCGCACACATCAGTACAGGTTGGAACTACTGCCGTGACAGGTAATGTATGGAAGACAAGTGATATGCTGACGCATTCTAAGTTCTTATGTGAACTAGAAGAATATGAAGGAAGATATTATGTCTCTGTAAATGTACAGGATTCATTACCACAACCCTTCATGGGGTTAATTGACACTGGGTCACAGGCAACTATATTGTCAAATGTGTACTTTCAGAAGGTAATGGATTTAGCAGCGGAAAAGCCAAAGCTAAGAGATTTTCCAAATACTCTACTGAGTGTTGGAGGTAATTCCCTTCATGTCGTAGGTTCTACCTGGTTAAAGTTTACCATAGGTAATAAGACCTTGAGACACCCGGTAATAGTGGTAAATCTCCCCTATGACCGATTGATTCTGGGTATAGATATACTCAGAAGACTTAATGTAATCATAGATTGTGTGAATGGGATTGTATGGTCACAAACCAAAGTACCCATTCCATATGATAAGTCTCATCAGCAATCCAGGCGTAATTGCCATGTGGTTGAGGAAAGGCCGGACTCAATTGAAATTCATTTTAGGAATAGTCAGTCATCTGATGTTACTGTTTTGCAGGTTAATGATTTTATTTCCCCTGCAGATGATCATTCCATAAAAGTTCAACCGGAAAGGATCCGAAATGTATCTCTGGAAGGCGATATTTTAACCATTTCTCTTCACAGGGATTACGTAGAATCTGTGGAATCAGCAGGTCATGTTCAATTCCTTGCAAAAATTGAAAGGGTTAATAACAATTTATTTTTTCCTGTTCAAGTGAATGATCTAGGGAGAAGTAAGAATGCCAAGCTGAACTTGGAGATCGAAAACAGCTATATCAGCAAAAGTCTGTTAAAACAGATCGCTAATCCTAAAATGATCCGGTATCTTTCTCCCCAAGACAGGTGGATCCATAATCTGGACGGCGAATCGGATAGCCATAATATTATAGCAAAATGTTTGTTATCCATTTCTATCGGAAATAAGACAGCCAAACATTTGTTTCTGGTGTTGGACGAACCTCGTTACCAGATTTATGTGGGAAATGATGTCATACATCGCTTTGCTATCCATCTGGATCTGATTAATTCTAATCTTTGGACCAGGTTAAAAGGCGATCCTTGTGAATTTCAGGATGAAGATGAAGCACTGAAATCGGCACAGTTATTGCCATATGCAGTCAGTGTTCAAGTACCTGAAGATGTAACCATTCCACAAGGGAGTAGTAACTTTCTTCTACCCATACAGGTTAAGAAAGGCCAGAGATTGAGAAATCCTAATGCATTTATCTGCTTATCCAACCGATCACCAATGGTAAATATTCATGGAAACCCTATTTATGTTGTTATAAACAACATTGCACCTCATAATATTACCTTATCCAAAGGTACTGTTGTAGGTTTGGCATTGGATTCTGAATATTATACTTTTGGATTTCAAAATCATGTAATAGGTCTCATTCCTGAAGAATATCTGACAGAAGAACAAATAGTGGAACAAACGTTTAATTCTATTCCAGAAGGTTTATTCACTATCCAATCTGTTTATCCTTTCAATATAGGTGAAGGTTCGTGCAGGATTGAAGAATCCTCCATCGTCTTTGACCACCTAATTGATGAACAAGAATATCATGACCAAAAGAAAATTAATCCACCTGGAGAGGACCTAACCTCTAAACTTGAGGAATCCTTTGAAATAGGTCAACCTGCAGTTTTTCCTGGATTTCAGGAAAGGGTGGAAGAACAGATATCCATGGCTGATGCTTGCGCTAATGACAGTGAACGTCAACAGCTAAGGGAAATTCTAATGGAGTTCCAAGAGATCTTTGCCAAAGATTCTTATGATTGTGGTTTTACTAACCTTCATGTCGCTAGGATCCAGACTGATCCCGATCTACCACCCGTATGTATCAAGCAATATAGACTACCTTTAGCGTCCTATGATGCGCTACAGGATATCATTCGGAATTTAAAGGACCGGGGCATTATCCGTTCGGTGCACAGTTCGTATAATAACCCCATCCTAGGAATTCTGAAGCCTAATGGTCAATGGCGTTTGTGTGCCGATTTAAGACAGCTAAATAAACGTGTGTATATGTCTGGATGGCCTGTACCCTACATAGACCAATACTTGGTACAAATGCAAGGATTCAAAATATTTACTGCCCTAGATTGTGCCCAGGGATACTGGACTATTCCGGTACACAAGGAGGACCAATACAAGTTGGCCTTTACATTTGGAAAACAGCAGTATACTTGGACCCGGATGCCTTTTGGTTACATAAATTCTGGTCATGAATTTGCTGTATTCATGCATAAAGTTATGCCTGATGCATTTGAAAGGGGAACCTTGGCCTACGTGGATGATATTTTACTCAAAAGTACTTCTTTTGATAAACATATTCTGGAGATCCGACATGTTCTTACTCAATTAAGAGAGGCAGGAGTTAAACTTTCATTACAGAAAGCCCAATGGTGTCGTACCAAAGTCAACTTCCTTGGACACGAGGTAACTTCTGAGGGGTTAAGTCCACAGAAGAAGAAAGTTGAAGCCGTTCTGAATGCCAAAACTCCTACTAATGTCAAAGAATTAAGATCATTCCTAGGAATGATTAATTATTCCCGTAAGTTTATTGATAACTATTAGACTTGCGCATTCGTCTTCGGGCGAACATGAAAACGAGCACGAAGAGGCCGTTTTTTTGTTCGTTCCGAAGACACGCCGAAGAGAATACAGTGCCGGCAAAACGTAGGAGAAGACGAAGACTCACAACCACGAAGAATCGAAGATTCTTCGTGATCGTCTTCGTTTTTGCCGCGCAGCCGCCAAAATTTCAAACAGGAGTGAGCTGATCTCGTCTGTCCAATCAGCTCACTCTTGTGACGTCACGCTAAGGGTCTCGTCCAATGCCTGTGCTGCTGTTTTTTGAATTCTGAAGGCGCCTTTATAAGACCAGAGCTTGCCTGAGAGATCCATTCATTTTTCGCTGTGACTGCTTTGGCAACACTGCTGTGCTGCATCCGAGCGTTACAGAGAGAGATTGTTCTGTTCTGTGTGAGACTGGTAAGCCTTAGCCTGCCATTTCTCACAGTGTACTTCATCCTCACTTCAGTGCTACTTAATATAATTAATAATAATAATTTGATTAATTTAATTTTTTTTATTTAATTTGTCATCAACTGTAGTGTAAGTGCTGTTGAGTTGACAGTGCACCCAGTGCCTCAGTGGCACTGGGGTGCCCTTGCCCTGGGCTGGCACTAGTGCCTATTGCCTGTCCTGCTTAAGTAAATTAAATAGAATTTATAAATAATAATTTAATAGAATCTATAATTTAATAGTTCATTATTATATATATATATATTTGTCAGTCATATATATATATATATTCTATAGTATACTAGTGTAGAGTGTACTGTAGACATTCATCTACTAGTGTCTAATTTAAAATCAGTAATATTAATTAATATAATTAATAATTGAATTCATTATAAAATTATATATATATTTGTCAGTTATAGTTAGTAATAGTATACTAGTGTAGAGTGTACTGTAGACATTCAAGACATCTACTAGTGTCTAATCTAAAATCAGTAATATCAATAATTCTATAATTCTTTCTTGTCTTAATAGTTAATTAAATTAGCTATAAATAAAAGTAATAATATTAAATAATTACTACTAGCGTATAGTTCAGCTAATCTTATTAGTACTGGTGCTGCAGCTCTATAGTTTGTGCTTTGTTTTAGCAACAGCAAGAGACCAAGTCAATTTTTCTTAATTAATCTTTCATTTTATTTCATTTGTTTTGCTCACCTCAGTCCATCAGTGAAGTGAACTTGTTGGGCTAGTGAGTGCAGCCGCATAAGTGCTGTGTTTTTTTTTGATCAGCAAGCAGTGACGTTAACTGTTTTGCAAAGATTTTCTCATTTATTTTACATTTTATTTCAATTTTATTAAAAGTACCCTTAGTGTTTTGCTCACCTCAGTCCATCAGTGAAGTGAACTTGTTGGGCTAGTGAGTGCAGCCAGCAGTGAAGCTAACTGTTTTGCTGTGACATTTTATTTTATTTCTAATTCTTTTCAAGAAAAATTGACTGTGACGAGCTGTACTAAGCAAAGCTTCAAGCTACTAGCTGTAGTACTAAAATAATTCTAATCTTCTTTAATCTTAATCTATAATATATTATAAATAATATATAACAATATAAATTCTAATTCATAATCTATAATATAAATAATTCTAATTCTAAATTCTAATTCATAATCTATATTCTTCTATCTATAATATATAATATATAAGTAAATTATTTCTAATCTATTAATATTATATAACTTAATATTAATTAATAAATCATATACTGAATCTGATTTAACCTCACTTTAGCTTAGTGGGTTTGAGAGCGTCTGCCTAGAGGTAGACTTATAGTAAGGAAATATAGCTCTAGGCTAGCATAGTAGTAGGCTAAGCTCTTAGGCCCGTGTAAATTCAAATTAAAAATAAAATACTGCTAGTTATTAAATAGTTAATCTTGAGTTAATAATTTAAATAACTTTAGCACTTTGGCAGATTGCACACAGCACAGTGCAGTAGTGCATAGTTTTACTTTTTAAGCAGTAGCACTGAAGAGAACTTCCTCTAATTTTTTTTCTTTAATTCGTTTTTCCTTTTTTTTTATTTTTATTTTTTTTTATTTTTTTTATAGTTTTTTAAACACTACACTACACTACACACACAACACAAAATTTGAAATGGATCCTCCTTTTGGGACTAAGGAGGGACAAGCTCCATCTACCACCGCCACCACCAGCACCACCACCAGCACCACCACCAGTTCTAAGATGCAGCCTTTGCGTCAGTCTAGTCGGCCAAGTAGGCCAAGCTCTCGCTTATCATTTGGGGAAGCATTGCTTGAAGGATCATCAAGTAAAGGAAAGGCACCAAAAGCAGGCAGTAGTAGTGCGGCTAGGCCCACAAGCTCTATGGTTTTTTACGGAAAGCCTAAAGCACCAGAAGCACGTTCAAAGTTAAAGGGTAGCACAAGTAGTACCAGCCCAGTGACTAAAAAGAAGTGCCTTTTGCCCCAAGCAGCATCTTCCCCATCCACCAGCAGCATGCAAGGTACCAAGCAGAGCCAAATTAGCAGCAAGACTCAGAGGGGTCCCAAACCAAAGCGATCTCATTCCTTTGTAGGGAAAACCACCACCACCACCACCCCCACCTCTACCGCCTCTACCACCACTAGTGCTGCGCCTACTGTTCCCACTGGTACCGCCACGCCATGTCCTCCTAGTACCTCTAGCAAGCCACCAAGTCCTTACAAAATTTTTGTAAAGACAGTTAGAGAGAGGGCTACACATAGTGGAACTCCACCTAGCGAGGTAGCAGAGGAGCCTGAGACTGAGAGGCCAAGTGCAGAGTCTATTCTTCCTGCTCGCACTACTACTAGTCACGAGTCTCACGACGATATCAGTCTTAGCTCCAGCCTAGCAGGAATTCCATTCGATCTGGCTAATGAAGAGCTAGACTATGAGCCAGAGGAAGTAGAGGAGATGAGTGGTCAGGAATCAGATTCCTCAGGGAGCAGTGTCCAAATGACTAGTGCACAATTTTCCCCTGAGCCTCCACCTTCTCCGCTACGATCATCACCACCACCACCACCACCAGCAGCAGCAGCAAAACCTAGCAAATCTAAAGCAATTAGCAGTCCCACTATGGCCAGTACTGTTACCACCAGTCCCACCACCACTAGTTCTGCCTCTGTTCATCCACCCCGAGCAGTAGGAGCAGCACCCAAGGCACACTCCAAGGCTATGCGCGCCCCAATTTGGGAGCACTTTGAAAATGTTGAAGAAGGGCGCTATGGAAAGTGCAAACATTGTGGGAAGCTAATAAGCAGAGGGAAAGTGTCTGGCCATTTTACCAGTGCTAGCATGAAGCATCACCTCAGCACTCAACACAACGCTGTGCTATTGGGGAAAGATGCAGAGGGAAAACTTAGTGCAGGCAGCATAGCTGGTGGCCGTGGAAAAACCCCAACAGCTTCTTCTTCTGAGCCAATAGCAGCAGCAGCAGCAGCAACTAGTGCTGGCAGCCAGAGACCAAGGCAGGTTGGAGCACTGCATGTCCAGCCCACCCTGGAACAATTTGTGGCATTCCAATCCAAAAGGTCAATGCCCAAACAGCAGGCCAATAAAGTAACGCGACTGATTGGTCAGTTCATTGCTGTTGGAGGGGCATCCTTCTCTATGATCGAAGGGGAGCCTTTCAAACAATTGATGGCGGCTGTGGCTCCACAATATACAGTTCCGTCACGTTCCACTTTCAGCAGGAACATTGTCCCCTCATTGTATCGGTCCTGTGTTGCAGCAGTGAAAGAGGAGCTTTCCAAGGCTGCTGGTCAGTCTGTTCATTTCACTACAGATTTGTGGAGTGCACCTAGCGGCCAGCATGCCTTTCTTTCTTTGACAGCACACTGGTGGCAGCCCGGTGTGTCTAAGGAAGCTGCTGCAGCAGGCTACCGATCTTTCCTTCTCCATGCAGAAGTGATGGATGAAAAGCACACTTCCCAAAACATTCTGCATGCGATGAGGAAAATGTTTAGCCTTTGGGTGGGAGCAGAGGCGGGCACCAATGTTGAAGTTGGTTTTGTGGTAACTGACGGAGGTGCCAATATGGTGAAAGCGCTGCGAGATGGTCATATTGTTGGTGTGCGCTGTGCAGCCCACATCATCCATCTTGTAGTGAAGGCAGCAATGTCAGAAGGAACTAATGTGGCAGCAGTAGTTCTGTCCCGCTGCAGAAAGATCGCTGGGCACTTTCACCATAGTGTTAAGGCTAGCCAACTTTTGAGGGAAGAGCAAGAGAGGTCAGGTCTTCCCGTACACTGCCTACGTCAGGATGTCAGTACACGGTGGAACTCCACGTTAGACATGCTGGAGAGGATTTTGGAGCAGCAGAGGGCAATCCATAATCTTGCCTCAGAGCACAATATTGGGATTACCTCTCCATTGAATAGGGAGGATTGGACAGTGATCGCCCAGCTAGTGGCAGTCCTTAAACCATTCAGGGATGCCACAGAAAATTTAAGCTCAAACACTGCCAGTCTGGCCCAGGTAATCCCAGTGTTCTCCCATCTAGGCAGCAAGATGGATGTGTTCCTTGGAAACCGTGAGGCTGTTCAAGGTGGCACTCTACATCCTGACATAGCAGCCATAGTCAGGAAGCTGAAGGATCTGCTAAAAGTACACCTTCGCAAACGAATGGAAGAGAGTCCCGAAATGATGCTAGCGTGCCTTTGCGATCCAAGAATTAAGGGAAAGCTAGCTTTGAAATTTTATGTTCTCAGTAGCTACCGGGAGCAATTGGTCAACAAGGTGCATGACTGGCAGCGTAAAATGGGAATGCTGTCCGAGGAGGGAGAGGTGCAGGAGGAGGAAGAGATGATGTGGTCTGCTACTCCTAGCAGCAGCATCAGCAGCAGTGCCACAAGCAGCACAACACAGCTGAGTGGAGCAGCTGCGTTTTGGGAAGAGGCACTTGGGAGTATAGTTGGACCATCTGACAGAGCTAGCAGCAGAAAGGAGAGTAGTGCTGCTGAAATGGTCAAACTTTACCTCTGTGAAGTTCCTTCTGCGCCTAATGTTGATCCTCTTAGCTACTGGGATGAAAAGAAGAGTGTGTGGCCTGCACTCTCATGGGTTGCGCAGCAGCTACTATCATGTCCGCCAACCACTGTTCAAAGTGAGCGCGTGTTTTCTATGACTGGAAACATACTGAGTCCACAGCGCTCACGCATGGCACCTCATCTGATGGAGCAGATTGCCTTCCTTAAATTCAATCTGCCCAAGTTGGGTTACCCAGCTCTTAGCTTGGAAAGTTAATTTTTTTTATCTGTAATGTTTAAGGTAGTTTCTCCCCCTGGTTGCACGTGTTTGCGGTGTGGCAACGTCTGCTACCTCCGCCGGTGTAGCCAATTTACGCTAGGGCCTAGTGTCTGAGTTCTGGAAGTCCGCTCCCAAACGCCATGGACTGACAGACTTTCATGCTTTGCCCTGGGGTGAAACAGGTGAGCGGGTCGTCAATTGCCCACTCATTCACCTTTTTCCTTTTCCAACGGTGCTGCTGGTGGTGATGCCAGCATCTTTTGCCAGTTCGCTTCCTGGCTGAAATCATGCCTCAAATGTCCCTAATGGAGAGGATAGTTTCTCCCCCTGGTTGCACTTGCTGCGGTGTGGCAATGCCTGCTACCTCCGCCGGTGTAGCCAATTTACGCTAGGGCCTAGTGTCTGAGTTCTGGAAGTCTGCTCCCAAACGCCAAGGACTGACAGTCTTTGGATGCTTTGCCCTGGGGTGAAACAGGTGAGCGGGTCGTCAATTGCCCACTCATTCGCCTTTTCCAATGCTGCTGCTGCTGCTGCTGGTGGTGCCAGCGTCTCTTCTCTGCCAGTTCGCTTCCTGGCTAGTGTCATGCCTTAAATGTCCCTAATGGAGAGGGTAGTTTCTCCCCCCCTGGTTGCACTTGCTGCGGTGTGGCAACGCCTGCTACCTCCGCCAATGTAGCCAGCTTATGCTAGGGCCTAGTGTCTGAGCTCTGGAAGTCTGCTGCCAAACGTCTAGGACTGACAGTGTTTGGATGCTTTGCTCTGGGGTGGAACAGGTGAGCGGGTCGCCAATTGCCCACTCATTCGCCTTACCCAATTCTGCTGCTGCTGCTGCTGCTGCTGGTGGTGGTGCCAGCGTCTCTTCTCTGCCAGTTCGCTTCCTGGCTAGTGTCATGCCTTAAATGTCCCTAATGGTAAGGGCAGTTTCTCCCCCCTGGCTGCGTCTGTTTGCGGTGTGGCAACGCCTGCTACCTCCGCCGGAGTGGCCAGCTTACGCTAGGGCCTAGTGTCTGAGCTCTGGAAGTCTGCTGCCAAACGTCTAGGACTGACAGTGTTTGGGTGCTTTGCCCTGGGGTGAAACAGGTGAGTGGGTCGCCAATTGCCCACTCATTCGCCTTTCCCAATTCTGCTGCTGCTGCTGCTGCTGGTGGTGGTGCCAGCGTCTCTTCGATGCCAGTTCGCTTCCTGGCTAGTGTCATGCCTCAAATGTCCCTAATGGTAAGGGCAGTTTCTCCCCCCTGGCTGCCTCTGTCTGCGGTGTGGCAACGCCTGCTACCTCCGCCGGAGTGGCCAGCTTACGCTAGGGCCTTGTGTCTGAGCTCTGGAAGTCCGCTGCCAAACGTCTAGGACTGACAGTGTTTGGGTGCTTTGCCCTGGGGTGAAACAGGTGAGTGGGTCGCCAATTGCCCACTCATTCGCCTTTCCCATTTTTCAATGCTGCTGCTGGTGGTGGTGGTGCCAGCATCTCTTCTCTGCCAGTTCGCTTCCTGGCTAGAGTCATGCCTTAAATGTCCCTAATGGAGAGGGTAGTTTCTCCCCCCCTGGTTGCACTTGCTGCGGTGTGGCAACGCCTGCTACCTCCGCCAATGTAGCCAGCTTATGCTAGGGCCTAGTGTCTGAGCTCTGGAAGTCTGCTGCCAAACGTCTAGGACTGACAGTGTTTGGATGCTTTGCTCTGGGGTGGAACAGGTGAGCGGGTCGCCAATTGCCCACTCATTCGCCTTACCCAATTCTGCTGCTGCTGCTGCTGCTGCTGGTGGTGGTGCCAGCGTCTCTTCTCTGCCAGTTCGCTTCCTGGCTAGTGTCATGCCTTAAATGTCCCTAATGGTAAGGGCAGTTTCTCCCCCCTGGCTGCGTCTGTTTGCGGTGTGGCAACGCCTGCTACCTCCGCCGGAGTGGCCAGCTTACGCTAGGGCCTAGTGTCTGAGCTCTGGAAGTCTGCTGCCAAACGTCTAGGACTGACAGTGTTTGGGTGCTTTGCCCTGGGGTGAAACAGGTGAGTGGGTCGCCAATTGCCCACTCATTCGCCTTTCCCAATTCTGCTGCTGCTGCTGCTGCTGGTGGTGGTGCCAGCGTCTCTTCGATGCCAGTTCGCTTCCTGGCTAGTGTCATGCCTCAAATGTCCCTAATGGTAAGGGCAGTTTCTCCCCCCTGGCTGCCTCTGTCTGCGGTGTGGCAACGCCTGCTACCTCCGCCGGAGTGGCCAGCTTACGCTAGGGCCTTGTGTCTGAGCTCTGGAAGTCCGCTGCCAAACGTCTAGGACTGACAGTGTTTGGGTGCTTTGCCCTGGGGTGAAACAGGTGAGTGGGTCGCCAATTGCCCACTCATTCGCCTTTCCCATTTTTCAATGCTGCTGCTGGTGGTGGTGGTGGTGCCAGCATCTCTTCTCTGCCAGTTCGCTTCCTGGCTAGAGTCATGCCCAAAATGTCCCTAGTGGTAAGGGCAGTTTCTCCCCTCTGGCTGCGTCTGTTTGCGGTGTGGCAATGCCTGCTACCTCCGCCGGAGTGGCCAGCTTACGCTAGGGCCTTGTGTCTGAGCTCTGGAAGTCCGCTGCCAAACGTCTAGGACTGACAGTGTTTGGGTGCTTTGCCCTGGGGTGAAACAGGTGAGTGGGTCGCCAATTGCCCACTCATTCGCCTTTCCCAATTCTGCTGCTGCTGCTGGTGGTGATGCCAGCGTCTCTTCGATGCCAGTTCGCTTCCTGGCTAGTGTCATGCCTCAAATGTCCCTAATGGTAAGGGCAGTTTCTCCCCCCTGGCTGCGTCTGTTTGCGGTGTGGCAACGCCTGCTACCTCCGCCGGAGTGGCCAGCTTACGCTAGGGCCTTGTGTCTGAGCTCTGGAAGTCCGCTGCCAAACGTCTAGGACTGACAGTGTTTGGATGCTTTGCTCTGGGGTGAAACAGGTGAGTGGGTCGCCAATTGCCCACTCATTCGCCTTTCCCATTTCCTTTTCCATTTCCATTTCATTATTTTCCTTCTGATACACAACCAACCAAACATAACACACACAATAACACAAATAACACAGTGACATAACACATAACACACATAACACATATAACACAGTGACAAGTGACAACACACATAACACACATAACACATACACGTACAATGCAAAAATCACAAGGACCTTTCCTCTTGTTATTTGTCCTGGCCTTCATTTCTACACTCACTAGCATTAACGCTATAACTCACACTTCATACTATAACATTTTTCCATCCACATACCTGCCAACAGACCCAACTTTTTCAGGGACAGTCCTGCTTTTTTCCAGTCCTGTCCCATCTAATTTAGCTAAACTAGGTATGCAAATACACGTTGGTAGTTATAGCTCGGTAGGTAGCACTAGTATAAACATTAAATAAATATAATAAAGTACTAAATAATAAATCTAACTTTAAAATACATTTAAATAAACCCCTAATTTTTTTTTAAAACCCATTAAAATTAAATTATTATTTAGACATAATACATCTTTAACCAAAGCAGTGCACTGCTACTAATCTTAAACATAACCGTACATTAACCCTAAGCTATTTTTTAGTTCTTGTCCAACATTTTTCCATCCGCATACCTGCCAACACACCCAAGATTTTGGTGGACAGTCCTGCTTTTTTCCAGTCCTGTCCAGTAAAAGTTGGGTTGTTGCAAAGTATGCCATTGTAAATAGGTAGCAAATGTTAGGCATGTATTACAAGTGGTCCAAAATCAATTTAAAAATGTAAAATAATCCCTATTCTTTTATTAAACATCTATGGATGTGTGATTGTGTATGATAAACGGAGGCCAAGTTCCTTGGAGCATTTGTCTCTAGGTCATTTTGTGTACAGTACACCTCAGTACGTGTGTGCAACTCTATTGGTCGTTTCGGCAGGGGGCTGGCCTGCCATCAACGAATGAAGTGCGTTCTGCAATTCACTAGTTGATGCCAGACCAGCCCCCTGCCGAAACGACCAATAGAGTTGCACACACGTTCCTTCACGGCAGCTGCTGCTGCTCCGATGTGTTGTTAACCCCGTATTAACCCCTGCAAGGCAACCGGGAAGGAAACGAAGATTAAACGAGCACGAAGAATGTCCGCGAATATTCGCCCGAAGAGAAGACAGGAACGGGCGAATATTCGCGGAATACGGAGGTTTTTTCCCCCCCGAAGACGAGCACGAAGACGAACACGAAGAGCCCCCTGGTGCCCAAGTCTAATAACTATGCAGAACTAACAAAACCTCTTTTACAGCTGCTTAAGAAAGACGTAAGATGGAACTGGGGGGAAGCCCAGGACAAAGCCATAGACGAGCTGAGGAGGAAACTCACTCAGGCACCCTGTTTGGCATATCCGGAGGGAGGTAAGCCTTTCTATCTGGAAACCGGATTTACTAATTTAAGTATAAGTGTGGTTTTGTATCAAAAACAGGACAATCTGAACAAAGTCATTGCATATGCAAGCAAAACCTTGTCACCTGTCGAAATGAAATTCAACAACTGTGAGAAAGCTTTATTGTCTACGGTATGGGCATTACAGAATTTTCGGAGCTATATCCACGGCGAGAAGATTATTGTAGAAACTGCTCACCAACCTCTACAATATTTGCAGAGCGACAGGATACGAGACGGTAATCTTTCTAACAGTAGAATTACTGCATGGACTTTATTCTTACAGGGATGGCCGTTAGAAGTCCGTTATAATCAAAATAAGAAGAACGTAGTTGCCCAGGGACTAGCAGATCTACATGATTGTGCTGCTCTACCTCTGGATGATAACTCTACCAGAGATGATTTCCTAGAGGAACAATTACTTTCTCCTTATAAAGCGTATGACGAGGAATATTGTCGACCACTATCGTGTGTATACATAGATGGTTGTTCATATCATATCACCATTGATAATGAACGGAAATTGGTTGCAGGTATTGGAATCACCTGGACAGGAGATTATCCAAATATATCTGTAGGATACAGCATTGGTCCTAAAAGCAGTCAGATAGCTGAACTTTGTGCCGTATATAAGGCCATTCAAATGGCAATTGAATATGGTGTTAAAGAATTTGTTATCATAACCGATTCTAACTACGTGCGCAATAGCTTTGTCGAATATCTGCCTAGCTGGAAACGTAACCAAATGCTGAGAAGTAACAACAAACCTGTGAAGCATGGTAAGCTGTTTTGTAAGATTGATGAATTGGTAATCAAACATGATTTGACCATTTATTGGAAGAAAACCAAAGGTCATTCTAAGATACAAAGTATCGATAAAGAAGGTAATGATTTGGCTGATTCATTAGCAAAACAGGCAGCCATCAATGGAGAACTTTTTAACATTGATGATCTTATTGGATCAATTCAGATTGAAGCCATAACTAGACAGCAAGCTAGAAATGAAGTGGACCTTAATATTGCACAATGGAGTCAAGAATTTCCCAATGAGGATCTGATCACTAGTCAAAAGAACGATCCTGTTATTGGTCGATTTTATGAGTATATAAAAGATCCTATTGCCAATCCTATCACTGATGATGATTGTAAGGATAATGAGGACTTGCGAATCTTAATGAGATATAAAGTCCAATTCAATTTAATGGATGGATTGCTGATCAGAACATCCAAACATGGCATACAACAATGGGTAGTTCCTACCACCTTTAGAGGTTTAATGTTGCAACACGCACACGATGCACCTACATCTGGTCATCGTGGGGATAAGATCACCTACGAAATACTGCGTGATTATGCCTATTGGCCACATATGCTAAGAGATGTGCAAACTTATTATCGAGGATGTTTGATTTGTCCGCAATTCCAGCCTCATGCTCCAACTCATCGTGCACCACTTCAGAAATGAGGAATGTCTCTACCTTGGTCTGACATACAAATCGATTTCATTGGACCTGTAACTAGATCCTCAAGAGGTAACAAGTATATGTTAACTGTTACATGTATGTTCACCAAATGGGTAGAATGTATCCCATGCAGAGAGAACACTAGTTCTGTGTGTGCAGCATTACTAATTAATCATGTATTTTCCAGATTTGGCCTTCCTCAGAGAATCGAGTCAGATCGTGGAAGTCATTTCACAAGCGAAGTGATGACAAAAATGTGGAAAATCCTAGGTGTGAAACGCAAGTTACATATCGCCTACCGTGCAGCTTCTAGCGGAGGGGTAGAGCGTTATAACCAGTCCATAGTAAATATACTCAAAAAGTATGTGAAAGAATCTGGCAAGGACTGGGATGTTAAATTGCCCTTGGTTCTAATGGCTATTAGAGCTACACCTAGTACCGCCACTAAGATGTCACCTTTTGAATTGATGACAGGCAGGAAGATGGTTTTACCACAACATTTGCTATATCGCACATCTGATCATAATTTGATCAACGCTGCAACAACTCATCAGTATGTTGAAAATCTACGTAAACATCTTCAACATGCATTTGCTTTTGCACAAAAGAATCTAGGAAAAGCAGCAATCAGTGCTAAAACCTATTATGATCTGAAGACTACTAAGAAAGAATATGAAATCTCCGACCAAGTTTATCTGTATAACTTTGCACGAAACCAAGTGAAGGAAAAGAAGTTTCTACCTTCTTGGAAGGGTCCATATGTCATAATTGACAAGATTTCACCAGTAGCTTATAAGATCAAGATTCCTAAAGATGGTGATTTTGTTGAAAAATGGGTTCATATTAACCAATTGCGTGTTTGTCATCCTAGATCTCGGTTAAGAATTCTAGATAATGATTCTGAGATAGAAGACTGAACATCGGTGTGAAATCAGAAGATCCAAGTCAACAATGTGGTATCGTATACAACTTGACATGTGGTTATGTTATGTGATAATGTATATCCATAAAGTTGATTTCCATACCATCCAGCAACTATTTTAAGATTGATAGGTAGATTGGATAGCTATGTTTTAATGTCAAGTGATATTACAAGTACGTATACTCATACTATTCTTTTTTTTTGAATATTAAGATAAGGATTCGAGTTCTGAAAGATGTCCAAGAAGGATGAGGCGGTCGTTTGGATCGTATTACTCCTGTGTCACGAGATGCGGATGGAACCGATCGCAGAGCCTGGACCATCCTCTGGCATCATGATCCAAGAAGCTCCTGGATTTATCCTTACAGAAAAGAGGATCCTAACACAACGTGTGTTTGTCAGCTTAGACCCGAAGATCTCCATCGAAAAACAGTACAATGTTTCGTCAATGCAGCTCCCTGAATTAAAGGCCTGGTACCAGATGCATCTTGAAAGAGCACAAAGACGCGTTCAAGAAATTTTGGAACAAGCCAGGAAGCCGTTTGTATCAAGCTCCATTACAATGAATCATCGAGCTAAAAGATTCCTTGTTGTCTTAATTGTTGCCTTGGTATGTACAGCCATAGGTGCAGTCGTTGCAACCGGTATGTCTGCTGCAAACTCTGTTTCTGTTCAAACTTTGGAGAACGAAATTCGAGGCTTAAAAGGAGAAATCAATGCTATTCATCGGGAAATGGAACGACAAAGAGAGTATCTAGTAGACTTAATGGTTATGGTAAATGATACCATTGTAACCACGAATATGCATTCCAAATTAATCTCTCACTCCATTAATCTGCACCAAAGTCATGAACAATTCAAACGTGAACTTTTGTTTATGCACGACCCGATAATATTCCACACAACTTCATTTTTGGACGAAGTGCAATCTGGAATGACTGATTTAACCAGAGGACACATCCCTTTATATTTTGTTGCAGACGATATCGTTCGTAAAATGATTACAAAAGTCGATGGCAATACCGTGGAACCCATGCAACTAAATCTGGCCTATGAAATGGGAAGTGCTCTTCCTCTTTATATTCATCCAGAGAGAATGGAAATATGTTTCTTATTATCAATCCCATGTTACCCCACGAAATATTTTTCAGTTGAAAACCATACACAATGTGGATTGGTCATATTACAACGACATCATTTTTGGTTTTATGATTGTAACAGTTCTTATATGGCTAATTATTCTTACTGTAAAATTTTCATTAATGACTTCTCTTACAGGAGCAAAAGTGTTCCAATCCGTGCATTATACCCCTGCAAGTCCCATGTCGGACAATATGATTTGAAGTCGTTAATATGCCATCTGACACTTGTTGAGATCATTCTAAAGCAAACTGGACTTTGCTTTGTCATAATCTAAAAGGGGGATTATGTCAGATATTTTATCATAGAAAACATGTATTTCACATATTCTGTATTTTACATGAAATCAAAATGGAGTCAGATCCATTTTATTTTACTTAATCATGTAGTGATGATTTCTTTTTGTCCTTGTTCCCTCTATAATAGAGAACAAAGGAGTATTCATGTATAATGATGTTTCAGTATGTATGATACAATTAATGTGATCTTCCATGAGAAAGTTAAGGAGTAGACGCTGCATATCTTTAGAAATGTAACTTGGAATGGGGGATACATGGTAAGACTACCAAGGCCTGAGTTACTATCTAGGAGGTAACACCTGGCGATTAGGGTAACCAAGGATAAATTCCAAACACATATTTAATGGTTTTAAGTTAATTCTTAGACCAGAGCGTCTCTCACAGGTAAATTAAGAAATAACAACGGTGTAAATATGAGTAGAAATCCTAATTTTAATGGATAAAACCCACCGTTATGATTGGAGAATTCCAATCAAGAGGTGGAGGCTATGATAATAAGCTCTGTTTTTAAGCTTATGTCTTGGATAATTAAAAAAAAAAAAAGAAAAAGGACGGACGGACTTATTCACCAAATTTACCCCAGAGAATTGGAATCTTAAGATTCTGGCACCATATTTCACTCTTGGAGTTACTTTGAGTTCTAACCTATATACCTTTTAGAAAGTTATATTCTTTCCCACTTAATTTCTTGCCACTGAACAAGGATTAATTTCTACAAGGACCAGTTGGACAACAGCAACAAGTGGTGGTAAATATAATTGTTTTATTATTCTGAATAGAGATGAATTTTGTCTTCTTCATATAGAATTCCCTGTTTCTGTTTTGTCATATTAGTTAATCTAATATAAGAGAGATAGTGATATCTTTATTACTGCCCGGATTATTATCAATTTTTGGTTGCTGAGTGGACTGGAAATTAATTGTGTGTTAGACTCATAAAGTACTAATTCATATTGATAACTATCGATAATATATTGTATTTGAATTGATTCATTTTTGACATGTTTTAAGAACTTTGTGTTTTATATTATGCACTGTGTGACTCATACATAGATTTTATAAATTGTATTCACAATAAATAAATATTTTTATTGACTATCGTGGCGATATCTATCTAATTTGAATTATAATTTTCGGCGATCTGAAAGAATTTAGGATCGGAGATAAAATATAGGGTATCTCCTTAAATTCATATTGTGGATGTGGTACTACAATATTTGATAGCGTCGTTATTTTGCGTCTGTGATAAAATATTGGTTTTGCCTATTTTGTCTCATTAATATCCCTAACACATAGGAGTGATCAACAGCAATTAACAGATGTGGGAAAGGCTGAACTTAATGATGAGTGTCTTTTTTCAGCCTATGGAACTACATATATGTAACAATGTAACTCTTGGGTTTTTTCATTTTCCCTTTTGAATAATATTTCTCACTGTAGAATGAATATATAATGAATGTATAACCCTTTTTGCAGATTGATGGGCAGCAACAATCGCTTCTCTTAGATCCTGTAAACTCGTTGAGCAGGGCCCTCCTTGCCTGTTGTCTATTTCGCAGTTGGACACCAGAGAGCCCCTCCCCCCGCCGCCAGTCCTGCCCACTAATCCTGGGTAGTTTAGGCCCCCCAGTTAAAAAATAAAACTATTGTATACAGACGTGTGGATATTGAAAAAGTTGAATCGATAAGGCAATGGTTGAGTGACAAGAAAAAAAAAGGTTGTAGTTAATGTGTATATTCAGCAGAAGCTTCTTAACATGTTTATCACCGATATTACAAAATGTGTTATAGGAAAGCCATGGCTTTTTGCAGCTGATTCAAAGGTCTGCAGCAGGCTAGTCATTTTGTACTCAAAATGTTTGTTGAATGTAATGAGCACTAAAACAAAAAAAGAATGAATATATTGTAGACCTTTACATTCTGTGTTATTTTGCTTACTAGAAGCAGCTGCAGAGCTAAAGTGTACCCCCATCTCCACTTCTGCCACCAGTTTAGGCTGCAAAATCTCCGCCATAGAAATAAATATTTATTAAAAATTCATTTTTTTGTCAATGCTCTCAGGGGTCTTGTTAGACCTCCTGGAACTCTCTTGAGAGCCATGTGCACTGGATCACAGGAGATAAGTTCGGCCGAATGCACCTCCTACAAGAGAAGGGGCTCAGGCGCGACAAAGGCAGCAAATGCATAAGCAGGTATACTGATGAATCCTGCCATGGATTTGCAAGGCGGGGAAATGTAGCTGCGCAGCTATTTCTAGTCAATTCCTGGCTGTTTTGATCACATTTCAGAATGTGTCTATTCCACTTCACCATGTATAGAGTTTATAATTGAGGTGCCAAATATATCACTGTTACCCCTATCCATGTTTCCAGGCATCAAGTCATGTCCCACTTGTTGCCTGCACCCTGTCCCCTGGAGCAATTTCTGTGGACACCATGTGGATTCCCGCAACAAGCCCAGGCTTTTCTCTGGCATCCTGACAGGACCCACCTATACAAATCTGGGATCCGCCAGGGTACTGACAGACTTTCGCTGGTGGAAGGAGAAGCTTTGGAAAGGCTTGTTGGAAATCTATCCTTTGAAGGCAGGGTTACTGTCAAGAGATGTAAAAGGCGGACTCGAGTTTTATGGCATTGACAAATCTGTAGGAGTTATGTCAAAAGTTGAGCTGAGTACCACTAGGTGAACCCCCCAGACATGGAACCCAAACAAATCAGGAGGCAATTATAAAATGCTCATATACACAATAAATACCGTATTGGCTCGGATATAACCATTGAGAGCATTTGCTCTGGAAAAAACCTTATCTTATAATCGGGTAAATACGGTACTGTCAGGTTTTATCTTAAGAATTTGATATTTTGTAGACAGATACAATTTCCCTGCTCAAATATATTGCTGAAATTGACTCTGTTTTGTAGATAGTCCAGTTCTTATTGTGTCTCTGAATTCCCTAGAATCGGTTCCTGACGATTAGAACGTTAGTGTTGAATATAGTGAAAAGGCTCTTAAAAATAAGCAATTTTGGTGCTTAGATTGTAAAGTGGATTTATCACCATGGCAGCACTGTTCTGGTGAGTGCGCCATTTCATCACTATGGTGAGGAGACCCCTTTTCAAACATTGTACAATGATCACTTTTTATTTTAGTAAAACACATCAGTGGAATGACAATATGGGCATGACTGCCTTTCTGGGTGGTCTGGTCCCCTAGTTTTCATTCTTCTGAAATGAAATCTTTCGTCCTATGTTCCCATTTTAGCAGCCCAACATGTCTATTTAGGCTAGGCGATCTACGCTAAGTTGGTTCATCTGTTATTTTTAGAACAGACCCTATGAAACGGGCACTAGGTAAATAACTCGCTGTGCACTCTATGGGTTGATCTACAGCCCTCTAGGACTGGAGGTAGACCTCACCAACAGCTTCTTCTACGAATGGTTATTTCCTTCGCCCCAAACACAAACCTTAAATAATCAGTTAAATTCTGACTACAAACATGTATTATCGTGAAGTAGAACTAGCTGTTATGGTAAATGTGGTGCAGCTGGCCTGTACTAATACCACCCTTGCAATAGAAACTAAATGGAAGTTACTTACAGAAGTTGCGATTCTGTATAATTTTTTTTTTGCGTATATGGGACAATGTCAACAGAATATTAAATGTATGTGTGGGAGGTTCTTTTATTTTTACATCCAATGTTTTGGACCCTGTAGTGACTTTCTATATAACTTCTTTATCAATTCTTCTCATTTCTTTACAAAATTGTTCATTATTTCTTGTCATTGTTACAGTTTCCCTGTCTGTGGTGCAAGGTCTCAGCTTTCTATCCCCATTTTCTATGTAGTATGTAGTGGAAAACATGAATAAACTACTTGTTTGTTTAAGCTGTTGTGTTCATACTTTAGATGCTGCTTGGTATATTTTTCTGTTTTTTGGTCACTGCACTTTTTCAATGTGTTTTCTTACGCCTTTTCTTTTGCGAGTATGCATGTTATAGCTGTGTGTGTGTGTGAGGGGGAAGCTATTTTAACCACATACAGCTATTGGGGTAGAGAATATTTTAGTACGCTGCCCATCTGGGTCACTCCTGTGCCAGCCTCTGATTTCATATTGGCCATAAGTTTATACCTTATCTTCCTTTATTTGCTATTATAGCTGTGGGTTTGATTCTGCAGTGCCATGGAATCGTGTGGAAAGTAGTTTTCTCAGATATTGGCCATTGGTGTTACTGCTGTTGTGTCTACCTTTTACGCTTGGGGGTTCACGTGCGCATGTGCTCCTATGGAGGAGCCTCCACTGCCCCTGACACTTTAAAATGTAAAGACACCCACAAAAAAATAATGTTGGCAAGAATATATTATTTCATCCACAAATTTGTAAGCTGTATGTCAACTGGAAAAAACAGAAATCTGAAAAAATAAACTATTACGTATTAATAAATTACGTTTAAATAAATACCATTTACTGAACAGATATGGTGGTAATGCATAACCCCATCACTATATACTAAAGCAACTCACACAGAAGACAATTATACATTTAACTATTTATTAATCACTAATTCTAAGGCATCTAAATATCCAATACAATCCACAAGAGATTGTTATTTCACTAGAACTCATGTTATTATTCCCTCTAGCCAGGGGAGCCAAGCTTTGGTTGCCGCAGTCCAAAGAAGAGAAGCCTCTCAGATCCTTCAGGTCTAGTAGCGGCCTTGGTTGTTGTTGGTGGGGTAACGGTTTTACGCAAGATGTCATCAGCGAGGCAGAGGATGGATCTCTGAAGTCCAGGTGGTGCGAGGTTATTATACAAGCGGCAATTTATGGCTCCTTCTGATGGTGGTGGGGAGATGAATGGTTCCTGCAAGGGCTCTGCTTCCTTTACTACGCTCACAATATCTTTCTCTGCATGTTTTACATCATTCCTGTTGACAGCCAGCTCTTTTTGGATAGTAATAAGAGTATTCCAGGTGGTATTCTGCTCTTCTCTTAACTTTTCATATTCTATTACAGCGCTCTGGGCCCTTTCATTAGAGATATTTAATTCTGATTTTAAATGTTCAATCATCTCCTCAGAGGCCTTGTGATCCGCTTTCAAATCATTGTAATCTTTAGTGATAGCTAGGCTGTACGAAGCTAGGTCTAAAAAAGCTTCCGGTCCTGTCCCCATTTGCGTCACCACCATCCGTACCTCCACTGTCTGCGATTCCAGCAGCGTCTCTATGTTCTTTCCAGATTGCATCTCCCTTCTATATCTCTCAAGCTCCTCCATGTTTGCTTTCAATTCTCTCTGTTGTTCTTCAATGCGCTGCTGTTGTTCCTGCAGTTGGGAAGTCAGTTGGTCGACTTCCCTCTTTAAAGATTCTGGGTCAAGAGCAGGACCATCCTGCTCTCCCACATCAAAATATAACTTTTCGAGAAAACATTTGCTGCTTCTCAGCTCCTTTCTGCATCGTGGGCACGATACTTTGGGGCTAGTGCAAAACCACTGAAAGATGCACTTTTGATGGAAAGTGTGCCCGCAACAAATCGCTGCCACGTCACAACTGTTATCCAAATAATCCATGCAAATACTGCATGTTGCCCAAAGGGGCATGGCTGCAGCTTTCCGTAATCTCTCTAGTCACGTTAGTCGCCTCTATTCACCTCTGCACTGTGAAGAAAAATGTGCACACGGAACTCTTGGATCCCTGCTACGACTCTTCTCATCTTTCTGATGTCATAGAGCAGCCATGACTGAGAAAGTTTAACCTCTAAACTGCTAATCAGTGAGTGTTTATGTGATTGAGATGGCATTTAAGGATTCTGTTTAAAAACATAGTGCAATGATGGATATTATTTTGCTTTAAAGTGTGTCTGTTGTTGCAAAAATGACAAAGTGACATTGTTTTGTAGAGCATTAATGCCCACTTACACATTGTGCTAGCCAATCAGAAAATTAAATATTTACATTAAATATTTTTTAAAACACTGTTGGCACCTATGTATTTTTCACAACAGAAGGGTTAAATTGTCTGCCTTAATGAGCAGGGCATTTTTACAATATAGAACCAGAGCATTTTCTGTGTCTTTTGACCATTTCCCTTCTTATTTAGTATACAGACAGTATATATCAATCAAATGTTTGGGGTCACTTAGCTGTTTTCATGGAAAACAAGTACATTTCTACCTGTGCTAACAGGATTAGCTCCTGTACCATTGGAACATAGGAGTGATCAACAGCAATTAACAGATGTGGGAAAGGCTGAACTTAATGATGAGTGTCTTTTTTCAGCCTATGGAACTACATATATGTAACAATGTAACTCTTGGGTTTTTTCATTTTCCCTTTTGAATAATATTTCTCACTGTAGAATGAATATATAATGAATGTATAACCCTTTTTGCAGATTGATGGGCAGCAACAATCGCTTCTCTTAGATCCTGTAAACTCGTTGAGCAGGGCCCTCCTTGCCTGTTGTCTATGTCGCAGTTAGACACCAGAGAGCCCCTCCCCCCGCCGCCAGTCCTGCCCCCTAATCCTGGGTAGTTTAGGCCCCCCATAAAAAAATAAAACTATTGTATACAGACGTGTGGATATTGAAAAAGTTGAATCGATAAGGCAATGGTTGAGTGACAAGAAAAAAAAAGGTTGTAGTTAATGTGTATATTCAGTAGACTTTGGCACCAGGGGGCTCTTCATGTTCGTCTTCGTGCTCGTCTTCGGGGGGAAAAAAACCTTCGTATTCCGCGAATATTCGCCCGTTCCTATCTTCTCTTCGGGCGAATATTCGCGGACATTCTTCGTGCTCGTTTAATCTTCGTTTCCTTCCCGGTTGCCTAGCAGGGGTTAATACGGGGTTAACAACACATCGGAGCAGCAGCAGCTGCCGTGAAGGAACGTGTGTGCAACTCATTCGTTGATGGCAGGCCAGCCCCCTGCCGAAAAGACCAATAGAGTTGCACACACGTACTGAGGTGTACTGTACACAAAATGACCTAGAGACAAATGCTCCAAGGAACTTGGCCTCCGTTTATCATACACAGTCACACATCCATAGATGTTTAATAAAAGAATAGGGATTATTTTACATTTTTAAATTGATTTTGGACCACTTGTAATACATGCCTAACATTTGCTACCTATTCACAATGGCATACTTTGCAACAACCCAACATTTACTGGACAGGACTGGAAAAAAGCAGGACTGTCCACCAAAATCTTAGGTGTGTTGGCAGGTATGCGGATGGAAAAATGTTGGACAAGAACTAAAAAATAGCTTAGGGTTAATGTACGGTTATGTTTAAGATTAGTAGCAGTGCACTGGTTTGGTTAAAGATGTATTATGTCTAAATAATAATTTAATTTTAATTTTAATGGGTTTTAAAAAATTAAGGGGTTTATTTAAATGTATTTTAAAGTTAGATTTATTATTTAGTACTTTATTATATTTATTTAATGTTTATACTAGTGCTACCTACCGAGCTATAACTACCAACGTGTATTTGCATACCTAGATAGCTAAATTAGATGGGACAGGACTGGAAAAAAGCAGGACTGTCCCTGAAAAAGTTGGGTCTGTTGGCAGGTATGTGGATGGAAAAATGTTATAGTATGAAGTGTGAGTTATAGCGTTAATGCTAGTGAGTGTAGAAGTGAAGGCCAGGACAAATAACAAGAGGAAAGGTCCTTGTGATTTGTGCATTGTACGTGTATGTGTTATGTGTGTTATGTGTGTTGTCACTGTGTGTTATATGTGTTATGTATTATGTCACTGTGTTATTTGTGTTATTGTGTGTGTTATGTTTGGTTGGTTGGTTGTGTATCAGAAGGAAAATAATGAAATGGAAATGGAAAAGGAAATGGAAAAGGCGAATGAGTGGGCAATTGGCGACCCACTCACCTGTTTCACCCCAGAGCAAAGCATCCAAACACTGTCAGTCCTAGACGTTTGGCAGCGGACTTCCAGAGCTCAGACACAAGGCCCTAGCGTAAGCTGGCCACTCCGGCGGAGGTAGCAGGCGTTGCCACACCGCAAACAGACGCAGCCAGGGGGGAGAAACTGCCCTTACCATTAGGGACATTTTGGGTATGACTCTAGCCAGGAAGCGAACTGGCACAGAAGAGATGCTGGCACCACCACAACCACCACCACCACCACCAGCAGCAGCATTGAAAAATGGGAAAGGCGAATGAGTGGGCAATTGGCGACCCACTCACCTGTTTCACCCCAGGGCAAAGCACCCAAACACTGTCAGTCTTAGACGTTTGGCAGCAGACTTCCAGAGCTCAGACACTAGGCCCTAGCGTAAGCTGGCCACTCCGGCGGAGGTAGCAGGCGTTGCCACACCGCAAACAGACGCAGCCAGGGGGGAGAAACTGCCCTTACCATTAGGGACATTTTGGGCATGACTCTAGCCAGGAAGCGAACTGGCACAGAGGAGATGCTGGCACCACCACAACCACCACCACAACCACCACCAGCAGCAGCATTGAAAAATGGGAAAGGCGAATGAGTGGGCAATTGGCGACCCACTCACCTGTTTCACCCCAGGGCAAAGCACCCAAACACTGTCAGTCTTAGACGTTTGGCAGCAGACTTCCAGAGCTCAGACACTAGTCCCTAGCGTAAGCTGGCCACTCCGGCGGAGGTAGCAGGCGTTGCCACACCGCAGACAGAGGCAGCCAGGGGGGGAGAAACTGCCCTTACCGTTAGGGACATTTTGGGCATGACTCTAGCCAGGAAGCAAACTGGCACGGAAGAGATGCTGGCACCACCACCACCAGCAGCAGCAGTGAAAAATGGGAAAGGCGAATGAGTGGGCAATTGGCGACCCACTCACCTGTTTCACCCCAGGGCAAAGCACCCAAACACTGTCAGTCTTAGACGTTTGGCAGCAGACTTCCAGAGCTCAGACACTAGGCCCTAGCGTAAGCTGGCCACTCCGGCGGAGGTAGCAGGCATTGCCACACCGCAGACAGAGGCAGCCAGGGGGGAGAAACTGCCCTTACCATTAGGGACATTTTGGGCATGACTCTAGCCAGGAAGCAAACTGGCACGGAAGAGATGCTGGCACCACCACCACAACCACCACCAGCAGCAGCATTGAAAAATGGGAAAGGCGAATGAGTGGGCAATTGGCGACCCACTCACCTGTTTCACCCCAGGGCAAAGCACCCAAACACTGTCAGTCTTAGACGTTTGGCAGCAGACTTCCAGAGCTCAGACACAAGGCCCTAGCGTAAGCTGGCTACACTGGCGGAGGTAGCAGGCGTTGCCACACCGCAGCAAGTGCAACCAGGGGGGAGAAACTGCCCTTACCATTAGGGACATTTGAGGCATGACACCAGCCAGGAAGCGAACTGGCATTGAAGAGACGCTGGCACCACCAGCAGCAGCAGCAGCAGAATTGGTAAAGGCGAATGAGTGGGCAATTGGCGACCCACTCACCTGTTTCACCCCAGGGCAAAGCATCCAAACACTGTCAGTCCTTGGCGTTTGGGAGCAGACTTCCAGAACTCAGACACAAGGCCCTAGCGTAAGCTGGCTACACTGGCGGAGGTAGCAGGCGTTGCCACACCGCAGCAAGTGCAACCAGGGGGGAGAAACTGCCCTTACCATTAGGGACATTTGAGGCATGACACTAGCCAGGAAGCGAACTGCCATTGAAGAGACGCTGACACCACCAGCAGCAGCAGCAGAATTGGGAAAGGCGAATGAGTGGGCAATTGGCGACCCACTCACCTGTTTCACCCCAGGGCAAAGCATCCAAACACTGTCAGTCCTTGGCGTTTGGGAGCAGACTTCCAGAACTCAGACACAAGGCCCTAGCGTAAGCTGGCTACACCGGCGGAGGTAGCAGGCGTTGCCACACCGCAAACAGACGCAGCCAGGGGGGAGAAACTACCCTCTCCATTAGGGACATTTAAGGCATGACACTAGCCAGGAAGCGAAGTGGCAGAGAAGAGACGCTGGCACCACCACCACCAGCAGCAGTAGCAGCATTAGAAAAGGTGAATGAGTGGGCAATTGACGACCCGCTCACCTGTTTCACCGCAGGGCAAAGCATCCGAAGACTGTCAGTCCTTGGCGTTTGGGAGCGGACTTCCAGAACTCAGACACTAGGCCCTAGTGTAAATTGGCTACACCGGCGGAGGTAGCAGGCATTGCCACACCGCAGCAAGTGCAACCAGGGGGAGAAACTCCCCTCTCCATTAGGGACATTTGAGGCATGATTTCAGCCAGGAAGCGAACTGGCAAAAGATACTGGCACCACCACCAGCAGCAGCGTTGGAAACGGAAAAAGGTGAATGAGTGGGCAATTGATGACCCGCTCACCTGTTTCACCCCAGGGCAAAGCATCCGAAGACTGTCAGTCCTTGGCGTTTGGGAGCGGACTTCCAGAACTCAGACACTAGGCCCTAGCGTAAATTGGCTACACCGGCGGAGGTAGCAGACGTTGCCACACCACAAACACGTGCAACCAGGGGGAGAAACTACCTTAAACATTACAGAGAAAAAAAATTAACTTTCCAAGCTAAGAGCTGGGTAACCCAACTTGGGCAGATTGAATTTAAGAAAGGAAATCTGCTCCATCAGATGAGGTGAACAGTGGTTGGCGGACATGATAGTAGCTGCTGCGCAACCCATGAGAGTGCAGGCCACACACTCTTCTTTTCATCCCAGTAGCTAAGAGGATCAACATTAGGCGCAGAAGGAACTTCACAGAGGTAAAGTTTGACCATTTCAGCAGCACTACTCTCCTTTCTGCTGCTAGCTCTGTCAGATGGTCCAACTATACTCCCAAGTGCCTCTTCCCAAAACGCAGCTGCTCCACTCAGCTGTGTTGTGCTGCTTGTGGCACTGCTGCTGATGCTGCTGCTAGGAGTAGCAGACCACATCATCTCTTCCTCCTCCTGCACCTCTCCCTCCTCGGACAGCATTCCCATTTTACGCTGCCAGTCATGCACCTTGTTGACCAATTGCTCCCGGTAGCTACTGAGAACATAAAATTTCAAAGCTAGCTTTCCCTTAATTCTTGGATCGCAAAGGCACGCTAGCATCATTTCGGGACTCTCTTCCATTCGTTTGCGAAGGTGTACTTTTAGCAGATCCTTCAGCTTCCTGACTATGGCTGCTATGTCAGGATGTAGAGTGCCACCTTGAACAGCCTCACGGTTTCCAAGGAACACATCCATCTTGCTGCCTAGATGGGAGAACACTGGGATTACCTGGGCCAGACTGGCAGTGTTTGAGCTTAAATTTTCTGTGGCATCCCTGAATGGTTTAAGGACTGCCACTAGCTGGGCGATCACTGTCCAATCCTCCCTATTCAATGGAGAGGTAATCCCAATATTGTGCTCTGAGGCAAGATTATGGATTGCCCTCTGCTGCTCCAAAATCCTCTCCAGCATGTCTAACGTGGAGTTCCACCGTGTACTGACATCCTGGCGTAGGCAGTGTACGGGAAGACCTGACCTCTCTTGCTCTTCCCTCAAAAGTTGGCTAGCCTTAACACTATGGTGAAAGTGCCCAGCGATCTTTCTGCAGCGGGACAGAACTACTGCTGCCACATTAGTTCCTTCTGACATTGCTGCCTTCACTACAAGATGGATGATGTGGGCTGCACAGCGCACACCAACAATATGACCATCTCGCAGCGCTTTCACCATATTGGCACCTCCGTCAGTTACCACAAAACCAACTTCAACATTGGTGCCCGCCTCTGCTCCCACCCAAAGGCTAAACATTTTCCTCATTGCATGCAGAATATTTTGGGAAGTGTGCTTTTCATCCATCACTTCTGCATGGAGAAGGAAAGATCGGTAGCCTGCTGCAGCAGCTTCCTTAGACACACCGGGCTGCCACCAGTGTGCTGTCAAAGAAAGAAAGGCATGCTGGCCGCTAGGTGCACTCCACAAATCTGTAGTGAAATGAACACACTGACCAGCAGCCTTGGAAAGCTCCTCTTTCACTGCTGCAACACAGGACCGATACAATGAGGGGACAATGTTCCTGCTGAAAGTGGAACGTGACGGAACTGTATATTGTGGAGCCACAGCCGCCATCAATTGTTTGAAAGGCTCCCCTTCGATCATAGAGAAGGATGCCCCTCCAACAGCAATGAACTGACCAATCAGTCGCGTTACTTTATTGGCCTGCTGTTTGGGCATTGACCTTTTGGATTGGAATGCCACAAATTGTTCCAGGGTGGGCTGGACATGCAGTGCTCCAACCTGCCTTGGTCTCTGGCTGCCAGCACTAGCTGCTGCTGCTGCTGCTGCTATTGGCTCAGAAGAAGAAGCTGTTGGGGTTTTTCCACGGCCACCAGCTATGCTGCCTGCACTAAGTTTTACTTCTGCATCTTTCCCCAATAGCACAGCGTTGTGTTGAGTGCTGAGGTGATGCTTCATGCTAGCACTGGTAAAATATCCTAATATACACAATATATACCGTATTGGCTCGGATATAACCATTGAGAGCATTTGCTCTGGAAAAAACCTTATCTTATAATCGGGTAAATACGGTACTGTCAGGTTTTATCTTAAGAATTTGATATTTTGTAGACAGATACAATTTCCCTGTTCAAATATATTGCTGAAATTGACTCTGTTTTGTAGATAGTCCGGTTCTTATTGTGTCTCTGAATTCCCTAGAATCGGTTCCTGACGATTAGAACGTTAGTGTTGAATATAGTGAAAAGGCTCTTAAAAATAAGCAATTTTGGTGCTTAGATTGTAAAGTGGATTTATCACCATGGCACCACTGTTCTGGTGAGTGCGCCATTTCATCACTATGGTGAGGAGACCCCTTTTCAAACATTGTACAATGATCACTTTTTATTTTAGTAAAACACATCTGTGGAATGACAATATGGGCATGACTGCCTTTCTGGGTGGTCTGGTCCCCTAGTTTTCATTCTTCTGAAATGAAATCTTTCGTCCTATGTTCCCATTTTAGCAGCCCAACATGTCTATTTAGGCTAGGCGATCTACGCTAAGTTGGTTCATCTGTTAATTTTAGAACAGACCCTATGAAACGGGCACTAGGTAAATAACTCGCTGTGCACTCTATGGGTTGATCTACAGCCCTCTAGGACTGGAGGTAGACCTCGCCAACAGCTTCTTCTAGGAATGGTTATTTCCTTCGCCCCAAACACAAACCTTAAATAATCAGTTAAATTCTGACTACAAACATGTATTATCGTGAAGTAGAACTAGCTGTTATGGTAAATGTGGTGCAGCTGGCCTGTACTAATACCACCCTTGCAATAGAAACTACATGGAAGTTACAGAAGTTGCGATTCTGTATAAATTTTTTTTTTTGCGTATATGGGACAATGTCAACAGAATATTAAATGTATGTGTGGGAGGTTTTTTTATTTTTACATCCAATGTTTTGGACCCTGTAGTGACTTTCTATATAACTTCTTTATCAATTCTTCTCATTTCTTTACAAAATTGTTCATTATTTCTTGTCATTGTCACAGTTTCCCTGTCTGTGGTGCAAGGTCTCAGCTTTCTATCCCCATTTTCTATGTAGTATGTAGTGGAAACAATGAATAAACTACTTGTTTGTTTAAGCTGTTGTGTTCATACTTTAGATGCTGCTTGGTATATTTTTCTGTTTTTTGGTCACTGCACTTTTTCAATGTGTTTTCTTACGCCTTTTCTTTTGCGAGTATGCATGTTATAGCTGTGTGTGTGTGTGAGGGGGAAGCTATTTTAACCACATACAGCTATTGGGGTAGAGAAAATTTTAGTACGCTGCCCATCTGGGTCACTCCTGTGCCAGCCTCTGATTTCATATTGGCCATAAGTTTATACCTTATCTTCCTTTATTTGCTATTATAGCTGTGGGTTTGATTCTGCAGTGCCATGGAATCGTGTGGAAAGTAGTTTTCTCAGATATTGGCCATTGGTGTTACTGCTGTTGTGTCTACCTTTTACGCTTGGGGGTTCACGTGCGCATGTGCTCCTATGGAGGAGCCTCCACTGCCCCTGACACTTTAAAATGTAAAGACACCCACAAAAAAATAATGTTGGCAAGAATATATTATTTCATCCACAAATTTGTAAGCTGTATGTCAACTGGAAAAAACAGAAATCTGAAAAAATAAACTATTACGTATTAATAAATTACGTTTAAATAAATACCATTTACTGAACAGATATGGTGGTAATGCATAACCCCATCACTATATACTAAAGCAACTCACACAGAAGACAATTATACATTTAACTATTTATTAATCACTAATTCTAAGGCATCTAAATATCCAATACAATCCACAAGAGATTGTTATTTCACTAGAATTGATGTTATTATTCCCTCTAGCCAGGGGAGCCAAGCTTTGGTTGCCGCAGTCCAAAGAAGAGAAGCCTCTCAGATCCTTCAGGTCTAGTAGCGGCCTTGGTTGTTGTTGGTGGGGTAACGGTTTTACGCAAGATGTCATCAGCGAGGCAGAGGATGGATCTCTGAAGTCCAGGTGGTGCGAGGTTATTATACAAGCGGCAATTTATGGCTCCTTCTGATGGTGGTGGGGAGATGAATGGTTCCTGCAAGGGCTCTGCTTCCTTTACTACGCTCACAATATCTTTCTCTGCATGTTTTACATCATTCCTGTTGACAGCCAGCTCTTTTTGGATAGTAATAAGAGTATTCCAGGTGGTATTCTGCTCTTCTCTTAACTTTTCATATTCTATTACAGCGCTCTGGGCCCTTTCATTAGAGATATTTAATTCTGATTTTAAATGTTCAATCATCTCCTCAGAGGCCTTGTGATCCGCTTTCAAATCATTGTAATCTTTAGTGATAGCTAGGCTGTACGAAGCTAGGTCTAAAAAAGCTTCCGGTCCTGTCCCCATTTGCGTCACCACCATCCGTACCTCCACTGTCTGCGATTCCAGCAGCGTCTCTATGTTCTTTCCAGATTGCATCTCCCTTCTATATCTCTCAAGCTCCTCCATGTTTGCTTTCAATTCTCTCTGTTGTTCTTCAATGCGCTGCTGTTGTTCCTGCAGTTGGGAAGTCAGTTGGTCGACTTCCCTCTTTAAAGATTCTGGGTCAAGAGCAGGACCATCCTGCTCTCCCACATCAAAATATAACTTTTCGAGAAAACATTTGCTGCTTCTCAGCTCCTTTCTGCATCGTGGGCACGATACTTTGGGGCTAGTGCAAAACCACTGAAAGATGCACTTTTGATGGAAAGTGTGCCCGCAACAAATCGCTGCCACGTCACAACTGTTATCCAAATAATCCATGCAAATACTGCATGTTGCCCAAAGGGGCATGGCTGCAGCTTTCCGTAATCTCTCTAGTCACGTTAGTCGCCTCTATTCACCTCTGCACTGTGAAGAAAAATGTGCACACGGAACTCTTGGATCCCTGCTACGACTCTTCTCATCTTTCTGATGTCATAGAGCAGCCATGACTGAGAAAGTTTAACCTCTAAACTGCTAATCAGTGAGTGTTTATGTGATTGAGATGGCATTTAAGGATTCTGTTTAAAAACATAGTGCAATGATGGATAGTATTTTGCTTTAAAGTGTGTCTGTTGTTGCAAAAATGACAAAGTGACATTGTTTTGTAGAGCATTAATGCCCACTTACACATTGTGCTAGCCAATCAGAAAATTAAATATTTACATTAAATATTTTTTAAAACACTGTTGGCACCTATGTATTTTTCACAACAGAAGGGTTAAATTGTCTGCCTTAATGAGCAGGGCATTTTTACAATATAGAACCAGAGCATTTTCTGTGTCTTTTGACCATTTCCCTTCTTATTTAGTATACAGACAGTATATATCAATCAAATGTTTGGGGTCACTTAGCTGTTTTCATGGAAAACAAGTACATTTCTACCTGTGCTAACAGGATTAGCTCCTGTACCATTGGAACATAGGAGTGATCAACAGCAATTAACAGATGTGGGAAAGGCTGAACTTAATGATGAGTGTCTTTTTTCAGCCTATGGAACTACATATATGTAACAATGTAACTCTTGGGTTTTTTCATTTTCCCTTTTGAATAATATTTCTCACTGTAGAATGAATATATAATGAATGTATAACCCTTTTTGCAGATTGATGGGCAGCAACAATCGCTTCTCTTAGATCCTGTAAACTCGTTGAGCAGGGCCCTCCTTGCCTGTTGTCTATGTCGCAGTTGGACACCAGAGAGCCCCTCCCCCCGCCGCCAGTCCTGCCCCCTAATCCTGGGTAGTTTAGGCCCCCCATAAAAAAATAAAACTATTGTATACAGACGTGTGGATATTGAAAAAGTTGAATCGATAAGGCAATGGTTGAGTGACAAGAAAAAAAAAGGTTGTAGTTAATGTGTATATTCAGTAGACTTTGGCACCAGGGGGCTCTTCATGTTCGTCTTCGTGCTCGTCTTCGGGGGGAAAAAAACCTTCGTATTCCGCGAATATTCGCCCGTTCCTATCTTCTCTTCGGGCGAATATTCGCGGACATTCTTCGTGCTCGTTTAATCTTCGTTTCCTTCCCGGTTGCCTAGCAGGGGTTAATACGGGGTTAACAACACATCGGAGCAGCAGCAGCTGCCGTGAAGGAACGTGTGTGCAACTCATTCGTTGATGGCAGGCCAGCCCCCTGCCGAAAAGACCAATAGAGTTGCACACACGTACTGAGGTGTACTGTACACAAAATGACCTAGAGACAAATGCTCCAAGGAACTTGGCCTCCGTTTATCATACACAGTCACACATCCATAGATGTTTAATAAAAGAATAGGGATTATTTTACATTTTTAAATTGATTTTGGACCACTTGTAATACATGCCTAACATTTGCTACCTATTCACAATGGCATACTTTGCAACAACCCAACATTTACTGGACAGGACTGGAAAAAAGCAGGACTGTCCACCAAAATCTTAGGTGTGTTGGCAGGTATGCGGATGGAAAAATGTTGGACAAGAACTAAAAAATAGCTTAGGGTTAATGTACGGTTATGTTTAAGATTAGTAGCAGTGCACTGGTTTGGTTAAAGATGTATTATGTCTAAATAATAATTTAATTTTAATTTTAATGGGTTTTAAAAAATTAAGGGGTTTATTTAAAATGTATTTTAAAGTTAGATTTATTATTTAGTACTTTATTATATTTATTTAATGTTTATACTAGTGCTACCTACCGAGCTATAACTACCAACGTGTATTTGCATACCTAGATAGCTAAATTAGATGGGACAGGACTGGAAAAAAGCAGGACTGTCCCTGAAAAAGTTGGGTCTGTTGGCAGGTATGTGGATGGAAAAATGTTATAGTATGAAGTGTGAGTTATAGCGTTAATGCTAGTGAGTGTAGAAGTGAAGGCCAGGACAAATAACAAGAGGAAAGGTCCTTGTGATTTGTGCATTGTACGTGTATGTGTTATGTGTGTTATGTGTGTTGTCACTGTGTGTTATATGTGTTATGTATTATGTCACTGTGTTATTTGTGTTATTGTGTGTGTTATGTTTGGTTGGTTGGTTGTGTATCAGAAGGAAAATAATGAAATGGAAATGGAAAAGGAAATGGAAAAGGCGAATGAGTGGGCAATTGGCGACCCACTCACCTGTTTCACCCCAGAGCAAAGCATCCAAACACTGTCAGTCCTAGACGTTTGGCAGCGGACTTCCAGAGCTCAGACACAAGGCCCTAGCGTAAGCTGGCCACTCCGGCGGAGGTAGCAGGCGTTGCCACACCGCAAACAGACGCAGCCAGGGGGGAGAAACTGCCCTTACCATTAGGGACATTTTGGGTATGACTCTAGCCAGGAAGCGAACTGGCACAGAAGAGATGCTGGCACCACCACAACCACCACCACCACCACCAGCAGCAGCATTGAAAAATGGGAAAGGCGAATGAGTGGGCAATTGGCGACCCACTCACCTGTTTCACCCCAGGGCAAAGCACCCAAACACTGTCAGTCTTAGACGTTTGGCAGCAGACTTCCAGAGCTCAGACACTAGGCCCTAGCGTAAGCTGGCCACTCCGGCGGAGGTAGCAGGCGTTGCCACACCGCAAACAGACGCAGCCAGGGGGGAGAAACTGCCCTTACCATTAGGGACATTTTGGGCATGACTCTAGCCAGGAAGCGAACTGGCACAGAGGAGATGCTGGCACCACCACAACCACCACCACAACCACCACCAGCAGCAGCATTGAAAAATGGGAAAGGCGAATGAGTGGGCAATTGGCGACCCACTCACCTGTTTCACCCCAGGGCAAAGCACCCAAACACTGTCAGTCTTAGACGTTTGGCAGCAGACTTCCAGAGCTCAGACACTAGTCCCTAGCGTAAGCTGGCCACTCCGGCGGAGGTAGCAGGCGTTGCCACACCGCAGACAGAGGCAGCCAGGGGGGAGAAACTGCCCTTACCGTTAGGGACATTTTGGGCATGACTCTAGCCAGGAAGCAAACTGGCACGGAAGAGATGCTGGCACCACCACCACCAGCAGCAGCAGTGAAAAATGGGAAAGGCGAATGAGTGGGCAATTGGCGACCCACTCACCTGTTTCACCCCAGGGCAAAGCACCCAAACACTGTCAGTCTTAGACGTTTGGCAGCAGACTTCCAGAGCTCAGACACTAGGCCCTAGCGTAAGCTGGCCACTCCGGCGGAGGTAGCAGGCATTGCCACACCGCAGACAGAGGCAGCCAGGGGGGAGAAACTGCCCTTACCATTAGGGACATTTTGGGCATGACTCTAGCCAGGAAGCAAACTGGCACGGAAGAGATGCTGGCACCACCACCACAACCACCACCAGCAGCAGCATTGAAAAATGGGAAAGGCGAATGAGTGGGCAATTGGCGACCCACTCACCTGTTTCACCCCAGGGCAAAGCACCCAAACACTGTCAGTCTTAGACGTTTGGCAGCAGACTTCCAGAGCTCAGACACAAGGCCCTAGCGTAAGCTGGCTACACTGGCGGAGGTAGCAGGCGTTGCCACACCGCAGCAAGTGCAACCAGGGGGGAGAAACTGCCCTTACCATTAGGGACATTTGAGGCATGACACCAGCCAGGAAGCGAACTGGCATTGAAGAGACGCTGGCACCACCAGCAGCAGCAGCAGCAGAATTGGTAAAGGCGAATGAGTGGGCAATTGGCGACCCACTCACCTGTTTCACCCCAGGGCAAAGCATCCAAACACTGTCAGTCCTTGGCGTTTGGGAGCAGACTTCCAGAACTCAGACACAAGGCCCTAGCGTAAGCTGGCTACACTGGCGGAGGTAGCAGGCGTTGCCACACCGCAGCAAGTGCAACCAGGGGGGAGAAACTGCCCTTACCATTAGGGACATTTGAGGCATGACACTAGCCAGGAAGCGAACTGCCATTGAAGAGACGCTGACACCACCAGCAGCAGCAGCAGAATTGGGAAAGGCGAATGAGTGGGCAATTGGCGACCCACTCACCTGTTTCACCCCAGGGCAAAGCATCCAAAGACTGTCAGTCCTTGGCGTTTGGGAGCGGACTTCCAGAACTCAGACACAAGGCCCTAGCGTAAGCTGGCTACACCGGCGGAGGTAGCAGGCGTTGCCACACCGCAAACAGACGCAGCCAGGGGGGGAGAAACTACCCTCTCCATTAGGGACATTTAAGGCATGACACTAGCCAGGAAGCAAAGTGGCAGAGAAGAGACGCTGGCACCACCACCACCAGCAGCAGTAGCAGCATTAGAAAAGGTGAATGAGTGGGCAATTGACGACCCGCTCACCTGTTTCACCGCAGGGCAAAGCATCCGAAGACTGTCAGTCCTTGGCGTTTGGGAGCGGACTTCCAGAACTCAGACACTAGGCCCTAGTGTAAATTGGCTACACCGGCGGAGGTAGCAGGCATTGCCACACCGCAGCAAGTGCAACCAGGGGGAGAAACTCCCCTCTCCATTAGGGACATTTGAGGCATGATTTCAGCCAGGAAGCGAACTGGCAAAAGATACTGGCACCACCACCAGCAGCAGCGTTGGAAACGGAAAAAGGTGAATGAGTGGGCAATTGACGACCCGCTCACCTGTTTCACCCCAGGGCAAAGCATCCGAAGACTGTCAGTCCTTGGCGTTTGGGAGCGGACTTCCAGAACTCAGACACTAGGCCCTAGCGTAAATTGGCTACACCGGCGGAGGTAGCAGACGTTGCCACACCACAAACACGTGCAACCAGGGGGAGAAACTACCTTAAACATTACAGAGAAAAAAAATTAACTTTCCAAGCTAAGAGCTGGGTAACCCAACTTGGGCAGATTGAATTTAAGAAAGGAAATCTGCTCCATCAGATGAGGTGAACAGTGGTTGGCGGACATGATAGTAGCTGCTGCGCAACCCATGAGAGTGCAGGCCACACACTCTTCTTTTCATCCCAGTAGCTAAGAGGATCAACATTAGGCGCAGAAGGAACTTCACAGAGGTAAAGTTTGACCATTTCAGCAGCACTACTCTCCTTTCTGCTGCTAGCTCTGTCAGATGGTCCAACTATACTCCCAAGTGCCTCTTCCCAAAACGCAGCTGCTCCACTCAGCTGTGTTGTGCTGCTTGTGGCACTGCTGCTGATGCTGCTGCTAGGAGTAGCAGACCACATCATCTCTTCCTCCTCCTGCACCTCTCCCTCCTCGGACAGCATTCCCATTTTACGCTGCCAGTCATGCACCTTGTTCACCCATTGCTCCCGGTAGCTACTGAGAACATTAAATTTCAAAGCTAGCTTTCCCTTAATTCTTGGATCGCAAAGGCACGCTAGCATCATTTCGGGACTCTCTTCCATTCGTTTGCAAAGGTGTACTTTTAGCAGATCCTTCAGCTTCCTGGCTATGGCTGCTACGTCAGGATGTAGAGTGCCACCTTGAACAGCCTCACGGTTTCCAAGGAACACATCCATCTTGCTGCCTAGATGGGAGAACACTGGGATTACCTGGGCCAGACTGGCAGTGTTTGAGCTTAAATTTTCTGTGGCATCCCTGAATGGTTTAAGGACTGCCACTAGCTGGGCGATCACTGTCCAATCCTCCCTATTCAATGGAGAGGTAATCCCAATATTGTGCTCTGAGGCAAGATTATGGATTGCCCTCTGCTGCTCCAAAATCCTCTCCAGCATGTCTAACGTGGAGTTCCACCGTGTACTGACATCCTGGCGTAGGCAGTGTACGGGAAGACCTGACCTCTCTTGCTCTTCCCTCAAAAGTTGGCTAGCCTTAACACTATGGTGAAAGTGCCCAGCGATCTTTCTGCAGCGGGACAGAACTACTGCTGCCACATTAGTTCCTTCTGACATTGCTGCCTTCACTACAAGATGGATGATGTGGGCTGCACAGCGCACACCAACAATATGACCATCTCGCAGCGCTTTCACCATATTGGCACCTCCGTCAGTTACCACAAAACCAACTTCAACATTGGTGCCCGCCTCTGCTCCCACCCAAAGGCTAAACATTTTCCTCATTGCATGCAGAATATTTTGGGAAGTGTGCTTTTCATCCATCACTTCTGCATGGAGAAGGAAAGATCGGTAGCCTGCTGCAGCAGCTTCCTTAGACACACCGGGCTGCCACCAGTGTGCTGTCAAAGAAAGAAAGGCATGCTGGCCGCTAGGTGCACTCCACAAATCTGTAGTGAAATGAACACACTGACCAGCAGCCTTGGAAAGCTCCTCTTTCACTGCTGCAACACAGGACCGATACAATGAGGGGACAATGTTCCTGCTGAAAGTGGAACGTGACGGAACTGTATATTGTGGAGCCACAGCCGCCATCAATTGTTTGAAAGGCTCCCCTTCGATCATAGAGAAGGATGCCCCTCCAACAGCAATGAACTGACCAATCAGTCGCGTTACTTTATTGGCCTGCTGTTTGGGCATTGACCTTTTGGATTGGAATGCCACAAATTGTTCCAGGGTGGGCTGGACATGCAGTGCTCCAACCTGCCTTGGTCTCTGGCTGCCAGCACTAGCTGCTGCTGCTGCTGCTGCTATTGGCTCAGAAGAAGAAGCTGTTGGGGTTTTTCCACGGCCACCAGCTATGCTGCCTGCACTAAGTTTTACTTCTGCATCTTTCCCCAATAGCACAGCGTTGTGTTGAGTGCTGAGGTGATGCTTCATGCTAGCACTGGTAAAATATCCTAATATACACAATATATACCGTATTGGCTCGGATATAACCATTGAGAGCATTTGCTCTGGAAAAAACCTTATCTTATAATCGGGTAAATACGGTACTGTCAGGTTTTATCTTAAGAATTTGATATTTTGTAGACAGATACAATTTCCCTGTTCAAATATATTGCTGAAATTGACTCTGTTTTGTAGATAGTCCGGTTCTTATTGTGTCTCTGAATTCCCTAGAATCGGTTCCTGACGATTAGAACGTTAGTGTTGAATATAGTGAAAAGGCTCTTAAAAATAAGCAATTTTGGTGCTTAGATTGTAAAGTGGATTTATCACCATGGCACCACTGTTCTGGTGAGTGCGCCATTTCATCACTATGGTGAGGAGACCCCTTTTCAAACATTGTACAATGATCACTTTTTATTTTAGTAAAACACATCTGTGGAATGACAATATGGGCATGACTGCCTTTCTGGGTGGTCTGGTCCCCTAGTTTTCATTCTTCTGAAATGAAATCTTTCGTCCTATGTTCCCATTTTAGCAGCCCAACATGTCTATTTAGGCTAGGCGATCTACGCTAAGTTGGTTCATCTGTTAATTTTAGAACAGACCCTATGAAACGGGCACTAGGTAAATAACTCGCTGTGCACTCTATGGGTTGATCTACAGCCCTCTAGGACTGGAGGTAGACCTCGCCAACAGCTTCTTCTAGGAATGGTTATTTCCTTCGCCCCAAACACAAACCTTAAATAATCAGTTAAATTCTGACTACAAACATGTATTATCGTGAAGTAGAACTAGCTGTTATGGTAAATGTGGTGCAGCTGGCCTGTACTAATACCACCCTTGCAATAGAAACTACTTGGAAGTTACAGAAGTTGCGATTCTGTATAAATTTTTTTTTTTGCGTATATGGGACAATGTCAACAGAATATTAAATGTATGTGTGGGAGGTTTTTTTATTTTTACATCCAATGTTTTGGACCCTGTAGTGACTTTCTATATAACTTCTTTATCAATTCTTCTCATTTCTTTACAAAATTGTTCATTATTTCTTGTCATTGTCACAGTTTCCCTGTCTGTGGTGCAAGGTCTCAGCTTTCTATCCCCATTTTCTATGTAGTATGTAGTGGAAACAATGAATAAACTACTTGTTTGTTTAAGCTGTTGTGTTCATACTTTAGATGCTGCTTGGTATATTTTTCTGTTTTTTGGTCACTGCACTTTTTCAATGTGTTTTCTTACGCCTTTTCTTTTGCGAGTATGCATGTTATAGCTGTGTGTGTGTGTGAGGGGGAAGCTATTTTAACCACATACAGCTATTGGGGTAGAGAAAATTTTAGTACGCTGCCCATCTGGGTCACTCCTGTGCCAGCCTCTGATTTCATATTGGCCATAAGTTTATACCTTATCTTCCTTTATTTGCTATTATAGCTGTGGGTTTGATTCTGCAGTGCCATGGAATCGTGTGGAAAGTAGTTTTCTCAGATATTGGCCATTGGTGTTACTGCTGTTGTGTCTACCTTTTACGCTTGGGGGTTCACGTGCGCATGTGCTCCTATGGAGGAGCCTCCACTGCCCCTGACACTTTAAAATGTAAAGACACCCACAAAAAAATAATGTTGGCAAGAATATATTATTTCATCCACAAATTTGTAAGCTGTATGTCAACTGGAAAAAACAGAAATCTGAAAAAATAAACTATTACGTATTAATAAATTACGTTTAAATAAATACCATTTACTGAACAGATATGGTGGTAATGCATAACCCCATCACTATATACTAAAGCAACTCACACAGAAGACAATTATACATTTAACTATTTATTAATCACTAATTCTAAGGCATCTAAATATCCAATACAATCCACAAGAGATTGTTATTTCACTAGAATTGATGTTATTATTCCCTCTAGCCAGGGGAGCCAAGCTTTGGTTGCCGCAGTCCAAAGAAGAGAAGCCTCTCAGATCCTTCAGGTCTAGTAGCGGCCTTGGTTGTTGTTGGTGGGGTAACGGTTTTACGCAAGATGTCATCAGCGAGGCAGAGGATGGATCTCTGAAGTCCAGGTGGTGCGAGGTTATTATACAAGCGGCAATTTATGGCTCCTTCTGATGGTGGTGGGGAGATGAATGGTTCCTGCAAGGGCTCTGCTTCCTTTACTACGCTCACAATATCTTTCTCTGCATGTTTTACATCATTCCTGTTGACAGCCAGCTCTTTTTGGATAGTAATAAGAGTATTCCAGGTGGTATTCTGCTCTTCTCTTAACTTTTCATATTCTATTACAGCGCTCTGGGCCCTTTCATTAGAGATATTTAATTCTGATTTTAAATGTTCAATCATCTCCTCAGAGGCCTTGTGATCCGCTTTCAAATCATTGTAATCTTTAGTGATAGCTAGGCTGTACGAAGCTAGGTCTAAAAAAGCTTCCGGTCCTGTCCCCATTTGCGTCACCACCATCCGTACCTCCACTGTCTGCGATTCCAGCAGCGTCTCTATGTTCTTTCCAGATTGCATCTCCCTTCTATATCTCTCAAGCTCCTCCATGTTTGCTTTCAATTCTCTCTGTTGTTCTTCAATGCGCTGCTGTTGTTCCTGCAGTTGGGAAGTCAGTTGGTCGACTTCCCTCTTTAAAGATTCTGGGTCAAGAGCAGGACCATCCTGCTCTCCCACATCAAAATATAACTTTTCGAGAAAACATTTGCTGCTTCTCAGCTCCTTTCTGCATCGTGGGCACGATACTTTGGGGCTAGTGCAAAACCACTGAAAGATGCACTTTTGATGGAAAGTGTGCCCGCAACAAATCGCTGCCACGTCACAACTGTTATCCAAATAATCCATGCAAATACTGCATGTTGCCCAAAGGGGCATGGCTGCAGCTTTCCGTAATCTCTCTAGTCACGTTAGTCGCCTCTATTCACCTCTGCACTGTGAAGAAAAATGTGCACACGGAACTCTTGGATCCCTGCTACGACTCTTCTCATCTTTCTGATGTCATAGAGCAGCCATGACTGAGAAAGTTTAACCTCTAAACTGCTAATCAGTGAGTGTTTATGTGATTGAGATGGCATTTAAGGATTCTGTTTAAAAACATAGTGCAATGATGGATAGTATTTTGCTTTAAAGTGTGTCTGTTGTTGCAAAAATGACAAAGTGACATTGTTTTGTAGAGCATTAATGCCCACTTACACATTGTGCTAGCCAATCAGAAAATTAAATATTTACATTAAATATTTTTTAAAACACTGTTGGCACCTATGTATTTTTCACAACAGAAGGGTTAAATTGTCTGCCTTAATGAGCAGGGCATTTTTACAATATAGAACCAGAGCATTTTCTGTGTCTTTTGACCATTTCCCTTCTTATTTAGTATACAGACAGTATATATCAATCAAATGTTTGGGGTCACTTAGCTGTTTTCATGGAAAACAAGTACATTTCTACCTGTGCTAACAGGATTAGCTCCTGTACCATTGGAACATAGGAGTGATCAACAGCAATTAACAGATGTGGGAAAGGCTGAACTTAATGATGAGTGTCTTTTTTCAGCCTATGGAACTACATATATGTAACAATGTAACTCTTGGGTTTTTTCATTTTCCCTTTTGAATAATATTTCTCACTGTAGAATGAATATATAATGAATGTATAACCCTTTTTGCAGATTGATGGGCAGCAACAATCGCTTCTCTTAGATCCTGTAAACTCGTTGAGCAGGGCCCTCCTTGCCTGTTGTCTATGTCGCAGTTGGACACCAGAGAGCCCCTCCCCCCGCCGCCAGTCCTGCCCCCTAATCCTGGGTAGTTTAGGCCCCCCATAAAAAAATAAAACTATTGTATACAGACGTGTGGATATTGAAAAAGTTGAATCGATAAGGCAATGGTTGAGTGACAAGAAAAAAAAAGGTTGTAGTTAATGTGTATATTCAGTAGACTTTGGCACCAGGGGGCTCTTCATGTTCGTCTTCGTGCTCGTCTTCGGGGGGAAAAAAACCTTCGTATTCCGCGAATATTCGCCCGTTCCTATCTTCTCTTCGGGCGAATATTCGCGGACATTCTTCGTGCTCGTTTAATCTTCGTTTCCTTCCCGGTTGCCTAGCAGGGGTTAATACGGGGTTAACAACACATCGGAGCAGCAGCAGCTGCCGTGAAGGAACGTGTGTGCAACTCATTCGTTGATGGCAGGCCAGCCCCCTGCCGAAAAGACCAATAGAGTTGCACACACGTACTGAGGTGTACTGTACACAAAATGACCTAGAGACAAATGCTCCAAGGAACTTGGCCTCCGTTTATCATACACAGTCACACATCCATAGATGTTTAATAAAAGAATAGGGATTATTTTACATTTTTAAATTGATTTTGGACCACTTGTAATACATGCCTAACATTTGCTACCTATTCACAATGGCATACTTTGCAACAACCCAACATTTACTGGACAGGACTGGAAAAAAGCAGGACTGTCCACCAAAATCTTAGGTGTGTTGGCAGGTATGCGGATGGAAAAATGTTGGACAAGAACTAAAAAATAGCTTAGGGTTAATGTACGGTTATGTTTAAGATTAGTAGCAGTGCACTGGTTTGGTTAAAGATGTATTATGTCTAAATAATAATTTAATTTTAATTTTAATGGGTTTTAAAAAATTAAGGGGTTTATTTAAATGTATTTTAAAGTTAGATTTATTATTTAGTACTTTATTATATTTATTTAATGTTTATACTAGTGCTACCTACCGAGCTATAACTACCAACGTGTATTTGCATACCTAGATAGCTAAATTAGATGGGACAGGACTGGAAAAAAGCAGGACTGTCCCTGAAAAAGTTGGGTCTGTTGGCAGGTATGTGGATGGAAAAATGTTATAGTATGAAGTGTGAGTTATAGCGTTAATGCTAGTGAGTGTAGAAGTGAAGGCCAGGACAAATAACAAGAGGAAAGGTCCTTGTGATTTGTGCATTGTACGTGTATGTGTTATGTGTGTTATGTGTGTTGTCACTGTGTGTTATATGTGTTATGTATTATGTCACTGTGTTATTTGTGTTATTGTGTGTGTTATGTTTGGTTGGTTGGTTGTGTATCAGAAGGAAAATAATGAAATGGAAATGGAAAAGGAAATGGAAAAGGCGAATGAGTGGGCAATTGGCGACCCACTCACCTGTTTCACCCCAGAGCAAAGCATCCAAACACTGTCAGTCCTAGACGTTTGGCAGCGGACTTCCAGAGCTCAGACACAAGGCCCTAGCGTAAGCTGGCCACTCCGGCGGAGGTAGCAGGCGTTGCCACACCGCAAACAGACGCAGCCAGGGGGGAGAAACTGCCCTTACCATTAGGGACATTTTGGGTATGACTCTAGCCAGGAAGCGAACTGGCACAGAAGAGATGCTGGCACCACCACAACCACCACCACCACCACCAGCAGCAGCATTGAAAAATGGGAAAGGCGAATGAGTGGGCAATTGGCGACCCACTCACCTGTTTCACCCCAGGGCAAAGCACCCAAACACTGTCAGTCTTAGACGTTTGGCAGCAGACTTCCAGAGCTCAGACACTAGGCCCTAGCGTAAGCTGGCCACTCCGGCGGAGGTAGCAGGCGTTGCCACACCGCAAACAGACGCAGCCAGGGGGGAGAAACTGCCCTTACCATTAGGGACATTTTGGGCATGACTCTAGCCAGGAAGCGAACTGGCACAGAGGAGATGCTGGCACCACCACAACCACCACCACAACCACCACCAGCAGCAGCATTGAAAAATGGGAAAGGCGAATGAGTGGGCAATTGGCGACCCACTCACCTGTTTCACCCCAGGGCAAAGCACCCAAACACTGTCAGTCTTAGACGTTTGGCAGCAGACTTCCAGAGCTCAGACACTAGTCCCTAGCGTAAGCTGGCCACTCCGGCGGAGGTAGCAGGCGTTGCCACACCGCAGACAGAGGCAGCCAGGGGGGAGAAACTGCCCTTACCGTTAGGGACATTTTGGGCATGACTCTAGCCAGGAAGCAAACTGGCACGGAAGAGATGCTGGCACCACCACCACCAGCAGCAGCAGTGAAAAATGGGAAAGGCGAATGAGTGGGCAATTGGCGACCCACTCACCTGTTTCACCCCAGGGCAAAGCACCCAAACACTGTCAGTCTTAGACGTTTGGCAGCAGACTTCCAGAGCTCAGACACTAGGCCCTAGCGTAAGCTGGCCACTCCGGCGGAGGTAGCAGGCATTGCCACACCGCAGACAGAGGCAGCCAGGGGGGAGAAACTGCCCTTACCATTAGGGACATTTTGGGCATGACTCTAGCCAGGAAGCAAACTGGCACGGAAGAGATGCTGGCACCACCACCACAACCACCACCAGCAGCAGCATTGAAAAATGGGAAAGGCGAATGAGTGGGCAATTGGCGACCCACTCACCTGTTTCACCCCAGGGCAAAGCACCCAAACACTGTCAGTCTTAGACGTTTGGCAGCAGACTTCCAGAGCTCAGACACAAGGCCCTAGCGTAAGCTGGCTACACTGGCGGAGGTAGCAGGCGTTGCCACACCGCAGCAAGTGCAACCAGGGGGGAGAAACTGCCCTTACCATTAGGGACATTTGAGGCATGACACCAGCCAGGAAGCGAACTGGCATTGAAGAGACGCTGGCACCACCAGCAGCAGCAGCAGCAGAATTGGTAAAGGCGAATGAGTGGGCAATTGGCGACCCACTCACCTGTTTCACCCCAGGGCAAAGCATCCAAACACTGTCAGTCCTTGGCGTTTGGGAGCAGACTTCCAGAACTCAGACACAAGGCCCTAGCGTAAGCTGGCTACACTGGCGGAGGTAGCAGGCGTTGCCACACCGCAGCAAGTGCAACCAGGGGGGAGAAACTGCCCTTACCATTAGGGACATTTGAGGCATGACACTAGCCAGGAAGCGAACTGCCATTGAAGAGACGCTGACACCACCAGCAGCAGCAGCAGAATTGGGAAAGGCGAATGAGTGGGCAATTGGCGACCCACTCACCTGTTTCACCCCAGGGCAAAGCATCCAAAGACTGTCAGTCCTTGGCGTTTGGGAGCGGACTTCCAGAACTCAGACACAAGGCCCTAGCGTAAGCTGGCTACACCGGCGGAGGTAGCAGGCGTTGCCACACCGCAAACAGACGCAGCCAGGGGGGAGAAACTACCCTCTCCATTAGGGACATTTAAGGCATGACACTAGCCAGGAAGCGAAGTGGCAGAGAAGAGACGCTGGCACCACCACCACCAGCAGCAGTAGCAGCATTAGAAAAGGTGAATGAGTGGGCAATTGACGACCCGCTCACCTGTTTCACCGCAGGGCAAAGCATCCGAAGACTGTCAGTCCTTGGCGTTTGGGAGCGGACTTCCAGAACTCAGACACTAGGCCCTAGTGTAAATTGGCTACACCGGCGGAGGTAGCAGGCATTGCCACACCGCAGCAAGTGCAACCAGGGGGAGAAACTCCCCTCTCCATTAGGGACATTTGAGGCATGATTTCAGCCAGGAAGCGAACTGGCAAAAGATACTGGCACCACCACCAGCAGCAGCGTTGGAAACGGAAAAAGGTGAATGAGTGGGCAATTGACGACCCGCTCACCTGTTTCACCCCAGGGCAAAGCATCCGAAGACTGTCAGTCCTTGGCGTTTGGGAGCGGACTTCCAGAACTCAGACACTAGGCCCTAGCGTAAATTGGCTACACCGGCGGAGGTAGCAGACGTTGCCACACCACAAACACGTGCAACCAGGGGGAGAAACTACCTTAAACATTACAGAGAAAAAAAATTAACTTTCCAAGCTAAGAGCTGGGTAACCCAACTTGGGCAGATTGAATTTAAGAAAGGAAATCTGCTCCATCAGATGAGGTGAACAGTGGTTGGCGGACATGATAGTAGCTGCTGCGCAACCCATGAGAGTGCAGGCCACACACTCTTCTTTTCATCCCAGTAGCTAAGAGGATCAACATTAGGCGCAGAAGGAACTTCACAGAGGTAAAGTTTGACCATTTCAGCAGCACTACTCTCCTTTCTGCTGCTAGCTCTGTCAGATGGTCCAACTATACTCCCAAGTGCCTCTTCCCAAAACGCAGCTGCTCCACTCAGCTGTGTTGTGCTGCTTGTGGCACTGCTGCTGATGCTGCTGCTAGGAGTAGCAGACCACATCATCTCTTCCTCCTCCTGCACCTCTCCCTCCTCGGACAGCATTCCCATTTTACGCTGCCAGTCATGCACCTTGTTCACCCATTGCTCCCGGTAGCTACTGAGAACATTAAATTTCAAAGCTAGCTTTCCCTTAATTCTTGGATCGCAAAGGCACGCTAGCATCATTTCGGGACTCTCTTCCATTCGTTTGCAAAGGTGTACTTTTAGCAGATCCTTCAGCTTCCTGGCTATGGCTGCTACGTCAGGATGTAGAGTGCCACCTTGAACAGCCTCACGGTTTCCAAGGAACACATCCATCTTGCTGCCTAGATGGGAGAACACTGGGATTACCTGGGCCAGACTGGCAGTGTTTGAGCTTAAATTTTCTGTGGCATCCCTGAATGGTTTAAGGACTGCCACTAGCTGGGCGATCACTGTCCAATCCTCCCTATTCAATGGAGAGGTAATCCCAATATTGTGCTCTGAGGCAAGATTATGGATTGCCCTCTGCTGCTCCAAAATCCTCTCCAGCATGTCTAACGTGGAGTTCCACCGTGTACTGACATCCTGGCGTAGGCAGTGTACGGGAAGACCTGACCTCTCTTGCTCTTCCCTCAAAAGTTGGCTAGCCTTAACACTATGGTGAAAGTGCCCAGCGATCTTTCTGCAGCGGGACAGAACTACTGCTGCCACATTAGTTCCTTCTGACATTGCTGCCTTCACTACAAGATGGATGATGTGGGCTGCACAGCGCACACCAACAATATGACCATCTCGCAGCGCTTTCACCATATTGGCACCTCCGTCAGTTACCACAAAACCAACTTCAACATTGGTGCCCGCCTCTGCTCCCACCCAAAGGCTAAACATTTTCCTCATTGCATGCAGAATATTTTGGGAAGTGTGCTTTTCATCCATCACTTCTGCATGGAGAAGGAAAGATCGGTAGCCTGCTGCAGCAGCTTCCTTAGACACACCGGGCTGCCACCAGTGTGCTGTCAAAGAAAGAAAGGCATGCTGGCCGCTAGGTGCACTCCACAAATCTGTAGTGAAATGAACACACTGACCAGCAGCCTTGGAAAGCTCCTCTTTCACTGCTGCAACACAGGACCGATACAATGAGGGGACAATGTTCCTGCTGAAAGTGGAACGTGACGGAACTGTATATTGTGGAGCCACAGCCGCCATCAATTGTTTGAAAGGCTCCCCTTCGATCATAGAGAAGGATGCCCCTCCAACAGCAATGAACTGACCAATCAGTCGCGTTACTTTATTGGCCTGCTGTTTGGGCATTGACCTTTTGGATTGGAATGCCACAAATTGTTCCAGGGTGGGCTGGACATGCAGTGCTCCAACCTGCCTTGGTCTCTGGCTGCCAGCACTAGCTGCTGCTGCTGCTGCTGCTATTGGCTCAGAAGAAGAAGCTGTTGGGGTTTTTCCACGGCCACCAGCTATGCTGCCTGCACTAAGTTTTACTTCTGCATCTTTCCCCAATAGCACAGCGTTGTGTTGAGTGCTGAGGTGATGCTTCATGCTAGCACTGGTAAAATATCCTAATATACACAATATATACCGTATTGGCTCGGATATAACCATTGAGAGCATTTGCTCTGGAAAAAACCTTATCTTATAATCGGGTAAATACGGTACTGTCAGGTTTTATCTTAAGAATTTGATATTTTGTAGACAGATACAATTTCCCTGTTCAAATATATTGCTGAAATTGACTCTGTTTTGTAGATAGTCCGGTTCTTATTGTGTCTCTGAATTCCCTAGAATCGGTTCCTGACGATTAGAACGTTAGTGTTGAATATAGTGAAAAGGCTCTTAAAAATAAGCAATTTTGGTGCTTAGATTGTAAAGTGGATTTATCACCATGGCACCACTGTTCTGGTGAGTGTGCCATTTCATCACTATGGTGAGGAGACCCCTTTTCAAACATTGTACAATGATCACTTTTTATTTTAGTAAAACACATCTGTGGAATGACAATATGGGCATGACTGCCTTTCTGGGTGGTCTGGTCCCCTAGTTTTCATTCTTCTGAAATGAAATCTTTCGTCCTATGTTCCCATTTTAGCAGCCCAACATGTCTATTTAGGCTAGGCGATCTACGCTAAATTGGTTCATCTGTTAATTTTAGAACAGACCCTATGAAACGGGCACTAGGTAAATAACTCGCTGTGCACTCTATGGGTTGATCTACAGCCCTCTAGGACTGGAGGTAGACCTCGCCAACAGCTTCTTCTAGGAATGGTTATTTCCTTCGCCCCAAACACAAACCTTAAATAATCAGTTAAATTCTGACTACAAACATGTATTATCGTGAAGTAGAACTAGCTGTTATGGTAAATGTGGTGCAGCTGGCCTGTACTAATACCACCCTTGCAATAGAAACTACATGGAAGTTACAGAAGTTGCGATTCTGTATAAATTTTTTTTTTTGCGTATATGGGACAATGTCAACAGAATATTAAATGTATGTGTGGGAGGTTTTTTTATTTTTACATCCAATGTTTTGGACCCTGTAGTGACTTTCTATATAACTTCTTTATCAATTCTTCTCATTTCTTTACAAAATTGTTCATTATTTCTTGTCATTGTCACAGTTTCCCTGTCTGTGGTGCAAGGTCTCAGCTTTCTATCCCCATTTTCTATGTAGTATGTAGTGGAAACAATGAATAAACTACTTGTTTGTTTAAGCTGTTGTGTTCATACTTTAGATGCTGCTTGGTATATTTTTCTGTTTTTTGGTCACTGCACTTTTTCAATGTGTTTTCTTACGCCTTTTCTTTTGCGAGTATGCATGTTATAGCTGTGTGTGTGTGTGAGGGGGAAGCTATTTTAACCACATACAGCTATTGGGGTAGAGAAAATTTTAGTACGCTGCCCATCTGGGTCACTCCTGTGCCAGCCTCTGATTTCATATTGGCCATAAGTTTATACCTTATCTTCCTTTATTTGCTATTATAGCTGTGGGTTTGATTCTGCAGTGCCATGGAATCGTGTGGAAAGTAGTTTTCTCAGATATTGGCCATTGGTGTTACTGCTGTTGTGTCTACCTTTTACGCTTGGGGGTTCACGTGCGCATGTGCTCCTATGGAGGAGCCTCCACTGCCCCTGACACTTTAAAATGTAAAGACACCCACAAAAAAATAATGTTGGCAAGAATATATTATTTCATCCACAAATTTGTAAGCTGTATGTCAACTGGAAAAAACAGAAATCTGAAAAAATAAACTATTACGTATTAATAAATTACGTTTAAATAAATACCATTTACTGAACAGATATGGTGGTAATGCATAACCCCATCACTATATACTAAAGCAACTCACACAGAAGACAATTATACATTTAACTATTTATTAATCACTAATTCTAAGGCATCTAAATATCCAATACAATCCACAAGAGATTGTTATTTCACTAGAATTGATGTTATTATTCCCTCTAGCCAGGGGAGCCAAGCTTTGGTTGCCGCAGTCCAAAGAAGAGAAGCCTCTCAGATCCTTCAGGTCTAGTAGCGGCCTTGGTTGTTGTTGGTGGGGTAACGGTTTTACGCAAGATGTCATCAGCGAGGCAGAGGATGGATCTCTGAAGTCCAGGTGGTGCGAGGTTATTATACAAGCGGCAATTTATGGCTCCTTCTGATGGTGGTGGGGAGATGAATGGTTCCTGCAAGGGCTCTGCTTCCTTTACTACGCTCACAATATCTTTCTCTGCATGTTTTACATCATTCCTGTTGACAGCCAGCTCTTTTTGGATAGTAATAAGAGTATTCCAGGTGGTATTCTGCTCTTCTCTTAACTTTTCATATTCTATTACAGCGCTCTGGGCCCTTTCATTAGAGATATTTAATTCTGATTTTAAATGTTCAATCATCTCCTCAGAGGCCTTGTGATCCGCTTTCAAATCATTGTAATCTTTAGTGATAGCTAGGCTGTACGAAGCTAGGTCTAAAAAAGCTTCCGGTCCTGTCCCCATTTGCGTCACCACCATCCGTACCTCCACTGTCTGCGATTCCAGCAGCGTCTCTATGTTCTTTCCAGATTGCATCTCCCTTCTATATCTCTCAAGCTCCTCCATGTTTGCTTTCAATTCTCTCTGTTGTTCTTCAATGCGCTGCTGTTGTTCCTGCAGTTGGGAAGTCAGTTGGTCGACTTCCCTCTTTAAAGATTCTGGGTCAAGAGCAGGACCATCCTGCTCTCCCACATCAAAATATAACTTTTCGAGAAAACATTTGCTGCTTCTCAGCTCCTTTCTGCATCGTGGGCACGATACTTTGGGGCTAGTGCAAAACCACTGAAAGATGCACTTTTGATGGAAAGTGTGCCCGCAACAAATCGCTGCCACGTCACAACTGTTATCCAAATAATCCATGCAAATACTGCATGTTGCCCAAAGGGGCATGGCTGCAGCTTTCCGTAATCTCTCTAGTCACGTTAGTCGCCTCTATTCACCTCTGCACTGTGAAGAAAAATGTGCACACGGAACTCTTGGATCCCTGCTACGACTCTTCTCATCTTTCTGATGTCATAGAGCAGCCATGACTGAGAAAGTTTAACCTCTAAACTGCTAATCAGTGAGTGTTTATGTGATTGAGATGGCATTTAAGGATTCTGTTTAAAAACATAGTGCAATGATGGATAGTATTTTGCTTTAAAGTGTGTCTGTTGTTGCAAAAATGACAAAGTGACATTGTTTTGTAGAGCATTAATGCCCACTTACACATTGTGCTAGCCAATCAGAAAATTAAATATTTACATTAAATATTTTTTAAAACACTGTTGGCACCTATGTATTTTTCACAACAGAAGGGTTAAATTGTCTGCCTTAATGAGCAGGGCATTTTTACAATATAGAACCAGAGCATTTTCTGTGTCTTTTGACCATTTCCCTTCTTATTTAGTATACAGACAGTATATATCAATCAAATGTTTGGGGTCACTTAGCTGTTTTCATGGAAAACAAGTACATTTCTACCTGTGCTAACAGGATTAGCTCCTGTACCATTGGAACATAGGAGTGATCAACAGCAATTAACAGATGTGGGAAAGGCTGAACTTAATGATGAGTGTCTTTTTTCAGCCTATGGAACTACATATATGTAACAATGTAACTCTTGGGTTTTTTCATTTTCCCTTTTGAATAATATTTCTCACTGTAGAATGAATATATAATGAATGTATAACCCTTTTTGCAGATTGATGGGCAGCAACAATCGCTTCTCTTAGATCCTGTAAACTCGTTGAGCAGGGCCCTCCTTGACTGTTGTCTATGTCGCAGTTGGACACCAGAGAGCCCCTCCCCCCGCCGCCAGTCCTGCCCCCTAATCCTGGGTAGTTTAGGCCCCCCAGTTAAAAAATAAAACTATTGTATACAGACGTGTGGATATTGAAAAAGTTGAATCGATAAGGCAATGGTTGAGTGACAAGAAAAAAAAAGGTTGTAGTTAATGTGTATATTCAGCAGAAGCTTCTTAACATGTTTATCACCGATATTACAAAATGTGTTATAGGAAAGCCATGGCTTTTTGCAGCTGATTCAAAGGTCTGCAGCAGGCTAGTCATTTTGTACTCAAAATGTTTGTTGAATGTAATGAGCACTAAAACAAAAAAAGAATGAATATATTGTAGACCTTTACATTCTGTGTTATTTTGCTTACTAGAAGCAGCTGCAGAGCTAAAGTGTACCCCCATCTCCACTTCTGCCACCAGTTTAGGCTGCAAAATCTCCGCCATAGAAATAAATATTTATTAAAAATTCATTTTTTTGTCAATGCTCTCAGGGGTCTTGTTAGACCTCCTGGAACTCTCTTGAGAGCCATGTGCACTGGATCACAGGAGATAAGTTCGGCCGAATGCACCTCCTACAAGAGAAGGGGCTCAGGGGCGACAAAGGCAGCAAATGCATAAGCAGGTATACTGATGAATCCTGCCATGGATTTGCAAGGCGGGGAAATGTAGCTGCGCAGCTATTTCTAGTCAATTCCTGGCTGTTTTGATCACATTTCAGAATGTGTCTATTCCACTTCACCATGTATAGAGTTTATAATTGAGGTGCCAAATATATCACTGTTACCCCTATCCATGTTTCCAGGCATCAAGTCATGTCCCACTTGTTGCCTGCACCCTGTCCCCTGGAGCAATTTCTGTGGACACCATGTGGATTCCCGCAACAAGCCCAGGCTTTTCTCTGGCATCCTGACAGGATCCACCTATACAAATCTGGGATCCGCCAGGGTACTGACAGACTTTCGCTGGTGGAAGGAGAAGCTTTGGAAAGGCTTGTTGGAAATCTATCCTTTGAAGGCAGGGTTACTGTCAAGAGATGTAAAAGGCGGACTCGAGTTTTATGGCATTGACAAATCTGTAGGAGTTATGTCAAAAGTTGAGCTGAGTACCACTAGGTGAACCCCCCAGACATGGAACCCAAACAAATCAGGAGGCAATTATAAAATGCTCATATACACAATAAATACCGTATTGGCTCGGATATAACCATTGAGAGCATTTGCTCTGGAAAAAACCTTATCTTATAATCGGGTAAATACGGTACTGTCAGGTTTTATCTTAAGAATTTGATATTTTGTAGACAGATACAATTTCCCTGCTCAAATATATTGCTGAAATTGACTCTGTTTTGTAGATAGTCCAGTTCTTATTGTGTCTCTGAATTCCCTAGAATCGGTTCCTGACGATTAGAACGTTAGTGTTGAATATAGTGAAAAGGCTCTTAAAAATAAGCAATTTTGGTGCTTAGATTGTAAAGTGGATTTATCACCATGGCAGCACTGTTCTGGTGAGTGCGCCATTTCATCACTATGGTGAGGAGACCCCTTTTCAAACATTGTACAATGATCACTTTTTATTTTAGTAAAACACATCAGTGGAATGACAATATGGGCATGACTGCCTTTCTGGGTGGTCTGGTCCCCTAGTTTTCATTCTTCTGAAATGAAATCTTTCGTCCTATGTTCCCATTTTAGCAGCCCAACATGTCTATTTAGGCTAGGCGATCTACGCTAAGTTGGTTCATCTGTTATTTTTAGAACAGACCCTATGAAACGGGCACTAGGTAAATAACTCGCTGTGCACTCTATGGGTTGATCTACAGCCCTCTAGGACTGGAGGTAGACCTCACCAACAGCTTCTTCTACGAATGGTTATTTCCTTCGCCCCAAACACAAACCTTAAATAATCAGTTAAATTCTGACTACAAACATGTATTATCGTGAAGTAGAACTAGCTGTTATGGTAAATGTGGTGCAGCTGGCCTGTACTAATACCACCCTTGCAATAGAAACTAAATGGAAGTTACTTACAGAAGTTGCGATTCTGTATAATTTTTTTTTTGCGTATATGGGACAATGTCAACAGAATATTAAATGTATGTGTGGGAGGTTCTTTTATTTTTACATCCAATGTTTTGGACCCTGTAGTGACTTTCTATATAACTTCTTTATCAATTCTTCTCATTTCTTTACAAAATTGTTCATTATTTCTTGTCATTGTTACAGTTTCCCTGTCTGTGGTGCAAGGTCTCAGCTTTCTATCCCCATTTTCTATGTAGTATGTAGTGGAAAACATGAATAAACTACTTGTTTGTTTAAGCTGTTGTGTTCATACTTTAGATGCTGCTTGGTATATTTTTCTGTTTTTTGGTCACTGCACTTTTTCAATGTGTTTTCTTACGCCTTTTCTTTTGCGAGTATGCATGTTATAGCTGTGTGTGTGTGTGAGGGGGAAGCTATTTTAACCACATACAGCTATTGGGGTAGAGAATATTTTAGTACGCTGCCCATCTGGGTCACTCCTGTGCCAGCCTCTGATTTCATATTGGCCATAAGTTTATACCTTATCTTCCTTTATTTGCTATTATAGCTGTGGGTTTGATTCTGCAGTGCCATGGAATCGTGTGGAAAGTAGTTTTCTCAGATATTGGCCATTGGTGTTACTGCTGTTGTGTCTACCTTTTACGCTTGGGGGTTCACGTGCGCATGTGCTCCTATGGAGGAGCCTCCACTGCCCCTGACACTTTAAAATGTAAAGACACCCACAAAAAAATAATGTTGGCAAGAATATATTATTTCATCCACAAATTTGTAAGCTGTATGTCAACTGGAAAAAACAGAAATCTGAAAAAATAAACTATTACGTATTAATAAATTACGTTTAAATAAATACCATTTACTGAACAGATATGGTGGTAATGCATAACCCCATCACTATATACTAAAGCAACTCACACAGAAGACAATTATACATTTAACTATTTATTAATCACTAATTCTAAGGCATCTAAATATCCAATACAATCCACAAGAGATTGTTATTTCACTAGAACTCATGTTATTATTCCCTCTAGCCAGGGGAGCCAAGCTTTGGTTGCCGCAGTCCAAAGAAGAGAAGCCTCTCAGATCCTTCAGGTCTAGTAGCGGCCTTGGTTGTTGTTGGTGGGGTAACGGTTTTACGCAAGATGTCATCAGCGAGGCAGAGGATGGATCTCTGAAGTCCAGGTGGTGCGAGGTTATTATACAAGCGGCAATTTATGGCTCCTTCTGATGGTGGTGGGGAGATGAATGGTTCCTGCAAGAGCTCTGCTTCCTTTACTACGCTCACAATATCTTTCTCTGCATGTTTTACATCATTCCTGTTGACAGCCAGCTCTTTTTGGATAGTAAAAAGAGTATTCCAGGTGGTATTCTGCTCTTCTCTTAACTTTTCATATTCTATTACAGCGCTCTGGGCCCTTTCATTAGAGATATTTAATTCTGATTTTAAATGTTCAATCATCTCCTCAGAGGCCTTGTGATCCGCTTTCAAATCATTGTAATCTTTAGTGATAGCTAGGCTGTACGAAGCTAGGTCTAAAAAAGCTTCCGGTCCTGTCCCCATTTGCGTCACCACCATCCGTACCTCCACTGTCTGCGATTCCAGCAGCGTCTCTATGTTCTTTCCAGATTGCATCTCCCTTCTATATCTCTCAAGCTCCTCCATGTTTGCTTTCAATTCTCTCTGTTGTTCTTCAATGCGCTGCTGTTGTTCCTGCAGTTGGGAAGTCAGTTGGTCGACTTCCCTCTTTAAAGATTCTGGGTCAAGAGCAGGACCATCCTGCTCTCCCACATCAAAATATAACTTTTCGAGAAAACATTTGCTGCTTCTCAGCTCCTTTCTGCATCGTGGGCACGATACTTTGGGGCTAGTGCAAAACCACTGAAAGATGCACTTTTGATGGAAAGTGTGCCCGCAACAAATCGCTGCCACGTCACAACTGTTATCCAAATAATCCATGCAAATACTGCATGTTGCCCAAAGGGGCATGGCTGCAGCTTTCCGTAATCTCTCTAGTCACGTTAGTCGCCTCTATTCACCTCTGCACTGTGAAGAAAAATGTGCACACGGAACTCTTGGATCCCTGCTACGACTCTTCTCATCTTTCTGATGTCATAGAGCAGCCATGACTGAGAAAGTTTAACCTCTAAACTGCTAATCAGTGAGTGTTTATGTGATTGAGATGGCATTTAAGGATTCTGTTTAAAAACATAGTGCAATGATGGATAGTATTTTGCTTTAAAGTGTGTCTGTTGTTGCAAAAATGACAAAGTGACATTGTTTTGTAGAGCATTAATGCCCACTTACACATTGTGCTAGCCAATCAGAAAATTAAATATTTACATTAAATATTTTTTAAAACACTGTTGGCACCTATGTATTTTTCACAACAGAAGGGTTAAATTGTCTGCCTTAATGAGCAGGGCATTTTTACAATATAGAACCAGAGCATTTTCTGTGTCTTTTGACCATTTCCCTTCTTATTTAGTATACAGACAGTATATATCAATCAAATGTTTGGGGTCACTTAGCTGTTTTCATGGAAAACAAGTACATTTCTACCTGTGCTAACAGGATTAGCTCCTGTACCATTGGAACATAGGAGTGATCAACAGCAATTAACAGATGTGGGAAAGGCTGAACTTAATGATGAGTGTCTTTTTTCAGCCTATGGAACTACATATATGTAACAATGTAACTCTTGGGTTTTTTCATTTTCCCTTTTGAATAATATTTCTCACTGTAGAATGAATATATAATGAATGTATAACCCTTTTTGCAGATTGATGGGCAGCAACAATCGCTTCTCTTAGATCCTGTAAACTCGTTGAGCAGGGCCCTCCTTGACTGTTGTCTATGTCGCAGTTGGACACCAGAGAGCCCCTCCCCCCGCCGCCAGTCCTGCCCCCTAATCCTGGGTAGTTTAGGCCCCCCAGTTAAAAAATAAAACTATTGTATACAGACGTGTGGATATTGAAAAAGTTGAATCGATAAGGCAATGGTTGAGTGACAAGAAAAAAAAAGGTTGTAGTTAATGTGTATATTCAGCAGAAGCTTCTTAACATGTTTATCACCGATATTACAAAATGTGTTATAGGAAAGCCATGGCTTTTTGCAGCTGATTCAAAGGTCTGCAGCAGGCTAGTCATTTTGTACTCAAAATGTTTGTTGAATGTAATGAGCACTAAAACAAAAAAAGAATGAATATATTGTAGACCTTTACATTCTGTGTTATTTTGCTTACTAGAAGCAGCTGCAGAGCTAAAGTGTACCCCCATCTCCACTTCTGCCACCAGTTTAGGCTGCAAAATCTCCGCCATAGAAATAAATATTTATTAAAAATTCATTTTTTTGTCAATGCTCTCAGGGGTCTTGTTAGACCTCCTGGAACTCTCTTGAGAGCCATGTGCACTGGATCACAGGAGATAAGTTCGGCCGAATGCACCTCCTACAAGAGAAGGGGCTCAGGGGCGACAAAGGCAGCAAATGCATAAGCAGGTATACTGATGAATCCTGCCATGGATTTGCAAGGCGGGGAAATGTAGCTGCGCAGCTATTTCTAGTCAATTCCTGGCTGTTTTGATCACATTTCAGAATGTGTCTATTCCACTTCACCATGTATAGAGTTTATAATTGAGGTGCCAAATATATCACTGTTACCCCTATCCATGTTTCCAGGCATCAAGTCATGTCCCACTTGTTGCCTGCACCCTGTCCCCTGGAGCAATTTCTGTGGACACCATGTGGATTCCCGCAACAAGCCCAGGCTTTTCTCTGGCATCCTGACAGGACCCACCTATACAAATCTGGGATCCGCCAGGGTACTGACAGACTTTCGCTGGTGGAAGGAGAAGCTTTGGAAAGGCTTGTTGGAAATCTATCCTTTGAAGGCAGGGTTACTGTCAAGAGATGTAAAAGGCGGACTCGAGTTTTATGGCATTGACAAATCTGTAGGAGTTATGTCAAAAGTTGAGCTGAGTACCACTAGGTGAACCCCCCAGACATGGAACCCAAACAAATCAGGAGGCAATTATAAAATGCTCATATACACAATAAATACCGTATTGGCTCGGATATAACCATTGAGAGCATTTGCTCTGGAAAAAACCTTATCTTATAATCGGGTAAATACGGTACTGTCAGGTTTTATCTTAAGAATTTGATATTTTGTAGACAGATACAATTTCCCTGCTCAAATATATTGCTGAAATTGACTCTGTTTTGTAGATAGTCCAGTTCTTATTGTGTCTCTGAATTCCCTAGAATCGGTTCCTGACGATTAGAACGTTAGTGTTGAATATAGTGAAAAGGCTCTTAAAAATAAGCAATTTTGGTGCTTAGCTTGTAAAGTGGATTTATCACCATGGCAGCACTGTTCTGGTGAGTGCGCCATTTCATCACTATGGTGAGGAGACCCCTTTTCAAACATTGTACAATGATCACTTTTTATTTTAGTAAAACACATCAGTGGAATGACAATATGGGCATGACTGCCTTTCTGGGTGGTCTGGTCCCCTAGTTTTCATTCTTCTGAAATGAAATCTTTCGTCCTATGTTCCCATTTTAGCAGCCCAACATGTCTATTTAGGCTAGGCGATCTACGCTAAGTTGGTTCATCTGTTATTTTTAGAACAGACCCTATGAAACGGGCACTAGGTAAATAACTCGCTGTGCACTCTATGGGTTGATCTACAGCCCTCTAGGACTGGAGGTAGACCTCACCAACAGCTTCTTCTACGAATGGTTATTTCCTTCGCCCCAAACACAAACCTTAAATAATCAGTTAAATTCTGACTACAAACATGTATTATCGTGAAGTAGAACTAGCTGTTATGGTAAATGTGGTGCAGCTGGCCTGTACTAATACCACCCTTGCAATAGAAACTAAATGGAAGTTACTTACAGAAGTTGCGATTCTGTATAATTTTTTTTTTGCGTATATGGGACAATGTCAACAGAATATTAAATGTATGTGTGGGAGGTTCTTTTATTTTTACATCCAATGTTTTGGACCCTGTAGTGACTTTCTATATAACTTCTTTATCAATTCTTCTCATTTCTTTACAAAATTGTTCATTATTTCTTGTCATTGTTACAGTTTCCCTGTCTGTGGTGCAAGGTCTCAGCTTTCTATCCCCATTTTCTATGTAGTATGTAGTGGAAAACATGAATAAACTACTTGTTTGTTTAAGCTGTTGTGTTCATACTTTAGATGCTGCTTGGTATATTTTTCTGTTTTTTGGTCACTGCACTTTTTCAATGTGTTTTCTTACGCCTTTTCTTTTGCGAGTATGCATGTTATAGCTGTGTGTGTGTGTGAGGGGGAAGCTATTTTAACCACATACAGCTATTGGGGTAGAGAATATTTTAGTACGCTGCCCATCTGGGTCACTCCTGTGCCAGCCTCTGATTTCATATTGGCCATAAGTTTATACCTTATCTTCCTTTATTTGCTATTATAGCTGTGGGTTTGATTCTGCAGTGCCATGGAATCGTGTGGAAAGTAGTTTTCTCAGATATTGGCCATTGGTGTTACTGCTGTTGTGTCTACCTTTTACGCTTGGGGGTTCACGTGCGCATGTGCTCCTATGGAGGAGCCTCCACTGCCCCTGACACTTTAAAATGTAAAGACACCCACAAAAAAATAATGTTGGCAAGAATATATTATTTCATCCACAAATTTGTAAGCTGTATGTCAACTGGAAAAAACAGAAATCTGAAAAAATAAACTATTACGTATTAATAAATTACGTTTAAATAAATACCATTTACTGAACAGATATGGTGGTAATGCATAACCCCATCACTATATACTAAAGCAACTCACACAGAAGACAATTATACATTTAACTATTTATTAATCACTAATTCTAAGGCATCTAAATATCCAATACAATCCACAAGAGATTGTTATTTCACTAGAACTCATGTTATTATTCCCTCTAGCCAGGGGAGCCAAGCTTTGGTTGCCGCAGTCCAAAGAAGAGAAGCCTCTCAGATCCTTCAGGTCTAGTAGCGGCCTTGGTTGTTGTTGGTGGGGTAACGGTTTTACGCAAGATGTCATCAGCGAGGCAGAGGATGGATCTCTGAAGTCCAGGTGGTGCGAGGTTATTATACAAGCGGCAATTTATGGCTCCTTCTGATGGTGGTGGGGAGATGAATGGTTCCTGCAAGAGCTCTGCTTCCTTTACTACGCTCACAATATCTTTCTCTGCATGTTTTACATCATTCCTGTTGACAGCCAGCTCTTTTTGGATAGTAAAAAGAGTATTCCAGGTGGTATTCTGCTCTTCTCTTAACTTTTCATATTCTATTACAGCGCTCTGGGCCCTTTCATTAGAGATATTTAATTCTGATTTTAAATGTTCAATCATCTCCTCAGAGGCCTTGTGATCCGCTTTCAAATCATTGTAATCTTTAGTGATAGCTAGGCTGTACGAAGCTAGGTCTAAAAAAGCTTCCGGTCCTGTCCCCATTTGCGTCACCACCATCCGTACCTCCACTGTCTGCGATTCCAGCAGCGTCTCTATGTTCTTTCCAGATTGCATCTCCCTTCTATATCTCTCAAGCTCCTCCATGTTTGCTTTCAATTCTCTCTGTTGTTCTTCAATGCGCTGCTGTTGTTCCTGCAGTTGGGAAGTCAGTTGGTCGACTTCCCTCTTTAAAGATTCTGGGTCAAGAGCAGGACCATCCTGCTCTCCCACATCAAAATATAACTTTTCGAGAAAACATTTGCTGCTTCTCAGCTCCTTTCTGCATCGTGGGCACGATACTTTGGGGCTAGTGCAAAACCACTGAAAGATGCACTTTTGATGGAAAGTGTGCCCGCAACAAATCGCTGCCACGTCACAACTGTTATCCAAATAATCCATGCAAATACTGCATGTTGCCCAAAGGGGCATGGCTGCAGCTTTCCGTAATCTCTCTAGTCACGTTAGTCGCCTCTATTCACCTCTGCACTGTGAAGAAAAATGTGCACACGGAACTCTTGGATCCCTGCTACGACTCTTCTCATCTTTCTGATGTCATAGAGCAGCCATGACTGAGAAAGTTTAACCTCTAAACTGCTAATCAGTGAGTGTTTATGTGATTGAGATGGCATTTAAGGATTCTGTTTAAAAACATAGTGCAATGATGGATAGTATTTTGCTTTAAAGTGTGTCTGTTGTTGCAAAAATGACAAAGTGACATTGTTTTGTAGAGCATTAATGCCCACTTACACATTGTGCTAGCCAATCAGAAAATTAAATATTTACATTAAATATTTTTTAAAACACTGTTGGCACCTATGTATTTTTCACAACAGAAGGGTTAAATTGTCTGCCTTAATGAGCAGGGCATTTTTACAATATAGAACCAGAGCATTTTCTGTGTCTTTTGACCATTTCCCTTCTTATTTAGTATACAGACAGTATATATCAATCAAATGTTTGGGGTCACTTAGCTGTTTTCATGGAAAACAAGTACATTTCTACCTGTGCTAACAGGATTAGCTCCTGTACCATTGGAACATAGGAGTGATCAACAGCAATTAACAGATGTGGGAAAGGCTGAACTTAATGATGAGTGTCTTTTTTCAGCCTATGGAACTACATATATGTAACAATGTAACTCTTGGGTTTTTTCATTTTCCCTTTTGAATAATATTTCTCACTGTAGAATGAATATATAATGAATGTATAACCCTTTTTGCAGATTGATGGGCAGCAACAATCGCTTCTCTTAGATCCTGTAAACTCGTTGAGCAGGGCCCTCCTTGACTGTTGTCTATGTCGCAGTTGGACACCAGAGAGCCCCTCCCCCCGCCGCCAGTCCTGCCCCCTAATCCTGGGTAGTTTAGGCCCCCCAGTTAAAAAATAAAACTATTGTATACAGACGTGTGGATATTGAAAAAGTTGAATCGATAAGGCAATGGTTGAGTGACAAGAAAAAAAAAGGTTGTAGTTAATGTGTATATTCAGCAGAAGCTTCTTAACATGTTTATCACCGATATTACAAAATGTGTTATAGGAAAGCCATGGCTTTTTGCAGCTGATTCAAAGGTCTGCAGCAGGCTAGTCATTTTGTACTCAAAATGTTTGTTGAATGTAATGAGCACTAAAACAAAAAAAGAATGAATATATTGTAGACCTTTACATTCTGTGTTATTTTGCTTACTAGAAGCAGCTGCAGAGCTAAAGTGTACCCCCATCTCCACTTCTGCCACCAGTTTAGGCTGCAAAATCTCCGCCATAGAAATAAATATTTATTAAAAATTCATTTTTTTGTCAATGCTCTCAGGGGTCTTGTTAGACCTCCTGGAACTCTCTTGAGAGCCATGTGCACTGGATCACAGGAGATAAGTTCGGCCGAATGCACCTCCTACAAGAGAAGGGGCTCAGGGGCGACAAAGGCAGCAAATGCATAAGCAGGTATACTGATGAATCCTGCCATGGATTTGCAAGGCGGGGAAATGTAGCTGCGCAGCTATTTCTAGTCAATTCCTGGCTGTTTTGATCACATTTCAGAATGTGTCTATTCCACTTCACCATGTATAGAGTTTATAATTGAGGTGCCAAATATATCACTGTTACCCCTATCCATGTTTCCAGGCATCAAGTCATGTCCCACTTGTTGCCTGCACCCTGTCCCCTGGAGCAATTTCTGTGGACACCATGTGGATTCCCGCAACAAGCCCAGGCTTTTCTCTGGCATCCTGACAGGACCCACCTATACAAATCTGGGATCCGCCAGGGTACTGACAGACTTTCGCTGGTGGAAGGAGAAGCTTTGGAAAGGCTTGTTGGAAATCTATCCTTTGAAGGCAGGGTTACTGTCAAGAGATGTAAAAGGCGGACTCGAGTTTTATGGCATTGACAAATCTGTAGGAGTTATGTCAAAAGTTGAGCTGAGTACCACTAGGTGAACCCCCCAGACATGGAACCCAAACAAATCAGGAGGCAATTATAAAATGCTCATATACACAATAAATACCGTATTGGCTCGGATATAACCATTGAGAGCATTTGCTCTGGAAAAAACCTTATCTTATAATCGGGTAAATACGGTACTGTCAGGTTTTATCTTAAGAATTTGATATTTTGTAGACAGATACAATTTCCCTGCTCAAATATATTGCTGAAATTGACTCTGTTTTGTAGATAGTCCAGTTCTTATTGTGTCTCTGAATTCCCTAGAATCGGTTCCTGACGATTAGAACGTTAGTGTTGAATATAGTGAAAAGGCTCTTAAAAATAAGCAATTTTGGTGCTTAGCTTGTAAAGTGGATTTATCACCATGGCAGCACTGTTCTGGTGAGTGCGCCATTTCATCACTATGGTGAGGAGACCCCTTTTCAAACATTGTACAATGATCACTTTTTATTTTAGTAAAACACATCAGTGGAATGACAATATGGGCATGACTGCCTTTCTGGGTGGTCTGGTCCCCTAGTTTTCATTCTTCTGAAATGAAATCTTTCGTCCTATGTTCCCATTTTAGCAGCCCAACATGTCTATTTAGGCTAGGCGATCTACGCTAAGTTGGTTCATCTGTTATTTTTAGAACAGACCCTATGAAACGGGCACTAGGTAAATAACTCGCTGTGCACTCTATGGGTTGATCTACAGCCCTCTAGGACTGGAGGTAGACCTCACCAACAGCTTCTTCTACGAATGGTTATTTCCTTCGCCCCAAACACAAACCTTAAATAATCAGTTAAATTCTGACTACAAACATGTATTATCGTGAAGTAGAACTAGCTGTTATGGTAAATGTGGTGCAGCTGGCCTGTACTAATACCACCCTTGCAATAGAAACTAAATGGAAGTTACTTACAGAAGTTGCGATTCTGTATAATTTTTTTTTTGCGTATATGGGACAATGTCAACAGAATATTAAATGTATGTGTGGGAGGTTCTTTTATTTTTACATCCAATGTTTTGGACCCTGTAGTGACTTTCTATATAACTTCTTTATCAATTCTTCTCATTTCTTTACAAAATTGTTCATTATTTCTTGTCATTGTTACAGTTTCCCTGTCTGTGGTGCAAGGTCTCAGCTTTCTATCCCCATTTTCTATGTAGTATGTAGTGGAAAACATGAATAAACTACTTGTTTGTTTAAGCTGTTGTGTTCATACTTTAGATGCTGCTTGGTATATTTTTCTGTTTTTTGGTCACTGCACTTTTTCAATGTGTTTTCTTACGCCTTTTCTTTTGCGAGTATGCATGTTATAGCTGTGTGTGTGTGTGAGGGGGAAGCTATTTTAACCACATACAGCTATTGGGGTAGAGAATATTTTAGTACGCTGCCCATCTGGGTCACTCCTGTGCCAGCCTCTGATTTCATATTGGCCATAAGTTTATACCTTATCTTCCTTTATTTGCTATTATAGCTGTGGGTTTGATTCTGCAGTGCCATGGAATCGTGTGGAAAGTAGTTTTCTCAGATATTGGCCATTGGTGTTACTGCTGTTGTGTCTACCTTTTACGCTTGGGGGTTCACGTGCGCATGTGCTCCTATGGAGGAGCCTCCACTGCCCCTGACACTTTAAAATGTAAAGACACCCACAAAAAAATAATGTTGGCAAGAATATATTATTTCATCCACAAATTTGTAAGCTGTATGTCAACTGGAAAAAACAGAAATCTGAAAAAATAAACTATTACGTATTAATAAATTACGTTTAAATAAATACCATTTACTGAACAGATATGGTGGTAATGCATAACCCCATCACTATATACTAAAGCAACTCACACAGAAGACAATTATACATTTAACTATTTATTAATCACTAATTCTAAGGCATCTAAATATCCAATACAATCCACAAGAGATTGTTATTTCACTAGAACTCATGTTATTATTCCCTCTAGCCAGGGGAGCCAAGCTTTGGTTGCCGCAGTCCAAAGAAGAGAAGCCTCTCAGATCCTTCAGGTCTAGTAGCGGCCTTGGTTGTTGTTGGTGGGGTAACGGTTTTACGCAAGATGTCATCAGCGAGGCAGAGGATGGATCTCTGAAGTCCAGGTGGTGCGAGGTTATTATACAAGCGGCAATTTATGGCTCCTTCTGATGGTGGTGGGGAGATGAATGGTTCCTGCAAGGGCTCTGCTTCCTTTACTACGCTCACAATATCTTTCTCTGCATGTTTTACATCATTCCTGTTGACAGCCAGCTCTTTTTGGATAGTAATAAGAGTATTCCAGGTGGTATTCTGCTCTTCTCTTAACTTTTCATATTCTATTACAGCGCTCTGGGCCCTTTCATTAGAGATATTTAATTCTGATTTTAAATGTTCAATCATCTCCTCAGAGGCCTTGTGATCCGCTTTCAAATCATTGTAATCTTTAGTGATAGCTAGGCTGTACGAAGCTAGGTCTAAAAAAGCTTCCGGTCCTGTCCCCATTTGCGTCACCACCATCCGTACCTCCACTGTCTGCGATTCCAGCAGCGTCTCTATGTTCTTTCCAGATTGCATCTCCCTTCTATATCTCTCAAGCTCCTCCATGTTTGCTTTCAATTCTCTCTGTTGTTCTTCAATGCGCTGCTGTTGTTCCTGCAGTTGGGAAGTCAGTTGGTCGACTTCCCTCTTTAAAGATTCTGGGTCAAGAGCAGGACCATCCTGCTCTCCCACATCAAAATATAACTTTTCGAGAAAACATTTGCTGCTTCTCAGCTCCTTTCTGCATCGTGGGCACGATACTTTGGGGCTAGTGCAAAACCACTGAAAGATGCACTTTTGATGGAAAGTGTGCCCGCAACAAATCGCTGCCACGTCACAACTGTTATCCAAATAATCCATGCAAATACTGCATGTTGCCCAAAGGGGCATGGCTGCAGCTTTCCGTAATCTCTCTAGTCACGTTAGTCGCCTCTATTCACCTCTGCACTGTGAAGAAAAATGTGCACACGGAACTCTTGGATCCCTGCTACGACTCTTCTCATCTTTCTGATGTCATAGAGCAGCCATGACTGAGAAAGTTTAACCTCTAAACTGCTAATCAGTGAGTGTTTATGTGATTGAGATGGCATTTAAGGATTCTGTTTAAAAACATAGTGCAATGATGGATAGTATTTTGCTTTAAAGTGTGTCTGTTGTTGCAAAAATGACAAAGTGACATTGTTTTGTAGAGCATTAATGCCCACTTACACATTGTGCTAGCCAATCAGAAAATTAAATATTTACATTAAATATTTTTTAAAACACTGTTGGCACCTATGTATTTTTCACAACAGAAGGGTTAAATTGTCTGCCTTAATGAGCAGGGCATTTTTACAATATAGAACCAGAGCATTTTCTGTGTCTTTTGACCATTTCCCTTCTTATTTAGTATACAGACAGTATATATCAATCAAATGTTTGGGGTCACTTAGCTGTTTTCATGGAAAACAAGTACATTTCTACCTGTGCTAACAGGATTAGCTCCTGTACCATTGGAACATAGGAGTGATCAACAGCAATTAACAGATGTGGGAAAGGCTGAACTTAATGATGAGTGTCTTTTTTCAGCCTATGGAACTACATATATGTAACAATGTAACTCTTGGGTTTTTTCATTTTCCCTTTTGAATAATATTTCTCACTGTAGAATGAATATATAATGAATGTATAACCCTTTTTGCAGATTGATGGGCAGCAACAATCGCTTCTCTTAGATCCTGTAAACTCGTTGAGCAGGGCCCTCCTTGACTGTTGTCTATGTCGCAGTTGGACACCAGAGAGCCCCTCCCCCCGCCGCCAGTCCTGCCCCCTAATCCTGGGTAGTTTAGGCCCCCCAGTTAAAAAATAAAACTATTGTATACAGACGTGTGGATATTGAAAAAGTTGAATCGATAAGGCAATGGTTGAGTGACAAGAAAAAAAAAGGTTGTAGTTAATGTGTATATTCAGCAGAAGCTTCTTAACATGTTTATCACCGATATTACAAAATGTGTTATAGGAAAGCCATGGCTTTTTGCAGCTGATTCAAAGGTCTGCAGCAGGCTAGTCATTTTGTACTCAAAATGTTTGTTGAATGTAATGAGCACTAAAACAAAAAAAGAATGAATATATTGTAGACCTTTACATTCTGTGTTATTTTGCTTACTAGAAGCAGCTGCAGAGCTAAAGTGTACCCCATCTCCACTTCTGCCACCAGTTTAGGCTGCAAAATCTCCGCCATAGAAATAAATATTTATTAAAAATTCATTTTTTTGTCAATGCTCTCAGGGGTCTTGTTAGACCTCCTGGAACTCTCTTGAGAGCCATGTGCACTGGATCACAGGAGATAAGTTCGGCCGAATGCACCTCCTACAAGAGAAGGGGCTCAGGGGCGACAAAGGCAGCAAATGCATAAGCAGGTATACTGATGAATCCTGCCATGGATTTGCAAGGCGGGGAAATGTAGCTGCGCAGCTATTTCTAGTCAATTCCTGGCTGTTTTGATCACATTTCAGAATGTGTCTATTCCACTTCACCATGTATAGAGTTTATAATTGAGGTGCCAAATATATCACTGTTACCCCTATCCATGTTTCCAGGCATCAAGTCATGTCCCACTTGTTGCCTGCACCCTGTCCCCTGGAGCAATTTCTGTGGACACCATGTGGATTCCCGCAACAAGCCCAGGCTTTTCTCTGGCATCCTGACAGGACCCACCTATACAAATCTGGGATCCGCCAGGGTACTGACAGACTTTCGCTGGTGGAAGGAGAAGCTTTGGAAAGGCTTGTTGGAAATCTATCCTTTGAAGGCAGGGTTACTGTCAAGAGATGTAAAAGGCGGACTCGAGTTTTATGGCATTGACAAATCTGTAGGAGTTATGTCAAAAGTTGAGCTGAGTACCACTAGGTGAACCCCCCAGACATGGAACCCAAACAAATCAGGAGGCAATTATAAAATGCTCATATACACAATAAATACCGTATTGGCTCGGATATAACCATTGAGAGCATTTGCTCTGGAAAAAACCTTATCTTATAATCGGGTAAATACGGTACTGTCAGGTTTTATCTTAAGAATTTGATATTTTGTAGACAGATACAATTTCCCTGCTCAAATATATTGCTGAAATTGACTCTGTTTTGTAGATAGTCCAGTTCTTATTGTGTCTCTGAATTCCCTAGAATCGGTTCCTGACGATTAGAACGTTAGTGTTGAATATAGTGAAAAGGCTCTTAAAAATAAGCAATTTTGGTGCTTAGATTGTAAAGTGGATTTATCACCATGGCAGCACTGTTCTGGTGAGTGCGCCATTTCATCACTATGGTGAGGAGACCCCTTTTCAAACATTGTACAATGATCACTTTTTATTTTAGTAAAACACATCAGTGGAATGACAATATGGGCATGACTGCCTTTCTGGGTGGTCTGGTCCCCTAGTTTTCATTCTTCTGAAATGAAATCTTTCGTCCTATGTTCCCATTTTAGCAGCCCAACATGTCTATTTAGGCTAGGCGATCTACGCTAAGTTGGTTCATCTGTTATTTTTAGAACAGACCCTATGAAACGGGCACTAGGTAAATAACTCGCTGTGCACTCTATGGGTTGATCTACAGCCCTCTAGGACTGGAGGTAGACCTCACCAACAGCTTCTTCTACGAATGGTTATTTCCTTCGCCCCAAACACAAACCTTAAATAATCAGTTAAATTCTGACTACAAACATGTATTATCGTGAAGTAGAACTAGCTGTTATGGTAAATGTGGTGCAGCTGGCCTGTACTAATACCACCCTTGCAATAGAAACTAAATGGAAGTTACTTACAGAAGTTGCGATTCTGTATAATTTTTTTTTTGCGTATATGGGACAATGTCAACAGAATATTAAATGTATGTGTGGGAGGTTCTTTTATTTTTACATCCAATGTTTTGGACCCTGTAGTGACTTTCTATATAACTTCTTTATCAATTCTTCTCATTTCTTTACAAAATTGTTCATTATTTCTTGTCATTGTTACAGTTTCCCTGTCTGTGGTGCAAGGTCTCAGCTTTCTATCCCCATTTTCTATGTAGTATGTAGTGGAAAACATGAATAAACTACTTGTTTGTTTAAGCTGTTGTGTTCATACTTTAGATGCTGCTTGGTATATTTTTCTGTTTTTTGGTCACTGCACTTTTTCAATGTGTTTTCTTACGCCTTTTCTTTTGCGAGTATGCATGTTATAGCTGTGTGTGTGTGTGAGGGGGAAGCTATTTTAACCACATACAGCTATTGGGGTAGAGAATATTTTAGTACGCTGCCCATCTGGGTCACTCCTGTGCCAGCCTCTGATTTCATATTGGCCATAAGTTTATACCTTATCTTCCTTTATTTGCTATTATAGCTGTGGGTTTGATTCTGCAGTGCCATGGAATCGTGTGGAAAGTAGTTTTCTCAGATATTGGCCATTGGTGTTACTGCTGTTGTGTCTACCTTTTACGCTTGGGGGTTCACGTGCGCATGTGCTCCTATGGAGGAGCCTCCACTGCCCCTGACACTTTAAAATGTAAAGACACCCACAAAAAAATAATGTTGGCAAGAATATATTATTTCATCCACAAATTTGTAAGCTGTATGTCAACTGGAAAAAACAGAAATCTGAAAAAATAAACTATTACGTATTAATAAATTACGTTTAAATAAATACCATTTACTGAACAGATATGGTGGTAATGCATAACCCCATCACTATATACTAAAGCAACTCACACAGAAGACAATTATACATTTAACTATTTATTAATCACTAATTCTAAGGCATCTAAATATCCAATACAATCCACAAGAGATTGTTATTTCACTAGAACTCATGTTATTATTCCCTCTAGCCAGGGGAGCCAAGCTTTGGTTGCCGCAGTCCAAAGAAGAGAAGCCTCTCAGATCCTTCAGGTCTAGTAGCGGCCTTGGTTGTTGTTGGTGGGGTAACGGTTTTACGCAAGATGTCATCAGCGAGGCAGAGGATGGATCTCTGAAGTCCAGGTGGTGCGAGGTTATTATACAAGCGGCAATTTATGGCTCCTTCTGATGGTGGTGGGGAGATGAATGGTTCCTGCAAGAGCTCTGCTTCCTTTACTACGCTCACAATATCTTTCTCTGCATGTTTTACATCATTCCTGTTGACAGCCAGCTCTTTTTGGATAGTAAAAAGAGTATTCCAGGTGGTATTCTGCTCTTCTCTTAACTTTTCATATTCTATTACAGCGCTCTGGGCCCTTTCATTAGAGATATTTAATTCTGATTTTAAATGTTCAATCATCTCCTCAGAGGCCTTGTGATCCGCTTTCAAATCATTGTAATCTTTAGTGATAGCTAGGCTGTACGAAGCTAGGTCTAAAAAAGCTTCCGGTCCTGTCCCCATTTGCGTCACCACCATCCGTACCTCCACTGTCTGCGATTCCAGCAGCGTCTCTATGTTCTTTCCAGATTGCATCTCCCTTCTATATCTCTCAAGCTCCTCCATGTTTGCTTTCAATTCTCTCTGTTGTTCTTCAATGCGCTGCTGTTGTTCCTGCAGTTGGGAAGTCAGTTGGTCGACTTCCCTCTTTAAAGATTCTGGGTCAAGAGCAGGACCATCCTGCTCTCCCACATCAAAATATAACTTTTCGAGAAAACATTTGCTGCTTCTCAGCTCCTTTCTGCATCGTGGGCACGATACTTTGGGGCTAGTGCAAAACCACTGAAAGATGCACTTTTGATGGAAAGTGTGCCCGCAACAAATCGCTGCCACGTCACAACTGTTATCCAAATAATCCATGCAAATACTGCATGTTGCCCAAAGGGGCATGGCTGCAGCTTTCCGTAATCTCTCTAGTCACGTTAGTCGCCTCTATTCACCTCTGCACTGTGAAGAAAAATGTGCACACGGAACTCTTGGATCCCTGCTACGACTCTTCTCATCTTTCTGATGTCATAGAGCAGCCATGACTGAGAAAGTTTAACCTCTAAACTGCTAATCAGTGAGTGTTTATGTGATTGAGATGGCATTTAAGGATTCTGTTTAAAAACATAGTGCAATGATGGATAGTATTTTGCTTTAAAGTGTGTCTGTTGTTGCAAAAATGACAAAGTGACATTGTTTTGTAGAGCATTAATGCCCACTTACACATTGTGCTAGCCAATCAGAAAATTAAATATTTACATTAAATATTTTTTAAAACACTGTTGGCACCTATGTATTTTTCACAACAGAAGGGTTAAATTGTCTGCCTTAATGAGCAGGGCATTTTTACAATATAGAACCAGAGCATTTTCTGTGTCTTTTGACCATTTCCCTTCTTATTTAGTATACAGACAGTATATATCAATCAAATGTTTGGGGTCACTTAGCTGTTTTCATGGAAAACAAGTACATTTCTACCTGTGCTAACAGGATTAGCTCCTGTACCATTGGAACATAGGAGTGATCAACAGCAATTAACAGATGTGGGAAAGGCTGAACTTAATGATGAGTGTCTTTTTTCAGCCTATGGAACTACATATATGTAACAATGTAACTCTTGGGTTTTTTCATTTTCCCTTTTGAATAATATTTCTCACTGTAGAATGAATATATAATGAATGTATAACCCTTTTTGCAGATTGATGGGCAGCAACAATCGCTTCTCTTAGATCCTGTAAACTCGTTGAGCAGGGCCCTCCTTGACTGTTGTCTATGTCGCAGTTGGACACCAGAGAGCCCCTCCCCCCGCCGCCAGTCCTGCCCCCTAATCCTGGGTAGTTTAGGCCCCCCAGTTAAAAAATAAAACTATTGTATACAGACGTGTGGATATTGAAAAAGTTGAATCGATAAGGCAATGGTTGAGTGACAAGAAAAAAAAAGGTTGTAGTTAATGTGTATATTCAGCAGAAGCTTCTTAACATGTTTATCACCGATATTACAAAATGTGTTATAGGAAAGCCATGGCTTTTTGCAGCTGATTCAAAGGTCTGCAGCAGGCTAGTCATTTTGTACTCAAAATGTTTGTTGAATGTAATGAGCACTAAAACAAAAAAAGAATGAATATATTGTAGACCTTTACATTCTGTGTTATTTTGCTTACTAGAAGCAGCTGCAGAGCTAAAGTGTACCCCCATCTCCACTTCTGCCACCAGTTTAGGCTGCAAAATCTCCGCCATAGAAATAAATATTTATTAAAAATTCATTTTTTTGTCAATGCTCTCAGGGGTCTTGTTAGACCTCCTGGAACTCTCTTGAGAGCCATGTGCACTGGATCACAGGAGATAAGTTCGGCCGAATGCACCTCCTACAAGAGAAGGGGCTCAGGGGCGACAAAGGCAGCAAATGCATAAGCAGGTATACTGATGAATCCTGCCATGGATTTGCAAGGCGGGGAAATGTAGCTGCGCAGCTATTTCTAGTCAATTCCTGGCTGTTTTGATCACATTTCAGAATGTGTCTATTCCACTTCACCATGTATAGAGTTTATAATTGAGGTGCCAAATATATCACTGTTACCCCTATCCATGTTTCCAGGCATCAAGTCATGTCCCACTTGTTGCCTGCACCCTGTCCCCTGGAGCAATTTCTGTGGACACCATGTGGATTCCCGCAACAAGCCCAGGCTTTTCTCTGGCATCCTGACAGGACCCACCTATACAAATCTGGGATCCGCCAGGGTACTGACAGACTTTCGCTGGTGGAAGGAGAAGCTTTGGAAAGGCTTGTTGGAAATCTATCCTTTGAAGGCAGGGTTACTGTCAAGAGATGTAAAAGGCGGACTCGAGTTTTATGGCATTGACAAATCTGTAGGAGTTATGTCAAAAGTTGAGCTGAGTACCACTAGGTGAACCCCCCAGACATGGAACCCAAACAAATCAGGAGGCAATTATAAAATGCTCATATACACAATAAATACCGTATTGGCTCGGATATAACCATTGAGAGCATTTGCTCTGGAAAAAACCTTATCTTATAATCGGGTAAATACGGTACTGTCAGGTTTTATCTTAAGAATTTGATATTTTGTAGACAGATACAATTTCCCTGCTCAAATATATTGCTGAAATTGACTCTGTTTTGTAGATAGTCCAGTTCTTATTGTGTCTCTGAATTCCCTAGAATCGGTTCCTGACGATTAGAACGTTAGTGTTGAATATAGTGAAAAGGCTCTTAAAAATAAGCAATTTTGGTGCTTAGATTGTAAAGTGGATTTATCACCATGGCAGCACTGTTCTGGTGAGTGCGCCATTTCATCACTATGGTGAGGAGACCCCTTTTCAAACATTGTACAATGATCACTTTTTATTTTAGTAAAACACATCAGTGGAATGACAATATGGGCATGACTGCCTTTCTGGGTGGTCTGGTCCCCTAGTTTTCATTCTTCTGAAATGAAATCTTTCGTCCTATGTTCCCATTTTAGCAGCCCAACATGTCTATTTAGGCTAGGCGATCTACGCTAAGTTGGTTCATCTGTTATTTTTAGAACAGACCCTATGAAACGGGCACTAGGTAAATAACTCGCTGTGCACTCTATGGGTTGATCTACAGCCCTCTAGGACTGGAGGTAGACCTCACCAACAGCTTCTTCTACGAATGGTTATTTCCTTCGCCCCAAACACAAACCTTAAATAATCAGTTAAATTCTGACTACAAACATGTATTATCGTGAAGTAGAACTAGCTGTTATGGTAAATGTGGTGCAGCTGGCCTGTACTAATACCACCCTTGCAATAGAAACTAAATGGAAGTTACTTACAGAAGTTGCGATTCTGTATAATTTTTTTTTTGCGTATATGGGACAATGTCAACAGAATATTAAATGTATGTGTGGGAGGTTCTTTTATTTTTACATCCAATGTTTTGGACCCTGTAGTGACTTTCTATATAACTTCTTTATCAATTCTTCTCATTTCTTTACAAAATTGTTCATTATTTCTTGTCATTGTTACAGTTTCCCTGTCTGTGGTGCAAGGTCTCAGCTTTCTATCCCCATTTTCTATGTAGTATGTAGTGGAAAACATGAATAAACTACTTGTTTGTTTAAGCTGTTGTGTTCATACTTTAGATGCTGCTTGGTATATTTTTCTGTTTTTTGGTCACTGCACTTTTTCAATGTGTTTTCTTACGCCTTTTCTTTTGCGAGTATGCATGTTATAGCTGTGTGTGTGTGTGAGGGGGAAGCTATTTTAACCACATACAGCTATTGGGGTAGAGAATATTTTAGTACGCTGCCCATCTGGGTCACTCCTGTGCCAGCCTCTGATTTCATATTGGCCATAAGTTTATACCTTATCTTCCTTTATTTGCTATTATAGCTGTGGGTTTGATTCTGCAGTGCCATGGAATCGTGTGGAAAGTAGTTTTCTCAGATATTGGCCATTGGTGTTACTGCTGTTGTGTCTACCTTTTACGCTTGGGGGTTCACGTGCGCATGTGCTCCTATGGAGGAGCCTCCACTGCCCCTGACACTTTAAAATGTAAAGACACCCACAAAAAAATAATGTTGGCAAGAATATATTATTTCATCCACAAATTTGTAAGCTGTATGTCAACTGGAAAAAACAGAAATCTGAAAAAATAAACTATTACGTATTAATAAATTACGTTTAAATAAATACCATTTACTGAACAGATATGGTGGTAATGCATAACCCCATCACTATATACTAAAGCAACTCACACAGAAGACAATTATACATTTAACTATTTATTAATCACTAATTCTAAGGCATCTAAATATCCAATACAATCCACAAGAGATTGTTATTTCACTAGAACTCATGTTATTATTCCCTCTAGCCAGGGGAGCCAAGCTTTGGTTGCCGCAGTCCAAAGAAGAGAAGCCTCTCAGATCCTTCAGGTCTAGTAGCGGCCTTGGTTGTTGTTGGTGGGGTAACGGTTTTACGCAAGATGTCATCAGCGAGGCAGAGGATGGATCTCTGAAGTCCAGGTGGTGCGAGGTTATTATACAAGCGGCAATTTATGGCTCCTTCTGATGGTGGTGGGGAGATGAATGGTTCCTGCAAGAGCTCTGCTTCCTTTACTACGCTCACAATATCTTTCTCTGCATGTTTTACATCATTCCTGTTGACAGCCAGCTCTTTTTGGATAGTAATAAGAGTATTCCAGGTGGTATTCTGCTCTTCTCTTAACTTTTCATATTCTATTACAGCGCTCTGGGCCCTTTCATTAGAGATATTTAATTCTGATTTTAAATGTTCAATCATCTCCTCAGAGGCCTTGTGATCCGCTTTCAAATCATTGTAATCTTTAGTGATAGCTAGGCTGTACGAAGCTAGGTCTAAAAAAGCTTCCGGTCCTGTCCCCATTTGCGTCACCACCATCCGTACCTCCACTGTCTGCGATTCCAGCAGCGTCTCTATGTTCTTTCCAGATTGCATCTCCCTTCTATATCTCTCAAGCTCCTCCATGTTTGCTTTCAATTCTCTCTGTTGTTCTTCAATGCGCTGCTGTTGTTCCTGCAGTTGGGAAGTCAGTTGGTCGACTTCCCTCTTTAAAGATTCTGGGTCAAGAGCAGGACCATCCTGCTCTCCCACATCAAAATATAACTTTTCGAGAAAACATTTGCTGCTTCTCAGCTCCTTTCTGCATCGTGGGCACGATACTTTGGGGCTAGTGCAAAACCACTGAAAGATGCACTTTTGATGGAAAGTGTGCCCGCAACAAATCGCTGCCACGTCACAACTGTTATCCAAATAATCCATGCAAATACTGCATGTTGCCCAAAGGGGCATGGCTGCAGCTTTCCGTAATCTCTCTAGTCACGTTAGTCGCCTCTATTCACCTCTGCACTGTGAAGAAAAATGTGCACACGGAACTCTTGGATCCCTGCTACGACTCTTCTCATCTTTCTGATGTCATAGAGCAGCCATGACTGAGAAAGTTTAACCTCTAAACTGCTAATCAGTGAGTGTTTATGTGATTGAGATGGCATTTAAGGATTCTGTTTAAAAACATAGTGCAATGATGGATATTATTTTGCTTTAAAGTGTGTCTGTTGTTGCAAAAATGACAAAGTGACATTGTTTTGTAGAGCATTAATGCCCACTTACACATTGTGCTAGCCAATCAGAAAATTTAATATTTACATTAAATATTTTTTAAAACACTGTTGGCACCTATGTATTTTTCACAACAGAAGGGTTAAATTGTCTGCCTTAATGAGCAGGGCATTTTTACAATATAGAACCAGAGCATTTTCTGTGTCTTTTGACCATTTCCCTTCTTATTTAGTATACAGACAGTATATATCAATCAAATGTTTGGGGTCACTTAGCTGTTTTCATGGAAAACAAGTACATTTCTACCTGTGCTAACAGGATTAGCTCCTGTACCATTGGAACATAGGAGTGATCAACATCAATTAACAGATGTGGGAAAGGCTGAACTTAATGATGAGTGTCTTTTTTCAGCCTATGGAACTACATATATGTAACAATGTAACTCTTGGGTTTTTTCATTTTCCCTTTTGAATAATATTTCTCACTGTAGAATGAATATATAATGAATGTATAACCCTTTTTGCAGATTGATGGGCAGCAACAATCGCTTCTCTTAGATCCTGTAAACTCGTTGAGCAGGGCCCTCCTTGCCTGTTGTCTATTTCGCAGTTGGACACCAGAGAGCCCCTCCCCCCGCCGCCAGTCCTGCCCCCTAATCCTGGGTAGTTTAGGCCCCACATAAAAAAATAAAACTATTGTATGCAGACGTGTGGATATTGAAATAGTTGAATCGATAAGGCAATGGTTGAGTGACAAGAAAAAAAAGGTTGTAGTTAATGTGTATATTCAGCAGAAGCTTCTTAACATGTTTATCACCGATATTACAAAATGTGTTATAGGAAAGCAATGGAAAGGCTTGTTGGAAATCTATCCTTTGAAGGCAGGGTTACTGTCAAGAGATGTAAAAGGCGGACTCGAGTTTTATGGCATTGACAAATCTGTAGGAGTTATGTCAAAAGTTGAGCCGAGTACCACTAGGTGAACCCCCCAGACATGGAACCCAAACAAATCAGGAGGCAATTATAAAATGCTAATATACACAATATATACCGTATTGGCTCGGATATAGGCCGCACCCTAAAAGTTTGGTGCTTTTTTAAAGAAAAAGTTTTGTAATAGATATGCTGCCATTCTGTCCCCCCCACCCCCGAGATATGCTGCCACTCTGTCCTCCCCTCCCTCTCGAGATATGCTGCCACTCTGTCCTCCCCTCCCTCTCGAGATATGCTGCCACTCTGTCCCCCCCCCGACTTACCAGAGCAGACTCCCGATTGTCTTGCGGGGCCGGCGGGGGACATCTACATACAACTCAGCGGAAGTGCCGGCATCGGAAGTTGTATACGCGTATTGCGTAGATGTCCCACGCAGAGGGGCAGAGGTAAAACGCATCGTGCGGACGTTCACCGGCTGCGGGGATGCGCTAGACCCCGAATAAAAGTGCGGCCTATATTCGAGCCAATACGGTATATTGTATATATATTATATATATATATATATGAAATGTATGTATATATGTATGTGTATATATATGTATACATACATACATACATACATACATACATATACATACATACATACATATATATATGTATGAAATGTATGTATATATGTATATGTGTATATACACATGCTATTTCAACCTGATGATGCAAGTCTTGTATCTCTGGTGACTATAGGCAGAAGGAAGCAACTTCTGGCGGGTGTACCCAGTTGGGGTACAGGTCATTCTAGTCACAATATGTATATATACTGTTGCAAGATCCTCCCATGTAGTTCTGGGCTGATTCCCCACAGTTCTCATGATCACTGAAACTCCACTAGGTGAGATCTTGCATGGATCCCCAGACCGAGGGAGATTGACAGTTATTTCTTCCATTTGTGAATAATCGCACCAACTGTTGTCACCTTCTCACCAAGCTGCTTGGCAATGATCTTGTAGCCCGTTCCAGCCTTGTGTAGGTCTACAATCTTTTCGCTGACATCCTTGGACAGCTCTTTGGTCTTGGCCATGGTGGAGAGTTTAGAATCATTATGATTAAGCATTTCCTTGTGCGAAACGTGTTAACCATCTAGCCTGTGTTTCTACCGTGCCTGTTTATGTACACTCTTGTTTTGATTTTATGGTCTATGGACTTGATTACATTTTGATACCTGCCTCCCAGTTATGCACATCTGCCCCACGGCTTGCTACTCTGCCTCAATGATATGCCTTTTAACCCCCACTATGCCCCCCCCCCCAGAAATGCCTTTTAACCAAGGTCACGTCACACCGGCTCTCCGTCATAGAATCCCCCAGAGGAAGTGCCGGCAGCAGTTGAGGTTACCAGAGAGGAGGTATGCCTGGATGCTACACACGATTGTGTAATGACATAGAAGTATGATTTAAATAAATATCAGACTACCTCGACGGAACAGGATTTATTCATTAATTGAAAATATAGAACGGTGGCTTAAGATTTGGTAAATAAGAGTACTCCATGTAAAAGTATTGGTCTTGAATATGGGCTAGTGGTTAATTTTTGTACCCACTTTAGACCCGTAAATATTATATAGTAGTTTGATATACTTCCTATAACTAACTATACATTATGATAGTTAGTGCATTATTTTAATTGGCAGTGGTTATCAAGTGTATTAAAATAACTAATATGTGAATTTCAACAGGCATAGACCTAGTTTCGAACCATTAGATCTAATCAGGTAAAATGTATGTTTGTTTTGAGTTTCCCCAGTATTTATCACTCTATTATATATTATAGGTTAACAGTTTATTGCATCAAGTTTTTTTCCATCTTCACAACTAAAACCTGAAATATTTTTTCTACTTACCTTTATGTTTATAATGGAGTGGAGTCCAATGATACTCTGCTATAATAATGTTAATTAACACTATATTGGTATATAACACTATCCAATTATTATTTCGATTTGCCCTTACACTAAGATTAATATTAACACATATATATATATATATATATATATATATATATATATATATATATATATATATATATATGAGCTTTTGACTTCTTATAAGATATCACATCATTACGCACAATCATATTAGGACATTCCATTGAGATTTTTCCCGTCGGCATACAACTATAAGACACTTACTATATAGTGTATACAAACTATACGTCTGAGTATCGGCCGCATAGGCGACGTCACACACTTGCGCACAAGGTTGCTGCACACGCCGAGTCCGGTTATCTCGAGCACTACAGGTGTGGTAAGGTTCTGCTATTTAACTTTTTTAATGGTACATAGTATAAATGTTATACACACTTTTCCTCTGTCATGTCCTGATGAGTCTATAAATAAAAAGACTGAAACGTTGACCAGAAAAACTGAGTTTCGTGGAATTATTTAAAACAAGCCCCATGAGCGCCGGTAACTACTTTTGATGTATGTATATGTATCTATATCTATATACATACAAAAAAATATTGCAGCAAATGCCAGGTTTAGAGATAGTTCTGATGTTTTTTTAACATATGTAATGCATGAATAAAAGGGAGATTGACGTGTCATAAAAACAAAAAACTCACAAAGATGATTTTATTGTTCCTTCAAAGGATATTTTTCTACATGTGGAGGCTACACAAAAATGTACACGATGCTCAAATTTTTTAAACCAATGTATGTTACTTACACATTTTACTAAACACAACTCTTATCAACTCCACTTGAGCAGAACAAAACCCTTGCACTCATTTGCGCTCAAAAACATTTAGATTGTTCCTTCGCAAAATGAGAGCAGAGATACTTTTCCATTTTCTTACTCCACATCATCTTCAGTTAAGTTCTGAGAACTCACAATTCTCTGCAAGACCAAGAAAAAAACATCTGTTAAGGTAAAATACATGAATAAATCAAAATTTTTAACTAGTATTTTTAGAAAAATATACTGTATTATTTTTGTAAAGCCAGGTGAAGGAATTTAAGTGTAACTCAAATGACTGAGCATATTTATTATCAATTTTAATATACAGTTCTGCAGCACCATTTCAAGCACAATTCATTACAGAAGAAAAAGGGAAACGGTATATTTGAACATTGATAAATTACACACTGTTACATTTACATGATGTCCCAATAATGGACACGAGCCCCGCAAACAAACACAATAAGAGGTATCTTATCTGCTCTGGTCATGGAGTAAACACTAACAGGGGTGACCCCGAGATCACAATATGAGAGCATTTTTAACCAATGACGTATCAGATACCAGCATCATGGTGGACACCTGGAAGGCTGAGCATCATGTGAATTGTTATTCAAAACTATAGATAATGCATGTTATTGTGTAATTTACCTGGCTGAGGCTCTGATATAGATAATGCATGTTACTGTGCAATATAACCTGGCTAGGCCTCTGATATAGATAATGCATGTTACTGTGTGATATTACCTGGCTGGGGCCAGTAGCATGGATTAGTACCAGTGTTAAGACTGCCTTTGCTGTTGTATTAGATTAGTTTAAATATTTTTTTTAGTAAACTGGTTTGGTTAAATTCAATGTGTTGGTTATTTTTAATATGCATGACTGAGCTGAGAAAAATGAAGCATGTTTTATGTGGCGATGCGAGCGCGGCATTGTAAAGTGCAATTGCTTGTGTCCCTCTTTCACATTTTTAAATGTTGGGAGGTATGATATAGTACTATAGCAGGGCTCAAAAAAACCCAGGCGATAGGTTGCCTAGGGTTTTGCAGGGCATAGGGAATTGGATTGGAGGGGGAGAAAATAAGCTGACCCAGGCAGCAGTGGTGCGTAAAGCCCAGATGTGCTCATATCCAGGGCTTGAACAAGTTCTATAACAAAAACTATTATTTTCACTAGTCCAGTATAGGATGCATTTTGGTACAGACAACTTCCTACACCAACGCATTTGGGCCTCTGACGAAACGCCTGCCATGTTATAACTGAAGCATTGGAGACTTTTTTTTTTCAGTGTCTTTTATATTGACTGTGGTTTATGACTCTGCATTTACTAGCTGTTCAGGTAAGGGGAGAGTGGTCTCCATTCAGACAGGAGGATCCAGGTCCCATGCATTGCTGCGGGGGATCTGGATCTTAGTCTCATAGTCAGACCTATTTGATTATAAGACGACCCCGATTATAAGACGAGGGGCATTTTTCAGAGCATTTGCTCTGGAAAAAACCTTGTCTTATAATCGAGCAAATACAGTAGTTCAATTTATTCCTACAGAAAGTAAAGTGCCAGGAAACAGATGACTGAAAACACACACACACCAGGACAAGCTCTGCCACACCGACACCCAAACACACACAAGGACAGGCTCTGCCACACCGACACCCAGACCAGGACAGGCACTGCCACACCAGGACAGGCAAAGCCACTAACACTGCTTTGTCATTAACCCCCTTTTATATTTTTGTCCCTTGTGTATTAATGCCCCAGCCATTTAGTATTGATTCATGTGTTCCGCTCCACAACCTTGTGTATTGCCCCCAGGCCCGGACTGGCCATCGGGCATTTGCCCAGTGGGCCGGGCCGGGCCAGCCCAGGCCGCGGCAGGGCAGGATTGACTTAGGGGCTAATGGAGCTGCAGCTCCAGGCCCCTACCTTAAAATAGGCCCAGTCAGGACCAGACTGACTGGGCCTATGCAGCCGTCCTTAATGCAGGGCAAAAGGGGCACCTGCCCCTTAAGCCCGCAGCAACTGCGACCGGGCCCGCAACTCTAGCAGCGGGCCCGCTACTTACCTGGCAGACGCGCATGAGCAGGGGGACGCAGGAATCCAACGGAACCATGTGACGTACGTCACATGATCCTGCTGCGCGTCTGCTTCCCCTGTGCAGATCTACAGAAGTCTGCGAGCGGCGCGTACATCATTAGTTCAGGTAAGGGGGTGAGGGAGGCTGTATAGAGTATGTGAGATTGAATGAAAGAATGAATTAATGAGTATATGTGAAGGAGTGAGTGAATGAATGTTTGTAAATGAGTATCTGAATGAGGGAATTAATGAGTATCAATGTATGAATGAATATCTGAATGAGTGAATGATTATCTGTGAATTAGTGAATAAATATTTGTGAAAGAGTGAATGAATATGTGTGTGTGATAGCATGGATGTGTAAGAGGGGGCAAAGATGCAACAGGCAGGCTGTTTTGGTGGCAAAGATGCCACAGGCAGGCTGTTTTGGTGGCAAAGATGCCACAGGCAGGCTGAGTGAAACCATCCGTGGAAACCCTCCGGATGCGGGTGTCAGTGTGGCAAAGCCTGTCCAGGTGTTTGTGATTGGGCGTCAGTGTGGCAGAGCCTGCCCTGGTGTGTGTGTTTGGGTGTTGGTGTGACAGAGCCTGTCCAGTTGTCAGTGTGCCTGTCCAGAGCTTGTCCTGGTGTGTGTGTCTAGGTGTCAGAGCATGTCCTGATGTGTGTGTCTGGGTGTTGGTGTGGCAGAGCCTGTCCTGGTGTGTTTGAACACAGAAAAGAACCCCAGCACTCCAATCAGCTTCCAATCCTTAGGTTACTTTATTCAAACAAAGCAAAACAAAAAAGCAAAGTTTCGGCCAAACGTTGCTATTTTTGTTATGCTTTCTGTTTTTGTTTTGCCCTTTTTTCCTGCTAGCTCCCAGCTTCCTGGGAGTTGAGTGCTGAACCATTTCTTTTTTTTTTTTTTAACTGTCCTGGTGTGTGTGTGTTTGGATGTCGGTGTGGCAGAGCCTGTCCTGGTGTGTGTTTGGGTGTCGGTGTGGAAAAGCCTGTCCTGGTGTGTATGTGTTTGTTTATCTGTTTCCTTAATTTACAGTGGGAACTATTTAATTTTTACTTATCCAGAGATAAAATGCCCTCCTGAATTTGTAGTGACTTCAGGGGAGAAAACATTCAAGGCCCTGAAATCATTTAGTGGAAAAGATAAGGTATTGTGTTATTTACTCTAATATTTTTTTAAAGGATTAGTTGTACTAAATTGTGGCTTCAGGCTTCCCATGTTGAATGACCAAGTATTATGTATATACATATATGTTTTTTCACACAAAATGGGCTGCTCAGTCTGAAACGCCCGGGCCTATTTTTTGTCCCAGTCCGGGCCTGATTGCCCCCCCTTTGTGCATTTATGCCACCACACCCATGTGTATTGATTTATGTATTGCCCCCAGCCAACCCTCCTCCCTTGTGTATTGATGCCCCTACCCCTTTTATAGTGGTTAATGTGATGCCCCTCTTTAGTATTAATTTGTGATGCCCAACCACCCTCTTGTCTATTGATGCCCCCACTGCCATGTGTATTACCCCCAGCCACCCCCCCGTTTATATTGATTTTGTAATTTCAAAACCCAGCCTTCCCCTTTTGTATGTAAGTTTTAATAATACCCCAATGGAATTCCACCCCCCTTAAATATAGGTCCACTTTCCTTGAACCCCCAACTTTTTTTTTTTTTTTTGGTTTATACTTAAAATTTTCGCTTTTCTTTTTTTCCTGCTCTCCTCCAACGTGACGATCCCGTGGTGCGGCCGTGAGATGAGGTGGTAAGACCACCGTGTGTGCACGTCGGCCGCTTCAATTTTTTTAGGCGGCACACACTGCGGGCCGCACATTGAACGCCCCAGATGTATTATTTTCTCAGCCAGGTTTACCTATTACTTTTGGTTATCAAGCACAGAAAGACCAAGACAGACCAGTATGGGCTTTTCTAGGCTATATGGTATTTTTTCCACCTGTTTTTACCTGACGAAATGTATGTCATGCCTGTCTCTACTTAGTTTACATTTGTTATATTTCACGTTCTCGCTCTCTCTTACTGCCCTGTCCACTAACAGTACTTTAATGCTCTCTCTCCTTCAGTCCTAAAAGCCTGCAACACATTACTACACCGCCCACAATTTCAGCATATACCAAGTCTTCCTTCCTCATTCTGTTTTTTGGACATTCAATCTTTTCTTCTCTCTCCACATCACAGTGAAAGATCGCCCACCAAGTCCTACCCTATGTTGTTTGCCCTATTCCGGGCAAACAACATTCCTTTTCACATGTCCAACACCTCTGCCAGCTCCAAACCCTTATCCCCAACCTCCTCTTCTGGCTTTTCGTAGTGGACCCATTTTCCTACACACCGAGGGGCACTCGCTTGATCAGGTTTTGCTACATGCATGATCATGCTACATCTCCGCTCTCTTTTGTCCATGTCTTCTACTTATCCACTCTCATGTCCGCCCTTCTTCCAACTCACAAAGCGCTTTTCCACCTTCAGCTCATGTCTTTTCATACCCATATTAAAAACATCTCACTGCCCATGGTCTTGCTACACACTTAAAAGACAGAGCCAACTAGCAGACAGCTTTCTGTGCAACCCCTTGTATACCACCCACCGTCATACCCCCTACTCATCACATAGTGGTTGTTCCCAACTGAAGCTGCCATCTTGAAAATTTGGTCCCATTGGACCTACTACTCAATATTTGGGGAGACTGGAAATACACTAGGAAGGAGACTGCAAGAAGGGAGACATTGTTTGAAGGTGCTACACGTGGGAAGGACAAGGGGACAGGCCATCAGCAGGGTTTTCTTATGAGCAGAAAGAGGGCTCTAAAGTATTTTCTTTTATAATAAAGCTTGGAAAAGCACTGCAGGACCTTGGATTGAAACAATTTGTATTGGCATTTTCTTTATTTTATTAACTAAATTAAACTAATTGCTTGTTATAACATTATTTTGTATTTTAAGAAACAATGTTACTACTTGATAAACCTCTGGGGGTGACATTTTTTTACTAATCCAAATATCAACATTTAAGAATGGAAAAAAATATGTTATATATACATGCATTACTGTAGAGAACCCCACACTCACCAATACACAGGACCCTGATGCAGTCTCCAGTTACTGCAATAGTGTATATCGAAATGAATGAGAGCACACATGGAGTTTAAAATGCCAGAATCACACGTGCTAATAAAATACTTTGCAGATTGGCATTTTAAACTCCCTGTGTGCTCCCATTTATTTCCATATATACATATATAAATACACACACGTACAATGCAGTAGACCACTACATGAACTAACTTACTTGGCTAATTGTTGGTAATTTAGTCAAGAGCATCTGGAAAACAGGAGGTGGAAGTGTCTGCTGCAACACCTGCAGTAACTGCTGGGGCTGTCCGCATACGGCAATAGCATTTGTTAAATGATCAACGCCTTTTTCAAAATCACCTGTGAACAAGAAACAAACATCACATACATACACATCTCCTACCATATTAATGGCTTATGTAACCCATTTGTTTAGAACTCCTTTTTTTACTTTGGCGTTCACATCAGGAAAAGAGAAGGCCATATATAATTACAATTTAACCTGTGACAAATATTTCCAGTAACCCAAACCATTACCAACTGCAAGATTACCCTCCCTTGGCATTTGCTGGCAGTTTTCCCATTTTGTAGCATTACAAACTGGAATTAAGAAGTATTTCTATTTGAATTTCATGCATTGGACATAACCTATTTGAACAATTTTGTGTAAGTAAAATGAAGAAAATAAGTAAAAAAAATAAATCAAAAAAATTAAAATAGAAAGATGGTGCACGAATATGTATGCACCATCTTTGCTATAAAGCCACTAAATAAGAACTGGTGCAACCAATTAGCTTCAGAAGTCAAATAATTACTTAGTCTACCTGTGTGCAGTGTAAGTTCCACATGATATCAGTATACACACACACGTGATCTGGAAGGCCCCAGAGTCTGCAACACCACTGAGCAAGGGGCACCATGAAGACCAAGGATCTCTCCAAGCAGGTAACAAACATGTGGAGAGGCACAGATCAGGGCTGGGCTCTAAAAAAAATATCTGGATCTTTGAACATCCCACAGAGCAACATGTAGTCATCCTGCCCCCTGTGTTAATTGGGACATTAACTCATTTTTTTTAAAAGACACCCAATGGGCATTTAACATGCCAGTATTCTAACTCTTTCCATGCAAGAATTGTTTGAAGCTGATGTGCTAATTTTAGGACTTGCTCACAAATGTATATAAAAAAAATTTTTTTTGCCTTTAATAATTTTTTTTTTTTTACATTTTTGGGAACTTGACGTTTCCCCTGATGGTGACATCAGTGGGAAATTATTTTTACATTTTACAGTTTAACTATTTTTTTTCTTATTTATATTTTTTTTTATTTATTTTACTAATCACACTGATTAGAAAGCTGGACTCCATTGACTTGCACAGTTGAATGCAGTACCTGTAAGTGGAGCAAGAGTTCTCTAGAGGGTCTGGAGACCCTCTGGCAAACATTTCCAACTTTTCAAACTCACTGCAAAATCACTCGCAGTGAGTGATCGAAGCATTTCAGCAACATCATTGAAGTTTAGGTGATCGTTGATTGCCTCCTAAACTTTTTAAAACAGGATGTTGACGCCCACAGGGAGGGGCCAGACATAGCCCATGATGTCGGTCCCGGTGTTACAGCAACACCGTTTAAGCGAAGAAAGTGATTGTAGATAACTTTCTAAGATTGTTTAATGAAATTACATATCAGACACGTCATAGGTCGTTAATTGACCGTTCATGACGTGCCTGACCTGCCAGTGGACGTTAAGGGGTTAACACAAAAACCTCTAGTGCAGTCATGGGGTGTAATAGAAGTACTACAACAAACCTGTATATCCGTGTAGTTTTATAGCAGACTATTATGCTACATAGTAACATCGCAATTGGGGTTTGAAAAAAGTATTCTTCTGTTACGTTGGACCCTTGCTTTGGAGAAATTTGGTACGATGATGTCACTGTCTGGATTTCACTATACCAGGGAAGATACTACTACAGCAGAACGTCAAACCGATCTATAAAGCAGTTGATACACCCATAAAAATGGCATCAGGTATTCAGAATGGCACAATAAGTTGTAAAACTGTTAGCTAGAAAAATGTTTGCTTGTTTTCGTTTGTCATCAAGATTGGGTTACCCATTAGCTGAAAAAGTAGGTTGGTGTGGCTTGGGGTACATAGATGACCAAGATTTAAGTCTAATAACAGATGTCGTAGTTAAGTTTAGATAACAACCTTGAGCCAGTAGCTCTTCTCCAAGTTGAATCTCTTCAAGGAAAAATTTCTGGACAGACTCAGCATCTTTTAGATCAGGTAACTAAGAAAAAAAAATATATATATACGATTAGTCACATATACCAGGTATGCGTTCAAACAGCTGTTTGCAAGTAAAGGGTCTACATACAGTATATACACTGACAAAATGAAAGAGCTTTTATATAAACAGGCGATTGGAAAGGGCAGTTTTTTTCTTTGCCTAATGGGTTAACAATAGGCTCAATTAACACAACTGCCCCAGAAAATATTAATCTCTGGGTGTTATATGCAGGGCTTTAAGAAACAGGTTCTCTTATTGAGCAATCACAGCCCTGGGTGGAAAATGGAAGGGGCAGAACTAGCAAAATAGGAATTTTAACAATGATGAAACACCATCATTAGTTTTAGAGAAAGCCAGCGTGTAATCACGCTGCTGCACGGGAGATCAGGCTGTTGGACAGCCTAGACTTCCCCCTGACAGCAGAAGTCAACATCGCTGGCCTTCTGCTGCCCGATCTGATGTTACCGCTTCCGTCACGAAAGACGGAAAACTGTTACATTTTTAAATGCCGATCACGCGATTGGGCATTCCCTTCCAGGTCGCGTCACTGCCGACATCACCCGGAAGGTCATCGAAGTACAGGATATCCCCTGCAGGGATATCCAGTTGCTCCGATGAGGCACAGACACTGATCTCTATGCAAGTCTGTGGGGACTTGTATAGAGATCACAGTGTGATCGGTGAAGGGGGAATCGCAGGGAGGAGAATGAGAAACCATGTTACTCACCCTCCTCCCATGTTGAAAAATGAAACTGAGAAAAAAAAAAAAATAAAAAAAAAAAAAAAGGTTAGTGATTAAAAAAAAAAAAATCACTAAAATACAATAATTAAAAAACAAACTGAGCAAAGTGATGTCATTGTGACATCACTGGCATTAACAACATGTTTAAGAGTTCCCTAAGAGGGAAGAGAGACTGGAAGAGCGGTGATTTCATAAACAAAGGAAGCGATTTTTTACAGTAAGGACAATAAAAAGGTATGGAATTCACTTCCATGGGAGGTGGTGTTATCAAATACATTAGATACCTTCAAAAGGGTCTGGTTATTTTTTTAGAAAGGCATGCCATACAGGGCTATAAATAGAATTACCGTATTTCCCCCCAAGTGTAAGACGCACCTTAATTTTGGGGGCCGAAATTGAAAAAAAAAAGTCATTGTACTGGCTGCCTGGGCATGGTATGAGTGTGATTAATGTTAGCTGCTAGAAATTGTTAGCAATCACACTCCTATCATGCTCAGGCAGCCAGTACACGGCCATCACTTTCAGCCTCCCTGTGCCCCCTACACACACATCCATGCTATCACACACACATTCATTCATTCATTTACTCCCCCACCCTTACCTAAACTGCAGATCTTCTGGTGCCACTCGCAGACTCTCGTGGGGGCCGCTGTTACCCTCTGCGTTGCTCGCACATGAACGGAGCGGAGTCATGTGATTTACATTCACGTGACTCCACTGAGTTCCTGTGTCACCTCGACAGATCAAGGGACACAACACAGAGGTAAGCAGCAGGTCCCCAGAATTCGAAGTAGCTTAATTGGGAATTTTTTTTCCTTCATTTGGATCAAGAGTACGAGAGTTAGGTGGAAGGGTTGAACTTGACAGACTGAGGTCTTTTCAACCTTATGTACTATTTAACTATGTATGCCATATCTATGTTATATCTCTCAGTGTATATTTATCTCCATCTAATTGAGATTATATATATATATATATATATATATATATATATATATATATATATATATATATATATATATAGTGTTTCTCCTATGCATTGTGTATGTTTTATCAGTTTATATAATTTATAATCAAATGGGAAAGTCAAGTATATGTGTGACAAGGGTCTACTACATTACACACCCATTTACCCATCACATTCTCTTTTTATTTCTTTTTCTCTCTGCTGCTTCCTTCCTTCTCAATAGGTCATGTCAAACTTAGTTGTATTTAATTCTAAAAAATATTTAAGTAGAAGTGTAGATCAGGGTGTTGCAGTGGATGTAATCTACTTGGATGTTGCAAGGCGTTTGTCATGGTTCCACACAATAGGTTTTAATGTAGATAAATGGAAAGTTATGGACCTTGAGACAAGGACTGCACAAGCAACTCACACCGTAAATGGTACTGAATTAGGGATAACAACAAATGAGAAGGATTTGGGAATTGTTATAGACAACAAACTAGGCAACAACGTGCAATGCCAGTCAGCAGTTGCTAAGGTCCCTAAGGTATGGTCATAAAAAGGGGCATCAATTTGTGGGATAAAAATATAATTTTGCCTCTTTATAAATCAATGGTAAGACCACATCTTGAATACGCTGTGCAATATTCTTGTCCACATTCCCTGCTGCTCCTACTCCCCTTACCATTTCACCCTGTAACGCACGTTCTGGGTATATCAAACTAACAGTAACTACACAACCACTTCGCCTCTAGTTATAGCAAGACCTCTATCTACGATCACTTTTTTCGCTTTCTGATTCTGATGCTCAATTTGAACTACAGCATGTTGTCTTGACCACGTCTACATGCCTAAATGCATTGAGTTGCTGCCATGTGATTGGTTGATTAGCTAAATGTGTTTACAAGCACTTAAACAGGTCTACCTAAGAAAGTGGCAAGTGAGTATAATATATATATATATATATATTCTTTTATAAGCAAGTCCTAAAATTAGCGCCATATCTTCAAACAATTCTCGTACAGGTTCAACAATGTCCCAACTAACAGAGGGCAGGATGACCACATGAAAAATTTCCAATTTCAAAAATGCACACGTCCCAAAATGTGGCCTTTTAGCAAGCAAACAACCCAACAAACCCATGCATGGGGAGTATCACTGTACTCAGGAGATGTTGCTGAACACATTTGTTGTCACTGTCACACAACACCCCAATATGTGTTCAGCAACATCTCCTCAGTACAGCGATACCCGACATGCATGGGTTTGCTGGGTTGTTAAGGCTAAAAGGCCACATTTGGGGCATGAACATATTTCAATGTTGAACTTTTGACATTTGGTGATCCTGTCCCAATGCCCTGGTTCAGGCTCAATGCCCCCATTAAAAACATATTTTTGAAAATTAGACAGCCCAGTATATTTCAAATGTGGTATTTTAACTATTTGCATGCACACATTTTACCACCAGCCTTTGTCAAAGTTTGCAGTAGTATTTTGTGTGTATTTTTCCCCCCCACACACGTACTTTAGGTAAGAATTTACAGCTCCTGGTATATGTCTCTGTCAAGGGTCTGGAGGGAACCTCATGTAAACTATTTTAAAGGACACCTGCAGCTCTATGGGGACAGAATCTAAAATTAGAGTCTCATACCCCGTAAGGACAACTGGTTGTCCATAAACTCATTAATGACAATGCATTGTGAGCCCATACATGTACTGGCTTTGTCATGAAGGGGTTAAATATAAAAAGGAAGTTTAACTTTACCAAGAGGGTGGCAGCTTCTACCCTTTCTATTGGGGGAGGCATTCAATTTATCTAACACAATGAGGATAATTAAACATATATTGGATTGGAATAATTAATCTCGCTCCCACTGAATTTCTGACCATTACTGGCTGCTCCCGCAGCACGTGTTCCACTCCAGCCAAGTGTCTAATCCCGTGGCTCCCGCAAATATTCTGTCACAGCTTTTAGAAATCGTGAAGAATTTAATTCCCTCATTCATTCTCTCAATCACACATACTCGTTCATACAAACTACTCTACCCCCTTACCTGAACTGTCTTCGCGTTGCTCGCACACAGCGTCTCTTCTCTTGTCCCGCCCAGGGGAAGCAGAGTCGTGTGACGTGACGTAAATTCACGTGACTCCGCTGGGTTCCTGGGTGGATCAAGAGAAGAGACGCTGTGTGCGAGCAAAGCGAAGGCAGCCTTTCGGGAGTGTGTGGGATTACTGGGACCCACAGGTACATTGTCTGACCTCCTGTTTTTTGACGGGTCCTGTGGGACCCACATCCCAATGCAGTCCCTCTAGTACAAACTATATTATAAATCAGCACTTTATATATTTAATATATATTTGAATTAGTAAAAAAAAACAAAAAACATACTTTTGACAGCACTGCTTTCTCTTTAGCAAGCTTTTGTTTTCGTCTCTCTGCAAAAAAGAAATAGAAGAAAATGCTCAAATGAATATTAAGCATTTTTGCATACAAGAGGCAAGTAGGGAAAATAAATGGATATTAGAGCAAAGTGAAAAAACAAATCTGAAATTTAAACGTATTAATTACAATGTTCTTCTTTAGATCAACACTTATTTAAAACTGGTAAAACAGGACAGAGTTAACTGCAGGTATAATGCCTAAAATACACACTTCGTAAGAGACTACAGTAGCACATGTACTGTATATAGACAGGGAAAGCACACAACCATGTGGCCCACCTATGTGATTTTTTCCCCTCTTTTAAAGACTTGGATCTTAAGGAGTTTTGGCCAGATCCAGGATACCTTTGTGTCTATCCTATACATGTATAACTTCACTCGAGTATTTGCTTGTATTGCTGATGGGATGCTGTTCCACTTAACTGTCTCAAGAAAAAACGTCAAAAAAAGACAAGAGGTTAAGACGAAACCGACCACGGATGCTATAGCACCCGATGCTTTCTTGCAGGGAGACAATAAAGAGAGTGCCGTGAGACACCCAGCAGGGTCACATAACACACATTACGTGATATCTCTGGGCACGTCACTGCCCCTGCTGGAAAGCAAAGAATGCCGGATTCATAATAGAAAAAGATAGGCAGCGCCGTGGCAGGTCTCTACTGTAACTAAGGTGTCTGTGACCATAAGACATTAGCATGTGTCTTATTATATGGGTTTTATTGTGTCCAAAAATAATGGTTAAATATACAAGCTTGAGTCTTCATGATGTAAAATAAGCCTCGTCATGAAGGGATTAACTACAGTACTGTACAAAGTGGTGCAGCACTAAAGAAGTGTGGTTTATGTTGTATTGCTTCAACAAACATGAAAATAAAAATCAGTCAATGTTGTGCTCCTTTAGAGCATCAGCATTGAAAGTTATTGACTGATCACTTTTCAGTGACACTTTAAGTCGCTGATTGATTGGTCTCCCTGATCAATGTAAGTGACAAGTTTAGGCCACTGACAAGTGATCTGATAGCTATACATATAAGTAAATAAAAAAGTTAAAAAATTTAAATGCGCATGTTCCAGTCTTGACTCCACAATGTCCAGGAAACATGACTTATACAAGCATGTGTTGTATTGCAGTACTCGGGGTTGTTACTGACCAAAAATCTAGACCTATTTTGTTGCTGCACATATCCAAATAAGCATGGTGAAAAGTGAATATGAAAAATGCTTTCTTTCTGGTACACTAACTTTGGAAAGCGCTTGTGGAATCAGCTGCATGGGACAGGCCAATATGCCCCTAACTACTACTCTCTGACAGCCGGCAGGCATCTGTGCAATGCGCACAGACATCCTCCGCTACTATTCTCCACTCTCCGCCGGGTCTTCTATGATGGAGCACAGTGTGTCGTGGCCGAAGTACCGGCCAGCAGCAGCGGAGGTTTGTCTGTGTGTGTGGATTGCGCAGACGTACACAGGCTGCCCCTACTAGACACCAAGGAATCTGGAGCACGGAGGGGTTAATGTCGGGGGGGGGGGGGGGTGCAGAGTGGCATATCAGGGGTATAAGGCATATCAGGGGCACAATGGCATATAGGGGGTTAGGAGGCATATCTGGGGAGGCAGAGTGGCATATCTGGGGGTATAAGGCATACAGGCAGTAACCATGCATATGGGGTACTCCTGCATACAAATTACAAGTTGTTTTAGTAATTTAACATACCTAGGGAAAAAAAACATGCACTGGAATGCTATATTTGGATAGAACGGGTTTGTTAAAAATGTAAAACCTTAAATTATTTATAGTGTGTGTGTGTGTGTGTGTATGTATACTAAATGAGTAAGTGAGCAATCAGAATTGAATGAAGTCACAGAAAATGCACAAAAACTGCTCGTCATTAAGTGCAAAATGGGGGAAATGGTCATGAAAGGGTTAAAATAACCAAAGCTAAGAAAAGCATTAATTTAAGCATCAAGGGCAAAATTATGATCCCTTAACTAATGTATTTCATATGCAAAGCTTGCAAAAGTCTTTAAGCAACAAGCATGCTTAAATAAAATATTGCACAGCTATTTTAAATCAGTACATGACCATACTACTGAATAATTAAACACACTGGGCATAATACACTTGACAAATAATTGCCCCTTCATACCTTTTCGATATTCAAAGATATATAGACATTAAATTTGGCATAGAAATATACAGAAACAAAAATAAATGGGCCATACTCTCTCGCAATCTGTTCTTGAAGTCAGGGTCACTCCGTCTCTTGCGATCAAAGTAAATGCAGTAGCCGAGAAACAAGGCTCCACATACCCCAGCCGCTATAACGCTTGTCTTACCGGCTACGACCATTCTTCTTTCTTTACGGAAATCGCGCCTAAAACACAACTTTATATAAAAAAACAAAAAATATACGCATGCATATAGACAGAAAAAAGTTATCTTATAAGAGAAAATCGCCTTCCCTTTTACCCTTGAAGCTAAAGGGAAGCGTGGACTGCCAATGCGTCATAAAAAAAAGACCGCCTCGTGTGACCTCATCTTGTAGCGCCCAACTTCCCGATGAAACGCGCTGGCCTGGCGAAAACTTTATTGATATTATACAAAAAGAACAGACCTGCGTCAGGGTGAATGAATCAATCAGTTTTAGTCAAACATTCAGTATCAATGCTATGCAGATATTCCCCAGTGGAATGCTACACCATACTACCCAAATGTCCCACTTTCCTCCCCTGATGCCGGTCTCTGCCAGGAGTTCATGTTTGCAGCACTCTGTAACCTTGTAAGTCACAAAATGCATACCTCCCAACATTTCAAAATGAGAAAGAGGGACACTGTTTTTTTTTTTTTAAAGCTTGCAGAACTCACTGATACAAGCAATTGCACTTTACAATGTCGTGCTTTCATCACCACTTAAAACACGCTTTGTATTACATACACTGTCTTTACACACACATTTACACATACACTGCCCTCACACACACCTGCCCATAAACACACATACACATACAGTGCCCTCACACACACATATACTGCCCTTACACACACATATACACGTACACAGAAATGGCATATAGAGGGTTAAAAGGCATGTCATGGGACAGAGTGGCATATAGGGGCTATAAGGCTTATCTGGAGGCAGAGTGGCATATAGGGGGTTAAAAGGCATTTCTAGAGGCAGAGTGGCATAAAGGGGGTTGAAAGGCATATCATGGGGCACTCTGCCTCCAGAAAAGCCTTATGCCTCCCATATAACACTCCCCCCCCCCGACTTACCACTGCTTCTGACTCCCTGGTGTCTGGTGGGGGCAGCGAGTGGAGGCCGGCATTCATGAAATTAAAGGGGCTGGTGTGCACGCACCGCGCTGCCCAATGGCCGTGCCTCAGCACTTCGTCCCACGTCTTAAAAGGGGTGGGACGAAGAGCTGACGCACGGCCGTTGGGGCCGCGGTGTGTGCACGCCAGCCCCTATAATTTCATTAGGCGCCAGCGGCCCTGAAGGGGCTTTCAATCCCGCTCGCAGCCGCTCAGCGTCTGCTTCGAATGTTCATCTGCCGGCCGCCTGGCCCACCGGGAAATTTCCAGGTGAGGCCCTGGCCTTACCCTTCCAATGCACCTGCAAAGTGGGACAGAGGAAAGGATAGACGGGATAGAGGGACAGGGACCCAAAATCGGGACTGTCCCGCCTAAATCAGTTGGGGGGCATGCTAATGCACCTCGTATATCGCGGGCAATAAGTAAGGTGATAAAATCAGACAATGCCTGTGTACCTTGAACACAATTGGCGAATTATGCCAGCTTCTACTATAACAGAGATTTAGAGGATAAACTCAAAAATAATTTGCAGATCCGAACAATTTCAGTAAGCTGAATTAAAACAAAATGTTGCAAGCCAGATCCACCCCATATACAGCCGGTATGTCTTTTCCGACAGAGGATTTCACCCAAATTAATCAATCATCAAGTCTCTTGCATACTCCCCTGACATTACAGAGCTCCAACATTAATAGAAAACAGAGTCACTTATCTGATTGAAGCCACAGCCCGAAGTAGGGAACCGCTCTGAACCACGTACAGAAAAAAATGGTTTTGAAATAGCAAAAAAAAAAAACCCTACTTGTACTTATTGCCCAATAACTTGCAGAAAAAACAACAAAAAAGACATACAAATATTGGGTATAAAATATTTTTTAAATAAAATTGAGAAAGTGTTTTTCAATATTTTACATTTCATTATTTTTTTATAGGAAATTAGATGATATGATCAAAAAATTGTATCTGAAGAAAGCTTTCTTGTCCTGGAAAAACAATATATAACATGTGTGGGTTGACTAAATGAGGGAGGAGAAAATTACCGCTAAACAGGAGCACCGCAAAAGTGTTAAAAACAGCCTGTTTTTAAGGGGTTAATAAGAACAGACAACATATTTTTACAGAAAAATCCTGAAATGGCTCTACTGTTACGCACAGCAAGGTCGGAGAGACCAGAGTCAGGTAGAACCCAAGGGTAGCAGTAACGTGGTCAAAACAAGCCAAGGTCAGGATACCAGGAGTCAGGATCAACGGATAACAAGCCAAGGTCAAGATACCAGAGAATCAATGTAAACAAGGAAACAAGCTGAGGATAACAAGCACTGAGGACAGTACTATAGTCAGACCATCAGAGGGCAAGGATAATAGGAAACTGGGAGGTTTAAATAGGAACTGGAAGGAAGGGGGGCCAAACTTAGTCAAAATATCACTTCGGGATCTGCGGCCATCTTGTGTGTGGCATAATCTCCCATTATAAAGCCCTGAGAAAATTGCCTGTCACTAATCTTAGAACAAAGGTATCTAATAATTTACTGTTTTGTTGCGGTTAAAATCATTATCCCCTTTGTGACAATGGCTGATTTTATTTTTTGTAACTTTCATGACTTTCAGTTTTAATATTTCTGCGGTGCTCGTGTTTAGCTGTAATTTTCTGTACCCACACAAGTGATATACCGTATTTGCTCAATTATAAGACGACCCTGATTATAAGACGACCCCCAAAATCTGAATATTAATTTAGGAAAAAAAAGAAAAAGCCTGAAGATGACCCTATAGGAAAAAAGTTTTTCTAGTAAATGTTAATTCATGTAAACTATGTAAACAATTTTTTTTTAAATAAAAGCTATGATTGAGAAAACATTTTTTTTTGTTTTTATTTCCAGTTATGCACATCTGCCCCCAGGCTTGCCACTCTGCCCCAGAAATGCCTTATATCCCCTATATGCCACTGTGCCCCATGATATGCCTTTTAACCCTCTAAATGCCACTATGCCCCATGATATGCCTTTTGACCCATGATATGCCTTTTGACCCCCTATGTGCCACCCTGCCTCCAGAAATGCCTTATACCCCCATATGCCACTTAGGGTTTAAAATGCATATTTTGGGGCAGAGTGGCATATAGGGAGGTATAAGGCATTTCAGGAGGCAGAGTGGCGCATTGAGGGTTAAAAGGCGTTTCTGGAGGCAGAGTAGCATTAAGGGAATTAAAAGGCATTTCATAGAGCACTCTGCCTACAGAAATGCCTCATGCCCCCCACTTAACACCCTCCCCCAAACTTACCGGTGCTTCTGACTCCCCAGTGTGTTGTCCGGGCAGTGGGTAGACGTCTACGCGATTCGCGTAGGCAACTTCCGCTGCAGCCGGAATGAGGTGTGGTTAGCAGCGGGGGTTGTCTGTGTCCATCGCGCATACACCCTCCGACTATCAGAGAGAATTCCCCGCAGCGGTGCGGGGAACTCTCCTCTCTGACAGTCGGGGAAGGTCTGGACGAAGACAACCCCCGCTGCTAACCGCACCTCATTCCAGCTGCAGTGGAAGTTGCCTACGCGAATCGCGTAGACGTCTACCCACTGCCCGGACAACACACCGGGGAGTCAGAAGCACCAGTAAGTTTGGGGGGGTTACCGGACAGGAGGATCCAGGTCCCCAGCAGCGCTGTTACCAACCTCCTACCTACCCCCTCAAAAAAAAAATTAATAAGACAAACATGCCCCATATTTTCAGGTATACATAAATAATGTATGGAAACATAGCATAGCAGATATAGATCAACAGAACACAAAAAACCCAGCTGTGCAGGTATAGATCAATTGGAATTCACACAAAATCTCCGCATTAAAGGTATAGATAAAACTCCCTAAATTTCAGGCATAGATCACAGGTTGCACACCCCAAATCCAGCCCTGGCATCCATACTGCCCACCTAGAACCTCACCAGCACCCAGATAACACACATAGGATTTGCAATCTTTGTCCCCAAACAGCCCAGCATATGACATCTTTGTCCCCTAACAGCCCACCCTGTGCCATCTTTGTCCCATAAACACGCTAGCTGTGACACTTTTCTCCCATAAACACCCTGCCTGTGCCATCTTTGCCTTTCCAAAAATCATTTATTCTCTAACTCATTTACACAATTTATACACAAATTAATTCGTTCATTCTCTCACTCATTCTGACTCTGACTTTATTTCAATATTCTTATTACCCTCTTTTCTCACTATCTACCCCCCTCTCCCCCTTCTCACTATCTTCCCCCCTTTCCCCCTCCTTCTTAATATCTTCCCCCCTCCTTCTTACTACCGTTGTAGTTCACTTACCTTCAGACATCCTGTGATGGGAGCGCAAGGCTTCTGTCTTCAGTGTCTTCGTCGTGGTGCACGCTGCTTCACTGCTGAGCGCCGAAATATGATGTCATATTCCGGCGCTCAGCATGAAACGCTGGCACCGCAACGAAGACAGAAGCCTCTCGGAGGAGAGTGAGGGACGCCAAGCGGTTGCTGAAAACTTGAGCGACCTCTTGGCGCCCCTCTCTCTCCTCCGCATCTAGTGCTTCCTCCGGGCTGCAAAAAAAAAACAGCGTTTCAATTGGGTGAGCAATCGGCAGCCCCGCTCATTTGCACTTGCCAGGGGTTGCCGACCCCTGCCCTAGGGCATTTCAAATGTTAGTATTTTAACCCTTTCCATGCATTTATTCTACCACCAGCCTTTGTCAAACTTTGTGGTAGCTCGATGCTTCCTCAAGCCACATGGTCTCTTACCTCCCAACATTTCAAAATGTGAAAGAGGGACACTTTTTTTTTTTATTCGCTCTTGCGGAACTCATCAATACAACCAATTGCACTTTACAATGTTGCGCTCGCATCACCACTTAAAACACACTTAATTTTTGTCAGCACAGTCATGCATATTAAAAATAACCAACACATTGAATTCAACGAAACCAATAAAATATATGTATATATTTAAATTAATCTAATACAATAGCAAAGGCAGATCAGCCTTAACACTGTTACTAATCCATGCTACTTACACTGAAAATATTTCTCAGCAACATGCATTTTCTATATCAGAGCCCCAGCCAGGTAATATCACACAGTAAGAATTATTTGTCAACTGTTACACCAGAAATGGGTAGTAACCTTAAATGTCTTTTAGCAAATGCGAGAAGCATGGCAAACAAAACGGGTGAGATGGAAATATCGATGATACGCATGACTGGTCAGTAGAAGGCACAGAGTAAATAGAAAAGGGGGAAGGATTTGTTTATACACAAACCCTTAACTTAAGCCCAGTATTAACCCCTTCAATCCCAGGGGTTTTTGGTACCTCAAAGTCCAGAGCAATTTTGCCATTTTTGGGGTATGTCGGTTTAGCGATGATTCTCTTTTCCTGTGAATAGTGTACCCATATAAACTATATATTGTTTTTTCAAGGAGAGATAGAGCTTTCGTTTGATACCATAGTTGGATGATTAGCTGAAAATTTAGAATGAGAAATTTAGTAAAAACTAGCGTTATAAAAGCAAGGGGTCGGAAGTATCATTTATGGCATATAAAGATGCCAAGAAAGCCTGCAAAAAGGAGATTAAAATGGCTAAACTAGAAAATGAGAAATTTATTGCCAAGGAAAGTAAAACCAATCCCAAGAAATTTTTTTAAGTATGTAAATGGTAAAAAGTTAAAGGTAGAGAATGTTGGTACGTTATAATCTGAAACTGGAAATTTGGTTAGTGAGGACAGAGAGAAAGCCGACATCTTAAATGTTTTTTTTTCTTCTGTTTATACCAAGGAAGAACCAATGACGGAGCCCCTGCTGGCTTATTTTAAGGAACCGTTGCAGCAAACATGGGATTGGCTGACACAAAAAAAAGTGCTCAAGCAATTAAATACTATTAAGGTAGACAAGGCCCCTGGACCGGATGGTATACACCCAAGGGTACTGAAGGAGCTAAGCCTAATTCTGGCCCAACCATTATTACTGATCTTTAGGGATTCTTTCAGCTCGGGCATAGTTCCATTAGATTGGCGCAAAACAGATTTTGTGCCCATATTTAAAAAGGGATCAAAATCTCAACCGGACAATTACAGGCCAGTAAGCTTAACATCGGTAGTGGAGAAATTTGTGAAAGACCGGTCTTGTCAAACCAAGCTAGTAGCATTCTATGAAGTTAGTAAAAATATAGACCTAGGGGTGGCTGTAGATGTGATTTATCTGGACTTTGCTAAGGCGGTTCCGCATAAAAGGCTACTCTATAAATTAACAGAAATAGGCTTAGGGGCAAATGTCTGTATGTGGATCAGAAATTGGCTAAAAGATAGAATGCAGAGGGTTTTTGTGAATGGATGTTTCTCAGCCTGTACGCAGGTATTATGTGGAGTGCCTCAGGGGTCTGTCCTTGGTCCTCTTCTTTTTAATTTATGTATAAATGATCTCCCAAGCTGCATTGAGAGCCATGTCACAGTTTTTGCTGATGACACAAAATTAGGCCGGGTAATTCAGGCTAATCTTGATGTTTCTTCTTTGGAGGAAGATTTAGACAGAGTTAGGGACTGGGCGTGCAAGTGGCAGATGAGGTTCAATATAGAGAAATGCAAAGTTATGCATTATGGTAAAAATAATAAAAATGCAACCTATTCTTTAACCCCTTCAGTACCGGGACGTACCTGGTACTTCCTGGTTAAAAGTCACCGGTAGACCGGGACGTACCAGGTACGTCTCCTCCAAAAAACGCCCCCACATCACCACAATCGTGGTGATCGTGGGGGCGCTGCTGCTGCTGTCTGCCCAGGAGTCCTGGGCAGACAGCACAGCCTGTCTAAGCCCGCCCCCAAGCCCACGATCACTCCCACGGAGTGATTTTGTAGGCAGAAACAGCGATTGCAGAAAAATCTGCAATCGCGGTTTCAGATGCCACAGGCAGCTTCAGGGAAGGGGGGGGTAATGAATGGGTCCCCACACAAGTGTGGGGACCTGATCCAACACCCCCCTGCTGCCTGATCGCTCCATGAGAGCGTCAGTGCAGCGTTAACCCCTTCAATGCCGCGATCGCGGCATTGAAGGGGTTAATTCCCGTTTTTTAGTGGGTTCTGCTGCTGGTGGTCTGCCTGGAAGCCCAGGCAGACCAGCAACAGCAAAAACGAGCCCCCAGAAGTCCTCTGATCAGTCTTGTAGGACTGATCAGAGAGACTCCTCCCCTACAATCTCCAGTCTATTGGAGATTGTGTCCCAGCTGCCAGAGGCAGCTTCAGGGACAGGGAGACAGGGTTCTTTGGTCTCCACATGAGTGTGGAGACCAGACCCCCCCACCCTTCCTCAGTTAACCCCTACCCCCCTCTTCCTCAATTAACCCCTTCAATGCTGCGATTGTGTATGACCCCCATCGCAGCATTGCAGGGGTTAATATTAGTCCCCACAAGCTTGTGGGGACTAAATATCAATCAATGCTGTGCTTCAATGGAGCATCAGCATTGAAAGAGTTAAAAAAAAATAATGTAAAAAATAATAATAATAATAATAATAATAATAAAATAAAAAAATAAATAAATTTTAAAAAAAATAAAATAATAATAATAATTAAAAAAAAATTAACAGCACTGACCTGAAAGTCCAGGGTGCTTCCAGGTCAAATGCTGGGCTGATCAGATCGCTCCTGGCCAATAGGAGTGATCGGATCATTATGGCAGCCCACGGATGACCCTGCTCTACAAAGAGAGAGGGGTCATCTAGGGTAATTATGAAAAAACACAAATTATTAATAAATGAAAAAATCATAATTATTACCTGATCACTTGTCGGTGACATTTTAAGTCGCTGATTATTGATCGGTCTCCCTGATTGATGTCAGCGGCCTAAACCTGTCACTTACAAGTAATCTGATGAAAAAAAATATTTTAAAAAAAATGTAAATGCACATGTTCCAGTTTTGCCCTCATAGCTTCCTCAAAAAATACATGAACCATGCATGTGAGGTCTTGTTGGAACCGGGGGGTGTTGGTGAACAAAATGTGGTGTTTTTTTTCCCAGTGTTACACATATGCTGTGCAAGAAATAAATTGCAACATTGAAATGTATGCTTTAAAAACGCAATAAAATAATTTCCCTGTGAAGTTTGGCAGACATCAGTGAAGAAATGGCTGGCTGAAAACTGTCAAAACTACCCTAGTTGAACACCTTGACTCGTCTACTGTTCATAAATATATACTTTTATGGGGTAATTTACAGTGGGGGGGCTTCCAAAATGTCCCAAATGGGATATGGGCCCAGGAAACCAATTTCTGAAAATTCCAAATGTGAAAACAAAAATGCGCATGTTCCAGTTTTGCCCTCATAGCTTCCTCAAAAAATGCATGAACCATGCATGTGAGGCCTTGTTGGAACCGGGGGATGTTGGTGAACACAATTTGTTCTGCAGTTGCACATATTCCATACAAAATATAATATAAAATCTAAAGCAACATTGCAACATATGCAAAAAAAAAAACAAAAATATAAAAATACCTCAAAATTTGGCAGCAATTGGCAATAAAATCCGTTTGAAAAGTGTCAAAATGACCCTAGTTGCACACCTTGACTTATCTACTGTTCATAAACATATAATTTTGGGGGGGGTAATCAGTATCTGTGACAACTATTGCAGTTATTAGACTACCATGCCAAATTTGAAAAAAAATTACATTTCAAAAACGTGATGCATGCCTTGCTAGATTTGCCCTATACTGGTCAAAATAGATAAAAATCCTGGCCATGTTGGGTGGTTTCCAAATCAGGACAAGTTAATGAATATATTTGGGATAATTTTTTCCCATTGGTTTAATGTGTGTACAATTTGTATGTATACAAAACTGTAAAAAAATGCGTTTTTTTCATTTTTTCCCCACTTTTTCCAGTTTTTTTCAAACAAAACAATGTACTACCCAGCTTACTATGGTTTCAAATGAAAGCCCTACTTGTGCTGAAAAAAACAATATATGAGTTGTGTGGTAGCACCAATTGATAAGAGAGAAATTACAGTTGAAGAAAGACATGGCAAAAACACAAAAACGGCTCTGGTCCTTTAGCGACACGTTAGTATCAAAATCCCGGTCCTGAAGGGGTTAAATGGAATAAGGGGTTAATGTATTATTCATTCTAAATGCTGTACTATACATCCTAAAAGAACTGGAAAAAACTGTATAAAAGAACTGGGGTTACGGAACTAGTCTAAAAATGTTGAAAGAGTCTCAGGTTTTGGGCACAAAACACCCTTGAGTAAAGAAGGGCTTAAACACCTGAGGCTAGAGTCACTCTATGAGACTATACGGTCAGAGTGTGCTTGTCCAGCCTGGTGTTTGTACCAAGCATGCACAGAGAACTTAGACTCAAGTGAATAATTGAAGATAAGGCGTTTTATCATAACGTCACCGCCCTAACGAGACAGTTATGATGGATGGAAAAGGGAATTCCTGGTGATTATGTCATCCAATAGTCTACAGACCACTAGTTGCTTAGCACTGATGAAAGAAATATCTTGCCGGAAACAAACTCGGCTAACAGTTCGGTTTTGGCAGCTCGCATAAAGGACTGCTCTGGTGATTGCGTTCATAACCAATCAACGAATTCTGTACCCACCCTCTTCCCGCCTGCTTGGGAACTGTATAGAGCCAGGAAACGAGAAAGGAAACAGAATTTTGAATCCTCTTCCTTATGTGGATCTACGTTTGGGCGTAGCGTGTATGTGGCCAATCGGAATTGCTAAGCGCCGAAGCGGATGGCAAGGTGGCCCTGTTTCCCTCGCTTGTTATTCTCTTCTGTCATCCCAAGATTTAAGTTGGTATTTTTAACACTAGGGATAGCAACCATTTAGCGAAGTTAAATTTTGGATTTTATTTTCTTTGTTATAATGTCCGCCGCGGTGGCAGGGGCCCGTAGGCAATCTTGTTATTTGTGCGATTTGCCTCGCATGCCATGGGCCATGATCTGGGACTTCACAGAGCCTGTATGTCGCGGCTGCGTTAATTACGAAGGGGCAGACCGGATTGATTTTGTGATTGAGACTGCCCGACGCTTAAAGAGGACGCATGGATTTCAAGATAACAGGTCGCCAGAGCCATCTTCTTCCGTCAAACATCAGGTGTCTACGGATATGGACCACATCGGATACATGGTAGGGGGTGGGCACGGGCTCTCGAGGACCACGCCAGCACCCCCTGCACCACAGTGCTTGGATCGGTATTCAGTCTACGATAGGCCACCAAACCGTCTGGGTTCGGATTGCAGTGTGGGTAGGCAAATAAATGGCATCCGTGTACCTAATGGTACAAAGTTACTCGATCCCCCCGAGTCGAGCCCCAATCAGCTTAGGGTTGGTACATTGCACTCTGCACTGGGCGCTCCCATCAACGGTACTACCATAGGCCCAATTACAAGCCGGGTGCCTCCGTTGGGAATCTCGGCGGCCTCTCATGAGGCAACATCGACTGCGATTGACGTAGGGATAAAGCGGCTTTGCTCTGTGTCCGGCTGTGAGCACGATGACAAGAAGCACAGGCTGGATAGTTATTCTGAGTTCGGAGACCACAAGGTCAGGGTCGAGGAGGGGATAAACAAGCCCAAGACTGCTAAAGACTCGCTGATGGCAATACAGCATAATCACTCACCGTTTGATACGAAATTCAAAAAGGACAGTGGAAATGGGAGGGGGCCAAACTTTGATGCCACCAACCTAGCATCTAAACCAGGTATGAAGGTCCTTTTTTGCTCTTTACCTTTTTTTTCTTAAAAATGAGATGTGTGTTAATTCTTGAAATGTTGTTTCTTAAATGCAATGAGACCATATATTCAAGGGACAGTTTAATATCCCTGACACCCCGTTAATGACAAAGCGTAATACTTTAAATGGGAAAAAAACTAAACCCTGACCTAGACCTTGCAACTATGTTGCTGCAGCTGGCCTCTTCCACCATAATCTGACACTTCTTGACATTGATTGGCTGCCTGAAGCAGCCAGTTAGTGGCATAAAAGTACTTCCCCTGACTTCAATGGGAGTATTTATGCACCAACGCTGGAACTGGCTGGTTGTAAGTAATATCACATTCAGGGGGATGTGTTTGGTCAAACTCAGCTCCTGTACAGAAATTCTTGAAAGGGGCAAATGCATAAAGACATGTAGTGAGAATTTTGAAGGTACGAAAGTATATATGATGGCTGGATTGTCCTGTTTATGGCACTGTATTACAGCTAACCTTTGTAAGATTGTCAATTTCGTTACCGGGTAATGAAAATACTATACTTTGCATGTTATTCTGACACTGGATAAGTGTGCCTTTGGGAACTTAACAACCTGCATGTATATGTGCTGATCTTGCATTTATAATTAGTCATGTGACTGTGGAAACTTTTTTTTTTTTTTCCCCCCCTTACACGCTTTCAACTTTTGTGTTTTTTAATCAAAGTGGATATAATGATTTGGCTTGTCACGTGAATACCTAAGTATTTTTATATCTAAGTGTTTTCTAGAAAAGTTGGCAAAGTTAAAACCACAGGCACCTTACTTCATGAAGGAGCAAACATCATTGCTTATTTAATGAGACATTATACAGTCAGCCCAATCTGTTCATGCAGCAGAAACTCGTTGAGGTTTGATATGTTTTTATTTTTAGAATTTGTTTAACAATGTTAGTTGTATGTAAGGTAGACTGTTGAAAGTAATATTTTATAGCGCTAAAAGCTATTTACAATTAAATGGAACAATCTTGCCTAGAATATATTACAGAGGGCAAGTCACTTTCCCCAAGCCTTCATTTTTGCCTTTGGTCACACCAGCTAACCCCACCATATGAACATACATGAACTGCATAGTTTAATCTTTAATTCTACCATCAGCGTTTGATACTTTGTGCCTTTTCAATAAAATTCCAATCTCAAAAGAAAAATAACGGGTAAAAAATAACTAAACTGCTTCAAGTATAATTAGAGATATAAGATCGTAATATATTTTTATGTTTTGTTTTATTTATTTTCATTAATTTTATTTGAGACTAGAATTTTAGCCATTACAATGTATTCACATACAATAGGTTGTTCGTGTTTTGCCAGGCCTGACTGCTACCTTACAAACAAACAAAAGTCATGTTTACCGTGGTTATCTTTTGTTTTGTTTTCCTTTTTGCAGGATTTATTTCTATTTCATAGAAAGGGAAAACACTGTCAAATGTTAGGCTGTGTTACTCAATTTGATATGCCAAACAAAAAAGGAAACTTTTTGTCTGTGGCAGTAGGTGCACAGAGATTAAGTAACAATAGTAATCCTTTAAAATAGCAGGTTTTTATGGTCTCAGATATTTTTTTAAAGTATCACAGGCATAATTTAAGTTCTATCAAACTACTTAACTCGTATGGCAGGTAACCTGTAATTTAACATTCTATCTGTTATGTGTAAATTAATTGTTACAAAGAAAAATGATTTATCTCAATGCTGACAACTTTGGTGTAATAGAGCTTAATTAATGCAAGCACCAATGCACCTGCCTAATATTGTGTAGGTCCCCCTTTTCCCGCCAGAACAGCCCTGACCCGTCAAGGCATGGACTCCACTAGACTTCTAAAGGTGTGCTGTGGTATCTGGCACCAAGGCATTGGCGCTCGTGTATACCGGTTGAAAGAAAATAAAACAGAGAAAAAAACTAATAGTGTAAAAGTATGCACAGACAATCACGCTGTATATCTATTGTATGCACTCACAATGTGTATACGTATACTCAGGCCTCAGGTGTATCAAATCCTCCAGGTGGATGTGTGGCAAACATATGAAAGGAAGCAGAAAACAAATAGAGCCCACAATGGTGTGGTATCAAAAAATTGCTGGAGCACGCAAACGTGGATAAACACTTACACTTCGTGTAGAGGTATAATGCCCATATGACTCGGGTGCTTCCTCTCTGCTTTCCTCCAGAGTCCCAGGAACCTTCCCAGTTTTCCACTGGTGTAGAAATACACCCAGTGGGTAGATAGAACTGAATCTGAAATGTAGTAGGGTAAAAATAAATACTATTTATTCAAGGCTGTATGCCAAAGTAAGAAACTAATAACATAAATCCACCAAGGGATATATAAAAACAATAAAAAGTCTGATAAAATGTGGAAAAAAGAGCTCTTTGAATAGTCCTCAACGCGTTTCGCCAGGTGTGTGGCTTCATCAGGAGTGTCCTCAATGCCGGTACGCGGTTCTTTTAAATGATGCAGGGCGCCATCTTTGTCGGCGTCTGACGTCAATACGTTCGATATCATCATCCCGTCTGTTAGTGGACCGTCAATTGCACAGGAGGGCTCCGAGGTGAGTAAATGAATACATATTATTAGTGGAAAAGCAATGTATCGGCTATGCCTCTAAACACATACTCACCGGGACGGCACTCCGTATCCACATCTCTATGGTAGGTGGCGATCGGCACATTACATTGCCGTTTCACCTTGAGTTCATATCAGTGGCGTCGCTACAGGGGGGCAAGGGGGGGCAATTGCCCCCCCTAGGTTAATCTTTGCCCCCCTGCTAAATTTGGATCCCGTCTTTCTTTCTTTTTTTTAATTTATTTTTAAACGCCGAGGAGAGAGAGGGTGCGGCCCGAGTAAGATCGGCAGCCAAGGCAACCGATCTTACGCGGGCCGCACCTCGAGCCCGGCTACTTACCTGTGGGAGGGTCTTCTGTACTGCAAAGAGGAAGCGGAACCTAGCAGAGTTCACGTGACATCACATGACTCTGCTCCAGTCCCGCTTCCTCTGTGCTTTACCAGAGAACGCAGAGGGAGGCCGCGCCCTCTGCTGAAGTCTGTGAGCGGCATCAAGGAGCTGCAGTGCAGGTAAGGGGGTGGGGAGGGAGTTTGAATGAGAATGTATGATTGAGGGAATGAATCTGTGAATGAAGTGTGTGATAGCATGGATGTGTAAGTGCTGGAACCTAGGCATGATGGGACTGTGATTGCTGTTAGCAATCACACTCCTATCATGCCAAGTCAGCCAGTACATGCTGAAACCAAGCTAGCTGCCCCCCTTGTCTATGGGTGCTGCCAGCAGTATGGGGTCTGCACATCACTTACAGCCATCCTGTACCAGCATGTACTGGCTGACTTGGCATGATAGGAGTGTGATTGCTAACAGCAATCACAGTCCCATCATCCCTAGGTTTCAGCATTTACTGGTTGGATGTGTAAGTGCTGGAACCTAGGCATGATGGGACTTTGATTGCTGTTAGCAATCACACTCCTATCATGCCAAGTCAGCCAGTACATGCTAAAACCTAGCTAGCTGCCCCCCTTGTGTATTGATGCTGCCAGCAGTATGGGGTCTGCACATCACTTACAGCCACCCTGTACCAGCATGTACTGGCTGACCTGGCATGATAGGAGTGTGATTGCTAACAGCAATCACAGCAAGCACAGTCCCATCATGCCTAGGTACCAGCATTTACTGGTTGCCTGGGTATGATAGGAGTGTGATTGCTAACAGCAATCACAGCAAGCACAGTCCCATCATGCCTAGGTACCAGCATTTACTGGTTGCCTGGGTATGATAGGAGTGTGATTGCTAACAGCAATCACAGCAAGCACAGTCCCATCATGCCTAGGTACCAGCATTTACTGGTTGCCTGGGTATGATAGGAGTGTGATTGCTGTGTGGGCAGTGTGGACGGCAGGGCCGGCTTTGGGGTGCGCAACCTGTGATCTATGAATGTAATTTAGGGGGTTTTAAATATACCTTTTAATGCCGTGTTTTTATGTGAATTCCAATTGATCTTTACCTGCAAAGCTGGGTTTTTGCGTTATTCTGTAGATCCATATCTATATATTTCCATACATTATTTATGTATACCTGCAAATACAGTGTTTGTATGTCTTATTCAGTTGATTAATACCTGCAATGCTGTTTCCATGTATTTATTTGATCTATACCTGCGATGCTACGTTTCATATATTATTATTGTATCCTTGCAAATACAGGATTTGTATGTCTGATTCTGTTTATTTGATATATATCTTCAGTGCTGAGATCACAGGTGAATTTCAGTTGATCTATCCATGCCAAGCTTGGTTTGTGTGTTAATGTGTTGATCTATACCTGCTATCGGCAACTGGGGCTAATATTAATATATATGGGCAGCAGGGGCAAAAACACTAAGGGGGGTATAAACGACAATGCAGTGTGAAAAATCCATCCTGATGCAGACGTCTGTGACGTGGATTGTGTCCTGCTGTTTGTGTGTTTTTGGTTATCAGTGTAGCAGAGCCTGTCCTCGGGTGTGTGTGTATAGGTGTTGGTGTGGCAGAGCCTGTCCTAGGGTGTGTGTTTGGGTGTCAGTGTGTCAGAGCCTGTCTGTGTGTGTGTGTGTGTGTGTTTGGACGTGGGTGTGGAAGAGCCTGCCCTGATGTGTGTGTTCAGTTGTCAGTGTGGCAGAGCCTGTCCTGGTGTGTGTGGGTGTCTGTGTGGCAGAGCCTGTCCTGGTGTGTGTGTGTGTGTTTGGATGTGGCAAAGCCTGTCCTGATGTGTGTGGGTGTCTGTGTGGCAGAGCCTGTCCTGGTGTGTGTGTGTTTTTGGATGTGGGTGTGGCAGAGCCTGTCCTGATGTGTGTGTGTGTGTGTATGTTTGGTTGTCGGTGTCGCAGAGCCTGTCCTGGTATGTGTGTGTCTGAGTGTTGGTGTGACAGAGCCTGTGTTGGTGTGTGTGTCTGGGTGTCAGTGTGTCAGAGCCTGTCCTGGTGTGTGTGTGTGTGTTTGGATGTGGGTGTGGCAGAGCCTGTCCTGGTGTGTGTGTTTTTGGTTGTCGGTGTGGCAGAGCCTGTCCTGGTGTGTGTGTCTGGGTGTCGGTGTGGCAGAGCCTGTCCTGGTGTGTGTGTCTGGGTGTCGGTGTGACAGAGCCTGTCCTGGTGTGTGTGTCTGGGTGTCGGTGTGACAGAGCCTGTCCTGGTGTGTGTGTCTGGGTGTCGGTGTGACAGAGCCTGTGTTGGTGTGTGTGTTTGGTCATCTGTTCCTGGCACTTAACTTACAGTAGGAATTGTTTAATTTATATTTATCCAGAGATAAAATGCCCTCCTGAAGTTGTAGTGACTTCAGGGGACAAAACGTTCAAGGCCCTGAAATCATTTAGTGGAAAAGTTATTTCAAGGATTAGTTGCACTCAATTGTGGCTTCAGGCTTCCCATGTTGAATGATCAAGTATTATTTTAGCCCAATAACAAAAGTATAATTCCATAGCACATTATTTTTGGAAATTATGAATGCCCCCCCAGTTTGAATGTGATATCTTGTGTGCCCCCCCTATATATTGTTTCTAGAGTCACCACTGGTTCATATACATCTTAACGATCTCGTTTACCGGATACATTGCTTACCTCGGAGCCCTGCTGTGCAATTGACGGTCCACTAAGCACAAAGAGCTCTTTTTTTCCACATTTTATCAGACTTTTTATTGTTTTTATATATCCCTTGGTGGATTTATGTTATTAGTTTCTTACTTTGGCATACAGCCTTGAATAAATAGTATTTTTACCCTACTACATTTCGGATTCAGTTCTATCTACCCACAGGGTGTATTTCTACACCAGTGGAAAACTGGGAAGGTTCCTGGGACTCTGGAGGAAAGCAGAGAGGAAGCACCCGAGTCATATGGGCATTATACCTCTACACAAAGTGTAAGTGTTTATCCACGTTTGCGTGCTCCAGCAATTTTTTGATACCACACCATTGTGGGCTCTATTTGTTTTCTGCTTCCTTTCATATGTTTGCCACACATCCACCTGGAGGATTTGATACACATGAGGCCTGAGTATACGTATACACATTGTGAGTACAGACAATCACGCTGTATATCTACTACACTATTAGTTTTTTTTCTCTGTTTTATTTTTTCAACCGGTATACACGAGCGCCCCCTAGTGGCCTCTTTTACATATTTCAAACACCCGGAGAGTGTTTTTTACGGGCTGCAGCTGGGTATCCGGTCATCAAAACAAAGGGAAGTATATTGATTTCTCCCTCTCTATATACCCTGTTTCATACTGGTCTTCATCACTCTTTTCTGGCACCAAGGCATTGGCAGCACATCCTTTAAATCCTGTAAGTTGCGAGGTGGGGCCTCCATGGATGTACCCTGGTGCCATGTGTTCTCCAGGTACGCGATGCATGTGCATTTGGCCATCCGCGTGATCTAAAGGAAAACCATAATTCATCAGACCAGGTTAAGTTCTTATGCTCACATGCCCATTGGCACGTGAGGTGCTTTCGGCAGTAGACAGGGGCACCCTGACAGGTATGCGGCTACCCAGCCCCAACGGCGATGTACTGTATGTTCTGACACCTTTCTATTAGAACTAGCATTAACGGCTTCAACAATTTGAGCTACAGTAGCTTGTCTGTTGGATTTGATCACACGGGCCAGCCTTTGTCCCCATGAGAATAGATGAACCTTGGCCGCCCATGACCCTATCGCTGGTTCACTGCTTTTCCTTCCTTGGACCACTTTTGGTAGGTACTGACCACGGCAGACTGGTAAAACCCCACATGAGCTGCAGAGGCCAAGTGCACAGTGGAAATTTTACTAAATTAAAGGTACTATCCTAAAAACCTAACTAATTTGGTAATCAATGCTTAAATAATTGGGAAAATAAGTTTGTCTATATTAGTTAATCTTATATTCATGAATCATTAATTGATTTCCTTGTATTTCTTTCTGGGTTACTTATATTTTATTTAATTTACCAAAGGGGAGCAGTGAAGCTGTGGTTTTTAACTCGCTTTATTATACACGGCCAACACTAATGTATGATTACATTTTCAAGGAATCACTTGTACAATACATGCATGCCAGCGAAGCTCTTCTCAAAACAGCTCACTGGGCTTGGCACTTTATAATGTATATCGATATTTTTTTTATTTATTTCAAGGAATGGAAATTAAAATTCTTAAAACTCACCCTATTGTGAATAAACCCCAGATGAGGGCAAGCAAACCATGCAAATAAACTGCTTGAGCACGTATTCAAATATCTATGAATATATACCGTATTGGCCCGAATATAGGCCGCACTTTTCCCCCCACTTTAGGTCTTTTTAAAGTGGGGGTGCGGCCTATATTCTATTCGGGGATTTTTTGTTTTTTTTTTCTTTTCCATTTAGCCCTGCTGCGGGTAAGCAGCAGGGTTAGGATCCAGAAGTGCCAGCAGCGGATGTTGTCTGCGCGCATCGCACAGACGTCCACCAGCCGTCCCCACTAGACACCAGGGAGCCTGGGGGTGCATTGGTAAGTTGGAGGGAGGGGTGGTACTTCTAGGAAGCAGGGAGTGGGATATCAGGGGGCAGGTGGGCATTTCTAGGGGACAGAAAGCATATCTTGGGGCAGAGGGGCATATCTATAAGTGTAAGAAATTATGACCTTCTTACAGGGTTATTCTTTTAGGGAATGTGCGACGAATAAAGCACAAATACAAGCGTATAGAAAAATGTATATTGATATTGCATTAGGTCACTGTTACAGGTTATAAAACATATAACATACAGAAAACATTTGATGATAATCCAAAACAAAAGGGATACTCAAGCACATTCTTGAGGAAACTGTCAGCTCACAGGCTTTTCCCGAATGCCATCCTGCGCAGCTTCGTTCGACCCAGCACTTCTGTTCACTGCGCTTGCTTTTCTTAGAGTCTGTGTTGCAGCCCCTAACTAGTCATCCCAGAATTTCTTGTACCTCCCAGAAAATAGTTCACCCGACCCCTCTGTCCAGAGATTTCCTGTATGACCCAATTATGGAGGACATAGACAGTCTATGTGAAAATACTCACCTCTAATACATCTTCTCAAATCTTCCCAAAAGCATTATGCGTAAAATGTAATATCACCTTTTACAGGTATCCATAATTTCTTACATAAGTAAGGTGCATTAAATGGCTATTTGTGTGTGTGTGTGTGTGTATGTATGTATGTATGTGTGTGTGTATATATATATATATATATATATATATATATATATTACAATAATAGTTACCGGCACTTCTGGGACTTCTATAAATGAGATTATATATATATATAATATAATTTTTTTTTTTCTTTAACTTTGGCCACTTACATGCTATCAGTTTTCAGGTATAAAAGGGAAAACGTAAAGAAATGTAGATGTGAGGAATTGTTTAAACTAAAGTCTAAATGTTAGAACTCTGATAGACTTGCTATTCCAAGCTAGGATTTCTCAGTCTGGTCTTTACAAAATCTTGATTAACTTGATTTTCACTGCTTCTGGAACAATATCCTATGGACAGAGACCAAAGTGGAGATGTTTGGACACAATGCACAGCACTACATTTGGTGAAAACCAAAACAGCATATTGGCGCAAGCACAGTGGTGGAGGGGTGCGTTTGGGCTTGTTTAAAAGCCACAGGACCTGGGAACCTTGCAGTCATTGAGTTCACCCTCATTTACTTCATTGCTGCTAAACGTAGTTCTACAAGCTTCACAAGATTAGTTTTCCACACGTGGCTTCTCCATTATTTTTTTTTTATTTTATTATTTTTTTATAAATCATGACACGGTGTAATATGGCATGTGTTCGGAGGCTGTATTTTAACTTAATTTTAGATCTGCTAAGGAACCATTGACCGTTATGTTTGTTGGAGTTGAGATGTTTTTTTGTAGAAATTAAGGCATTAAATTTAATATTTAAATATTAAAAAATTTCAGTTTTAATAGTGTATATAATATTGATAGATGAAGGGTTTATTTCTGTGAATTAGCATATGTCCAAATACACAGGGTTACACCAGGAATATACAAATGAAATGAAACAAAATGGAGAGGCAGGAAACCTTAAGGGGTATTATCCTAAGATAAGAATTTATATATGATCAAAGAAGGTATTCATGATCTAACAGATGCCTTAAGGGTATTTGTGTCTTCCACAACCTATACTGAATAGCTTAATATTAGGATTGGAATTTTTTAAATATTGTCGTTTGTAATGGCATATCCTTGTTATACCCACAATGTCCTAATATATAAAACCATATAATCGAAAGAGGGTGAACTTTCTTTTTCACATAAGTGAATATATTCACTGTGCAAATGAGTAAACATGAGATAACAATTTTGTCAGATTCAAAGAGTTAGAGCAGGGCCCTCCTTAACAATTTTTGAATCTTGAATGGGTTTGGGTATATTACGCAAGAGGTAAAAATGCCACTCATTGAGATGAACCTGTGACACTAGTTAAAAATATTGTTGGATATAAATCCAGGAGAACAAAAAAGGTAAGTTAGGTGAGAGACTGAAGTTGATGTGTCAGTTGTCCATAAAGAAGGGCATTTCGAGGGATTATTTTTCAAGAATTGAAGGAAAAGGGGTAGTCAGATAAGCCAGAGAAGGGTATTCTAGATTGTGGCTGCCTTTAAGAAATCTAAGCATAAATAAGAAGTAAAAGTCAGAGAAGGGGAGTTTATTTAGAAACGTAAGTAGAGGAACTGCTATAAAGAGCTTTGTATGTATTTGATTCAAAATCCTCACTTTCATACAGGCTTGTCAGGTTGTTTGGAGGGTAAAAGGCCACATTTGGGACATACACATTTAATTTTTTCATCTTCCACCCATGTTCTGTTTAGGGCATCTTTGAAGTAGGGCAATTTAATTTATCCCATCTAACCATGGGTTGTTTTCCAGGATTTTACCACCAGCCTTTGTCAAAGTTTATGGGGGTTGTGTTTTTATGTATAGTTGAAAGGGCCATTAACCCCTTCAGGACCGGGGCGTACCTGGTACTTCCTGGTCATACGTTGCCGCCAGACAGGGACGTACCAGGTACGTCATCGATGATGCGCGATCCAGCGTCGCTATAAATGCTGGGATCGCGAGGGGCGGCTGCTACTGACCGATGGGTATCCCCAGCGATCCATAGCAGCCACTCCCCCTCAATCGCCTCAAAGTGATCACGTGCACGGAATTAAAATATTTAAATAAAACTGCGGTCTTCAAGGGAAGACGCAGTACGAGGACGCCGGTCCTTAAATCATCCTGCTGGTTTACCCAAGGTAATGGCCCGTGTCGATTTGCTCATGTGTACCACTAATTCAGCTTCCACATTCAGCTAGCTCAGGGGTTCTCAAACTGCGGCCCTCCAGCTGCTGCAGGACTACATCTCCCATAATGCTCCTTCAGCTAAGGGGCTGGCTGAGGAGTATGGGAGATGTAGTCCTGCAGCAGCTGGAGGGCCGCAGTTTGAGAACCCCTGAGCTAGATTGTAAGCTTATGAGCAGGGAACTCTGATGTATCGGTTTGTCTTAGTCAGTGTTAGTTTTTGTCATATCTTTTTTTAATTTATGTACTAAAGTAAATGATGTGTGATTTGTTGGTGCTGTATAAATCATGGTTTGTAAAGGGTTGTCAGTATTATGATGAATGTTTCTATTACAGCAATCTTTGTCATCAACATAATAATTCAACACATTGACTGCAAAATTTAACAGTAGTTAATTTTTTTTAACCCCTCTGCTCCCTTCAGGTACCCGTTCTCTAAGAAAAAGAAAGCCATCTCCCGAACCAGAAGGGGAAGGATGTTCTGTCAAGATAAATGGCGAGGGACAACCATGGTTGGTATCTGGAGATAGGCTAAAGATTTCTTCAATGACTTCTTCGTTTACAGAGTCTCCTCATTTTAGTCGTACCACACCACCTGACACAGCACAACATGGCCAGTCTCCAATGTCTGCTCTAATGTTGGTGGCTGATAGTGCTGGTGGCAGTCATTCAGCTAAAGATTCTAGCTATGTTAACGCTACAACCAGGAGAGGTTGCAACAGCCCTACATCACCCCCCTCTATGAACCAAAGAAAAATGTTTCCCAGAGATGCACAAAGCCAGTTTCCCAGTGTAGGAACATCATCTATTTCAGGATTAGAATATGCATATCCCCAAAGCATTCCTGACCCTTCTGTACAAAACAGTATACCATTATGCTGTACTCTGTGCCATGAACGTCTTGAAGACACACATTTTGTACAGTGCCCTTCAGTACCTTCTCATAAATTTTGTTTTCCATGTTCAAGACAAAGTATTAAAAAACAAGGAACATCTGGTGAAGTGTATTGTCCAAGTGGAGAAAAATGCCCTCTTGTGGGATCAAATGTACCATGGGCCTTCATGCAAGGGGAAATTGCCACCATACTTGCTGGTGATGTAAAAGTCAAAAAAGAAAAAGACTCCTGACTGATTTTTGTTTCATTTGTTTTAAAGATGTATACTCATTTCTATCTATAGTATGGTATGTATATACTTATATACCCAAAACTAAGTGGTAACCAAAAGCATATTGGATATGGAGATATATAATATTTTTAGAGCACTTGGAAGAAACATGCTTTTAACTTTATTTGTATGCACTTGTGAAAAAATGCTTTGGCAATTTGAACCACTATGGGACATTTATTAAAACAATGTTATTCACTAATGGACTTTCTGTTAACACAGCAATCATTTATAGTTTCTTACGTATAAAATACAAAATTATGTTGAAGGTAGCAATAAGTAACAACATATTGGAGACCCTTTTATATGAATGCTGTGGGCAAGGCAGAAAACAAGCATAACTTGGTGTTTGTGAGATGTTTTGTGCTGGTCCTCAACTTTACTGTCAAAAAAAACATTTATTTTCTCTACAGAAAAAATTGGAGGTATTTTTTCCTAACTTACAAACACTGCCTTGAGTTCTCATATCTGCTTTCATACTATCTCTGTGTACACAGACTTGTGACCTTGAGAATTGTCAGTCACATTGAATGGGGCTCAAAGCTAAGTGCATTATGATTGGACCTTTCTCAGTATGGAGAATAATTCCCATCAAGCTTCATAGTTCAGCATGCAGGAGACGAGGGGGTTGTCGGCAAGTTGTGTGTGTATGTACTGTGGCGTTGCTGCATGATTGTGCTTTTGGGAGGGAGGCTACATGTTGTACAAGAGAAGTGAAAGAAGGAAAGAAAATAAATGCATCCCGTTTTAAAGACAGGCCCACATGATAGTAGTTGTCCTTTACGACTGAGAACATTTAGGATTTTTGAAATATACATAAATATACAACCTATGTATACGTATTAAGACACCTTACCAATCATGCTGGAATAGAAAAGGCCCTTTCCCAAACTGTTCCCACAGTATTAAATCATCAGTAGGGTGAAGCTAACCTGTTTCAAGACAGTCTAAACCCAGCTTACGTTCAAAATTGGGTAAACAATCCTTGCTCCAGTGATGGGAGGAGCGGACATCGAAGGATCAAAATAATTTCTTGGTATCCCTTCAGCATACCGAGAGATTTTGGACGATGCTGTGCTGGGAAAGGAAAGTTAATCCAGAGCCGGCCTTAGGTGTTCTGGCGCCCTGTGCGGACTACTCCTGTGGCGCCCCCCCTCATCCCAAAAAAAGAAAGTGACAAGATTTTTTTCTTATCTACCACCTCTGCCCCTTCTCACTGCCTCCCCCCCCCCGCCACTTCTCATTATCCTTACCTTGTTGAGTCCTGCGGTGGGAGCGGTGCGCGCTTCACAGCTGAGCGTGAAACGCTGGCACCGAGACGGAGTCACGGAGAGTGAGGGGCGCCGAGTGGTTGCTGAAAACTTCACGAGCGACCGCTCGACGCCCCTGCCCGGGACTTAAATTAAAACGGGGGTTTTTTTGTTTGTTTTAACATCCTCCATGTTAAAGTTAAAAAAAAACAACAACAATAATTTAAGTCCCGGGCAGGCGCCCCTGTTGCCATGGCACCCTGTGCGGCCGCACAGGTCGCACACACCTAAGGCCGGCCCTGCGTCCATTTGAATAGGCCTGCGTTAGTGAATTTGCAGGAACAGTTTAAGAAGGTCCTTTTCTGTTCCAGGATGACTGTGCCCCAGTGCCCAAAGACAAGGTAGGATGAGTTTGTGTGGAAGAACTTGCCTCACCTCAACCCCATCGAACTCCTTTTGGGTGAACTGGAATGACAATTGCAAGCTACTCCTCGCCAGTGCCTGATCTGATGGGTTGAATGGGTAACAATTCCCACGGAAACACTCTTAATGGAAACAATCTTATGGAAATTCTTCTCGGAAGAGTGGAAGCTGTTATAGCATTTATATATTATTATAGACATCAAAGAAGAATGGTTTTGGGAAAGGGCTTCCAAACTAATATTACTTGTGCAGTGTGTTACAACATGGTGGTAACAGAAGTTTAGCGAGTGTTAGGAGGAAGGAGATTTGGGTTTTTAGAGAAAACTTGCTGTTGGCTACAGACAGAAGCTATTATAATGTGGAAAAGATGGTTGTAGGGCATTTGAAACTAGAATGAAGTGGGGAAGATGGAGAGATTTAAATAAGTAGCTACTGTCAGAAATTTTATATATTTTGGGGAAATACAGGGTTTACATATGTCAACACACCTCAGTCAATCCATGTAGCGCAAATACTAACGAAAATCCTTCTTTGAAAAGAAAATGGAGGGGCGATGAAGCCCATGAAAGGCCAATACAGTAGGCATAATTAATGATACGGTTACAATGATGTATCAGAGACACAAAGTTCTTATAGGGATAATGACTATATAACATGTTTTTTCAAACCTTTAAGAGACAACTAAGATTTTGCATGTTTACAGCTGACCTTTTTGTGAACAGACTATTTTTACTAATACCTTGAATGCAGTCTTCGAAAGTTACATAGTACATAAGGTTGAAAAAGACCTAAGTTCATCAAGTTCAACCCTTCTACCTAACCTTCCTACTTCTACCTACCTTCCTACTCTTGATCCAAAAGAAGGCAACTTTGAATTCTGCCGACTCCAAAAGGCAATCAGATTTCTCCTTGGATCAAGAAGCTCTAAAATATTCTATTTGTAGCCCTGTATGTCATGCCGTTCCAAAAAAATATCCACGCCCCTTTTAAAGGCATCTAATGTATTTGATAAGGCCACCTGCCTTGGCAGTGAATTCCATACCTTATTGTCCTTATTGTAAAGAATCCCTCTCCGCTCTTCCAGTCTCAGAGGGTGAACGTTTGTTCTCGTACATTTCTGTTAATGAACAGGTCACTGGAGAGCTCTTTATATTGGCCCTGCATATATTTAAATAACTTATATCCCCTCTAAGACGCCATTTTTCCAGTGTATATAATTTTAACTTTTTTAGTCTCTCTTCATAACTAGTATCTTCCTATCCCCTTTTGTAGCCCTCCCTTGCAGTTTTTCTAGTTCCATAATGTCCTTTTTAAGGACCGGTGCCCAGAATTGTACCGCATATTCAAGGTGAGGTTTTAACATTGACCTGTAAAAAGGCAAGATGATATCCTCATCCCATGGATCAATACCTCGTTTTATGCATGCCAAGACCTTATTGGCCCTTTGCGGTTGCCTGCTGGCAATGTGCACTGTTGTCAAGAATGTTGTCTATCATTATTCCTAAATCCTTCTCATTGGTAGTTTTCCCCAAGGGTATACCATTCATAGTATAGGTTGCATTTTTATTATTTTTACTGTAATGCACAACTTTGCATTTATCTATGTTAAACCTCATCTGCCACTTGCATGCCCAGTCCCCAACTCTGCCTAAATCCTCCTGCAAAGAAGAAACATCAAGATCAGTCTCAATCAGTCTATTGTAAGATCTCCATACTGTTGTAAATAGTGATCTATAGTATTTGTTTTAGGTGGTCATCATCTGTCTTCCTCTTGAGCATGATATATCTGGTATAGACCAAATGTTCTTTAGAAAAGGTCAATTTATATGAACAACTTTTTAATATTAAGATTTTATCATGCCTGACATTGTCTTCATGCTATTCCCACAGCGATCATAGATTTATGCCAGGGCTTAGCTTTCAAAAATGGTGGAGGTAGAAGTGGGATCATCACTGGGTAGGTGCAACATGTTAAAAAGTTGATTAACACAAAGCAAATTACCAGAGACTAGTAGTAACCTGACCTAGACCTAGAAAATGCAAAAAGCATGTTGAAAGAAGGGAGTTATAGTTAATGGCAAGTGGCTAATAGCTTGACTTAATTGGCATCACAGAAATGAGGATTGTAACTGAACAATAACTTTGTGGCAAAATACATGTTTTAGGAGGGACAAAACAAATTGGAAAGGGGAGTGTATTATGACATAGTTAGATTACATAGGCTGAAAAAAGCCTACCCATGTGACCATCAATTTCAGCCTTTCCCATTATTATGTTTTAAGGAAAATAAATTCCAAGGTAGGGAATTTGCCACTTACCTAATACTAGGCCTGCACTAGGTAAGGAATTCTTACCTTCTTGGTAGCACAGATGACAGCATCAAGGAGGGTTGGAAAGAACTCTGCGCCCAAACGTGGACAAGGAACAATTGACAATGACAACAAAGACAATGATTGACTGGAAAAAGTCTGAAAGATATAACAATACCAAACCAATCCAATGGCACAAGGCCGAACTATTGCTGATTTGGATTGAGTTTTCAGCCTAAGAGCATATATAGGCTTTTCTTTTTTTTTTATAAATCAAAGTTTATTGTTTTACAACAAATATACAATACAGAAGGGAAAAACAAGGGAACAAAAAAAGGGGGGGTGTACATCTCTGATGAGAGCAATAAGAGATCACAAAAATCCCTGCACAGCAGGGAAATGCGTAATACAATGCGCAGAACAATGACATGAAACATAACAGCATAACTCTCAAGAATGACGCAAGAGAGAGCAGCTCTGAGACTAAGAAAGAGAACATCAGCCAAACAGCAGCCTAGAGGAGGGATCCGCCAGGAACTGGGACCAGTAAAACCAGGTGCGACAGTGTCGCTCACTAAGACCCTCGGACCTGGCCACTAGCTCTTCCATTTCACGAACATGTTCAACCCGCATCACCCATTCCCGCATGGCGGGCGGAGATGACTCACCCCAATGAAGGGGAATCAGAGCTTTAGCTTCATTCAGCAGATGTCGAACTACAGAGCGCCGATACATGGAAATGGGTTGAGAAGTAAGGTGTAGTAAATAGTTAGCAGGGGCGAAAGGAGGCGGGGAATCCGTGAAACGGGGAAGGAGACCACGGATAGCGTCCCAAAAAGGAACAAGTAGAGGACATTCCCACCAGACATGAAGCACTGTCCCCAGCGATCGCCCACATCTCCAGCACTTATTAGAGCTCTCTGGGAACATAGCATGTAACCGAACCGGTGTGCGATACCAGCGCGATAAAAATTTGAAGGACATCTAGGCTTTTCTTATGGCTAAAATGGTACAGCAAATATCGGGTTACAGAGAAGGCGATTAACAGACTAGGAATTTGATCTTGCCAAATAAAGTTGAGGCATTCTCCCCGACCACTACTATTATCATTTGTTCACAGTTACAGGGTTCCTAATTGTATTGGTCTAAAACGAACATTTGCAACAAGTATCATTAGGCCATGCACTTAAGTATTGAAAACTGACACTTGTCTGATCAAGTTTTGCAATAAATGTTTCCCACGTTTTAAAGAAATGTTTGGTCTGTATATTTTTTGCAAAGTTGGTTCTAAAATATGATGTCATGCAGAGCCTATGTTGGGCTAACACAGAGGTTTGGCATTGGAAGGGTTAACCTCGCCAGATGTCTTCTACAGCCAACAGCTCGCCCTCTTAAGCCACACAGACTGACCAACACCTTGTACGTATCAGAGCTCAGCCTCTGTGAATTTAGGGGTCACCCCAAATTCCATATCATAGGGGAGTTACCACATATGGTCACTGAGGCTGAACGTGAGTGAATTTATGGCAGAGCTCTGGAATGTACACTGTGTTGGCCTGTCTGTGTGGCTTAAGAGGGCAAGCTGTTAGCTGTCTTCTATGCTGGGTTTGGGTCATCTTGGGATCTGCCAATCTTAACAGATGTATGTTAAGATGTAGTTTGATATGTGTGTGATACTAAGGGCTAGGCCTGTGACTTTTCTCTGTGATACTGGAGGGGCGGAACATCTCACCAGGGGATAAAATTAACTGGGTTTTTTTTGGGGGGGGGAATCAGAGAACCTCTCTTTTATAAAGCAAGGTTGTATTAAACTACTGGCATTATATCTGAAGCAGATAAGACTACAGCAGTGGTGACGAGGATGGGATTTACAAAGGCCCTACTCAGCCTGAACTAGAAAATAACAAGGGGTATTGTAATCATTACACACTGTCATCCACAGATCATGGCACTGATAGGCACATTATGTGAGTTCGATGGAGAGCAAACCTCCTGGAGTTCCTGGACTGAAAGATTAGAACATTACTTCAGTGCAAACACCATACCACCTGAAAGGCAGGTAGCTGTATTCCTGACAGTGGTGGGAGTTAAAAACATGACACTGTAAGAGACCTTCCCTGCCATCCCAGGTGACACTGATGGGAGACTCCTCCTCCGTACCTGAGATAGGGCAGGACTCAAAAGGTTAAAAGGCCCCTCCCCTCCTAGCACCCTCAGTGTTTTTTCATGCCCTACATCAGGTAGGGAGGACTCGTCTCCCGTTTGTTATTTTTATACGGCTCTAGGTTGAGCCGGTTCTCCCTAGGGCTAAGCCCCCCCGGGTGGGGGTATTCCTGCACCGTAGCCGGATGGCTGGTGCCGCGCTGCCCCCCGCATACTCACCTTGGCTGTGCGGTGGTCCGTCCGGCTTCCTTCTCTCAGCTCCCGCTGCTTCCACTGCCGCCGGTGCCTTCTGTATTCTTAGATGCCGCGGTCCGGCGTCTTGGCGTTTTTCAAGATGGCGTCTCTGCTTCTTTTGGCTAGGATTTCTAGGCATGTCCGGTATGCGTTCCTAGCCTCGTTTTCATGTCAATTCAAAATTTTGGCGCCAAATTTGCTGCTGTTGCAGCTTGTAGCCTGGTATGGCGCTATTTAAGCAGTGTGGTTAGTTGAGAATGGATTGTTATATATTTTTCTAAAAGTGCTGTCTGCTCCAGATAATTCTGAGCCTGTTGAGAAGAGACCTGTGTTGAGGAGAGACCTAAAAAGGCTTTAGCTAAAACCAAGCATGCGCAGTGTTCTGGTTGTCACAGACCTCTGCAGGATTCCAAGAAAAAGCTCTGTTCCGCCTGTCTAAAGTCCATTGCGGATTCTGAAGCCTCTGGTGGGAGAGAGTTTTTAGCCTGGCTTAAGGAAGAGATGCAGTCTACCTTTTCTGCCTTTTGTCAGTCGGTTCCTGCTCCTTCCCATTTTCCGGCAGTGCGGGAACCATCTCTCCTGGGTTACCAGCAGTTCTGACTCAGAGTTCGATTACCCTGAGCTGGAGGAGTATTCTTCAGAGGAAGGTGAAATCCGGGAGGAAAGTTCCTTTTTGTTCCCGGTGGAAAAAATTGATACTCTCGTTTCTGCTGTAAAGTCTGCCATGAACTTGGAGGATACAGCGACACCTAAGAGGGATCACTTTTCCGGCTTCTCCAAGCAGTCACCTTCTTTTCCTGTGCACCCTGCTTTATCCAGCATCATTAAGCAGGAATGGAACCATCCAGAGAGGAGAGTTAACCTGTCCAGGCGGGTGAAACGCCTTTTTCCGTTTGAGGAGGACTTTGCCAAATTTTGTACAACCCCGCTGGTTGACACCGCGGTGATGAAAGTTTCCAGAAAGACTGCCTTGCCGCTGGAGGATGGCTCTCATTTCTCGGATCTAATGGAAAAGAAGGCTGAAGCAGCCGTTAAGAAATCTTTTGAAGCTTCCACTGCTGCTTTTAAACCTGGCATAGCATCTGCCTCAGTGTCTCGAGCTGTAAAAATCTGGCTGTCGCAGATCGAGGAAGATGTTGCAGCAAAAATGCCTAGAGAGACTATCCTCAAGAACATTGTTGCTCTCAAGTTGGCCGTGGATTTTCTCTGCGATGCCTCGATTGAAAATGTCAGGATGTCAGCCAGGGCTTCTGCACTTTCTGTGGCGGTCAGATGGGCCTTATGGCTTAAAGCCTGGGGGGCTGACAATGCCTCAAAGAACAGACTGCTTAATATCCCTTTTAAAGGATGGTCTCTGTTTGGCGAGGAGCTGGAGTCCCTGCTTGAGAAAACGACTGGTGATAAACATTGGATGCCACAATGCAGAACTGCTTCCAGGAGACGGCAGTCCTTTCGTCCATACTTTCCAGGCCAGTCCAGGGGCTATGGTTCCGGTTTCTCTCGCCCTGCAAGGGAACATGCCTTCCGGGGCAGATTTCATCGTGAAAGGGGTAGACATGACAGGTTCGCCTTCCCCAAAGTGGTCTAGGACCCCAAAGGTTTTGCATGACTCGGCATGCATCCCGGTGGGAGGAAGACTTCGGCATTTCATAGACTATTGGTTCTTCATCACCCAAGATTCCTGGGTGAGATCCATCATATGCAGACCAGTTTTTTATTTCCTACCTTCCTCAGAACCTGGAACAGCGGGGATTCCTGTTGTCTGCCGTCCAACAGTTTTTAGATACAGAAGTCCTTATTCCCGTGCCCCTGCAGAACAGGGTCAAGGGATTTATTCTCGTGTCTTTTTGGTTCCAAAAACACCAAAGGGGTTTCGTCTCATTATAGACCTACGTTTCCTGAACCGTCACCTTCATTTCCTAAGGTTCAAGATGGAGACCGTACGATCAGCTCTGGACTCTCTAAACCTTCAAGACTTCATGGTCTCCATAGACCTAAATGATGCGTATCTTCATGTCCCTATGCACCCCTCCCATCAACGGTTTCTGTGGATAGCTATTCCTTGGTGGTGTGGTCGTGGCCTGTTTTATGCAAAATTATGCTAATATTTATACACAATTTAGACAAAACACATCTAACAATACAACAATAAATTTGATTCAGGAATACAGTTAAATTATGTAAAGACGAATACCAACAGATGTTATGATATATAATGATATACTTTATTAATACCTCTAGCAGTAAAAACAATATATCGAAAAAGGTTACCATAACAAAGTTACAGACAGTCAACAATTATATTCTAATAACATATGTACTTAACTTCAGAGAGTATCAGCATATCAAATGTCTCCTTTGGTGTTCAGTTTCCAAAATGGCTCTAGATACCAGGTTCATATAAAAGACTTTAAAGGATTCTTTCAGTAGTTGTTTTCTAATTCTTAGTTACAATACTAGGCACTAAACTAGTCCTAGCTTCTTGGCACTTAACTAGCCCAAGATGGAAGAGCAGCTTTCTATTTCATGCTTTTTCTCTGGCAAACTTTCACAGCTCCCTTAGCTTCTGCCATGCTGCTTCCTTCCTGTCCTTCCAGTCTCCTCTGCTCCTCCCCCGTCTTCCTGGAGTTCCTGATATCCCATTGTTCCTGGTATAGCCCACATAGCTTTTCATGTAGGTAGCCATTATCTATGGTCTTAGATAAACAATAGATGTACACATCACTCACTCTCTAGTGCTACCTGGTGGTAGAGGTAATGCACTTCTAAAACAATAGAAGTATAAACAATAGAACTAATTGATATTGTAATATATGCCACAGTTAGGGGAGTGGTTTATCCAAAGGGAGATACAGATGTTGCGTCTGTGACGTGAATCACTAATAATGGACGACGCAATCCATGTCCACAACACTTGGGGTTCAAGAATCAGACATTTTCAATTTCAGGCCCTTCCATTTGGACTGTCTCCAGCCCCCAGAGTGTTTACAAAACTCCTTGCAGTGGTGGTGGTCCATTTCAGACGTCAGGGCATTTCGGTCATCCCTTACCTGGACGATTGGCTGATTCACACTCATTCAGCAGCTCTCCTTCAGTCTCACCTTTCCCGGGTGCTCCATACGCTTCAGGATCTCGGCTGGATTCTAAATTGGGAGAAGTCCAACTTAGTTCCTTCTCAACAATTGGTGTTCCTCGGCCTTCGCCTGGATTCCTGCAAGGGAAAAGCTTTTCTTCCTTCAAGCAAGATCAGCGGTATTTATTCCCTAACCTACAAGGTGCTTTCTGAACGCAAAAGTCCACTAAGGCTATGTATGTCTCTTCTTGGCAAGATGACTTCAGCAAGGTATGCAGTTCCCTGGGCCCTGGCTCACATGAGGGTCCTTCAGAACCATATTCTTCATCTGCTGGAGGAGAACCCATTCGCCCTGGACAGACTGGTTCGTCTTCCTCCGCATGTCAAAGCATTCCTCTCCTGGTGGCTCCTACGAGACACTCTGGCCTCAGGAAGACGTTGGGCCTGGTCATCCAAGGAGCTCCTTACCACGGACGCAAGCAGAACAGGCTGGGGAGCCACTTATCGGGACAGCTTTGTTCAAGGTCTCTGGTCGCATGCCACTCAGCTCCTACCCTCAAACTGCCTGGAGCTGCTGGCGGTGGAGAATGCCCTACATCACTGGGAAAAGCAGCTCTTCAGCAAGAACATCCGTCTTCGTTCCGACAATCGGGCGGTAGTCGCCTACATCAACAAGCAGGGAGGTACGAGAAGTCCTCGCCTGCTGCGCCTAGCTCTCAGGATTTCCTTTTGGGCAGAATCACGTCGAATGACTTTGTCCATGGTTCACATACAGGGGGCTTTGAATTCCCAAGCCGACTTTCTGAGCAGGACTTCCGTTCAAAGCAACGAATGGGCTTTGCATTCTGCAGCCTTCCACATGATTGTCCAACGGTGGGAAATGCCCAAAATAGATCTTATGGCCTCCAGGGACAATGCTCAAGTTCCAGCCTTCTTTTCTCTCAATCCTCAGGACCAGCCACTGGCGGTGGATGCCTTCGCCCAGACTTGGAGTTTCAGCCTCGCCTATGTTTTCCCTCTGTTTCCTCTAATATCCAAGGTTCTGCAGAAGATCAAGTCAGACCGGGTGTCTGTTATACTGGTAGCCCCAGACTGGCCCAAACGTGTCTGGTACGTGGGCTTAGTCTCACTCAGCCACGCACCGCCCCTACAGCTCCCGGCCTGGAAAGACCTGCTTCACCAGGGTCAGTTCCTTCATCCAAATCCTGCGGTATTTCAGCTGGCGGCTTGGAGGTTGAACGGAGAATTCTGAGGCTTCTCTAAGTCAGTTACGGAAACTCTTCTTCGCAGTCGTAAGAAGGTCACATCCCTCAGATACATTAAAGTATGGAAGAAGTTTTGTAGCTGGTGTGGATCCAGGAAAATTCTTCCTTCAGACAGTTCTCCGGCTGCCATTCTGGAATTTTTACAAATGGGGTTTGACCAGGGACTTCAGCCTTCTACCATCAATGTCCAGATTGCTGCCATCAGTGCTTTACTTGGCTTCGATTTGATTTCTGTTCCAGTCATCAGGCGTTTTTCCAAGGCTATGGTGCGTATTCGTCCTCGCCCTGTCTCCAAGATGGTGCCCTGGGACCTGAACCTGGTCCTTCGCAGGCTCATGTTACCACCTTTTGAGCCTCTTCAATCAGTTTCCCTACACCTGTTGTCTCTGAAGACGGCCTTCCTGGTGGCCATTACCTCTGCGAGGCGTATTAGTGAACTCCAGGCCCTTTCGATGAAGGAACCGTTCCTGCGGGTTTTTCCGGATAAGGTCATCCTCGCTTTGCCCCCAGAATTCTCACCCAAAGTACAGACGGCTTTTCACAGGGACCAAGAAATTGTGTTGCCTACATTCTTCTCATCCCCTCAATCGGCGGAAGAAGAAGCGCTGCATACTTTGGACTTAAAAAGATGTCTTTCAATTTATCTGGAACGTACGCAGCCTCTGCGCAAATCTTCTAGTTTGTTTATAGCCTCTTCTGGTCCCAGTAGAGGTCTTAGCATTTTAAGCGTACGATGGCAAAATGGATTGTGTCAACTATCAGCTTGGCTTACACAGCAGCTGGCGGGGTTCCCCCTCCCGGGATTCGTGCCCATTCTACCCACGCAGTTTCCACTTCATGGGCTGAACGTTGTCTCATCTCACCTGAACACATCTGCAAGACATCTACGTGGGGAACCCTGAGTACTTTTGTACGACATTATAGACTCGATCAGATGGCGCAGGAGGATGCGCTGTTCGGTCGTACGGTTCTTGGGGCTGTTCTTTCCCCCTGAGGTGTTTTGTTTCCCACCCTTCTTCTTTGTTATATCTCTCATCAGTGTCACCTGGGATGGCAGGGAAACATTAAGTTCTACTTACCGAGAGCTTCTTTTCCCTGCCAATCCCTGGTGACACGTTTGGTTCCCTCTCTTCCTTTCAATAAATGTTTTTTGCAGCAGTTCTGTTTTCCTGTGTGGTCTTTGATATTCACTGAGGGTGCTAGGAGGGGAGGGGCCTTTTAACCTTTTGAGTCCTGCCCTATCTCAGGTACGGAGGAGGAGTCTCCCATCAGTGTCACCAGGGATTGGCAGGGAAAAGAAGCTCTCGGTAAGTAGAACTTAATGTTTCTGTTTCCTGAGAAACCAGCAAGCAAAACACTAGTGGAATTACTAAAATTACAAGAGGATCATCTCCAGCCAAAACCTCTGGAAATTGCAGAAATATTTCGCTTTTATCAGCGGCAGCAGCAATCCAGGGAAGATATTAAGGCCTATGTGGTGGCCATTCGCAAACTGGCCTCCACCTGTTCATTTGGGGAGTACCTACCCATAGCTCTTAGGGACAAGTTTGTCTTGAGACTGAATAGTGAAACCATTCAAAAGAAACTTCTGACTGAACAAGGACTCACCCTTCCAATCATGGAAATGGCTATCAGGGATACTGAGGCATAAAACCACCATGTTCACAAAGGAGTGAAAGAGGAGGTTTTCAGAGCAGCAGTTACTTCTGCTACAACCAACAGGAAATACAGATATCCACCCAAACCAAATCAGCTTGCTACCGGTGTGGCAATATAGACCACGACTCCAAAACCTGTCGATTTAAAGGACCAACCTTGTTACCATTGCGGAAAAATGGCCCACCTCAGACGGGTCTGCCGTAGTAAGAACGTAAGGGAAAACAACCGCGGTACACCAAGAAGAACACGTACAGAGTTGAGAAACCTACCTCTTCATCTGAATCAGACAACGATTACACAGATTAAATATACATCGCCTACACTCGTCAAACCCTGCAATGACGGTAGAAGTAACCATTGAAGGAAAGACATTGCAAATGGATGTTGATAGAGGAGCTGCGGTTTCAGTCATCACACAAAGACACTGGAGACAACTACATATTCAGGCAACTATCCACCCAACCCCAATCAAGCTGCAGACATAATACATGCAAGTACTCCACCCACTTGGTTGTGCAGGTACAGGTATCTTACAAGGGTCAGACAAAGAGACTGCCATGGACATGGAGGACCACCTCTCTTCGGAAGAGACTGAATTGCTCATCTGGGAATGCCAGACATCATCAAGAACCCTTGCAACACCATTAAAGTCCCATCAACACAGAATGATGGATCGGTGAATCCTTGAAAAAGCGTTTTCCTGAGAATTTTAAAGACCAATTGGGAAAAATAAAAAATGACTGTGTGAAGCTCAAGCTGAAACCAGATGCCCATCCTAGATTCTTCAAGGCCCGGACAGTACCATTTGCCCTTCTGTAACATTCCACCCTTCGCAGCCTGGTATACACACAACCTGGTGCTGCTCATTTCCGTCAGCATCCACTAGTGGCCGCCCTTGTCACTCTGAAGCACTCAGAGTGATTATCAAGTCCAGCTGCACTCAGACCTGATTGCCATGTCCAGGTGCACTCTGTGTCCTAGTTAACACAGCCTTTATAAACCTGCCCAACCCTTCAGTCTAGGCATTGACATTGACGTTTTAGGACTGCCTGTTTTGGTTCCTGATCTGCTCCTGTTTGGTTCCTGATCTGCTCCTGTTTGGTTCCTGGTCTGTTCCTGAGTTGCGGCCAGCGACCCACAGGTGGACTCCACAGCTGAGTGCCCTACAAGTGGGATATCTGCCGTGTGCCCCATCCAGAGCCATCATGCATCGTGGGGTACAGACAGAGCCTCTCGTATCTCCTGCACCTGGGCTCCTATCAGACCTGATAACCGGTCCGTGACACCTTCGAGCAGGAGTGGAAGCTGAACAGGGCATAATTTCCAAAGTAGAGCACAGTGAATGGGCATCACCTATTGTGCCAGTAAAGAAATCAAATGGGGATTTGCACATCCGCGGGGATTTTCGCATGGTACTGAATGGTCAACTGGATGTAGACCAGTATCCTCTACCCAGAGTAGATGAGATCTTTGCCTTACTTGCTGGGGGACAGAAGTTCACTAAGATTGATCTCCGACAAGCCTACCTACAGTTTGAGGTCTACCCCTCTTCCTGGAAATACCTCACCATTAACACGCACAAGGGCTTGTACGAATACAACCGTATGGTGTTTGGCATAGCATCTGCACCAGCCATCTGGCATAGGAAGATGGATACAATCTTAGCAGATATTCCTTTCACACAGTGTCTCTTAGATGACATGCTCATCACTGGTCATACGGACCAAGAACACAAGCAGAACGTAGAGCGTGTTTTACAAAGACTTCAGGACCATGGTCTTAAGGTGAACTTAACAAAATGCAAATTTATGGTACCACAATTGGAGTTTTGTGGCCACCTAGTAGATGCTGAGGGTATACACACCACTGAAGCCAAGGTTGATGCTCTGGTCAAAGCGCCAGCCCCATCAAATGTCCAACAACTAAGATCATACCGTGGCCTACTCAACTACTATAATAAGTTTCTTCCAGACCTAGCATACACCTTGTTCCCACTGCATAAACTTCTAATGGGAGTGGTCAGCAGAATGTCAACAGGCTTTTGAGATCTCCAAACATAAACTATTGGCCTCACGTATGCTTGCACACTTTGACATCCACAAGCCTCTCACTTTGGCTTGCGGCGCCTCACCTTATGGTCTGGGTGTGGTACTTTCCCACCTCCTACCAGATGGTTCTGAGAAACCAGTGGCATTCGCCTCGAGATCTTTGACAAAGACAGAAAGCAACTATGCCCAAATTGATAAAGAAGCACTTGCGTTGATATGGGCAATTTGAAAGTTTCACCTTTACCTCTATGGAAGAGAGTTCACCATATTAAGGGATCATAAACCTCTACTTCAGATCTTTAGCCCAGACAAAAGAAATCTTTAACTGCAGCCCGTCTACAACGATATGCCCTGTTCTTGGGTGCATATAGCTACCGTATACAGTATCGAAGCTATGATGCAAATGCCAATGTGGATGCAATGTCCCAGTTGATAGAAATGCTTCCAAACTCTTCTCCTTCTGTCAAGGTTTGTGGGTACACCACCACACACCTCCTGACTTCTGGAGAGAAAGCAGCCCATTCGATGAAGGATACTGTTCTGAAAACAGTGTTTTCCTTTACACAAACAGGCTGGCCAGTGACTATAACAGAGGATTATGAACCTTACTACCAGAAGCGGAAGGAATTGACTATGAATGACACTTGTGTCTTATGGGGAGAACGAGTGATCATTCAAAAAACCCTACAGAGACATATCTTGGACTTACTACATGATGGTCATCCTGGTACCACACGGATGAAAAAGAACGCACGAGGCAATGTGTGGTGGCCTTGCATAGATGCCGATATCACAGCCTATGTCAATGCTTGTATAGGATGTGCACAAACTGCCAGAGACCCACCACGAGGATGTATTCAGCCCTGGACTTGGCTCACGGTTCCTTGGGTTTGCTTTCATCTGGATTTTGCAAGTCCAATAAAAGGGCAAACCTTCATGGTTATAATTCATGCCCACTCGAAATGGCCCGAGGTGTTTCCAATAACCCAGCCAACTACAAAAGCTACAATTGTCATATTATTGCATCTCTTTGCCACGTTTGGATACCCTAGAGAGATTGTCACAGATAATAGGGCCCAATTCACAAGCCATGAATTTAAGAGTTTTGTTAATGTTCATAACATCAAGCACAAGTTAACCGCGCCTTACCACCCAGCGACCAATTGCCAAGCGGAACAGTTTGTACAGACTTACTTTCAAGAACTACTTTAAGGCCACAGTGGCTTCAACTAGCCAAAGGTCCCTATCTCCTCAGAAGTTAGACTCTTTTCGCTTACAGAACAACACCGCATGCTACTACTGGTACAACACCAGCCAGTTGCTTTTAGGCAGATGGCCATGGACTGCTTTTGACATGCTTTATCCTATGACCATGTATTGCACTCCCAGGAGAAAATGGTCACGTCCAAAGAGTCTCCCATTTTTGAAGTCCACCAAGCGGTCTGGACACGATCTTATGGATCTTCCAACACTCAGTGGCTTCCCCCCACCATTGTGCAATCTTTAGGACCCAAGATGTGCACAGTCCGTCTGGAAGATAGTTCTGTTACCAGACGACATGTAGACTGATTAAGGTCCCGTTCCCGGTTACCCGAACCCTTGAACCCCAAACTTCCCGATTTCAAATCCAGTGAGACAGAGGACATCTTGAATGGTGTTTGGGTTGGCTCTGAAAACTTGAATTCACCTTCTGGGGTGGCCTGTGATTCTGGTTATGAGGTTCCTCATGGTTCTGAGGTTCCCACCTTGAACCCACCATATACCCCTTCTTGTCCTGCCACCTCTGACACCCTCCTGACCGCTTACAACTAACTAATACTTCCATCTCGGTTTTTAGTGTACCTACACTAATCTTATCTTACCCTTTTCTTATTGAAATTGGCCTTTTTAAAATTATGTTTTAGTATTTCCCATGTGCAATTTATTTTTTGAGTTTAATTCAAAAAACACCGTATTGTAATATACTATTACCCAAGTGCTCCCCCACTTGAATGTTTGACAGTAGATCAATATTGTTTGTAATAACAAGATCCAGACAAGTATCATTTCTAGTTGGTGCTTGTACCAGTTGTGACATGAAGGTGTCATTTAACAAGTTCAAAGACCTGAATCCCCTTGCAGAACTACTAGTCCCTCTATCTCCAATAATTAATGTGTTACCCAGATGTGCAGCTTTCTCAATTTGCTCTAACAGCTGTTCTTCCTCATCAGTATTAACATTAGGTGGTTTATAACATATCCCAACCAGTAGTTGATTTCCTTTTTTTTTGCCCCAAGCTGATATCTACCCATAAAGCTTCTACATTTTCCTTGTCACATTCAAGTTGCTTAATATTAGACTTTAGCTCATTGTAAACATACATGCATACACCATCACCCTTCTTGCTTTTTCTATCCTTCCTAAATAACGTGTAACCATTTAAGTTGACTGCCCAGTCATGCATCTCATCCCACCATGTTTCCATTATACCTATTATTTCATATTGCTTAGTGTATGCTATTGCCCCTAGTTCCCCCGTTTTGTTATTTAGGCTACTTGCATATATTTAATATGATTATGAGTCTCTTGTACTTTATGTGAATGTTTATTATACATACCTCCTCTGTTCTGATCTTGCCCCTCTCCTTTTCTGTGCTATCTACCTTTTCAAGAATTCTGCCCCCCCCCCAACTAGTTTAAAATCCCCTCCAACCTTCTAGCACAGCAGACCCTCTTCCATTTAGGTGGAATCCTAAAGCGCAAAATCACCACCCAGCCTTGTCTACCTTAACAATATTTAATTGCTAGACACTTTTTCTTGCGTCAGCCCATGCCATGTTGTACCATATGCTGTAATGGTTCCTTGAAATTAGCCAGAAGGGGCTCTCTGTCCTTACTAACCCATTTCAGATAATAAAGGACCAATGTTTTTTACCTTTAACTTTACATACTTAAAAAAAATTGTGGGATTAGTTTTACTCTCCTTGGCAATTTGTTTCTCATTCTCCAGTTTAGCCATTTTAATCGCCTTTTTGCAGGCTTTGTTGGCATCTTTGTATGGCATAAATGATACTGCCGATCCCTTGCTTTTATAATGCTTAAATGCCATTTGTTTATTTCTTATTTCTTGTTTTACTTTCCTGGTAAGCCACATTGGTTTTGATTTGCTTCATTTGTTTCCCATAGGTATATATTGGGATGTGTAATTTTGCAATGTGTGCTTAAAGGTATTCCATTTGTCCTCTATGTTTAGTCCAGAGAATAATCCATCCCAGTCTATACATTCCATAGTTGATCTTAGCCCGTCAAAGCTTACCCTTCTGAAATTGAGTGTTTTGGTAGAGTAATTGCCCATTTGCTTTTTGGAATTAATCTTAAAAAATAATGAACAACTTTGCCCAAGATTCTGCACTCTCTGTATACCATAGGAATTATATTTCATACTCCAATTGGTACAGCATGGTAAAGAATCCAAATGGTCACTATTCCCCAAGTGTTCTCTTACTTTGATGTTTGAGATAAGTTCCTCATTGTTAATTATTAACAGATGCAGATAGGCATCCATTCTGGTTGGGGTCTCTACTAACTGTGACATAAATTGATCATTAAGGAGGTTCATAAACATGCTGTCCTTAATGGAACTAGTACACTATTCCAATCTATACCTGGGTAATTAAAATCTCCCATGATTAAAACTTAATTCCTATTTGTAACCTTTTTAATTTGAAATAGCAGTTGATCCTCCCCTTCATTGCTAATGTTTGGTGGCTTGAAGCATACACCTACAAGTAGTGTATGACTCTTTTTACTATCTAGGCTAATTTCCACCAACAGTGTCTCCACATTACTACTGTCATCATTTCTTAATACTGGGCTTTAGTTTAGGATTTGCATATAAACAAATCCCTCCCCCCTTTTTATTCACGCTGTCCCTTCTAAAAGTGACTAACCTTGTAAATTAACTGAGCAGTCGTGCGTATCATCCCACCACTACTTATCAATATTTTCAGCTCACCCATTTTGTTTGCAAAGCTTCTCGCATTTGCTAAAAGACATTTAAGGTTACTACCCATTTTCGGTTCACCGGTTGACAAATAGTTCATGACTGCAGGTTTTGTACTGTGTAGCTTCATATTGTCTATGCTAACCCCATCACTGCTCTCACCCCCTTTTTCCATAGTTATACCCCTTCCCAGTTTACTCTAGCTAACACTTAATTTCTGTCTTTATCCTCCACCCTAGAACCTAGTTTAAAAGATCTTTGATTCCTCTAGCCATCCTCTCCCCTAGCACTGCAGCCCCCTCTTCATTGAGGTGCAGTCCAACCCTGCTACAAAACCCAAATCCCTCTTTCTTACACCACACTCTTAGCCATGCATTGATCTCCCTAAGATGTAGCATGTGGTACCAGTAATATTCCAGAGAATATTCCCTATGTTTCTGACCTAGTGCCCTAAAATCATTTTTAAGGACCCCCACCTGCCCTTAACTTTGTCGTTAGTTGTGTATTAGTTGTGTGCGTAGTGTGTACTAGGTTCGCTGGATCATCTCCAGCCCTCCCCCAAATCTGTCTACCCGCTCCACAAAATGTCGAACCCGAGCCCCCAGGAGACAGCATACTGTTCAGCATTCAGGGTCCTGGCGACAGATTACCCTATCAACCTTCCTTATAATTGAATCCCTTACCACCAGCACCTGTCTAGCCTTCCTTGCCTTATGGCTCCCCACTATGCCTGGCTGCTGGGAGAGTCAGCCTGCCCTAGAAATGCTTCCTCTGAGCTGGTCTCCCCACAAACGGGCAAGCATGTTGGGGTGATCTAGCCCAGAAAAGGGCTCCCTAGCTCTCTGACCACTGCTGCCCCTTACACAACTAACTCAGCTCTCTGCCCTCGAGACCTCTTCTACCCCATCTCCACCCACTTATACTGGCCCCAGCCAATGCTTGCTCCGTAAACAGTAAGCTCCTCTCCATGTTGTCTATGTCCCTCAGTTTTGCCAGTTGCCTCTTTAGATCTAGTATAGTACATTCCAAAGTTGCTACCTGCTCACACATGCCCCCCTGGGGACCTTGCTCCAAGAGCACATACATGTTGCAGGACATGCACTTAGTGGCATTATCCAACATGCTCCCAACATGCTCACACTCAATATGTATAAATATATTCATATGTAATTACAAGGATTTATACTGTAGTCTCCTTATTTGCTTGTAACTTGTCACTTAGGAGATTCGCCAGTTTGTCCAACCAAACACCACACAAACACAGTGCTCCCCCTTGCAATACAGATAAAAATACTCTCCTTCTTTGCTTGTAACTCCTCACTTAGAGATTGCTTGTACATATTATTCACTTAACACAATAATAAAAAAAACACAGTTTAAATTGGATAACAAATGACCATAGCTTTATTAAATGGTATAAGAGGCATAACAAATATTAACCATTTAAATTAACACACAATTAAATATAACCCTTCCTTTAGCCAGCTAATGATGTTTTTGGCCCCTTCCAAATAACAGTAACCATTGTAAGCCGTTAATATAAATATCATTACCAATATCCGATGAACCAATATGAGATGAACTCCAGCTCTAAAATACTCACCAGTGCATCCACATGCCTAAAGCTAAAGCAAAAAGGTCTGTGCTAAATGTTTTTGTTGGTAGTGGGTAAGCCGTCCAACGATAGTTAGTTGCTGTTTGTCAGTAAGTGCTAAGAGAGCAAGGTTTTTCTTTTTGTTTGTTTTATTTATGTTTGTTTACAGACCTTTTAATAAAAGGACTACAATTTCTAAAAAGAATTCAGCCTTATGTGTTATTTCAAACCTTAAGACTGTGTGGTTACATGATCCCAGCTCACAGTAGATTATATATATATATATATATATATATATATATATATGTGTGTGTGTAAGGGCAGTATATGTCTGTGTATGGACAGGTGTGTATGTGTATATGTGTGTTTGTAAGCTGGTGTATATGTGTGTAAAGGAAGGGTTGTGTGAGGGCAGTGTATTTCTATACATGTTAGGGAGAACTGACCCACCCAATCCAAGCAGGCTTTGTATACAACAACCAGCCAATCACCGGTAAGGTACATTGCTTGCCGTGATTGGCTGGTTGTTGTATACTGGGTAGAGGGGTAGTCTTATACAGCGAGTATAGCCCAAACTCTATATTTTAACCGGAAAAGTTGGGAGTCATCTTATACGCCCAGTTGTCTTATACGCCGGAAAATACGGTACATCCTCAATTTCAAGCTCTGATGGCCTGAATTGTGAATGTGCTACTAACTCACCCAATCTTAGCGTGGCAAAACAGGAATGCTGTTTTGAATAACAGGAAATCATAGAAATCATAATGCCTTTATTAACTGTTTCAGAAGCTGAAAAGATACTGGTTTTCAAATATCTCTGACCTTTGTACCCCTAACATAACCTTTCAATAATTGTTTTTTAATAAAATTGTTCAGCGCCGGCTTAATACAAAAATGTAATTAATTTCCGCATTTCTTGAAGCATAAAACATGTAGCTGCTTCGAAATTCATACATACTCTCCAGGCCTTGGTATAGTTACCAAAGTGGTCTTAGCCACTCATGCCAACAGCAATTCATTTAACAAGGTACGATCAATTCCCACACGTAAGATGGCACTTGAACTGGCTCTTTCTCTGCATTTGGTGCCACCTTGACCACTGCAAGCTAGAAATAGCATCAGCTATGCAGTTAATTTTTCCTTCAATATGAATTGCCTTGAGCCAAATATTATTGCATAAACATCCAGTGAAGGAAAAAATAATTAGATTTTATGGTAGGTTGATTTGAACAGTGAGAGACAGAATAACAACTAAAAAATCCAGAATAACGCATTTCAAATAAATTATAAATTGATTTGCATTTTACTCAGTGAAATTAGTATTTGACCCCTTTGCAAAACATGACTTAGTACTTGGTGGCAAAACCCTTGTTGGCAATCACAGAGGTCAGACGATTCTGGTAGTTGGCCACCAGGTTTGCACACATCTCAGGAGTGATTTTGTCTCACTCCTCTTTTGCTCCTCCTCTCCAAGTCATTAAGGTTTCGAGGCTGACGTTTGGCAACTCGAACCTTCACCTCCTTCCACAGATTTTCTATGGAATTAAGGTCTGGAGACTGGCTTGGCTACTCCAGGCCTTGTGCGTGTGTTTTGGGTCATTGTCATGCTGGAATACCCATCCATGACCCATTTTCAACGCCCTGGCTGAGGGAAGGAGGTTCTCATCCAAGATTTGACGTACATGGCCCCATCCATCGTCCCTTTGATGCAGTGAAGTTGTCCTGTCCCCTTAGCAGAAAAACACACCCAAAGCATAATGTTTCTACCTCCATGTTTGACAGTGGTGATGGTGTTCTTAGGGTCATAGGCAGCATTCCACCGCCTCCAAACACAGCAAGTTGAGTTGATGCCAAATAGCTTGATTTTGGTCTCATTTTACCACAACACTTTCACCCAGTTCTCCTCTGAATCATTCAGATGTTCATTGGCAAACTTCAGACGGGTATGTACTTTCTTGAGCAGGGGGACCTTGTGGGCGCTGCAGGATTTCAGGACGGTGTAGTGTCTTACCAATTGTTTTCTTAGTGCAGGGGTCCTCAAACTTTTTAAACAATGGGCCAGTTCACGGTCCCTCAGACCGTTGGAGGGCCGGACTATAGTTAAAAAAAAAAAAACTATGAACAAATACCTATGCACACTGCATATATCTTATTTTGAAGTGAAGAAACAAAACGGGAATAAATACAATATTTAAAATGAAGAACAAGTAAAGTTAAATCAACAAACTTACCAGTATTTCAATGGGAACTATGGGCCTGCTTTTGGCTAATGAGATGGTCAATGTCCGGTTCCATATTTGTCATTGCTAGTCGTAACAAGTGATGCAAGTGTTCATCCGTTAGTCTAGATCTGGTTGGAGATTTCAGATGTTTCATTCTGGAAAAAGTCTGTTCACAGATATAAGTGCTGCCAAAGATGGTTGCCATTTTGAGTGCATGGTTCCTGAGATGAGGATATGTCTCAGAGGGGAGAGATGCATAGAAACTATGAAGGCTGCTTGAGTTAAAATACTGGCATGTTAAATGCCCATGGGGTGTCTACTTTTTTAAAAAAAAAGAATGTTTTGATGGGGTTAATTGAATTGGCCAGGTTCAACAATGTCCCAATTAACACACGGAGAAGGATGACCACATGTCTAGTTTCCAATTTGAAAAATGCACACGTCCCAAATGTAGCTTTTGAGCCCCCAAACAACCCGACAAACCCATGCATGTTCTCAGGAGATATTACTGAAAACATATTGGGGTGTTGTGTGACAGTGGCATATGCCAGGAGCTATAGATTTATACCTACAGTACAATATGTATGTGAAAAATACACACAAAAAAATACTACTACTAACTATGACAAAGGCTGGTGGTAGAATTAGTGCATGGAAAGAGTTAAAATACCAGCATTTGAAATACCCTCGGGTGTCTAGTTTTCAAAAACATATGGTTTTATTGGGCACACTGAATTGGCTGGGCTCACAGATGTACCAAATAGGGCATGGGATCACCAAATAAAGTTCAACATTGAAAAATGCACATGTCCCAAATGAGGCCCTTTTGCCCCCAAACAACCAGGCAAACCCATGCATGGGTAGTATCACTGCACTCAGGAGATGTTACTGAACACATGTTGGGGTGTTGTGTGACAGTGGCATATACCAGGAGCTATAAATTCATACATGAAGGAAAATGTGTGGGGGGAAAAACACAATAAAATTACTACCACAAAGTTTGACAGATACTGGCAGTAGAATTAGTGTATGTAAAGAGTTAAAATACTAATATTTTAAATACCCTGGTGTGTCTAGTCTTCAAAAATATATGGTTTGATGGGGTAAATTGCATTGGCCGGCTTCAAAGATACCCGAAATAGCACATGGGGAGGAATTACCAGATTTGGGAAAAATGGTTTTCAAATAGCAAAAATGCTAAAGATTTTTCAAGTAAGAGTCAGAAAAAGTTCTTTTTTCACCATATTTTATACTTTATTGTAAATGATATGATACAATCAAAATAATGACATCTAAAAAAGCCCCTCTTGTCCTGGAAAAAACAATACATAACTTGTGTGGGTTCAGTAAACAGGACAGAAGAAAATTACCGATAAACACAAGCACCACAGGAATGTTAAAACGTTTTATGTCACGAAGGGGTACAAAAATAAAATCATTGTCACGGCATGGTGGCACCCCCATGATGAGCGGAACCCAGGGCGGACTGTGCCCCCCCTAGGTACGCTACTGGCTGGAACACTTGCAGGGGGCATTTGGGGCAGCGACTTTTGCCGCTCCCCTTAAATGTCCTCTCATATGTTTTGACCATGTGCCTTGTCACCCACTGGTGGTTATGATTGCCAGCATTGCCAACTGTGGTGCTAGGATCTGATATCCAGCAGGTTTCAGCCAGAAGTCAGGGAACTGCCGTTTTTACCATCCTCCCCACAGTCTACAATAGTGACCCCCTACTGGGCTGTGGTGGGCTGAGTGCAAATACTGAGCCGTGTGCAAAAGAGGACCTGATGGAGAACTGTGTGTGGTTTGTTGTGTCTATTGTATGTAATTTACCCCTTTTACTGTTTAAATATTGGTGTGCTTCCAAATAAACGCCTAAAGCCCTATTTTTACCTCAACATGAGTGCTGTCTGATGCTTGAGGTGGGCTGCTATGATACTTTATTGTCCTTTTCAGAACAATAGCCACACTGTGTAGCTAAGTTTCCATTAGCCACAGTGCCAGTTCAGCTCCGATCCAGCAGTGTCCCCCCTTCTCTCAACAACGCTGGTTCTATGTGTCGCTGAAGGGGTTAATTGCTGGTGTCTCGGCAGAAGGAAGCAACATTTGGTGGGACTACCTAGCGGCAGCTACAGAGCGTCCCATCACAGGTGGGGTGACCTGCCTTGGGTGCAACTCATCAGGCAGGCTGTTTCACAGCAGAGGTGGCACAGGCAGGCTGCTTCAGGGGCAGAGGTGGTACAGGCAGGGTTTTTCAGGGGTAGAAATTGGACAGGCAGGCTGTTTCAGGGGCAGTGATGGCACAGGCAGGTTGTTTTAGGGGCAGAGGCCTACCACCATCAATGTCTGGCTTAGCGTATAGTGATAGAGGTAATGCTGCACTACCGTCAATGTCTTGCTCAGTGTATAGTGATGGGAGTTACGCTGTACCACCATCAATGTCTGGCTCAAAATACTGTCATAGGAGTTTTTCTGTAGCATATCTTTTTAGTAAATTTTATTTATTTTAACGTATTTAATTTATTCATGTTAATTTAAAACTTTTTTTTTTTACTCTTTACAAAATTTGTGAAACAAATATTCTTGCCAACATTATTTTTTTTTTTGTGGGGAGGGGGGTGCCACATACAGAATCTGCTTGGATGACAACTACTCTCGGTACATCCCTGGGTGACATGGTAACTGTTTGGAAGATCTTCACTCATTATTACTGCCCTTGTTACATTTTGTCTCATAGGCAACATTTTTGTATAATACAATAAATAAGGTGTAATTTATTCATACAGGAATTTTCACTTAAATGAGTGAAAAGGGGTTATACGAGTAAGAAAAATAAAGATGTGGAATTCACTACCTGGAGACATTAGAGGATGGGCCTTTCCTGAGCCTACTAAATAGGTAGGTAGTGTAAATTTATATGTGTGTATATATAACTGGTGTGTGTGTGTGTGTGTGTAAGTGACTGTTTATAAGAATGTGTAAATGCATGTGAATGCAGTGGTGTAGGGTCAAAACTGCAACAGGGCCTGTCTGGAGCTGGGTGACCCCTACGAACACTTGTTCCTGTCTCCTCTCGTCGGTTCAATTGTTCCGCAATGGACCTTCTGACCTGGACCTCTCGGTCCGAGTCAGAAGGGCCCTTTCTAAAGAATTTTGAACCGACAAGGGGAGATAGGAACATAGTGGGGTCATGTGGTGAAACTGAGGCTGTGAGGTCTGTTGTTGCAGCGTGTGTGGGGGGGTATGCATGTCTGTGTACAAGTGTAGGTGAGCATGAATGTCCATGTGTAAGTGTATGTGAGATATATTATAATATTGTTTTTAATTAACAAAAAACATGTAAGCAGTAAACAAAAGACATGTTACATCCATTAAAATGCTTTATTCTTGCAGTGTGACAAGAACATGCTAACAAGGAAATTCAGTAACCAGAACACTGCAATATCTAGAGAACATCACCATATTGGTTATAACGACCAAGGTACCAAGGATCAGAAAAGAGACAGGAATACTAGTTAACACACCTTTATTGGTAAAAAATAAGCCAAATCAGAATCCAAAAGCATAAACCTAAGACGAGCCAAGGTCAGGAACCAGAACAGGTAGTCATACAAGACAAGATCAGGAATGGAAAGGTACTTGTAGTCAGGAACAGGCGGGAGTCAGTATACAGGAATCAGAAACATCAGCCAGGCAAGAATCAATACAATAACCAGAAAGTCTGCTGATCAGGTGTGATACCACAAAAGGGCAATGAGCAACTGACTCAGCTTAGCAATTATAGCCGCAGCATGAACAAAGAGGAGGGGTTAGCTGGGTTCAGAGGCTATAAAGGGAAGTGGGTGTTGCCTAACAAACAGAAACCATGAGGCAAGCATTGCAGCTAGGCCACAACCCTGACAATACCCTTATCTTAAATGTTGGCTTTCACTCTGATTACAAGCAACCCCCAAGTCCATTGAGACAGTCGTACAACCATTTTATGGTTTCAGAAACCACATCGAATACATAACATCTGAAATAAAATGTGTTTCCGTGAGTGTTTAAAGTGCCCTATTGTGTGATCTTATGACTGAAACCGAGTAGACAAGATAGGTAAACATTAGTTAAATGATATTCTCGGAGATATTACCTGTGCCATGCGCTACACCAGAAAGGCAGCGGGAGATTAGGCAGCTAAATGCATGGCTGAAGTCTTGGTGTAAGAAGGAGGGCTTTGGGTTTTTAGAGCACTGACTTTTCTAAAATGAGAATATGTGTAGAGGAGTCATTATCAGACTGGGGCAATTTAAATGGAGTCCAGGAGAAATGGGCTTATTTAAAAGTTGTATTATTGAAGATAACAGAAAGTTGTATTAGGCTGGTCAGTAAGAGTAAAAAAATTAACGAAACCGCTGTGGTACTCTGCAGAAGGGGCCAAAATCGTAAAAGACCAGAAGTCAGCCTTTAGTAGATACAATAATACCCAAAGTGAGGAAGATAGATGGATCTATAAAATTAGGCAGGAAGAAGCAAAGAAAGTTATAAGAGCTGCAAAATCACATGCAGAAGTCAGTAAAAAATGGAGATAAAACATTTTTTAGATATATAAATGAGAAAAGGAAAGTAAAACAAGAATTAGTTCGATTAAAAAGAAAAGGAATGTATGTAGAAGAGGATAACGGTCTAGCTGACTGCCTTAATGAATATTTCTGTTCAGTTTTTACAAATGAAAATAAGGGCAATGGAACCTCAATTAGGAAAAAAGACTCAGTCATTTGAAATATGTGAGTTTATCGAGGCGGAGGTTCTACTTCAGTTGTCTAAGGTAAAGACAAATAAGTCAATGGGGCCTGATGGGATACACCCCAAGTTATTAAAAGAGCTTGGGGGTGTACTAGCAAAACCGTTAACTGATATATTTAACGAATCATTGGTAACGGGAGTCGTCCCAGGGGATAGGAAAGTAGCGAATGTTGTGCCCATTCACAAAAAAGGCAGTATGGAGGAGTCGGGCAACTACAGGCCAGTTAGTCTTACATCTGTAGTGGGGAAATTAATGGAAACAATATTAAAGGAAAGGATTGTTGAACATCTGAAGTGACATGGGTTTCAAGATCAAAAACAACATGGGTTTACCTCAGGAAGATCATGCCAAACGAATCTTATTCATTTTTTTGATTGGGTGATTAAAGTAATTGATCAAGGTGGTGCTGTAGACATTGCGTATCTGGATTTCAGTAAGGCCTTTGACACTGTGTCACATAGAAGATTTATAAATAAACTGCAATCTCTGAGTTTAGATCCCAATGTTGTTGAATGGATTAGGGAGTGGCAGAGTGACAGACAACAGAGGGTTGAAGTCAATGGCGTATATTCAGAACAAGGTCTTGTAACCTGTGGGATACCTCAGGGATCTGTACTTGGACCCATTCTCTTTAATATTTTTATTAGTCATATTGCAGATGGTCTTGATGGAAAGGTATGTTTTTTTGCTGACGACACAAAAATTTACAACAGGGTTGATGTTCCTGGAGGAAGAAACCAAATGGCAAATGATTTAGGTAAACTGGAAAAACGGTCAGAGTGGTGGCAACTAGCATTTAATGTGGATAAACGCAAAGTAATGCATCTAGGGCATAAAAACCCAAGGGCAGAGTATAGAATACTTGATACTGTCCTAACCTCAATGTGTGAGGAAAGGGATTTAGGGGTAATTATTTCTGAGGATTTAAAGGTAGGTAGACAATGCAGTAGAGCAGCAGGTAATGCTAGCAGAATGCTTGGTTGTATAGGGAGAGGTATTAGCAGTAGAAAAAGGGAAATGCTCATGCTGTTGTACAGATCACTGGTGAGACCTTACTTGGAGTATTGTGTACAGTACAGGAGACTGTATCTCCAGAAGGATATAGATATGTTGGAGAAAGTTCAGAGAAGGGCTACTAAAAATGGTTTATGGATTACAGAATAAACCTTACCAGGACAGGTTAAAGAATCTTAACCTATATAGCCTGGAAGAAAGACGTGACTGGGGGGAGGGTAAGATACAAACATTTAAATACTTAAAGGGAATCAACAATATAAAAGAAGAGAGTTTATTTAAAAGGAGAAATACTACCCCAACAAGAGGACATAGTCATAAGCTAGAGGGGCAAAGGTTTAATGGTAACATCAGAAAATATTACTTTACGGAGAGGGTAGTGGACGCATGGAATAGCCTTCCATCAGAAGTGGTAGATGTTAATACAGTAAAGGCATTTAAGCAAGCATGGGATAGGCATAAGGCCAAGCTAGATATAGGATAAGGGCAGGTACTAAAGGAAAGTACTCAGAGGTTGGGTAGACTGGATGGGCCTACTGGTTCTTACCTGCCATCACTTTCTGTTTCTATATTTAACTATTGTCTGACTGTGGGTCACGGTGCTGACAGGAACCACTGCATCAACCCCTAGGTGAGTTGGGCGTCTACTAGATTTGTGCATTCTAAATCATCGGAATTGCAAATTTACAGAATTTTGGTAAATTCTGTGATTTGTAGGAAGCCCCCAAAACAAGGATAGACTCCCCCACACGAATCAGACGAAAACTAAGCAAAAAGATGTGATTTTTTTGTCTAAAATTCGTGGACCCACATTCACTCACACTCTCTCACACATTTTTGTTCAGTCTCTCTCTCATGCTTTCTAAATGTTTACCTACCATCTCTGTTTCTTAACACCTTAAGGACAATGGGCGGTCCCTAAACCCATTGAAAACAATGCATTTTGAGCCTGTACATGTACAGGCTTTGTCATTAAAGGGTTAATCTTCTAGCTTCTCCCTTGGCTTTAATCTACTATCTTTTATCTGCGTCCATATCTCTGCGGACATAACCTGGAGGAAACTTCCACCAAATTGGAGACATCCTCTCCCCTATCCATTGTTGAGGACGTCAATGACAGTCCTAATTTAAACTCATTGCAATATGGTGGAAGATCAGGGCAATACCAGGGTATCGGGAAAGGACCGCAAGTGCCGCCATATTGCCATAGTTCAAGTTAGGGTAAAAATTCCCCCAGTCCGCAGAGGCACAGACAATGATAGAAGATTGCAGATTGCAGATTAAAGATAAAAGGAATATGAAGATGATGCAGAAGTGGTTGCTGGAAGTGGTTAGCAGAGAGGGTAGGGAAACATTTAGAGAGTGTAAGAGAGAGAGAACGAGAATGAGAGTGTGAGTTTCTATGATGAAACCTCTTTCACCTGGCAGGAAGGAAAGCCAAGCAACTGCTTGTACATGGGAAGTGTGTTTAACAGGTCAAATGCCTGATACTGCTGATTTAAATTACTATTCAACTGATAAACGCTTAATAAATTAAACAATGAAATTGAAAATGTACCCTTTATTTTTTTTCTGTAGCTTGAGATAGCTATGTTAGTCCAGTAGAGTAGTGTAAAAGAAATTGGTATAGGATTATGAAATGTCACGAGGCAATACTATACTATTTTGTATATACTCAGGAAATTGCTTTGTGGGCCAATATAAACAACCAAATGTTACAAGTGGGAAATGTTCTATAATTAAACCAATGGTGAGTACAAACTATATTTTGAGATATTCTACTACAAACACTTGAATCATTTTGCTGATGTTGTCAATAGTATCAGGATGAAGATTTTTTTCATTGTCTTCCATTGTGTGCCAAACATTTGGAAACGGAGAAGGAATAAGGTGGAGAACCGGAACACCTATATAAAACAAAAAATATTTATATGGTGAAAAATCTATGATCTATATACTTTAGCCCCCAAAAACTATTTAACATTAAATCAGTGCAAATGTGGTACAGCAATCACTCCCTTTACAACTGTCTAGAAGCAAGACTGCATGATCTGTTTAAATGGTACAAGAGGTACTTTAGTCACTTGATTAATAAATAATAAATAATGGCCATTTTTATTATTCACTAAGCCAAAGTTGGACAAAAACATGTTTCTCTAACAAAAGGTGCCACGTAAAGATGAAAGTTTTGTTCCCTTTCGCATTAACTCCAGTTATGTCTTTTTTTATATAGCATGACTCTTTCTACCTCATTGTGGAAATATATATTTGCACTTTTATATTCCAACTAAAATTTTGAAGTCTGCAGGAAGGCTGAACTGCTTCATTAAACAACTACATATCATCCAAAAGTAGTCACTTATTGAGATTTACACATCTCTCAATAAACACAACTAGCTGCCTTCACCTCTTACATAATTAGTTGAATAGAATCATCTGTAAAATTGAAGTGTCAAAATTATGTTATAAACCATGTTTCTGAAATGCAAATCAGACATGATGATCAATGAATTCAGAGAAAGGAGAATCAACCATATATTTATACCATATAAAGGCAACAAGGTCTAGAAATGGTTAAGTAGAAAGTACAAAATATAATTATATTATACTCTTATCCAGAAAAGAGGTGGTATCCCATCACAGCTGGCTTCCCTCCTTATAATCTACTTAATTTGATACATGCTGGACGCTAATGTCAGAAAGTAAATGTTAATATATGTATGTCTTACCTCTTTGTAAGAACGGTACATGATCATCATCAACTGGCCGTGCACGCAAACTACTTTGAAAATACTTGACATCAGGAGAATGATTTTTTAGTAAATTTAAACTGTGAAGTCTTTTTTCTAAAAACAAAGCAAACAAACAGATTGCTATTACAATAAATTCAAACAGAGAGCTTTTTAAAATAACTCCTATTATGAGACAGCAAATTCTGATAAAATATAGATGCATAATAGCATTTTGTGAACACAGTCATCTATTTAACCTTGGAGAGATAGCAGGTAAATAAAAACACATGGTGATCTTTAAGATCAGTTTCCCACTTCTAAATATATTTTTTAAAAGGTAGAATTTAAATACATAAACTAATTCAATACAACAATAAGCATCCCAAATTAAACAAATAATTATCCTGAACTATTTGGTTTGGGTGGGATTGCAAGTTGTGGAAACTAATGCAAACAGTAGGGAGTAAAATAAAATACAGCTTTTTATTTGCCATTCTGACTAGATGTTACATAGTAACAGTCTATTCAATCTATCCAACATATCCTTAACCCTGTAAGTGCTGGAGGATATTTCCACGGGATGCTAGGATACTTTCACATCCCTTTGCTTAGTCACAAATCCTGGGAAAAGTTTAAATTTTATCCATGGAAAGCGTGTTTTTTTCCATCAGAGGTTAATCTTTTTATTGTTAGATGACTTAATGTGAATTTTGCATTGTAGTACATGATATGAAGTCTTACATACCAAAAAACAAAATGACCCCCACAAACGATGTACTCCCTGAAAGTGCACCCCCTGTGGATTTTAAAGAACTCCTTTCTAGACAGCCTACAGCAATAACAAATCTTCCAAGAACTTTTTTTCTTAGCTTTTTTACATTTCAGGATGAATCCTTGGCTAACCCGAACAAGAAAGAAACTAAATATCAGATTGGTACTTTTAATATAGTGTGTGCACTTTCATTCTTGTTTGTGTGTATACGTTGGTCATGTCAACAGCACATAAAAATCACAGTTCATATGCTTTTAAGGGTAGTTACCCCACCTACCACACAGGTGCCTCATTAATAGAGTTCAGAGAGGGTTTTAAATAGCATGTGAAGTCTCACTAATTCAGAGAGCCCCACGGCAAATAGAGAAAGTGGCAGATGCAGATTGCTACTGCAAAAATGCTTAGATGAAAAAGTTAAATTTTATTCATTGGAACAAAACAGTGATCACATTATTCTTCACAATATTCTTGTAAGAAACTTCTTTTTCTAGCACTGCATCATCCAATGAATACCTCATCTGAGATACATTATTAATTTATTTTTTTTAAATTGCACACAGGTCATGGTGCAAAGTGGTCTGCCAGTATGTTTATGTAAAAGGTCCTCTCTTAAGGGGGAAGGACTGTGAAACCAACAGGAATTGTGTGATTGATGGGGTTAACGCTGCACTGTCGCTCTCATGGGGACCCAATCAACAAACAACCCTCCATCCCTGAAGCTGCCTGTGGCAGCTGAAAATGCGATCGTTGGTTTACCTGCAATTGCATTTTTGAGCCTACATGTGGCTTGGGGTGGCTGTGCTAGTCTACCCAGACACCTGGGCAGACAACAGCAGTGCCCTCGCGAACACCAAAATTGTGGTGACGTGGGGGCATTTTTTTGGGATGAAGTACTGGGTACGTCACAGAACTGTTGAGCCGACTTGAGCATGGCAGACCTGGTATGTCACCATGCTAAGGGGTTAAACACCTGCCCAAAAATGTGTACAGTAGTTGGAGGAAGGCACATTCCTGATCCACATGACTGTGTCCCGGAGTACAAAGCAAGATACATAAATACATGATTTGATGAGTTTTGTGTAGAGGAATTCCAAGTGGCCTGCACAGAGCCTCACAGAACACATCTGGGATAAATTGTAAGCTAATTATACACAAGGTTGCCAGAGAGGAGGATCCAGGTCCCCTGCATCGCTGTGGGGGATCTGGATCTTAGACTTGTAGTCAGACCTCTATAAGACGAGGGGTGTTTTTCAGAGCATTTGCTCTGAAAAAACCTTGTCTTATATTAGAGCAAATACAGTACTAATGGAAAAAGGATATACCGTATTTGCTCGATTATAAGACGTGTTTTTTTCAGAGCAAAATACCCCTCATCTTATATTCAAGGTGGTCTTATAATCAGACCTCAAATAGTCTGACTACAAGACTAAGATCCAGATCCCCCGCAGCTGCCTGGCAGCCAGTGGAAATCAACCTCTGCTGCTGTTGACACTTCTGCCGGGGCTTCTATGACAACCTCGAATATTTGCTCTGAAAAAAACCTGGTCTTACAATCGAGCAAATACGGTACTAATCACCCCCTATTAAACATATAAAAACAAAGTATATCTTACCAATACTTTGAAGTTTCTTGTGCCATCTGTGGGTATTTTTAAAATAACTTGGAAAAATTGGGTTTGCTGCTCCAATCAAATCAAGCAGAACAAACAAATCCTAGAAAAGGAAACAAATTTGCAATTTATTTAAAACAATATCTGCATTCCTTTCATACACACTTAGTTAAAAAAAAAAGCTAAACCATTCTTTTCAGATTTTTCAAACTTTTCAGATTTACATTGTTTAAATGAAAGCAGACAAGACAAAACAAAATTAGATACATTTCCCTGTATTAATTATGCAGCCTTCAGTCACATCGAACTTATGAACAACCAAAACTGAACTGTTTTCTACATTGTACCACCATGTAAAATATGATGGAGGTATATAAATATATTAATTATATAACTTATGCTTTATTAATAAACAAGCATTGCTATTATTGCTCGGTTAATCCACACTTATAATTTATAGTAGCTGCTGGTTAACATAGTAAACATAAACATAGTAAATCACAACCTCGGAACCTTGTCCGTCACTTGTAGCTCTTCTGGACTGCCGCACGTCTGCTACCATGTTTTCAGATCTCATTTGCACTCTGCTTCTTTACCAATTCATTTTGGCTGGCCATCCATATAGCCTCATCAAGTGTCATTTTTTTCTCAGCTCCAAACTCACAGAACTCTGCTAATTTGTAAAGGCTGTGATTCCGCAGATTCACCTATACACTGGGTGCGCTTGTAAACAGGCTCTCTCATGAATCACATTCCGCCTGGGCACAAAATGGGCACTGAGCTTATTCATGACTATATCAAAGTCCTGTTCTTCCTCATCCCGAATGTAAAGATATTATACACTGGCTCCACATCTTTTCCCATAGAATATAAAAGAGAATTAAGTTGTACTTCACCAATCTCCTTGCCCAGTTTGGATACAATCCTGAAGCATGCAAACCGCTGTTTCCAGGTAGGCCATGATGCAGGCTAGGTGAAGTCAAATGGCTCAGGTGGAGTGAGGTGCACAGGTGAGTACTTCTGACACCATGTCATGAAACAGATACAACACTGGGCTGCTTTCAACACTTGTTTGATGCAGAGGTTAACTGGAGGGCAGACATAAACTGCGTCCTGCTTGAGTCCTGTCTTTGAGGACTGCCCTCCGCGGGCTGCCCCCTACTTTGATATCACTTAGGCACTCATCACTCTACCTAACAAAATGAGATCCCTGTGCTAGACACTGTTGCCTCCTGCCTGGCTCATTAAAACGAATTACAAGATCACTAAATGTCCCAAATGTTGTACCCTTATAAATTTGTATGTATCTTAAATGAAATGTATAAAGTAAGCCAATATACTTACAATTCCATCAAGCTGATTTGTGTCTTTGGCACCGGGTGGGTGAGGAGTATTTTCCATTTTTTGTGCTAAATGCTGTGATCCATAGAGGGAATCATATGGTGACCATCGATAAAATGCTTCCTCGCCATCAAAGAAAATCAGCTTTAGTGAAAGATCTGTGTTTTTCTGCTGAAAAAAACAAAAAAAATCTTTATGTTAAGAAATTGCCTGAATTTACTTTTAGGTAAAAAAAATATTTATCATTGAACCTTGTTTGTAATTGAATTCTGGAAATCGATGTTAAGGATTTAATTAATAGATTATATCTTTAAGATATTTCATCACTGGGAATTTGGATTTTTAAGGAAACCGCTAATTCATTGTGTCTCCCAAGTAAGTCTTTTAGATGATAAGTCCTCACAAATCCCTTTATTATTTTTCCCATCCTAATATCCTTTTTTCCTAAAAGCTCATAATGCTTAATGGTTATGGGCATATGAAGGCGCTCTACAGACCAGAAAGTAGCAATGATAAGTTTATAAACATGGGTTAATGAAGCAACCAACATTAATTATTTTTACTGGTTACATAATGTTTTGGTAAACCCTTGAATCGTTTTGCCAGGCTTCTTGCTGCACCTATAACAAAAGGTCTTTGGTTATGTAATTGTAGAAGGTTTGTGTCTTGGGAATTGCTTATTATTTGTTTGCTAAGAGATGCTGTCAGACTCCATGCTTTATGTGCTGCCATAGTATGCATACGGTTCTTTGTATGTATTTATCTTAGTTTATGTATTTTTACACTTTGAGGAAGAGTGTTCTCTTTGTGGGTAGCTGCGGTCTTATTTGGGGAATAATATATATTTTCACTTTTGTCACTTATTCACCTTAACACATCACACGTGATTTTAGGTTTTTTTCACGTTTCTTTGTATTTAACCTGCTGTACCCTGTGCCACGCTGTGTAGCAAAGCTTCGGATAGCTACCGTGCCAACGCTGCTCCGGTGCAGCGACGTCCCCCATTCTATCTACAATGCTGGTTCTGCCTGGCTCTGAAGGGGTTAATTGTTGGTGTCCCTGCAGGAGGAAGCAACGTTTGGCGGGAGTACCCAGTCGGGGTACAGGTCGGTCCCGTCACAAGGGCACGCATATACAATAAAACCCTTATTTCTTCAGAATGAGAAATCAGATATTAAAGTACATTTTGTCACGTTCACTAGCACCAAGGGCACTCACTGCAGGAGTTCTTCTGCCTAGAGAACCGCCAGGTAACTCAGGACTTAGACGATCCCAACAGTGAGGAGGCCGCCCTGCTGGCAGAAAAAGGTAGGTACTGAGCTGAAGCAGCGAGGCGCAGCAAGATGCAGGTAAGTAGAACAGGATAGCCGAGTCCTTACACAACACAGATAGTCAGAGCAGCAAGGGTTCCGCTAAACTATGCAGGTAGTCGGACGAGCCAAGAGTCAGGTACTCGATGCAGGAAGTCAGACGAGCCAAGGGTCAGGTACACGATGCAGGAAGTCAGACGAGCCAAGGGTCAGGTACACCATGCAGGAAGTCAGACGAGCCAAGGGTCAGGTACACCATGCAGGTAGTCAGACGAGCCAGGGGTCAGGTATACTAAGCGGGTAGTCAGACGAGCCAAGGGTCAGGTACACCATGCAGGTGTCAGGTATACTAAGCGGGTAGTCAGACGAGCCGGGTCGGTAAACAGGAGTCACAGGCAGAGGTACAGAATCAGCAGGCAAGGGGTAGTCAGGCAAATGAAGGTTCAAAAAGTAGTGCAGCAACAACTAACTCAGAGAAGGTAAATGGACCACAACAGCGTGACTGTGAAGAGTACTGCCGGATTTTAAAATCCATTGCCACTCAAAAGCCACACCCTCAACTTGCGTCAGGGGCGTGTCCTTAAACTTCCCTCTGACCCACGGCTCCAGCTGTGGGAAATAGCTGCACCCCCAGTGGATCTTCTGGAGACCGGCAAACCGGTAAGTAACCTCCTCTGGGGATTCCTGAGTCCGAGATCTCAACCTAAGGCCTCCGTGAACCACAAGCGGACCGCCGCACAATAGGGCCCGGGACCGTGACACATTTCTTCTTCATGTAGAAAAAGAAAAATACAAAAAAGGATACCAATATGGTATTGTATTTTTTTATATATAATTGCTATCATGAATTACCATATTTGCTCGATAATTAGACGAGGATTTTTCAGAGCATTTGCTTGTAATCGAGGTCGTCTTCTAATCAGACCTCAAATGAGGTCTGACTATGAGACTAAGATCCAGATCCCCCGCAGCGCTGCAAGAGACCTGGATCCTCCTGTCTGGTAACCTCAGCTGCTGCCGGCACTTACACCGAGCGTCTATCACCGAGCGCCGGCGAAAGTGCTGGTAGCAGCCGAGGTTGCATACGCGCATAACTTCCTACTGCCGGGATAGCAGAAAGCAGAGCCCGAGGCATTTCTGGGGGCAGAGTGGCAAGCCTGGGGGCAGATGTGCATAACTGGGGTCAGGTTGGTAAATAAAAGGAAATAAAAACAAAAAAAATAGTTTACACGAATTAATATTTACTAGTCAGCGAGCAGGGGAAGAGAGGAGATACTGCGACACTGGATCCCGGGAGCGCGTAAGTAGTAGGTTTATGCCAGGTTTCTGTATCTCCTTCCGTGGATCTGGTGTGTTTTCATAATCTTTGCCTCGTTCAACGGTGGTCTCTGCAACGCTCAATAACAAGGTTCAGTAGGATTGATTAGTGGGCTTTTCACTGTCTCTCCACTTCCCGGATTACGGATATTCCCACTGAGGGTAGTGCCTAAAAAGAAGGTGAGCAAGTTCTGTTTAATAGATCCCGACCTAGGTGCTGTGCCCTATACCTTGTTTAATACGGCAGCTCATTGGGTCCTCAGTTTCTTGGGTAGTTTTTTTAGTGTCCTGTTTTCTGAGGTTGTCTAAGGTGTCTCTGCGGCAGGTCCAGTCTTTGGTCAGCAAACTCAATTTTGCATGCAGGGTCCTTTCTATGGAGCACGTTTTTTCTTGAAGGTTGTCCTTGGCTATGGCGAGGGTTAAGGCACTGCACTGTTTTGTCCATTTGACCAGGTGTTTGAAGGAGGACCTGCGGGTGTGGGCCTTTTTCCTGCAGGATTATAACGTGAAGTCCTTATTGTTGGGGTTCCCTGTCGCGAATAAGGACACTGAGTTGTGTACTGATGATTTGGGCTGCATGGGTTTTGGGCCTATTTTCAAGGATATTAGTGCATTGGGAGTTGGCCACCCTGGGCTTAACTGCTCTAGTGGCGGTTGAGATTTGGAGGGAGGGCTTGGTTCCTTTTTGGTGCGATAATTTGGCTGGTGGTTCAGGCAATGAACAACCTTACTTCTTGTTATGTGCCTGTACTTTGGTTGCTGTGCCGCCTTGTGCTCTGGTGTTTGCAGCTTAATCCGAGTTTCAGATAACAGCATTGCTAATTCTCTCTCTCGTTGGCTCCGATGAGGTTGGCATCCAGTTTCCCATGTGGATGTGGCAGCTGGGAGAGCTCCATGGACCTGCTCCATAGACTTACATGGGCGTTACAGTGTGCGTCATCGGCGAGTAGGAGGAGCAATCGGATATCCCAGCAGGGTCCTGTCCTACGAAGATCTTCCGGGTGAGATCAGCAATGCTGTGACCCGGAAGGGAATGCCGGATCGCACGGATCTCCCACTTGTGCCGGCAGTCGTTACAAGCGATCGGGCAGCAGAAAGCCTGGCTTCTGCTGACGAGAGGGAGCCCAGACTGTCAAACAACAGCCTTATCTCCTATGTGTCGGCAGGGATGTGTCCCTTTACAAACACATGTTCTGACATGTTTGTACCACGTGCTTATCACGTGTTAATGTTATTTAAAAAAAAATTATTATTGTATGTGTCATGGTGCAGAAGGCGAAGCGGACTGCGCGGTGGCCAAAATTATCCAAAGTTGACTTTAATTCAATATTCCAAGTATTATCTTGTTTATGTTACATAGTACATAAGGTTGAAAAATGACCTAAATCCATGAAGTTCAACCCTTCTGTCACAGGAGCCTCCGTGCCATGGGCTCCTGGAGGGGACTAAGTGCCAGCTTCCTTCCTACAGACTATGGGCCCTAGTAAGGAGTGCCAGGTTATCCAAATCGTAAGAGACTGTAAAGACTGTGGAGCTTGGAAACAGATTTGGGGTTCCTGCATTTTGGGACTGTGACGGTTCCCAGAGTCACCCTACCCCTCAGTTAATGTTATCCAGTGACACAAAGCCCTTTTGTGTGTTATTAATAAAAATTTATTTTATTATTGCCTTATTTCCTAACTGTTTACACACAGCACACTAAACTATTGAGATAATCTAATTAAGACAATGTGTATTCCTTATTTTAGTGGTGTGTTTAGGGTCATTGTTGTGCTGGAAAGTCCAAGAGTCTCTCATGAGCAGCTATTGTGCAGAAGAATGCACTAGTTTCTGACAACATGCTGCATTCATCTTGCCATCAATTTTCACATGATTATCTGTGCCTTTAGAGCCCAAAACATCAGTGAGCCACCGCCATGCTTCACAGTGGGGATAGTATTTTTTTCGCTATAGGGCTTGTTGACCCCTCTCCAAACATAGCACTTATGGTTGTGAATATGAAGCTCTATTTTGGTCTTGTCACTCCAAATTACAGTGTGCCAGAAGCTGTGAGGCATGTCAAGGTGTTGTCGGGCATATTGTAACCAGGCTTTTTATGGCATTGGCACAGTAAAGGCTCCTTTTTGTCAACTCAACTCGAGCAAGTATCATACTGTGCTCCTTGAAACAACCACTTTTTCCAGAGCAGCATGTATTTCTCCTGGGGTTACCTGTGGGTTGTTCTTTGGTATCCAAAGATACCCATATTTTCTACTTCTTAATACGTGATTGACAGTAGTGACTGACATTTTCAAGGCTTTGAATATCTTTTTATATCCTTTCCATCTTTATAAAGTTCCTCTACCTTGTTACACAGATCTTTTGACAATTCTGTTCTGCTCCCCGTGGCTTAGTATCTAGCCTGCTCAGTGCATCTACGTGAGAGCTACCAAACTCATTTACTATTTATACACAGAAACTAATTTCACTATGAAAAAGCCACAGGTGTGGGAAATTAACCCCTAATTGTCATTTTAACCCGTGTGTGTCACCTTGTGTGTCTGTAACAAGGCCAAACATTTAAAAGGTATGTAAACTCTTGGTCAGGGACAGAGTGATCAATAAGCAGGGCTCCTTTGCTCTGTATTGCTGATCTTAGTACCTGTGATCAGCCAGCAGGGTGGGCTCATCAGCGGTCACATGAGGGTCTGGGTAGACTCTCTTGGTACTTTTTTATTGTCAATATTGTTGCCGGTTGGGTGTTCTCAATTACTCAGGTGCACATACCAAAGCATGTATTAGTATGTCCTCGGTCATCGAGGGCCTGTTTTATAAGACCTAAAGGGTCACCTAAGGGTCAATATAGCCCCAGCAGTTTCCATAGCACTGTTACAGTAGGGAATACAGACAATTTAATATAACATCAACAGACAATATAACAGTGGCACAGAAGTAGAAGATGGCTTTTCTCTTGCAAGTTTACAATTATTAGGTGGTTGCTGGGGTGGGGTAAGAGAGTAGGACTGCTTGGAAGGGGTGAGTTGATTGTAGTGACTATGGTAAGAGTCTGCTGTAATGGTCTGTTCATGGTTTCATGAGATGGATATAGGTCTGCTGTCCATACCTGCCTCAAAGTGTGTCTCCAGAGAACAATTAAAATTGTAGCACCCAGGTGGCAGGGAGCGGAGGAGATAGGAGCGCCGAGCAGTTGCTCATGGAAAGGTTTTCAGCAACCGCTAAGCGTCCCTCTGTATCCTCTGATCCCTGCCGCCGCCCTCCTCGATGCTGCACTGACTGCGTTAGTGGGAGCACAAGGCCTCCGTCTCGGTCAGAGTGCCGTCAACTTCATGCTGGACGGCAAAATATGACGTCATCTTCCGAGGTTCACTTTGGCACAGTGCAATATTGAAATAAAGAGGAGCACACAGGGGAGAGATAATAAGAGGAGAAAGAAAGGTGGCAGTTCCCATGTGTGCAACCTGATGTGATATTGGGAGTTATGTTGTACCATAGTTAGTGTCTGGCTCGATATATAGTGATAGGAGTTAGGGTGTATCACTGTCAATGCCTGGCACAGTATATAGCAATGGGAGATATGCCATACCACCGTCTGTGTCTAGCTTGCTATAATGATAAGAGATACACTGTACCCCCTCAGTGTATGGATTACTATATAATGACAGGAGTTATACTTTTGTGGTTGTCAGGGTCCACTCTCTGCTCCCTGAACCATGGCTGAATCATACATCAAGCTAATACATCTGCTACCACTAGTGGCCACCCTCCTCCCTCTGGAGTGAGCTGAACCTGATTATCAGGTACAGCTGCGCCTCATGAACTGAGTGAAGCCTGCCTTTATAAGACCTGCCCTGCCCATCAGTCAGGGCCTTGGCATTGTAGTTGTAGGACTGCCTTTGCTCTGAGCGGCTACCTGTACCTGAGCTTGCGCCTGAATCCGTGCCTGAGCCTGAACCCGTGCCTGAGCCTGAACCCGTGCCTGAGCCTGAACCCGTGCCCGTTCCTGTACCCGTGCCTGAGCCGATACTCGTGCATGATCCAGTACCCGAGCGTAAGTCCGTACCCGTGCATGAACCTGTACCCGTGCCTGGCCTAGCGGTACTCCGTTCCCGTCCGCCCTGCCAGTGGGCCTCCGTTCCCGTCCGCCCTGCCAGTGGGCCTCCGTTCCTGTCCGCCCTGCCAGTGGGCCTCCGTTTCCGTCCGCCCTGCTAGTGGGCCTCCGTTCCCGTCCGCCCTGCCAGTGGGCCTCCGTTCCCGTCCGCCCTGCCAGTGGGCCTCCGTTCCCGTCCGCCCTGCCAGTGGGCCTCCGTTCCCGTCCGCCCTGCCAGTGGGCCTCACCTGTACCTGTACCTGTGCCTGAACCTGCCTGTGGGCTTACCTGCCAGTGGGCCCGCACCCGAGCTTGTACCTGAGCCTGAACCTGCCTGTGGGCTTACCTGCCAGTGGGCCTGCACCCGAGCCTGCACCTGCACCCGAGCCTGCGCCTGCACCTGCACCTGCACCCAAGCCTGTACCTGCCTCAGCTCCCGTCTCTCTGCCTCAGCTCCCAAGCCTGCACCTTCCTCTGCTCCCGTCTCTCTGCCTCAGCTCCCGAGCCTGCACCTTCCTCTGCTCCCGTCTCTCTGCCTCAGCTCCCGTCCTTTCCAGTTCTGCTACTCTGTCTGTACCTATCTCTCTGTCACCATGCATAAAGGAGTACAGACAGAGTCCCCCATATCCCCTGCACATGGACTCCTACCAGACCTGCTTGCTCGGGTCCTGACAGTGGTTGTGGTAATGGAAGTTGTGGTATACCACTCAGGCCATATATATATGGCCGTTATACTGTACCACTGTAAGGCTCAGTACAAATTGATGAGTTATGCTGTACCACCCTCCTACAATGCTACAACTTCAACATGCCCCTCCTCCCGCAGTCTGGGCACAAGCCGCAGCACAAGAGAGGCACTGAACATGTGCATCATTCTTTGCCCTTCCCTGCCACATTGCTGAAACACCAGGGAAGTAACATAATTATGCGCACAGCTGGCCTTGCATGCCCCCATTACGATACCCCCACTGCAAGGACACCCCAACTCTGGTAAGCAGCTGCAGGTATGTTATGCCTATAGTAGAAAAAGCTATGCTTTGCTCAATCCCAAGCTTTTGAAGCAGTCTATATGGTCTGTCATCAGATACCGTCCCTCAGTTCCATATTCTATACAGATGTAAATATAAAAGTACAATGAAAATGTATCAATCTTCAACCCAATATGACTTTTACGTATCTCCAAAAGCAACACTAAAAAGTATGTAAAAGTAAAAGTAGGTTAAAAAAATGTATAGCTAATTTTTTAATTGCTTGTGCATAAGAAGCCATTAATGGAGCTCCCATGTTGAAAGTCAACCGTCATTTTAATCTTTTTTTTTTTTTTTTTTTTTAAAGAATATCCGTTAGAAAAATAATTAATAAAAAAGGAAATGAAACAAACCTTTAATTGTTGTAAACGATGGTCTAGGACTCGTGCTACTTCTAAAATCATCGCACAAGGAACAGCAGAGTCAGTTGCACCTATAAACACTTTGCGATCCCATTGCGGACTGAAGTATTTTGAATCATAATGGCAAGCAAGAACCAAATGACGCTCTGCAGTAGGATTAAGAGTACTGATAATGTTGGAGAATGTCACATATCCATAAGGAGTTTGACTTTCAAAAGAATCTTCCTCTATCAACCATCCCGTCAGTCTTTGTAAACGTTGCTTTATGTGCTGTTGAGGAAAATAAATAAATAAATAAAAAAAAATATATATATATATATAGACACAAACACACACACACACACACACACACGTATACATTGGTATTGTTGCTCAAACAAATGTGCACAAATAAATCCATGATAAATGTGAGGCTCCAACACAACAAAAATCCATTGTCTGAACACCATGAAAGCACCTCCATATAAATACAAGTTTTTTTTGAGCGCCCATACCAGTGCCAGGCGCATACCCCACTTCCCAGGGCAGTCGCTTCTGGCTGATATAGGCTACTAGGTGCTCGTGGCCATAGTCCCCCACCTGGCTCAGAGCTGCTCTCAACCCAAACATGGAGGCATCTCTGGCTTGAGAGTCAGTCCTGTAGACCTGAGCCAGTCCAACACCATTGTGTTCCTTCCAGGTATCACTGTAGATCACAATGTCATCCAGCTATGCGCGGGCACTGTCCTGGAGCCCATCGAGGAGCTGATCCACCATCAGCTGGAAGGTTGCCGGGCATTCTTCATCCCAAAGGGCATAACCTTAGACTGGTATAAGCCTTATGGGGTGATGAATGTCAACTCCAGCGGAATCTGCCAGTAACCCTTGCAGAGATCTATGGTTGCAAGAAAGTTACCCCAGCCAATGCCATCTAATAGTTCATGTACTCGGGGCATAGGGTAAGAGTTAGTCCTGGCCCAATTATTAGCTTTGTAGTAGTCCACACAGAAACCGATCTTACTGTCCCGCTTTGGTACAAGTACTACTGGGTAAGCCCATGGACTATTGGATAGCTCAATGACTCCTAAATCGAGTATTTCTATTAGTTTGCGGCGCATCCCTTCCCTTACTTCTCCTGGCACCCAGTAAGCAGGCTGTCACAGAGTTCCCTGCCCTGGAGTCTCTACTCTATGTACCGCTTTATCTCGCCCTGGATGGTCTGGTAGGGGAGGGCTCTTGAGTCGGGAGTGCAGACAGCAGCTATCTCATCTAGCATGTTCACATGAAAGGTTCTCTGGATCCATTGATCAGAACGTTTGGCTACCAGGTATGTGGTATCACAAATCTGCAATGTCTCCATGTTTGTAAGGGGAATTGCCTCTTGAGTAACACACCGACTTTTATGCACACAGTAATCTTGATAAGAACATGATCCCAGAATTCCATGGCCATGGCTAGGAAACCCCAGTCTTCAGATGACGAGGGAAAACCAGGGTTTCCGAACAAGGTTCCTCTTTGGAACAACCCCAGCCTGCGCCCTAAATGAGTCCAACTTATCCTCAAAAGGGCGCTCAGATAGGGCAACAGGCAACTCTAGCAATCATACTCAAAGTTCCGCGGTTATTCCCACAGGGACCAGTCACCAAACAGTGGGGAAACATGCTTATATTGATAAAATTACATTAAAATCACTATAAATTGCCTTTACCGGCCTATATCCATGACAAGTAGTCTAACTAAAAAGCCACAGTCGATCGCTTTCTAAGCTCGTTCATCCCCATGATGTGCCAGGCACGTTGTCCGTTGTCATGAACTTTTCTGTGGTGTAGCTTGCACGTCAGATGTTATCAAGGGTTTCAAAACAGCTTAAAAAAGCTCCATGGTGGCAGGCCTGCAGGTCTCATCAAGCTGTGGTAGACTGATGTCTTCACTTGAACGGACACTAGAAGTGTCACATATAGGTTCAATGTCTGAGGCACATAGCATGTCATCGGACACTGACAGAAAAAGTGTATGCCAACTCGGTGTATACAGTTTAGCCACTTATTGTATTTACCAGTTGATATAAAAGGTTCCATAAGCAGAATATATCTCAGATGGTACAATAATCATCTTCCACACAGTGCAAAAAGAATCAACTTAGAGGCGATTATTCCCCTTTCCTGCGAATAGTGTACCTATGTAAACTATATATTGTTTTTGTTTTTTTTCAAGTAGATAGAAGGCTTTCTTTTGATACTATATAGTTAGATAATTAGCTGAAAATTTAGGATGAGAAATATGAGAAACAAATTTTAGTAAAACTAGCGAAAATTAGGGGAAAAAAAACCATTTATTTTTTTTATATATATTTTCCCCTCTGAATCCTCACAAAATTAGGTAAAGTGACGGAAAATCCCCTCCTAATTTGTCAATTCAGGTGTCCTGATTTCAGAAACACCTCATTTATATAGAATTTCCTACTTTCCCAGCACTTATAGGAACATACTATAAAGGTGTGCATTATTTTTTTTTCAAAGCCGTAGAATTGTATACATTAGATATGATGGGATTGAAACTCTAATTTTAAACAAATAAACCAAAAATACCCATAAAAGTATATATTTCTGTAAAGCAACCCAAAATCAGGAGTATTTGGGCACTCTTTATGCAGCTATACGGCCACAGAAATTATTTCCTGCACTTTTTAATTAAATTTCATTGCACGGGGTATATGTTACAGCAGAAAAACCCAGCCAAAATTGTTTAGCTGCATCTCCTCATTACGGAAATACCCCACAATCATAATTTTTTTTTTTCTAGAGGGCCATATCCATCCCTTACATATAGAACCCTATAGGGTAGTATTTCTCATACTTATGGCTTAACGGGTTTGGGGGTTGTTAACAGGGGCAGGGAGTTATACCTTTTAGATGTTGTGCTAGGGTAATGGGATGTAAGGGTTTTTTCTATTTTTTTATATATTATCTTTTTTATAACTTTCTTTGTATTTTTTATTTGTTGTATTTTTTTAAATTTCTTCACTTTTATCACTGCAGTACGGTTAGAGGTCCACTTAGCTCACTTTATTGTTTTTTTTTTATTTATTATATTTTTGTGTTTTATTTTAAAAAAAAAAAATCATTAACACTGCTTCTTTTTGTTTATTTTCTCAGCTTGTGAAAAGAGAAACATGTCAAACTTTGTGGTAGTACTGTCATACAACATACCAATATGTGTTGAGAAACGTCTCCTGAGTACAGTGATAGCACCTATGCATAAGGTTTGTCAGGTTGTTTGCATGCGGAATTCAGTTTCTAAACTTGGAAGTTTGACATGTTGAAAATTCTGCATCATGTCCTATTTGGGATATCATTGAAGCCGGCCAATCCAATTCACCCCATCAAACCATATACGTTTTAAAACACTGGACTGGAATATGTCAAACAACACACCAATCAGTGTTCAGCAACATCACCCGAGTACAGTGATAGTCTCCATGCATGGGTTTGTTGGATTGTTTTGATACTAAAAGGCCACATTTGGGACGTTTGCATTTCTCAAGTTGGAAATCTGACATCTCATGCAATTTCACCCACGTATCGTGGGGCCTGATAATGTGTTATCAGCTCAGGGAGATTAGCAAACGGTGTATGTAAAAAGCATAGCCAAAGACCCATCTGATGATAATTCCCATTCATTGTCATTAAAGAAAGGCGTAGGGAGCAACAAGTTGATTGCGTGTTTCATCAAATCCGCCATGCTTTAAAACAATGGGATTAGCAGGTTTAGCCCCATCTGCATGTGACACTGTTAGAGACGCACCAGGCTAATTCTTGCTTATCTAACCACTCCTTCTAGGCATTAGCCGTATGACAAATAATGTGGCCATTTCCCAGAATAACGAATAGTCATCAACATGTTCTGTTTTGTCATCTATGAAATTGTCTCAAAAACCATCTGACTTGGTGACATAAGCAACAGCCAGTGTCTAGTGTAGTGAATGTTCCAGTGCAACACTAAAGTTACAGGAGCGTGGTCAGAAATTTGTGTTGGGATATAAGGAAATAGTCTTTGCGGGAAAAGGAACCATGAACTCCAGAGACAAAATCAGATTTTTATTTACCCAGGGGTTCATCACCCTCCATGGATCTACTAAACTAAAATTAGCCTTCAACACTGCCACCTCTTCCTGAAACTGTACAGCGGGGCTGTGACGGGAATGTCCTGTACCCCCACTGGGTACACCTGCCAGATTATGCTTTTTTCTGCCCATAGCCACTAGGAATACAGAACTTCGGCATCAATGGCCATCTCTGGCCCCTCCCCAGGGCGTCAACATCCGCCAAGGTTTAGGAGGCGATCGTTGAACTTCAATGGTGTCGCTGAAATGCCTTCAGCAACACCGAACACGCACACCAGGACAAGTTATTTTGCCACTCGCAAGATGGCGGCGCGTCCACAGTCTCTTGTTGGAAATATGTTATCCAACCCAGGGGTCCACAATATATAAATGGAAATGCCTCTCAAGTGAGGCTCCCGTGACACTTCTACCCCCCAAAATATAGACTAACCAGGCACCAGACCTCCAGCCGATTGGTTCCTGCGTTAATCAAGCAGATGTTCCCACAGGTCCAGGGCTTGTACGGCCGCTGGGGAGCAATGTCATTCTCTCCAACTGGCGCTGGGGAGGGAGGACAGGTTCCTCCGATGCCGGAATTGGGGTCTGCCGGTGGGGAGATGGACCAGCTATCCCCATTTCCGGTCACGTAATCGCGGGAGCTTGCTTTCGCATCTGTGACGTCACTGAAGCCAGGAGGCTGCCCATACTTGCCGGTTTCCAGCCAGTTACCCTTGGTTGGCGTATACGTTGCTATTGCTCTGGCTCCAGTGGACTTTTGACCCGCCTTGTTTGACCCTGTGTTTGATTCCTGATTTGGCTCCACGGACATCTGAAGCTCAGACTGTTTACCTTGTTTTCTGCCTGCTGTACCCGATATTTGCTGGTCTGCTCAGCTAGCTTTTTCTCCTGTGTCAAGCTGTGCCAGTTTCTGCCCCTGGGATCCTCTCATCTCACCGTAACAGGTGACGGGCCATCTGCAACATTTTCCGGTTGCTCCCACTGCCGCTGGTGAGGGAGGACGGCTGCCCCTGCGGGGGAGTTTTAATTTTTTCCCTAAATTGATAATCACATTTTGAGGGATTGTCTTATAATTGAGCAAATATGGTACATCTCTCTTCTCTGGAGAAGACTATACACGTTACCCTATACCAAAGAGAAATTTCCTCTGTGTTGAATGACCTTGATGCTGAAAAGGCCTTTGGACATTGTCAATGGGACCTTGGGCCTCTGGCAAGAAAAGGGTTAAGCCCAATATGTACCGATTATAAGACGACCCCCCAAAATTTGAATATTAATTTAGGAAAAAAATAAAAAGCCTGAATATAAGACTACCCTATAAGAAAAAAGCTTTACAAGTAAATATTAATTCACATGTAAACTATTTTTCATATTTAATAAAAACTGTGATTGAGAAAAATGCATTTTTTATTTCCTTTTATTTGCCAACCTGCCCCCAGTTGTGCACATCTGCCCCCAGATATGCCTTATACCTCCTTATATGTCACTCTACCCCCCAAAAAATGCCTCATACCCCCCTATATACCACTCTGCTGCCAGATATGCCTTATACCCCCTATATGCAACTCTGCTTCCCAGATGTGCCTCTAGACCCCCTATATGCCACTCTGCCACCAAGATATTCCTTTTAGCCCCCTATATGCCACTCTGCCTCATGTCTGATGAATGTAAACTTTTCACTAGTGATCCAGACAGGTATGAGGAGTGTGCCACAAGCTGTCCAGACCAAGCTCTGGTTCTCCAAGGTAACACTCTGGGGGTCTGGCCTCTTTGAAACAACTGTGGGTTATCTATATTACATGGATCTTGGGAAATACCAAAGATAACTTCTAATATACAAGGAGAACTTTAACATCTGAAGTTCCTGCAAATATACATAGACTAGTAATTGTATGTTGGGATTTCTTGTGTTTCTCCCATTTTATTTTATGGATTGTTTTGCCAATTTGTAACCTTTATTTCTGTATGCCATTTTTTCCTAGATTTTTGGTACACAGCACTAGGAAAACTTTGTTTGGGTTAAGTGTTCAATTAGCTTTGGTATTTGTTCTGTAATATAAACCCACTACTTTGAAGAAAGCTATAAAAGGTAGAACACCTTCAAAAAGGCGTTTATTATATATTTCTCATTATCATCAACATGGCTTGACATACGCAAACATTTACAAATTGCATGAAGCTCACATGTTTTTCCATTTGGTTTGGGACTATAAAAAAAGCAAAACATCTTGGATTGTATAATATAAAAAAACTTGAAATGTAATGATACTGACCAATTTCTTTGCTTTTGGGTCAATCCAGTATACTTTAAATGTAACCAATACAATTGTTTGGATCTGGTGATAACAAACAATGTTGATCTTGTGTCTAACATTCAAGTGGGGGAGCACTTGGGTAATAGTGATCACAATATGATCTCTTTTGAAATAAACTCAAAAAAGAAATTGCCCATGGGGAATACTAAAACGTATAATTTTAAGAAGGCCAATTTCAATAAGATAAGGGCAGCTTTACAATTTATTGACTGGCAAAAACTCTTCAGGGATAAAAATACTGAGGAAAAATTGAGTATTTTCAAACAAATATTAGCAGGGTTCACTTCTCAGTATGTACCACTAGGAAAAAAATATACAAAACAAATTGAAACCGATGTGGCTTAGTGGGGACGTTAAGCAGGAAATTAAAAATAAGAAAATGGCTTTTACAGCGTTTAAATTAGACGAATCAGAGGCATCCTATATAAGATATAAGGAAGCCAATAAAGCATGCAAAAGGGTGATTAGATGGGCTAAACTAGAAAATGAGAGGGTGATTGCCAAAGAGAGCAAAAATAACCCCAAAAAATTAATAAATTCTAAAAAAACAAAAAATGAAAACGTAGGTTCATTAAAAACAGAGAGGGGAGTGTTGGTTAAGGAGGACCAGGAAAAAGCAGAAACTTTAAATGACTATTTTTCCTCTGTATATATTAAGGAGGAACCTATGGCAATGGATATACATAGGACCACTGAGAAAAATTATCGGTCAAACTGCGAGTGGATGGCTCAGGACAAGGTGCTGCAGCAACTAAAGAAAATTAATGTTAACAAAGCTCCGGGGCCTGACGGTATTTACCCACGAGTACTTAAGGAGCTGAGTCAGGAAATAAGTGAACCTCTGTTTCTAATCTTCCGGGATTCTTTTCTTTCAGGAATTGTACCAGAGGATTGGAGGAAGGCAGATGTGGTTCCTATTTTCAAAAAGGGTTCAAACTCTGTGCCTGGAAATTATAGACCTGTGAGCTTAACTTCCGTGGCTGGGAAAGTATTTGAAGGGCTGTTTAGGGATAATATTCAAGAATTCCTTGGGAAGAACAGTATTATTAGCAAAAATCAGCATGGTTTTATGAAACATAGGTCCTGTCAAACTAATGTAATTGCATTCTATGAAGAAGTAAGTAGAAGTGTCGATCAGGGTGTTGCAGTGGATGTAATCTACCGTATTTGCTCGATTATAAGACGAGGTTTTTTTCAGAGCAAATGCTCTGAAAAATACCCCTCGTCTTATAATCGAGGTCGTCTTCTAATCAGACCTCAAAATGTCCGCTGGGGCCAGGCTGCTTACCGGTGCTTTGGTCGCGAGCAGCAGGAGAACAGGAAGCTAGAAGAGTGTCACATAACTCTGCCTCCCCCCTCCTTCCTCTGGGGGCGGGGCCAGAGAAGTTGCTCGCACAGCTGGGCCCCTGCAGAAGTCCTCGAGTGAGAGATCTGCAGTTCAGGTAAGGGGGTGGGGGAGGGTTTTTGTGATTAATGTATGAAGTATGTGTGATTAATGGAATGAATGAGTATTTAAATGTTTGTGAATGAGAGTGTGTGTGATAGCATGGATGTGTAAGGGTGGTGGTGGTGGTAGTAGCATGGCATAGGGAGGCTGTACTCACACTCCTATCATCCCCAGGTTCCAGCATGTACTGGCTGCCTTGGCTTAATAAGAGTGTGATTGCTGTTAGCAGTTATATATATATATATACCTCCAGAAATGCATTTTAACCCCCCATATGCCACTCTGCCCCATGATATGCCTTTTAACCCTCTATATGCCACTCTGCCCCATGATATGCCTTTTAACCCCCTATATGCCACTCTGGCATATAGGGGGTTAAAAGGCATATCATGGGGCAGAGTGGCATATAGAGGGTTAAAAGGCACATCATGGGGCAGAGTGGCAAATAGGGGGTATAAGGCATTTCTGGGGGCAGAGTGGCAACCCTGGGGGCAGATGTGCATAACTGGGGGGGCAGGTTGGCAAATAAAAAAAATATATATTTTTCTCAATCATAGCTTTTATTAAATATCCAAAAATTGTTTACATGAATTAATATTTACTAGTAAAACTTTTTTTCCTATAGGGTCGTCTTATATTCCTAAATTAATATTTAGATTTTGGGGGGTCGTCTTATAATCAGGGTCGTCTTATAATCGACCAAATACGGTACTTGGATTTTGCCAAGTACGTTTGACACGGTTCCACACAATAGGTTAGTATTCAAACTGAAAGAAATTGGTCTAGATGTAAATTCTTGTTCTTGGGTAGAACATTGGCTTAGAGATAGAGAACAGAGAGTTATTATAAATGGTAAATTTTCAAGCTGGTCAAAAGTGGTAACCTGAGGGTTCTGTTCTGGGACCAATTTTATTCAACATATTTATAAATGACCTGGCAGTAAGCGTTGAAAGTCATGTTTCTGTGTTTGCAGATGACACTAAACTAGGTAAAGTTATACAGGGCGAGCAGGATATTACTGTGCTGCAGAGGGACCTAGATAGACTGGGGGACTGGGCACACAAATGGCAGATGAAATTCAATGTAGACAAATGTAAAGTTATGCACTTCGTGTATAAAAAGGGGCATCAAGTCGCGGGATAAAGATATAATTTTGCCTCTGTATAAATCAATGGTAAGACCGCACCTTGAATATGCTGTGCAATTTTGGGCACCTATTCTAAAGAAGGATATCATAGCACTAGAAAGGGTGCAGAGGCGGGCTACAGAATTAATAAAAGGAATGGAGCACTATAGTTATGAAGAAAGGTTAACTAATTTAGATCTGTTTAGTTTAGAAAAACGTCGCCTCAGAGGGGATATGATAGCATTATATAAATATATTCGGGGTCAATACAAACCATTGTGTGGAAATCTGTTCATAAACAGGACTATGCATAGGACACGTGGTCATGCGTTCAGACTGGAAGAAAGGAGATTTAGACTAAAGCAGAGGAAAGGGTTTTTTACAGTAAGGACAATAAGGATGTGGAATTCTCTGCCTGCAGAGGTAGTTTTATCGGAGTCTGTACAGACGTTTAAACTGCAACTGGATGGATACCTGGAAAAACATAATATTCAGGGATATAATCTTTAATTATGGGGAAACAGCTTATTGATCCAAGGAAATTTATTTCCCTGGTTAGTGAAAAATTGGAAAGAGCGGAACCGGGGGTTTTTTTTGCCTTCTTTTGGATCAACAGCAACAAATTAACAGATATAGGTTAATTTGATCCAAGGAGAAATCTGACTGCCATTTTGGGGTCAAGAAGGAATTTATTTCCCTGGTTAGTGAAAAATTGGAAAGAGCGGAACCGGGGTTTTTTTTTGCCTTCTTTTGGATCAACAGCAACAAATTAACAGATATAGGAAAGGCTGAACTTGATGGACGCATGTCTTTTTTCAGCCTATGTAATTATGTAACAATAATGAATGGTATCCTGAAGGTCATGTATAAAAAAAATAAATGAAAACAGCCGGTCTACCCCTATTGATGCTCTGCCAATGTATATAGAGAACTTAAGTGTAGGAAGGTGTAAGGTCACTTCTCGATTCTAATACTATTGGATCTCTCTGCTGCTTTTGATACTGTTGATTACCACCTTCTTCTTGACTCACTTGCTTCTACAGGCATTCGAGATACAGCTCTCTCCTGGATCTCCTCATATCTGTTTAACCATTCCTTCTCTGTCAAGACATCACCCCTTCCACTTTTGGTTGGCGTCCCCCAAGGTTCAGTCCTTGGCCCTCTGCTGTTCTCTCTTTTTTCTTCATCTCTTGGCAAACTAATGAACTCATTGGCCTCCAATATCATCTATATGCAGACCCAAATCTACCTGTCTTTTCCTGATCTCTCTCAGTCTCTCAGGCCCCGTATTACTAACTGCTTGTCTGCTATTTCTTCATGGATACCACAATGCTACCTGAAACTTAAGCTTTCTAAAACTGAACTCATTATCTTCCCTGCTTCCATCTCCACTCTATTACCTGAATTCTCTATTATCATACCAAATACTACCCACTCGATCTTTACGTTCTTCCCATGGGCTAAGACTCTCCTCCTCACTTATCACTTCTTCCTTTTTCCCGTCTACAAGATTTCACTTGGGCTGTCCCATATCTCTGGAATCTCCTTCCACCAAACCTTCAGAATTCACCCTCCCTCCCAACATTCAAGAAACATCTCAAAACACACTTCACAGAAGCATACCATCTTAGCTGCTAGAACTTCCCTGTCACTGATATAACCCCACACTACCTCGCCCCCCCCTTCTCTGTGCCTTATGTTTGTCCTCACCCCATTCCCTCAAGAGTGTAAGCATGCGAGCAGGGCCCTCTCTTCCTAATGTTTTGGTTTCTCTTAATCTGTCAATTTTTGTCTTGTCATACCCCTTGAATATATATGTATTGTTTTAAGCGCTACGTAAATTGTTGACGCTATATAAATAAAAGACAATAATAATAATAATAATTATAATAATTAATAAACAGGACCTAAAACCTGATCTGACTTATTTAGTGAAAACCAGTTTAGATCTTCTGAGATTTTACAACAAAAATATAACCTTCCATCTGGTTAATGCCTTTTTAGAATTAATTAATTTTAGAATTAGAAACGTTATTATACTCAATCCACCTTCCAACTCTACTTGTACCTTATTAGATACTCTCATGATTATTTCATGGAATATAGTCATACCTGGGAACTTCTGGGCTCCGGCTACCCGGAGCCTTCCCTTGCGGGACGCGGCCAGGACTGCACACTGATTAAGTTGGTTTGACAAGATCTTCTTGTAGTAAACCTGTGGTGTTTCTGATCAAGCAATCCATTTACTTCCAGATATTTAACAATTTCAACAATCCTTTAGCATGGTTTCCATTAGTTTGCCAACTACCGATATGAGGCTTACTGGTCTATAGTTGGCAGAGTCTTCCCTACTACCTTTTTTATGCAGTGGTACTATGGTTGCCAACTTCCAGTCTTCTGGAACTATTCCCATCATTAGTGACTGGTTAACTAGATCTGCTAGTAGTTTTGCCAGGACACATAGAAACATAGAAAGTGACAGCAGATAAGAACCATTAGGCCCATCCAGTCTGTCCAACCTCTGAGTACTTTCCTTAATACCTGGCCTAATCCTATATATAGCTTGGCCTTATGCCTATCCCATGCTTGCTTAAATGTCTTTATTGTATTAACATCTACCACTTCTGCTGGAAGCCTCTTCAATGTGTCCACTACCCTTTCCGTAAAGTAATATTTCCTGATGTTACCTTTAAACCTTTGCCCCTCTAGCTTATGACTATGCCCTCTTGTTGTGGTAGTATTTCTCCTTTTAAATAAACTCTCTTCCATGAACCATTTTAGTAGCCCTCTCTGAACTTTATCCAACATATCTATACCCTTCTGGAGATACGGTCTCCAGTACTGTACACAATACTTCAAGTTAGGTCTCACCAGTTGTCACGGAGCTGGTTAGTCCGACTGACTACCTCCGCTGTCTTGTGCTCCCTTAGCCTGGGACAACACACACTTTCCCCGGTTTCCCAGTCACTAGCCGAGACTCGGTGTAGGGTATAACATTAAGAACGCTTTATTGTACACAGGCACAGGTATATATATCCATATAATCACATCAACACACAGAATGAGACGTCTGAGTAACATAACCGCCCCCTTTAGCTGGGGGATTCAGGTCTCCCAGGAACAATAGGGGAGATAACGGGATTAGCCTCTGATATCTTCCACCGATAGTCAGGCAGGAGCCCTGGCTGGGCACCCTGTGGAGATAATCCTGTCTGGTACACATAGTGGGGCAGGAGGCTATTCTAGCTGCCCAGCAGTTCCAAAAGTAAAACCTGTATGTCCTGGTACTGGGCCGTGCGGTGTGGGGGTAAACATAGAAACTGGGTTCCAGGGGAACGGGTGGTTGGGCTGTATAATATCCACAGCGGTGTGCCTGAAGGGACGAGTCCGTCACAATGCTCCCCCTTGTGGAACACCTCGACCTACCCAGCGCGACCCCAATCGGGTCCGCTTGGGATGGTTCGAAGCCCTGGCACCCATCGCCTCCCAAACACAATCACCCTGTTAGCTCCGTTTGTCTGGACAGCCCATCCGCATTCCCGTTGAGCCTCCCTGGACGGTACTGAATGGTGAAGTTGAAGGGCTGTAGAGCTAGGCTCCACCGTAATAACCTGCCATTGTCCCCGGCTACCCTGTCCAGCCATACTAAGGGGTTATGATCCGTAAGGACGGTGAAGGATCGTCCATACAAATAAGGTTGAAACTTGCGGAGAGCCCAAACCAAAGCCAGGCATTCTTTTTCAATGGCGGCGTAGCTCACCTCCCGGGGAAGTAGTTTGCGGCTGATGTATGCCACTGGGTGTTCGTCGCCATCGTCTCCGACCTGGTTTAGTACTGCTCCCAACCCGAACGTAGAAGCGTCTGTATGGACGACAAAGCGTTTGGATGCGTCGGGTGCAGCTAGTACAGGAGCTTGCACTAAAGCCTGTTTGAGTTTGAACGCCGCCTCGCGCTCTGGAGACCACAGGACTTGTCGGGGCAAATTCTTTTTGGTCAGGTCAGTCAAGGGTTTCGCAATAGTGCTATAGTTGGGGACAAACTTACGATAATAACCCGCAGTCCCTAGGAACGCTAGGACCTGTGTTTTAGTACGGGATACTGGCCAGTTGGCAACCGCCTCTACTTTAGCGGGCTCTGGTCTCTGTCTCCCACACCCCACCCGGTGTCCTAGATATTGGACTTCAGACAGACCAATGTGGCACTTGTCTGGCTTAATTGTCAGCCCTGCATCGCAGATTCTGTCTAGCACTGTCCGTAGATGCTGGAGATGTTCCCCCCAGGTGGCACTATGGATGGCTATGTCATCTAGATAGGCGCAGGCATACTCCTGCAACCCATCCAGCAGGCGGTCTATCATCCGCTGGAAGGTAGCCGGTGCATTCTTCATCCCAAACGGCATGACTTTGAACTGATACAAGCCATATGGGGTGATGAATGCAGACTTCGGCCTAGCCTCCGCGTCCAGAGGTATCTGCCAATAGCCCTTACATAAGTCGATAGTGGTGAGGAACCTTCCTCCTGCGATCCGGTCTAATAATTCGTCTACCCGGGGCATCGGGTACGCATCAGTCACGGTGCGGTCATTCAGTCGCCTATAGTCAACACAGAATCTGGTGGTGCCATCCTTCTTAGGGACGAGAACGACTGGGGAAGCCCAGGGGCTTACGGAGGGTTCGATGACCCCGAGATCTAGCATCTCCCTGATCTCCTGACGCATGCTTTCTCGGACAGCATCAGGGACGCGATAAGCGGGTTGCCTTAAGGGATGGGGGTCTGTGGTCTCCACTTTATGAACCGCAAGGGGGGTGTAGCCAGGTAGCGATGAGAACATTGCTCGTCGTTCCTCTAAGATCTGGGTGACCTGGTCCCTTTCTGAGCGGGCCAGCCCTTCTCCTAGCCTAACACTCTCTATACTTTTCTGGGTTTCAATATCCCCTGGTAAGCCGGGCAGGGGCAGACCCTCCCATTCCCCTACAGCGGGGCTGCATATGGCGACCACCGCCTCCTCCCTTTCCAAGTACGGCTTCAGCATGTTCACATGGAAGGTCCGCTGGACCCGCTCATCTGAACATCTGGCCACAATATAGGTGGTGTCACAGAGTCGTTGCATTATCTTGTAAGGACCCTGCCAGGCTGCCTGCAGTTTGTTTTGCTTGACCGGACGGAGAGCCAATACTTTTTGCCCTATCTGGAAGGTGCGATCCCTAGCCGTCCGGTCATACCACCTCTTCTGTCTGCCCTGAGCTCTCTGGAGATTGTCCTTCACTAGGGTCGTGTATCTCTGAAGCCTATCTCGGAGCCCCAATACATAGGTAACTACGGACGGGTCGTCCGTTGGTACCGTGCCTTCCCAGTGTTCCCGCAGGAGATCTAAGGGGCCTCGAACCCTCCGGCCATATAACAGCTCGAAGGGGGAGAACCCTGTGGACTCCTGCGGGACTTCCCGGTAGGCAAACAAGAGATGAGGCAGGTGGCGCTCCCAGTTCTTGTGCTCTGCGGTAAAGGTCCGAAGCATCTGCTTCAGAGTGCCATTAAATCTCTCGCATAACCCATTGGTTTGCGGATGGTACGGGGAGCTATAAAGGGGTTTAATACCGCACAACTTGCAGAGCTGTTGGGTTACCTCCGCGGTGAACTGTGTCCCTTGATCGGACAGCAGCTCCTGGGGAGAATATTTGCAACAGCGCCTCCGCTATGGTTTCGGCTTGGATGTTGCCTAATGCTACAGCATCAGGATACCGGGTGGCATAGTCCACCACGGTAAGTATATATTTCTTCCCCGTTGGGCTTGGCTTAGCTAACGGGCCAATAAGATCTACTGCAACCCGGCTGAAGGGTTCTTGCACTATGGGCAGGGGTCGTAATTTAGCTTTCAGATGATCCCCTTTCTTGCCTACCCGCTGGCAGATCTCGCAAGTGCGGCAGTAGTCCCTAATGTCCCCGGAGATACCAGGCCAAAAAAAGTTCTGGGTGATTCTATACCTCGTTTTTCTCTGTCCTAAATGTCCGGCCAAGGGAATGACATGTCCGATGCGTAGTATGTCTGCCCTATATTTCTGGGGTATCACTAGCTGCGGCCTGGGCGCTTTACCAGTCTGTTTCCCCCCATCCGAGGCACTACGATAGAGTCTGTCCCCTTCCCAATGGAACCAGTAGTCGTCCATCCCCCCAGGCTTACTGAGAGCCTTCTGTCGGTACGCTGCTAGAGAGTCGTCCTGTTGTACTTCCTTACTGAAGTCTGTCGGGGAGTCCCAGGTGAGGAGGTCGGGGCCAGAGTCAAGGTCAGTGGGTCTTACCTGGGTCTCTTCGGAGGGAGGTGGCTTGGTTTGTTGGGCTTGTAGCCGGGTGGTTACAGGGTTTGCTTCCGCAGGCTTAGAGGGGCCAAATGTGGAGGTGAGATGGCCTAAGTCGTTGCCCAGTAGAATTTCCTCTGGAAGCCCAGTCATGAGTCCCACTTCTAGGGTGCGGGCAGCTGCCCCCCAGTCCAGATGCACCTGAGCCGTGGGGATTCTATATACTTTGCCCCCTGCGACTCGTACTGCCACAAATTTTCCAGTTGTTACCGGGACTGGTACCCTCTGGGGATCCACCATGGTTAAGGTGGCTCCGGAATCCCGGAGCCCCCTGGCCGGTTTTCCATTGAGTAACACAGGCTGGCAGTGATGATGGCGGTTGTCCCCCGCAATGGCTTGTACGATGTCAGCCTCGTGTAAAATTCCCCAGTCTTCTTCCTGACCAACACATTGAACCACTGTGCGCCGGGGCCTTCCTCGATATGGTCCCGATGGCTGGGGTTGCTGGGGACAGTTCAACTTAATGTGTCCCGTTTGGTTGCACGAGAAACACCTCCGAGCGTCGGCTGGTGGGGGGTAGCGAGGACTTCCCATGGCTGTAGCTTGCTGTGGGGAATGGGCTGGCAGATACCGAGGGGCTGGCCGGGTGTTGGTCGAGTTAGCCCGGCGCGTGTCCTGGTACTCATCTGCCAAGCTGGCGGCTTGGGCTAGGTCTCGGGGGTGACGGTCCCGGACATCAGGGGGAGTGTGGTTAAAAACTGCTCCAGAAGCAACAACTGAGTCACCTCTTGAGCGGTCACTGCTCGGCTCCCTGTGAGCCAGTTTTGCACTGCTTTCTGCATCCGATGCCCCCATTCTTGGTACGTGTCTTTCTCCATCCTCCGCAGGCTACGGAACTTGAGTCTTTGTGCCTCCGGGGTGATGGCGAAACGAGCTAGTAATTGTTCTCGTACTCGCTCATAGCTGTTACAGTCCTCGTCGGCCACTGCTCGGTAGGCTTCAGCCGCCCGGCCAGTGAGCTTGCTGGCAAGGATGGTTACCTTATCTGCGTCTCTCACTTGTTGCAACAGACATTGCAGCTCGAAGTCTTGGAGATATCCTTCGATGTCCCCCTCCGCCTCGATGAAGGATTTGAAGGCTGCATAGGGGAGCTTTCGGCGGTTACTCGCCTCAAAGTGGGAAATTTCATTTCTTTCCCCTGAAGAACGTGCTTGTTGGGGAAACCTTAGTGCAGTCACCTCTGCTATCACCCGGTTCACTATCTCTGCGGGTGGATGGGGCCCGTAGCAGGACAGGCGGAACAGAACATCCCTCTGGAACTCATCCTGGTCTGCTGGGGTAACAGGGTCAGCTTGAGCCTGGTCGTTCGCCATAAGTTCCGCAATGAGGGTATCCCTGGTTTTGTTGCTGGCAACCTTTCCACGAGCCTCCACGAGGTCTTTAAAAGTATTCCGCTTAAGTTTAGCATACCGCTGGTCCATGCACTCGTAGGGTGCTCTCCGTCTCGGCTTCTTGGTCCTGGTAGTGGTTTGGATGTCCCGTTTAGCTAGGAGCAAATCCCACCGCTGCCACCAATGTCACGGAGCTGGTTAGTCCGACTGACTACCTCCGCTGTCTTGTGCTCCCTTAGCCTGGGACAACACACACTTTCCCCGGTTTCCCAGTCACTAGCCGAGACTCAGTGTAGGGTATAACATTAAGAACGCTTTATTGTACACAGGCACAGGTATATATATCCATATAATCACATCAACACACAGAATGAGACGTCTGAGTAACATAACCGCCCCCTTTAGCTGGGGGATTCAGGTCTCCCAGGAACAATAGGGGAGATAACGGGATTAGCCTCTGATATCTTCCACCGATAGTCAGGCAGGAGCCCTGGCTGGGCACCCTGTGGAGATAATCCTGTCTGGTACACATAGTGGGGCAGGAGGCTATTCTAGCTGCCCAGCAGTTCCAAAAGTAAAACCTGTATGTCCTGGTACTGGGCCTGGCGGTGTGGGGGTAAACATAGAAACTGGGTTCCAGGGGAACGGGTGGTTGGGCTGTATAATATCCACAGCGGTGTGCCTGAAGGGACGAGTCCGTCACACCAGTGATCTGTACAACGGCATGAGCACTTCCCTCTTTCTACTACTAATACATCTCCCTATACAACCATACACTCTGCTAGCATTTCCTGCTGCTCTACTGCAGATTGATCCTAAATCTGGAAAATAAGTTTTGAAGTGTAACCTTACACTGGACATGAAAACCGACTGGTTTAGCTGCAGGTTTTGGTTTATTCCTGCAGCCTATGTGCTTTCTTTTATTTGTTACTTCTTTTTTTTAGGTCTACAATCAGTAGCATACCTAGCGGGGGGCGAGCGGTCTGCACCGGGTGCCTCTCATCAGGGGGGTGCCAACTTGCTGGCACCAGGCACCCCTCCAGAGACGGACAGTAATGTCCACCGCTGGAGGAGCAGGCTCCGTTAAGGAGATCAAGGATCTCCCTTTAACCGGCTTAAAATCACTCAAGGGAGCCGGAGGTCTGTTAAAGACCTCCGATACTGCTCCCTTGCGATGCGCGCGGCAACTGCTGCTGTGCGCCGGGATGTTGTCAAATCCCGGCGCACAACACTGAAGCCACGCCCACCGCCGTCCGTGCCCTCTGAACCGGAAGGAGACAGAAGAAGAGCGAAAAGGAGGTGACTGCTGGAACGAGAAAAGTGAAAGAGGAAAGGTAGGAAAGCATTCAGTAAGAGTGACAGTGAGAGTGGATTAGTATGTGTGGATTGGTAACAGGGCCGGACTGGGAATAAAAAGCAGCCCTGGAAACATTTGGAGACCAGCCCCATGCAGTTTATCTCGCGGTCGCGCTCTTATACCCACACGCACCCTTTATACATACCCGAGTCACACTAATTGCCATACAAAAAACTATAAAACATTATTTGTATTAAAATGCCAGAAAGCAAAAGTGTTAAAAGGCCCTAATAAATGAAATACATTAGACATAATGGAATCAAAATATTTGCTACTGCAAACATTTTTAGATGAAAAAGTTCAATTTTATTCAGTGGGAATGATCACATTATTCTTCACGATATTCTTGTAAGAAACTTTTGGCTATTAATACCACCACAACTGTTCTAGCGCTGCATCATCCAATGAAAACCTCAGCCCAGAAACATTAATTTTTTTTTTTTAAAACGCACACAGTTCATGGTGCAAAGCGGTCTGCCAGTGTGTTTATGTAAAAGGTCCTCTCTTAAGGGGAAGGACTGTGAAACCAACGGGGATAACGAAATTAGTCTTTACAACTAAATTGGGTTACACTCTGAAGATCCCAACCACAGATTAAAATAAGAGTAAATAACACAATAACATAAATTCAGGAGGGCGTTTTATCTCTGGATAAGTAAACATTAAATAAATCAATTTATTACTACATTAAGTACAGTGCACACCGACACTCAGTCACACACACACCAGGATAGCCTCTGCCACACTGAAGCATAAAACATGTATGTTCTACACTGCTTTGTCATTAACTCCCCCTGTCATTAATCCCCTTGTCTATTGATGCCCCAGCCAGGTCCCCCTTTAGTATTGATTACTGTCTTCCCCTCACAACACAACCTTGTGCATTGCCCCCTTTGTGCATTTATTCCTCCACACCATTGTGTATCGCCCCATTAATTTATGTGATGCCCCAGCTAACCCCCCCCTTGATGCCCCTAACGCTTTTGTATTGGTTAATGTGAAGCACACTTGTCTGTTGTTGATGCCCCCCACTGCCATGTGTATTACCCCCAGCCACCCCCTCCTTTTGTATTACTGTATTTGCCCAATTTTAAGACGACCCTAATTATAAGACGATCCCTAAAATCTGATTATTAGTTTAGGAAAAAATGAAAAAGCCTGAATACAAGATGACTCTATAGGAAAAAAGTTTTACCAGTAAATGTTAATTCATGTAAACTTTGTAAACTATTTTTTTTAATAAAAGCTATGATTTAGAAAAATATTTTGTTTTTATTTCCTTTTTTTTTTCCAAATACCCCCTATATGCCACTGTGCCCCATGACATGCCTTTTAACCTTCTAAATGCCACTGTGCCCCATGATATGCCTTTGACCCCCTATATGCCACTCTGCCTCCAGAAATGCCTTATACCCCTATATTTAGGGGTTAAAAAGGCATATTATGGGGCAGAGTGGCATATAGGGAGGTATAAGGCATTTCAGGAGGCAGAGTGGCGTATAGAGGGTTAAAAGGCATTTCTGGGGGGGGCGGAGTTAGCGCTCGAAGAAGATGACCGCTTAAGCCTCGAGCTCCGTTCACCGTCCGATTTTTAAGCTTACTTTGTCCGCTTGCCCCGGCCGATGGGGAAAACTAACCGTGTGGGGAGCACCCCACGATCTTCTGGGATGCGAGACAGACCGTCTAATCCCTCTGTCCGGTCCTACTTCAACGGTCCGCCCGATCAAGACTCCCGAGACTCGGAGCCCAAGATGGCGCCGTCTCCCGCCAGCCAACTGAGCGAATGCTCGGAAGAGGGCTTTCGTGACCGAGCAGCGGGCTCTCCCCCTCCGTTGGCGGCTGGACCATCCTGGCAAGAGGCTCTGAAAGCGCTTCCAACAAAAGCGGACTTAGTAGCCGTGATCGACTCCTCGCTGGACCAGGCCCTTCAGGGCGTGCGGGCCGACCTCGTGGTTATCAAACATGACCTGAAGCAACTGGGCGACCGTGTGCTTTCACTCGAGGAGACATATACGACCGCCTGTGCCCGCATCGACTCTCACTCTACCACTCTACATGCACACACAGACACCATCCATCAACTCAGACGGCAGCTGGAGGATCTCAACAACCGGGGGAGACGAAACAATCTCCGCATCCGCGGCTTACCCCCGAGCAAATTCGCCAGGTGCTGCAGCTGGTGTTCAACTCTCTCCTCGGCGTGTCCGAGGACGCACCGATCCAATTTGACAGGGCCCACCGTGCCCTACGGCCGAAGGGTTCCCCATCTTCGCCTCCGAGCGACGTGGTGTGTTGTTTCCACGAATACTCGGTCAAGGAGGCGGTGTTGAAGGCTTGCCAAACCGCCAGCGCTGTGGAATATGACGGGGAAAAGCTCTCCATCTATCAAGATCTCTCACCGCTCACTCTCCAAAAGCGCAGAGCATTGCAGCCTGTCACAGCTGCGCTTCGGGAGGCTGGCGTGCCCTACCAGTGGGGCTTTCCATTTATGCTGATCGCCAGACAGAATGGCGCCACCTTCACCCTGCGGCACCCGGGCGAGCTGAAATTTTTCTTGGAGGATCGGCGGTGGAGGCTCCCGATTGGGAAGAAGCTCCTGTGCCCTTGCCGCCTTTGTCGGACCCGGCTGCCTCCTGGACCCTGCACTCCAACCGACGGAAGAGGTCCCGCCGCAACCCTGCAACTCCAGAGGACGCCGGCTGAGCCCCTTCTTTCCGCGGCATTTTGATGGACTCACCTTCATCGTGGCACTTTTCGGCGCATGAGTGTTAGGCGATCTTCTCCTGCTGAACTTTGCTCCTCTCCGGCTGTCGTCATGGACTGGACTTTCACACTCGTTTGGGTATTTTGTTTATCGGCCTTTATGTTATTGTTTTTCCGCTATTTTTCTACCCGTCTCGGTTTTCCGGCGTTCGTTTTAAGTTTCACACACACTACACATTTGCCAGCGGCTCCCTCGCTGCGTGCCGCTTATGCTTGACATCAATTGCCACTTAAGCTTTCGATATCCGCGACACACACATATATGCGTTTATTGGCCTGCTGGCCTTCTACAGTTTTGCCTGTTCGCCTGTCCTAGACAGCAGGCTTGTGGTGCCCCTCATTTTGGGGATCACCTCATTTATTCTGTTCCTGACCTGTCTCACCTGTCTCCTTCCTTCCCCTGTTCTCTTTTCCTTTCGCTCATTTTCGTTACTCTAGTCCTGTGTGCCCCTTTTTTTTTCTTTTTTTCTTTTCCACCATGTGTGTGTCGACTCTTCCCCACACGGCGCCTTACGCACCCGTACTCTGGGGTTGCGAGGGATTGCTTGTCCCTCTCCCTAGTCCCGTGTCCGGCGGGGGTTTCCCCCTCCTTATTTTATGCCCTCTCGGACGGTGGTGCGGTAGCAGAGGCCCTTTCCTTTTTCTTGCTCTTTCCTACTCTCCCGTTCTCTCCCCTTCCCCGTTTGCCTTTCCTACCTACCCGCTTTGGTGGGCCTTCCCCCCCCCCGAGCTCTCCTGTCCTCCTGTGGACAGCGATTTCGGGACTCTCCGTAGTCCCTCTGCTCATTAGTTGTCGACACTTTGTGTCGTCATGGTAGGTGCTTCCAAGACCTACTTACACTCCACACATTACATCTCACACGTTTTTTTTTTGTATTTTATTGTTTTTTGTTTATTTGACCTGTGGTGGCTTAATATCCTACTCTTGTGCTATACCAGCTCCAACTTTGTCCTCTAACCACCTAAACTTTGTGACGCTTAATATAAGGGGCTTGAATAAACCAGAGCAATGCTCTAAACTTTGCTCCTTTCTCCGTTCTTCTAAATCCCACATTGCCTTCATTCAGGAGACCCATTTTAAACGGGGCACCGAACATAGGCTTTATGATAGAAACTTCTCTCACATGTTTTTCTCTAGCTCCCCTTCCTCGAAAACTAAAGGTGTTGCCCTCCTTATACATAAAGTGGTCCGTCCGCTTCCAACTCTTAGACGAATGGACGGACGACGAGGGGCGCTGCATATTTGTCAAAGGCTATGTGGGCTCCCAGAAGGTCACCCTGGCGAATCTATATGCCCCTAATAAATCTCAGGGACGATCCATCATTGCAATACTTAATAAACTGGCGGACTTCAAGGAGGGGGTTACTGTCCTGGGTGGGGACTTCCATATGGTTTTTGACCCTCTAGTGGATACTTCCTCTGGTAGGTCGCACCTCCCGTACTCTAATATTCGCAAGGTCCTCAAACACCTTAAATGCAACCAGCTTATTGATGCTTGGCGTACCTTGCATCCCGAGGAGAGGGATTATACCCACTTTCCACCTACTCCAGGATAGATACCTTCTTCATTTCCCACTTCCACCTCTCCTTCCTGCGCTCCGCTGTGATCGGCCCTTCAACCATTAGCGACCATGCCCTGGTGTTCATAAGGCTTTCCCTGATTGCTCTTCCCAGGCCCCGGTGGAGTTGGAGGCTTAATGAGTCTTTGTTGGATGATCCCGGCATTTTGTCGGCTCTGTCATCCCATATCACTAACTACTTCACTGACAACACCACTCCGGACGTTCCCACCGCAGTCGTATGGGAGGCCCATAAGGCAGTCGTACGGGGGTGTTTGATTGGTATGGGGGCCACGGCTAAACGGCAGCATTCGGATGCTGTCCTTTCTCTGATTAAACAAATTGAGTCACTTGAATTGCGGCACAAGGCCACTCTCCTCCCGACGCTTCAGCTTCAGCTTACCACTCTTCGCACTTGACTGGCGACTATGCTAGACACCCGTATCAAACGTAACTTTTTGCTGACACGGCATCTTTTTTATGAGTTTGGGGACAAGCCGGGCAAGTTGCTGTGTTTCCAACCCTTTTCCTCCCTTTATAACCTTCCCCTTGGAATCCCGCCCTGGCCTGGATACCCATACGGCCACCACCGACTTTTTGAACGCCCACCTTACCCGGGTTCTTGCTGCGGAGGATAGTGTGGCTTTAGAAGACCCGATAACTTTATCGGAAATTGAATTCGCAGTCAAAAAATTGATGTCAAGTTGTTCGCCAAGGTCCATGCCAACTGCCTTTGTCCCCTTCTGCCTGGCCTGATCCACCCGGACCAGGTGGGGTTTGTGCCAGGGAGGGAGGCGCGTGATAACATTATCAAGGTCATTGATTTGCTGGCGCATGCACACCACTCCGGTACCCCTCTAGTTTTGGCCTCGATGGACGCCGAAAAGGCGTTTGATAGGGTCTCTTGGCCCTATCTGTTTCGAGTCCTGGAGGGTATTGGCCTGGGCTCTAGGTTTCTGACGTGTATACGCGCTTTGTACTCCTCCCCGTCTGCCCGGGTTACAGTTAATGGCATTCAGTCTGATCGGGTCGCTCTCTCCAACGGTACGAGACAGGGCTGTCCCCTCTCCCCCCTTTTGTTCCTCTTGGTGGTTGAACCCCTTGCGGCAGCGGTCCGCGCTCACCCGGATATTGCAGGGGTTGACGTATCTGGTTGCTCTCATGTGATCTCCCTGTTCCCCGATGACATCCTGGTGACGCTCTCTGACCCGGGTCGCTCCCTCCCTGCGTTGCTGTCGGTTCTCGACCGCTTCTGCTATATATCCAACTACAAGATTAATCTCTCGAAATCGGAGATGATGGGGTTTCGCTTAGCGCCGGAGTTGTCCCTCCGCATTCGTACCACTATGCCAGGGGTGTCCAAGTTTTTTCTGCAGTGGGCCACTTCATCAGAATTGTATACGTGCGAGGGCCGCACTCATTTTTCACAGAGAGAAAATATGGCCTTTAATAAGATATGCAGATTAAAATAAAGTAAATGACACAAAACCTTTACTTTTCTCTCAATGATTTCTGGGATTTCTGGGCCTACAAATTCAGGATTCTGGATAAGTAAAAATAAAATAGTTCTATTTATTTTAGGGATGCACTAAAATGAAAATTCTGGACCAAAACTAAAAATTCAGGGTTCACTTAGCCGAAACTGAAAATGACCCCCCCACACACACACTTTTAATAAAAGTAAGTTACACACCAAAATTGTACAAAAAAATTATATATTATGATTGTTAACAGCAATCTCAGGCATACCCAGATTCCAGCATGTACTGGTTGGCTGGGCATTGTATTTTTTGTCCAATTTTAGTGTGTAACCACACTTTTGTTAAAAGTAACACACCAAAATTGGACAAAAAAAATCAACAATATGACTTGGCATGATAGGAGTGTGATTGCTAACAGCAAACACACTCTTTTTATACCCAGGCAACCAGTGAATGCTGGAACCTAGGCATGATGAGACTGTGATTGCTGTTAGCAGATTGCTGTTAGCAATCACACTCCTATCATCCCAAGTAAGCCAATACATGCTGGTACAGGGTGGCTGTGAGTGCAGACCCCATACTGCTGGCAGCCTCAATACACAAGGGGGGCAGCTAGCCAGGTTTCAGCATGTACTGGCTGACTTGGCATGATAGGAGTGTGATTGCTAACAGCAATCATAGTCCCATCATGCCTAGGTTCCAGCACTTACACATCCATGCTATCACACACACACAAATTCATTCATTCACAGATTCATTCCCTCAATCAGACATACTCATTCCCACAACCTACCCCATCCCCTTACCTGCTCTACAGCTCTCGATGCCGCTCATAGACTTCAGCAGGGGGCGCAGCCTCCCTCGTTCTCCCCACAGAGGAGGCAGGACTGGAGCAGAGAATGGACCCTCCCACAAGTAAGCAGCAGGGCTCTTATGATCCTGGCTGCCGATCTCACGCGGGCTGCACCTCGAGGTTCCGCGGGCCGCATGTTGGATGCCCCTGCACTATGCCTTTCCGTTGGAAGGATGATTATATTAAATACCTGGGGGTTATTATACCCGCGGATCTGTCTCTGATCCGGTCCCTCAACTTTGACCCCCTTTTGAGCTCCCTCCTTTCTGATCTCCACAAATGGGCCTTCCCCCATGTGTCCTGGTTCGGGAGGGTCAGCGTCCTCAAGATGAACGTTCTCCCCCGCTTCCTGTATCTGTTCCAAAAGCTGCCTATTTTTCTCCCCCGCTCTTATTTCCGTAAATGTCATGGCTACATTTGGAGGGGCAAACCGCCTAGACTTTCTTTCTCTTATCTGACGAGACCTAAGTCATTGGGGGGGATGGGTCTTCCTAACCTGGAGCTCAATTGGAGGGCTGCTCATCTCCGTCGTGTGGTGGAGTTGTCTGTTGGCGCGCGCCGTCTATGGGTGTCTGTGGAGGCTGCTGCGTTATCCTGCCCGATCGCCGCTCTCCCCTGGATTGCTAATCCTCAGCGCTGTATCTCTCACGCTTCACACCCCTTGATTGGCCCCACCCTGAGAGCCTTAGGGCATGCTGCCATCTCAGGTCACCCGGATTTCGCCCCAGGCCACGATGTGACCCGCCTAGCACCCTTTACACCTGCCGGTGTCTCCACTCTACGTATATGCCATGTGATGCGGGGCCCTACCCTCAAACCTCTGACAGAGTTGACGGGGACAGCGACTAACTCTTTCCTGTCTCTTTTTCTGTACCACCAGCTCAAACACTTCCTCTCCTCCACCGGGGCCCTGGGTGGGGGCTCTCGTCCACCCACTGTTTTTGAACAACTATGCATTGAGGCGCAGGAACCTCCACACCTGCTCTCTGCTTTATACGCTACCCTGCTTTCCCCGGCGGTTGTTACTAAACCCTACTATTTCAGCCTTTGGGAAAATGACCTGGGCCTTTCCTTTTCACTGGAGGATTGGGAGAGGATGCTTCTGATTGTTCACAAGGGGACCGTGTCTAGCAGGATGCAGGAAACCCTCTTCAAAATAGTTGCCCGGTGGTATAAGGTGCCCCTTGATCTACATAGGTTTCTGCCTCAAATCCCCCCGACGTGCTGGCGTTGTAACTCCTATCCGGGTTCCCTCTTCCACATCTGGTGGGATTGTCCTGCTATTAGGCCCTTCTGGGACAAGGTAGCTGAGGTTATTCGGGAGGTGTCGGACCCTACATTTACGGCTACTCCGGCCGCTATCCTTCTCCACTATAACTCGGTCCCGTGTCAGGCCTATAAGGGCTCAATTACGTTCCATTTGATCAATGCTGCACTCACTACCCTTCCCCGTTCCTGGAAGTCCGTCGTTCCTCCTTCTATATCTGCCTGGTTCCGCCGGGTGGAATTTATCTACCAGATGGAGGTCCTTTCGAGTGCCTCCAAGGGCCAGGACCATACGGTGGAGCTCAAGTGGTTCTATTGGCGTTAGTTCATATCTTCCCTGGATGGTCGCTCGGACCCCTCTCTGACTTGAGTTTTTAGCCACTTTATCACCACGCACCTGGTCTCTGAATTGATTTGTTCTACTTTTGCCTTTCTATTCCTTTTTACCTGCGCGCCACACAGGTTTTTGTTATGTTATAGTTTGGTTTACTTTATTACACTAAGTACCCGCCTTACCTGGGTTTTATGATTCGATTCTACTGCAGTTTGGTATTGCCATATTTCGGAGCTCGTTGCTCTTTTTGGGTACTGTATTTACCTGCTGCTCCGTATGCTCATATTGTTGCCACATGTCTGTTACACAAATTTACCTGCTATTGTCTAACTGTAACCATCTGTTATTTGGCGCCTTGTTGTGATACCCTCTCAGACTGTATCTAAACGGGCAATTGTCGCTCTTATCGTGCTGCTCTCTACCTACCTCATTTGTGCCTTACTATTGCTGTGTTGCTGTGTACTGTCATGTTGTTCTTCAATAAACGGTGAATTGGGGGGAAAAAAAATAAATAAATAAAAAAGGCATTTCTGGAGGCAGAGTGGCATTAAGGGGGTTAAAAGGCATTTCATAGAGCACTTTGCCTACAGAAATGCCTTATGCTTCCCTATATGCCACTCTGCCCCATAATATGCCTTTTAACCCCCTAAATGCCAGAGAGGCATATAGGGGTATAAGGCATTTCTGGAGGCAGAGTGGCACGTAGGGGGTCAAAAGGCATATCATGGGGCACAGTGGCATATAGAGGGTTAACACTATATTTTGGTAATACCGGTACTTACATTTTTGTGGGTTTTTTTTTTTGTCCTGCTCTCCTCTCCTCCTTTCCCTGTCACGAGGAACACTTCAGAGAGGCTGAGCCCGCCACTTGAGTTTCACCGCGCCGCCCAATGGCCGTGCCGCAACTCTTCGTCCCACCCCACAACACTTTCAACACAGCCGCCATGCGGCTGCAGCATAAGACAGCCGCTGAGCGGCTGCGAGCAAAATTTAATCTTGCAACGTAAGAGCAAGATTCAAAGCGGCCATTGCGCGGCCGTCAGTCCGCCTCCACCGGCCACTAATGAAATAAAAGCGGCTGGTGTGCAAGCAACGCGCCGCCCAATGGCATTTGTCCCACCCCACAAAAGGGGTGCTCTTACGTTGCAGCCGCACGGTGTATTTACAACACTTACGGCTGCTTTGAATGTTGGCCGACCAGGCGGTCCGGCCCACCGAGAAATTTCCCGGTATCCCGGTGGGCCAGTCCGGCACTGATTGGTAAGTGTGGATTGGTAAATATGGATTAGTAAGTATGGATTGGTAAATGTGTGAGAGTGATGGGTGTTATGCTGTACCATTTCCAATATCTTTTTCATTATATAATTTGCTCTGAAAAAAACCTCGTCTTATAATCGAGCAAATATGGTAATAACCCCTAAATCCCTTTCCTCGCACGTCGAGGTTAGGATAGTATCAAATATTCTATACTCTGTCCTTGGGTTTTTATGCCCTAGATGCATTACTTTGCATTCATCCACATTAACCGCCAGTTGCCAAAGCTCTATTTTTCCAGTTTACCTAAATCATTTGCCATTTGGCTTCTCCCTCCAGGAACATCAACACTGTTGCACAGTTTTGTGTCATCAGCAAATAGACATACCTTTCCATCAAGACCTTCTGCAATATCACTAATAAAAATATTAAAGAGGATGGGTCCAAGTACAGATCCCTGAGGTACCCCACTTGGAACAAGACGTTGCTCTGAATATACGCCATTCTGTTTTCTGTCATTCAGCCACTCCCTAATCCATTCAAAAACATTGGGATCTAAACTCAGGGATTGCAGTTTATTTATAAGTATGAGATAAACCCATGTTTTTGATCTTGAAACCCAAGTGAGTTCAGATGTTCAACAATCCTGATGCCCACGGGGGGGGCAGCATGGGCTATAGTGGGCCCTGACTGTTGTGCGGAGGAGGGGTAGGCTTTTTTCGGGGGTGGAGTTGGGGGAAGATTATATAAGTGGCTGCTTTCCCGGGCTCAGGAACCATTCTTGTGGTTAGCTTACCTGGTTGTGTGTCGGTGCGCTGCTGGGCTTTAGCTGCCTTTCTCTCTTTGCTTTTCTGTTCTGCTCTCTGGCTTTGCTTCCCCCCTCCGTTGTCTTTTTACCACCCCTGCAAGTTGGCGGATGGACCGGGACATGGAGGAGCTGCTCGCCAGCGTGAGGAAGGCTGCGTTGGAGTGTGGATCTGCGTGGCTGAGGGAGCAGCTGGGATCTGCGCTGGAGCCGGGTTCGAGGGTCTGGAAGGCCGGTGAGGAGGACCCGTCCGCCGCGTCGTTTGAGCCCTGGAGAGGAGGAAAGGCCCGGCGAAGTTCATGGTGCGGCCTCCGGTGCCGGACCAGGCCGGAGCACCGTTGTTTCCCAGGATGGTGGCTGGGATTCGGAGCGGCGGAGGGGGCGTCCGCCGCGAACGGCGGCATCCGGACGGCAGGCGACGGATGGACGTTCCCGAGGTGGTGTCGTCCGGAGCAGAGTCGCCAGATCTGGAGGCAGGGAGGAAGAGGAGCCGGGTGCGGCCTGCATCACGGTCTACACGTGCTGGTAGGATCGGATCTGCAGCTGTCAGGCAAGTACCCAGGGCAGCAGGGGGTGCTGGGCTGTACTCCGCTGTTGGGGGGGGCCCGGGTGCTGTTGCAGGGGGGTCCCGTGAGGGGTCCCCCTTTTCCCTGGGGTCACTAGGGGGGGTGGGTTCCGTTAGGGGGTCGGCGGGCAGGTCTGTTTCCCCTGTGGGTAGTGTAGTTGGGCCTTGGCAGCTTCGCGGTGCGTCAGGTTCTCCTTCTGGTTCGGTGGGGGCCAGGGGCGCTAGGCCGGAAGGTGGTTCTCCTGGGTCCGTAGCCAGCGGTCGGGGGTCTGTGCGGTCTGGTGAGGCGTCGGGGGTTGTATTAAGGGCTGGGGTTCGTCGTCGCTCCCGTAGTCGGTCGAGCGGTGTATCTGGCCGTTCTCGGCGGGTTAGGTGTTCTACGACGCGTCGTAGTCGGTCTGTTCGTCGTTCTTCCCGTGTTAGGGGGGGTTCACGGTGTTCTGGTCGGGATGTTCGGGTGGTGCGGGGCTGTTCTCCTGTTCGTCGAGGGGGGTCGGCGGGTTTCTCAGGATAGGGCTTCCGGGGTGCAGGCTCCGGGGGTTGTTTCGTCGGGGCGGCAGGAGAGGTCGTCGGGTTCGCGCTCTTTGGCTGCACATTCCAGGTGTCTTTTTACTTCCAGGAGTCAGCGGGATGTTGAGGATCAACGGCAGCCGGATTTGCAGCCTGGGAACGCGGCTTCGGTGGCAGCCACTCCACAGGTTCCCTCGACGTCCACACAGGATTCTACGGCCCAGCGGTTCGGTGCAGCCGGGGGATCGGTTGGCGAGTGTCTTTTGCAATTGATAAGTGCGTTGCCCGGGGCGTCGGTGGGTAGTGGGTCGGTTCGGGGTTTGTTGCAAGGGCTGCAGGTTTTGGTGGAGGCGTGTGGGCAAGGGGCCAGTTCGGCCTCGGGGGTTCAGGGTGCATGAGAGCCAGGGGCTCCGGTGGCAGGTGGTGCTGGGGAGCGTTTGGCGGGTGAGGTTCCCTCACCAATAGGGCCGGTCGTGGGGGGTGCAGGGGCGTCTGCTGAGGTTGCAGACAGCGAGGTTGTGGGTGATAAGGGGTCCTTGGCCGGTGCGGTGCTGGATGTGGCGCGGCAGACGGCGTACGTCTCTTTCGCGTGTCCTTTGGGGGTGCATTTAAAATCTGAGGTGAAGGAGAAAATCTGGAAGCGGGAGTATGTGGAGTTATTTTCTTTACTTCCTCTGGAGGAGTCCCTAGACACGAAAGAGGATGAAAAGAAGGATAGTAAGAAGGAGGATGAGGAGGAGAAGAAGAGGAAGAAAGTGAGGAAAATTCCGAAAACCTTCAAAAATTGGCTGCGGGCCTTTTGTATTTTGGCGAGTGTTATCGGGGAGACAGGGTGTACGGGGGTTGGGCGTAGTGGCGTTATGACGAGCAGTTTCGTCAGCGCTTGGTGGCAAATCCTGGGATGCGGTGGGACCAGATGGACCTCCCGCTGTGGTTAAAGTTGATGATGGCGCAGAAGGCCTTTCCTGGGGGGGCCGGCGGGGGTTCCCAGGGAGCTTCGTCGGCCGCACATAAAAAAGGCATCTGCTGGCTGTTTAACGACAGCCAGTGCAAGTGGGGTGCCTCGTGCAGGTTTAAGCATGAGTGCTCCGGATGTGGGGGTAATCACAGCCTGTCCAAGTGCTTTAAGCGCGCCAAGGCAGGTGCAGGCTCGGGTCAGTCTGGGTCTAAAGGGGAGAATGCCGGTGAACCGCGACGCGATGCTGCCGTGGCTAAGCCGTTACGGTAGGTGGGCAGACGCGGCGTTTCTGGACACCGGGTTCGCGCAGGGGTTTCGTATCCCCTTTGTTCCGCGGGATTCGCGGATATTGCGGTGTAATTTGAAGTCTGTGTCGGCGTATCCTGAGGTGGTGCGGGAGAAATTGGACAAGGAGGTCCAGTTGGGCCGTATGGCGGGTCCTTTTGGGGAGCCGCCGTTGCTTGGTTTTCGTGTGTCCCCCTTGGGGGTTGTCCCGAAGCGGGAGGTGGGCAAGTTTCGCCTTATTCACCATCTATCGTATCCGAAGGGTGCGTCTGTTAATGACGACATTGATAGGGAGCTGTGCTCGGTTTCGTACACTTCGTTCGATAGGGCAGTGGATTTGGTGCGGGAAGCGGGGCCTGGGGCGCTTATGGCGAAGGCGGACATTGAGTCCGCTTTCCGGCTACTGCCGATTCATCCGGAGTGCCATCATCTGTTGGGTTGTTGGTTTGACGGGGCGTTTTATGTTGATCTGTGCCTTCCGATGGGTTGTTCCATTTCCTGCGCCTATTTTGAGAAATTCAGTTCTTTTGTGGAGTGGGTCGTGCGTGAGGAGGCAGGTTGTCGTTCTTTAGTTCATTATTTGGATGACTTTCTGTGTGTGGGGCCAGGGGATTCGGATGTGTGTTTGCGCTTGTTGCGCACGTTGCAGGTGGTGGCGGCTTCTTTTGGCATTCCCTTGGCCCCGGATAAGACTGAGGGCCCATCTTCTTGTTTGAGTTTCCTGGGGCTGGAAATTGATTTGGTCCTTGGTGTGTGCCGGCTTCCGGCTGATAAACTGGCCGCACTGTCGGCGGTTGTGCAGGAGGTGCGGGCTGCTAAGAAGGTTACTTTGTGCTGCAGTCGTTGTTGGGGCGGCTTAATTTTGCTTGTCGGGTTATTCCGGTTGGTCGGGTGTTTTCTCGTTCGTTATCCAGGGTTACGGCTGGTGTTCGGGCCGCTCATCATAGGATTAGAATGTCTAAGGCGATGCGGGCTGATTGGCGGTGTGGGAAGTGTTTTTGGCCCGGTTTAATGGGATGGTGTTTTTTCAGTCTGCCATGGTGTCGGCCGATTCTTTGGAGTTGTACACGGATTCCTCGGGCAGTGTGGGTTTTGGGCTCACCAACCGGTCCCACTCTCTTTCTCGCTTTCAGTGGGATCGGTTTCAGCGGGAGGCTCCTGGGGCGGACGCCGTGGGCTTCCCGTGCCGGGAGGTGATGTGGCAGTTCGGGACCGCTTGCTTGCGGGATGGGTGAAGTCGTCATTGGCGCCTACGACGTGGGCGGCTTATGATAAGGTTTGGCAGGAGTGGGACCGGTTGGTGAGTTGTGTGGGTACGGTGGAGGGGGATGGCGCCCGTTTGGATGTTTTGTTATGGTATCTGACTGGGTTGGCTTTGGAGGGTGCTTCTCCCTCTAGGGTGGATAAGGTTTTGGCAGCTTTGGCCTTTTTGTTTAAGTTACAGGGTTTGGCTGAAGTGACGAAGCATTTTGTGGTTCGACAGGTCTTGAAAGGGATTAAGAGAGGGCGGCGGGTTCCTGATGCTAGGCGTCCGTTGTCTGCGGGGCTGCTTCGTCGGTTGTTTGGGGTGCTGCAGGGTGTTTGTTTTGAAGGTTTTGAAATGCTTTTGTTTCAGGCAGCTTTTGCATTGGCCTTTTTCGGTGCTTTTCGGGTGTCGGAATTGGCGAGTCCCAATAAGTCTGTGCAAGGTGGTTTGGCTTCGCGGGATGTCACGTGTGAAGGTGATTCTGTGGTTATCTGGTTGAGGTCTTCTAAGACGGATGTGTTGGGACGTATCTGCCTGGGGATGTCATTTGCCCTGTGCAGTGTGTGCGGCATTATTGGGATGTTCGGCCGGCGGGTGGGGTGTCGTTTTTGGTTCATCGGGATTTATCTCCAGTGTCTCGATTTCAGTTTTTGCGTGTGATGAGGCTGGGGCTTGGTAAGCTTGGGTTGGCGTCGGCTGAATTTGGGATGCATTCGTTCCGGATCGGGGCGGCTACGGAGGCGGCACGTTTGGGGTTGGATGATGGAGTAACCCGGAGAATTGGTCGGTGGGAGTCGGCTTGTTTTCGGAGGTATATCAGGCCGTTGCGGTTGGTGAGTTGATTGTGGCTTGTTTGGTGGGTTTTGGTTATTTCTTTCCTCTGCTCGTTATGTTTTTTCTGTTTTGCTCGTTTCATCGTGTGGATCATCAGCCACTCCTTTGTGTACTGGGCCCGACGGAGAGCCGTAGTTAGGCGCAACGGCCTGTAGCTGGGCTTCCCCATGGACTTGGTGCATGTGAGGTGGTTTGGGATACGAGGCATGGTGTGGGATGGAGTGTTGTTGGAGGTGTTGAAGTATTCGAGGTTGGGTTTCCGGCCCTCAGTGGTGGTTATCCACGCTGGGGGTAATGATATGGGGGCTACGCCTCAGCGCGAGCTTGTGTGGAAGATGAGGCGTGATGCTGAGCGTTTGTTGGAATTAGTGCCTGGCTTATTGTTGGTGTGGTCGGAGATGATTGCGAGACGCAATTGGCGTCATGCGAGGGATAGGGCGGCTATGGAGCGTAGCCGCGGTAAGGTTAATAAGTTGATGGCGAGTTTTGTGCGCCGGCATTGCGGGGTGGTGGTTCGCCATGTTGCGTTGGAGGAATTTTGCCCCAGTTTGTTTAGTGGCGATGGGGTGCATCTGTCGGATTTAGGGCTTGATTTATTTAATTTGGCTATCGCGGAGGGGATAGAAAAGGCCTTGTTTTTTCTTGGGGGGGAGCCCATCCGGCTTAAGGTGTCAAGGGACGGGCTCTTGGCGGCAGCTTGCCAGGTATCCAGGGGGTTAATGCGGTGGTAAGTGAATGGTTGGTAACATCTGGTGGGAGGTTCTTGGCTGTCAGTGCTGAGAACCTCAGGTCTGGGTGGGGGCATCTCGGTATGTCCCTTCCTTAAGTGGTGTTTGGTTATGGTACCTGGATTATTTGGCAAGCTTGGGTGTTTATTGTATATATTTACATGTTGGTGTTTTGAGTCATTGTCCTTGTTAACGCACCTATGTTTATTGTTTCAGGTTTTGGCGTGACAATGACTCTAATAAATAAAATTGGCTGTGGCCTTTTCTTATCCATATTCTGTGGTGTGGTGTCATTATTGGGGGTTTTAATGGGGAGTTAAGCCTAGCCCGGAAAATCGAAGCTACAACAGTCATGTCCTTTAACATTGTTTACATTCATTTCCCCACTACAGATGTAAGACTTACTGGCCTGTAGTTGCCCGAATCTTCCCTACTGCCTTTTTTGTGAATGGGCACAACATTCGCTAATTTCCAATCGCCTGGGACGACTCCAGTTACCAATGATTCGTTAAATAAATCAGTTAATGGTTTTGCTAGTACACCAGCAAGCTCTTTTAATAACTTGGGGTGTATCCTATCAGGCCCCATCGACTTATGTGTCTTTACCTTAGACAACTGAAGTAGAACCTACGCCTCGATAAACTCCCATTTCCTCATTTTCATTTGTTTTTTACAAACGGAAATTTGTAAACGGGAACGGAAATATTAATTGAGGCAGCCAGATAGACCTTTATCCTCTTCTACATACATTCCTTCTTTTGTTTTTAATCTAACTAAGCCATGTTTTACTTTCCTTTCCTCATTTATATATCTAAAAAGGTTTTATCTCCCTTTTTTACTGACAGGGCAATTTTTTACTTTTACTGAGCAGCCTAATGCAATTTTCTGTTATCTTCAATAGGGCTGCAACAACTAATCGATAATAATAGATAATGAAAATTTCATTATCGATTAGTTGAATCGATTTTTATCGATTATAAAATGAGGGTTTTTTCAGAGCAAATGTTCTGAAATAAATGGATTATAAAATGAGGGGTATAAGTGTGACTCACAGCAGCAGTTCCTACTTACAAGTCCCTCCCTGCAGTCACTGCCGATTGGCCCGCCCACTTCCTTCTTCCAGTCCCTCCCTGCAGTCACTGCCGATTGGCTGCAAGGAGGGACAGGGAGAAAGAAAGGGGCGGGGCCAACATGTCAATTTGCCCCGCACATTTCCTATAGCTTCCACATGGCTCAAGAACTCATCTAACTGTGAGTAAAAAATTTATATTTGGGCTGCTGAAAGTTAGGGGCAGTTAACCCTTTATTTATTTATAAAAGTATTGTGTCTGTGAACGAGTCAGCAAATCTATGAGGGAACTATGGCATATCAGGGGGGTATACAGCATACCTTGGGAGGACGGCGTGACATATCTGGGGGTATAAGGCATATAGGGTATATAAGGCATATGTGGGGAGGGCAGTGTGGCATGTTTGGGGGTATGTGGCATATCTGGGAGGCAGTGTGGCAAGCCTGGGCTCAAATGTGCATAACTGGGGGGGCAGGTTGGGAAATAAAAACAAGAAATGCATTTTTATCAAAGTTTTTTATTCTGCTGTTTGTTTTTAACATCCTACGTTACGTTATTAAATTATTTTAAACAAATGAAAAAACTTAATTAATCGAAAAAATAATTGGCCAACTAATCGATTATGAAAATAATCGATAGTTGCAGTCCTAATCTTCAATAATACAACTTTTAAATAATCCCATTTCTCCTGAACGCCATTTAAATTGCCCCAGTCTGATAATGACTCCTCTACACCTCGAAGCTCTTTAATAATTTTGGGTGTATCCCATCACGTCCTACGGATTTGTCTGTTTTTACCTCTGTCTGTAAGCACAGCTGTGTCACATGGCACCCCATGTCTCTTGGTTAACAAGTGTCCCTCATCGTCATCTACTGTGTGTATAAAAGAACATATTTATTTAAGCATTCAGCTAGCTCTTTGTCCTCATTTACATAATTATTTTAATTTGTCTTAATTTTAATTAATCCTGGTTTATGTTCTCTCACTTATATATATATATATATATATATATATATAAAAAAGGTTTCATCACCCTTTTTTGTTTCTCCTCAGTGTGCTCATTTGTGCATCTAATAATGCGCTTTGCCTCCCTAGATTTAGCTTTGTATTTGCTCCCATCTTCCTCATTTTGTGTCTGTTTATATTTCTTAAAAGTCCTTCTGTCATGCTCCTGGCCGCACGGGTACCCAACATAGGGGTTACTCACCCATCCCTGTGACCTCGGGATCCTCATCATGGCGCAGGAACACCGTGTTAGCCTGCATCCTTGGACTCATGTAGTTTGTGCGGTCTGCTCGGCATGCACCTCCTTCGCGATGCACAGCGAATGCCCCGAGAGGCAGGGCCAGGGGCTCAGAAGGGGGTAGAAAAGGGGTAGATAGCTGGCCACGTCAGAAAGCGGGAAAGGCTTCCCCCCTCTCTGCCTATACTAAGGAACCAAAGAGGGAGGGGCTGGAATCCAAGTGGGAGGCTCCCACTCGCAAACAGACTATTTAAGCCCTCCTCTCTCCACTCTCATTGCTTGAATGTTTTGCAAGCTACAGAGTGTTCTCCCTGAGTGCTCTCATGCTTATCCCTTTCTCCTTTCCATTTCGTATTGGATTCTCCAGCTTTTGACTCTCGGCTCGATTCCTGGTTTCTCATGATCGTCTGTTGTCCTGACCTCGGCTTGTCCACTACTCTCTATTTGTCTGCTGCCTGCCTCAACCCTTTTTTGACTTTTTGATTATGATATCTGCCTTATCCCTTGCTGTACCGTGTCATTGGTGAATACCATCTTCCCGCCAAGTGCTCCCAACTTGAACCCTCACACTTTTATTTAAAGCTAATCTATTTTACATTTTGTTGGGTGGATGTCAGTCTGATCTAAGAAAATTGCGCTGAGAGATCCTTATTTGGAAATTTGAGTTGAAGGGTTGAAATCAACTCACATTACCTGATTCAACAAAACTTTTAAGAACTCTTTATCTGGGAAATCTACCAACTCCCACTACATCACCTTTACTAGTCTCACTCATAGTCAACATGTGTGTCTAGTAATAGTTAAACAATGCTTACCTTGTGATACAGCTGCTTTGTTGGCCCACTTCCTTCTAGGAGTACTGCACTTACACAATAACCTCTCTTTCAGTGCACTGTTTAAGTGTATTTTTTCTAGTGGTATATAGCGTAGAAGTATCGAAGAACAGCAGTCCTGGTAGAACAGTTTTAGAGTCAGTATTGATCCCAGTTATGTGGTAATTTGATATTACATAATAGGCCTATCTGATCTAGGCTGTAGGAAACCAGAATCCATAGTGCAGATATAATCACCGTTCAAGGTGCGGGTTAGGAGTGAAACCAACCCCAGCAGGCAAAGGTGGAGGACACAGAAGAGAGGGAGTAAAAAATCCAGAAACAGCAACAGAACGGAACCATCAGAAGGCAAAGTCAAGAGCAAGCCAAGTCAGAAGCCAGAATAAGCAGTGCATGCAGGGTCAGACAGTAGTGAAGTAGACTTGGCAGGCCAGTGATACATGGTAGGATGATCCAAACTGGGAAGGGTAAAAGGCAGGAAAAGCTAGTAAAGCAGGAATTTAATTTAAGGAACAGAAGTACAGAAAACATTTAAGTTGCGCTAAAAAAAAAACAAACCCAAAACTGAGCACCATCCCACAGATGTCAGAGAAAGTTGCGTGACAGGTGGAGTTAAAAGGCTATGGCTTATTTGAGACTCTTTCCAGTTCACATAGGGGCGGTACATTCTACACATCTCATGCTCATAGCCCTTGCCAGAGAAGAGGACTCTTGCTGCCACTGTAACATCGACTGGCACCAATGAACCACCACAAAAGGGAGAGCTGTCACCCTTGGAGTGCCACCAGAAGAACCATCTGATTCCAAGGTGCGGCAGTTTCTCTGTGAACACTCTGCAGAGGTAAGCACTGACATCCTTACTGGGACATGTCATCTTATGGTGTAAATTATGATGCACTATGTTAAATTTTGTGCATAAGCAGGGAGGAACAAATAACGTGGCACACAGCCAACATATAGGCTTGCAATTACACAGACCACATCTCCTTAGATGGAAGAGCAAGTGTGTGATTAAGACTCCTGATCCCAGCAGGTGAGGCCATGATATTTCCCTTTTGCATAGCACACACAAGCCTTTGTTGTAGATCCCCTAACACAGCTATACAGATTAAAAAGTATGTAACCATGATGTTAGATACAAACTATTAACTGCATAAAACTTATGCAGAGACAATTTTGAAATTAAATAGTCTATAGGATGTTAAGCACAAGTCAATAGAAAATGGTGAACATCAGCCTAAATGCTCAGCATAAATGTAGGGCTGCAACTAACGATTATTTTAATAATCGATTAGTTGGCCGATTATTTTTTCGATTAATCGATTTATCGGATAAAAAAAATCAATATGCAAATTTTTTGTTTATTTAAAATAATTTAATGAACTGGATGTTAAAAAACAACTTAAAATTTACATTAACATTCTTATTTTGTTATGATGTAATAAAAAAACAATATTTTCAAAGTACAAAAACCCAAACACAATATTTATGAAACAAAATAACCCCAAACATTCTGAAAAGAGGTGGACTATTACTGTTCAAGAAACTTTGCCCCAGCCCTGGTACTTTGCACCCAGCACTTTGCACTTTGCACCCGGCACTCAGCACTTTGCCCCACCCCTGGCACTTTGCACCCAGCACTTTGCACCCGGCACTTTGCACCCAGCCCTGGCACTTTGCACCCAGCACTTTGCCCCAGCCCTGGCACTTTGCACCCAGCACTTTGCACCCAGCCCTGGCACTTTGCACCCAGAACTTTGCACCCAGCCCTGGCACTTTGCACCCAGCACTTTGCACCCGGCACTTTGCACCCAGCCCTGGCACTTTGCACCCAGCACTTTGCCCCAGCCCTGGCACTTTGCACCCAGCACTCAGCACTTTGCACCCAGCCCTGGCACTTTGCACCCAGAACTTTGCACCCAGCCCTGGCACTTTGCACCCAGCACTTTGCACTCAGCACCCAGCCCTGGCACTTTGCACCCAGCACTTTGCACTGTGCCCCTGCACCCAGTCTCCAACTCTGCCCTGCACCCAGCCCTGCCCCCACATTCTGCCCTGCCCCCACACTCACACCCTGCCCCCACACTCACACCCTGCACCCACTCTGCCCTGCACCCACACCCTGCCCTGCATCCACACCCCCACTCTGCCCTGCACCCAGTCTCCCACTCTGCCCTGCACCCCCACCCCCACTCTGCCCTGCACCCAGTCTCCTGCCCTGCCCCCACACTCACACCCTGCCCTGCATCCCCACCCCCACTCTGCCCTGCACCCCCACTCTGCCCTGCACTCAGTCTCCTACCCTGGCCTGCCCCCCCACCCCCACTCTGCCCTGCATCCCCTGAAACCCCACCCCCACCCCCGCGAATCGCTCTGTGCGAACGGAGCCACTCGCACAGAGCGAACCGCTCTGTGCGAACGGAGCCACTCGCACAGAGCGAACCGCTCTGTGCGAACGGAGCCACTCGCACAGAGCGATTCGCACAGACATGAAGAATACTTACCTCCGGAACGCGTCACATCCGTCACGCAGTGCAGAGCGTGTAGCGGAAGCAGGGAACGCTCGCGGAGGTAAGTAAAAGGAGCCAACAACGAATCGATCACTCGATTAATCGATAACGGAAATCGTCGACAACGATTTCCGTTAGATTATTATCGATTTTATCGATTCGTTGTTTCAGCCCTACATAAATGCATAATATATTGGCTAGCTCATGTAAAAATATGAATGAACCATGTACAATATAAATGAGGGATGGCGACAATACCAAACCTGATAAAATAAACATACCAATAATATAAATATGTCTATTTTGTACAGCGGTTTAAAATCAGACTGTAACCAAATGCTTTAATATTTACATTTAATAGCTAATAGTTATATGTGGATTTTAAGTACACAACTGAACATGACTTTATCTCCACATAAAGCGTTATGTTTTATTCATTTTGTAACACCTATTTTTTGAATGGTCTGAATATAGCAATTTATCCATTCACATGTGAAACTGTAATGTAGTTTGAAGCCCAAAATGCAGGATAGATACTAGCAGCAACAAGGGGTCAGCCAGAGAGATATCACTATGGAATAGCAATCCATGTTCAGGGACATCAGCGAGACAACAATATGGAAAGGCAGACCAAGGTCAGAGGCCACCAAGGAGCAAACAATGAGTCCTAGGTCAGAGCAAACAAGGCAAGTAACAATCCAGGTTGAATACCAAAATAATAGCAAAGAAAAAAATTGCTAGGTACTGAGACAACTGAACACTAAGCAGCGAGAAGCTTTTTAAATGTTTGATTTTCTGTTTGTGATGTTTGGACTTTATTTCTGCATGGGTTATACTTGTATATGTAGCGAATATTGTTATTTTCTTCTGGATTCTGACTATTTTTTTCCTCGCTGGTCATCCCTCACGCTCCGGGATATGGAGTGCCTTATATTTGTGATAAATAGATTACACTTGTACATGGATTATACTCGTATGTGGGACAAATGATAAATTGGAAATATTTTTTCTTACATATTTCTTTTTTTTATGTCTGTGCTGTACAATTTTTATTTCTACATGGGTCACACTTGTATATGTGGCAATATTGTTCTGTTCTTATGGGTTAGGAATGTTTTGGTTTTTGATAGATTATTTGAGGATTGCAAAATAAATTACTGCGAGTGGCGGCACTTATTTTACTTGTTTTATGTTGACACTGTTTCAATTTACCTTGTGTGGTTGACTGTGATTGCTCTGCAATCTCAGTAGGCGTGACTTGTGTATTACACAGCCTCTTGGCCAATTAGTACTCATCCCTTCCTTCCACCCTCTCTCTCCCTCCTCGCTTGCTTTCCCTATACTACCTTTTCTTGCATTTTGTGTCTCCTTACTCTATTGCTCCCTGTCTCTCCCCTCACTCTACTATGACGTCTCCTCCGCACGCTGCAGCCCTCACTTTGCTCTCCATTAACGCTCATGGATTTAATATACCTGAGAAGCGTTCAAATCTGCTTATAGAAGTAAGGCGGGAGAGGGTTGACGTAGCCTTTGTACAAAAGACCCATTTCCGCAATCACCAATCGGTTTTATCCCATGGGCTTCTTTAACTATAACCTACAGCAAAAACTAAAGGTGCGGCCGTTCTTATCTCAAAATATTTACCTTTTGAAGAATTGCATGTTTGTGCGGACCCGGAGGGGAGATATGTACTATTGAAAGGGCTTATTGCGAACCAGAAATATACTAATCTATCTACCCAATAGGGGGCTTTCGAGAGGGAATCCTGGTATTGGGCGGGGATTTTAATGAAGCTCTGCATCCCGCTCTAGACACCTCTGAAGCAGACAGGACTATAACACCCCTCTACTGCGTCAAGCTCATATTGGCCTAACTAAACGGTCAGACCATGCCCCAGTGACCCTGTCTCTAGACTCGCCCCCCTCTGATGAATCTAGATAATGAATCTATATTAGCTGATGCGCTGGTTGGAGTGGACACGGCCCAGACTCTGACCAATTATTTTAAGGAGAATCTAACAGCAGACATTCCACATCTAACGGTGCGGGATGCTCATAAAAGTGTAATAAGGGGCCACTTTATATGAATTTGCTCACAACGTAGGAGGGCGGAGGTGGAGAAAATCAGCTCCTTGTGTGACCGTATAGCGGTAGCAGAACAGCCCCACAAAACCTCCGCCTCTGGGGACGACCTGCAGCAGCTCATGTCACTGAGGGAACTGGCGGCCATTCTAAATTGTAAAATGGACAAGACTTATATAAGATCCAAGGCATTATTCCATGAACACGCCGATAAACCGGGAAAATACTTGGCAATGGCTCTCAGCCAATCCTGGAAATTTACCTATACCCCCAAATTTCGCTCTGCCGCTGGCCAAGCGTGTCTCCTTCATTCCGATATTTCCCGCAGTTTCCTCCTGCCTCTATGATCTCACCCCCCCTTCCGCCTCGCCCAATAGAGATGCGAGACTGGTGGACTAAATGAAGCAGAAGGTACGCGGGGGAATTTCTGCTGAGGAGACGGCGGCACTTGATGTCTCTAACCCTCCCAGAGCTGTTGTTGGCTATTAAGTCGTTCCGAGACGGGCTGCCTAAAATATTATTCACATTTCAAGGAATTGTTGGGTCCACATTTTGTGGAAGCCTCTAACTCCATTTTAGGCAGTAATCAAATCCATACTCATACTCTGTCTGCCTCGATCACTCTTATGCCCAAGGACAGTAAGGACTAGACTTGGGCACCAGGGGGCTCTTCGTGTTCGTCTTCGTGCTCGTCTTCGGGGGGGGAAAAACCTTCGTATTCCGCGAATATTCGCCCGTTCCTGTCTTCTCTTCGGGCGAATATTCGCGGACATTCTTCGTGCTCGTTTAATCTTTGTTTCCTTCCCGGTTGCCTTGCAGGGGTTAATACGGGGTTAACAACACATCGGAGCAGCAGCAGCTGCCGTGAAGGAACGTGTGTGCAACTCTATTGGTCGTTTCGGCAGGGGGCTGGTCTGGCATCAACTAGTGAATTGCAGAACGCACTTCATTCGTTGATGGCAGGCCAGCCCCCTGCCGAAACGACCAATAGAGTTGCACACACGTACTGAGGTGTACTGTACACAAAATGACCTAGAGACAAATGCTCCAAGGAACTTGGCCTCCGTTTATCATACACAATCACACATCCATAGATGTTTAATAAAAGAATAGGGATTATTTTACATTTTTACATTGATTTTGGACCACTTGTAATACATGCCTAACATTTGCTACCTATTTACAATGGCATACTTTGCAACAACCCAACTTTTACTGGACAGGACTGGAAAAAAGCAGGACTGTCCACCAAAATCTTGGGTGTGTTGGCAGGTATGCGGATGGAAAAATGTTGGACAAGAACTAAAAAATAGCTTAGGGTTAATGTACGGTTATGTTTAAGATTAGTAGCAGTGCACTGCTTTGGTTAAAGATGTATTATGTCTAAATAATAATTTAATTTTAATGGGTTTTAAAAAAAAATTAGGGGTTTATTTAAATGTATTTTAAAGTTAGATTTATTATTTAGTACTTTATTATATTTATTTAATGTTTATACTAGTGCTACCTACCGAGCTATAACTACCAACGTGTATTTGCATACCTAGTTTAGCTAAATTAGATGGGACAGGACTGGAAAAAAGCAGGACTGTCCCTGAAAAAGTTGGGTCTGTTGGCAGGTATGTGGATGGAAAAATGTTATAGTATGAAGTGTGAGTTATAGCGTTAATGCTAGTGAGTGTAGAAATGAAGGCCAGGACAAATAACAAGAGGAAAGGTCCTTGTGATTTTTGCATTGTACGTGTATGTGTTATGTGTGTTATGTGTGTTATGTGTTATGTCACTGTGTTATTTGTGTTATTGTGTGTGTTATGTTTGGTTGGTTGTGTATCAGAAGGAAAATAATGAAATGGAAATGGAAAAGGAAATGGGAAAGGCGAATGAGTGGGCAATTGGCGACCCACTCACCTGTTTCACCCCAGGGCAAAGCACCCAAACACTGTCAGTCCTAGACGTTTGGCAGCGGACTTCCAGAGCTCAGACACAAGGCCCTAGCGTAAGCTGGCCACTCCGGCGGAGGTAGCAGGCGTTGCCACACCGCAGACAGAGGCAGCCAGGGGGGAGAAACTGCCCTTACCATTAGGGACATTTGAGGCATGACACTAGCCAGGAAGCGAACTGGCATCGAAGAGACACTGGCACCACCACCAGCAGCAGCAGCAGCAGAATTGGGAAAGGCGAATGAGTGGGCAATTGGCGACCCACTCACCTGTTCCACCCCAGAGCAAAGCATCCAAACACTGTCAGTCCTAGACGTTTGGCAGCAGACTTCCAGAGCTCAGACACTAGGCCCTAGCGTAAGCTGGCTACATTGGTGGAGGTAGCAGGCGTTGCCACACCGACCGCAGCAAGTGCAACCAGGGGGGGAGAAACTACCCTCTCCATTAGGGACATTTAAGGCATGACACTAGCCAGGAAGCGAACTGGCAGAGAAGAGACGCTGGCACCACCACCAGCAGCAGCAGCATTGGAAAAGGTGAATGAGTGGGCAATTGACGACCCGCTCACCTGTTTCACCCCAGGGCAAAGCATCCAAAAACTGTCAGTCCTTGGCGTTTGGGAGTGGACTTCCAGAACTCAGACACAACGCCCTAGCGTAAGCTGGCTACATTGGCGGAGGTAGCAGGCGTTGCCACACCGCAGCAAGTGCAACCAGGGGGGGAGAAACTACCCTTTCCATTAGGGACATTTAAGGCATGACACTAGCCAGAAAGCGAACTGGCAGAGAAGAGACGCTGGCACCACCAGCAGCAGCAGCAGCAGCATTGGAAAAGGCGAATGAGTGGGCAATTGACGACCCGCTCACCTGTTTCACCCCAGGGCAAAGCATCCAAAGACTGTCAGTCCTTGGCGTTTGGGAGCAGACTTCCAGAACTCAGACACTAGGCCCTAGCGTAAATTGGCTACACCGGCGGAGGTAGCAGGCATTGCCACACCGCAGCAAGTGCAACCAGGGGGAGAAACTACCCTCTCCATTAGGGACATTTGAGGCATGATTTCAGCCAGGAAGCGAACTGGCAAAAGATGCTGGCACCACCACCAGCAGCACCGTTGGAAAAGGAAAAAGGTGAATGAGTGGGCAATTGACGACCCGCTCACCTGTTTCACCCCAGGGCAAAGCATGAAAGTCTGTCAGTCCATGGCGTTTGGGAGCGGACTTCCAGAACTCAGACACTAGGCCCTAGCGTAAATTGGCTACACCGGCGGAGGTAGCAGACGTTGCCACACCGCAAACACGTGCAACCAGGGGGAGAAACTACCTTAAACATTACAGATAAAAAAAATTAACTTTCCAAGCTAAGAGCTGGGTAACCCAACTTGGGCAGATTGAATTTAAGGAAGGCAATCTGCTCCATCAGATGAGGTGCCATGCGTGAGCGCTGTGGACTCAGTATGTTTCCAGTCATAGAAAACACGCGCTCACTTTGAACAGTGGTTGGCGGACATGATAGTAGCTGCTGCGCAACCCATGAGAGTGCAGGCCACACACTCTTCTTTTCATCCCAGTAGCTAAGAGGATCAACATTAGGCGCAGAAGGAACTTCACAGAGGTAAAGTTTGACCATTTCAGCAGCACTACTCTCCTTTCTGCTGCTAGCTCTGTCAGATGGTCCAACTATACTCCCAAGTGCCTCTTCCCAAAACGCAGCTGCTCCACTCAGCTGTGTTGTGCTGCTTGTGGCACTGCTGCTGATGCTGCTGCTAGGAGTAGCAGACCACATCATCTCTTCCTCCTCCTGCACCTCTCCCTCCTCGGACAGCATTCCCATTTTACGCTGCCAGTCACGCACCTTGTTGACCAATTGCTCCCGGTAGCTACTGAGAACATTAAATTTCAAAGCTAGCTTTCCCTTAATTCTTGGATCGCAAAGGCACGCTAGCATCATTTCGGGACTCTCTTCCATTCGTTTGCGAAGGTGTACTTTTAGCAGATCCTTCAGCTTCCTGACTATGGCTGCTATGTCAGGATGTAGAGTGCCACCTTGAACAGCCTCACGGTTTCCAAGGAACACATCCATCTTGCTGCCTAGATGGGAGAACACTGGGATTACCTGGGCCAGACTGGCAGTGTTTGAGCTTAAATTTTCTGTGGCATCCCTGAATGGTTTAAGGACTGCCACTAGCTGGGCGATCACTGTCCAATCCTCCCTATTCAATGGAGAGGTAATCCCAATATTGTGCTCTGAGGCAAGATTATGGATTGCCCTCTGCTGCTCCAAAATCCTCTCCAGCATGTCTAACGTGGAGTTCCACCGTGTACTGACATCCTGGCGTAGGCAGTGTACGGGAAGACCTGACCTCTCTTGCTCTTCCCTCAAAAGTTGGCTAGCCTTAACACTATGGTGAAAGTGCCCAGCGATCTTTCTGCAGCGGGACAGAACTACTGCTGCCACATTAGTTCCTTCTGACATTGCTGCCTTCACTACAAGATGGATGATGTGGGCTGCACAGCGCACACCAACAATATGACCATCTCGCAGCGCTTTCACCATATTGGCACCTCCGTCAGTTACCACAAAACCAACTTCAACATTGGTGCCCGCCTCTGCTCCCACCCAAAGGCTAAACATTTTCCTCATCGCATGCAGAATGTTTTGGGAAGTGTGCTTTTCATCCATCACTTCTGCATGGAGAAGGAAAGATCGGTAGCCTGCTGCAGCAGCTTCCTTAGACACACCGGGCTGCCACCAGTGTGCTGTCAAAGAAAGAAAGGCATGCTGGCCGCTAGGTGCACTCCACAAATCTGTAGTGAAATGAACAGACTGACCAGCAGCCTTGGAAAGCTCCTCTTTCACTGCTGCAACACAGGACCGATACAATGAGGGGACAATGTTCCTGCTGAAAGTGGAACGTGACGGAACTGTATATTGTGGAGCCACAGCCGCCATCAATTGTTTGAAAGGCTCCCCTTCGATCATAGAGAAGGATGCCCCTCCAACAGCAATGAACTGACCAATCAGTCGCGTTACTTTATTGGCCTGCTGTTTGGGCATTGACCTTTTGGATTGGAATGCCACAAATTGTTCCAGGGTGGGTTGGACATGCAGTGCTCCAACCTGCCTTGGTCTCTGGCTGCCAGCACTAGTTGCTGCTGCTGCTGCTGCTGCTATTGGCTCAGAAGAAGAAGCTGTTGGGGTTTTTCCACGGCCACCAGCTATGCTGCCTGCACTAAGTTTTCCCTCTGCATCTTTCCCCAATAGCACAGCGTTGTGTTGAGTGCTGAGGTGATGCTTCATGCTAGCACTGGTAAAATGGCCAGACACTTTCCCTCTGCTTATTAGCTTCCCACAATGTTTGCACTTTCCATAGCGCCCTTCTTCAACATTTTCAAAGTGCTCCCAAATTGGGGCGCGCATAGCCTTGGAGTGTGCCTTGGGTGCTGCTCCTACTGCTCGGGGTGGATGAACAGAGGCAGAACTAGTGGTGGTGGGACTGGTGGTAACAGTACTGGCCATAGTGGGACTGCTAATTGCTTTAGATTTGCTAGGTTTTGCTGCTGCTGCTGGTGGTGGTGGTGGTGGTGATGATCGTAGCGGAGAAGGTGGAGGCTCAGGGGAAAATTGTGCACTAGTCATTTGGACACTGCTCCCTGAGGAATCTGATTCCTGACCACTCATCTCCTCTACTTCCTCTGGCTCATAGTCTAGCTCTTCATTAGCCAGATCGAATGGAATTCCTGCTAGGCTGGAGCTAAGACTGATATCGTCGTGAGACTCGTGACTAGTAGTAGTGCGAGCAGGAAGAATAGACTCTGCACTTGGCCTCTCAGTCTCAGGCTCCTCTGCTACCTCGCTAGGTGGAGTTCCACTATGTGTAGCCCTCTCTCTAACTGTCTTTACAAAAATTTTGTAAGGACTTGGTGGCTTGCTAGAGGTACTAGGAGGACATGGCGTGGCGGTACCAGTGGGAACAGTAGGCGCAGCACTAGTGGTGGTAGAGGCGGTAGAGGTGGGGGTGGTGGTGGTGGTGGTTTTCCCTACAAAGGAATGAGATCGCTTTGGTTTGGGACCCCTCTGAGTCTTGCTGCTAATTTGGCTCTGCTTGGTACCTTGCATGCTGCTGGTGGATGGGGAAGATGCTGCTTGGGGCAAAAGGCACTTCTTTTTAGTCACTGGGCTGGTACTACTTGTGCTACCCTTTAACTTTGAACGTGCTTCTGGTGCTTTAGGCTTTCCGTAAAAAACCATAGAGCTTGTGGGCCTAGCCGCACTACTACTGCCTGCTTTTGGTGCCTTTCCTTTACTTGATGATCCTTCAAGCAATGCTTCCCCAAATGATAAGCGAGAGCTTGGCCTACTTGGCCGACTAGACTGACGCAAAGGCTGCATCTTAGAACTGGTGGTGGTGCTGGTGGTGGCGGTGGTAGATGGAGCTTGTCCCTCCTTAGTCCCAAAAGGAGGATCCATTTCAAATTTTGTGTTGTGTGTGTAGTGTAGTGTAGTGTTTAAAAAACTATAAAAAAAATAAAAAAAATAAAAATAAAAAAAAAAAGGAAAAACGAATTAAAGACAAAAAATTAGAGGAAGTTCTCTTCAGTGCTACTGCTTAAAAAGTAAAACTATGCACTACTGCACTGTGCTGTGTGCAATCTGCCAAAGTGCTAAAGTTATTTAAATTATTAACTCAAGATTAACTATTTAATAACTAGCAGTATTTTATTTTTAATTTGAATTTACACGGGCCTAAGAGCTTAGCCTACTACTATGCTAGCCTAAAGCTATATTTCCTTACTATAAGTCTACCTCTAGGCAGACGCTCTCAAACCCACTAAGCTAAAGTGAGGTTAAATCAGATTCAGTATATGATTTATTAATTAATATTAAGTTATATAATATTAATAGATTAGAAATTATTTACTTATATATTATGTATTATAGATAGAAGAATATAGATTATGAATTAGAATTTAGAATTAGAATTACTTATATTATAGATTATGAATTAGAATTTATATTGTTATATATTATTTATAATATATTATAGATTAAGATTAAAGAAGATTAGAATTATTTTAGTAGCTTGAAGCTTTGCTTAGTACAGCTCGTCACAGTCAATTTTTCTTGAAAAGAATTAGAAATAAAATAAAATGTCACAGCAAAACAGTTAGCTTCACTGCTGGCTGCACTCACTAGCCCAACAAGTTCCCTTCACTGATGGACTGAGGTGAGCAAAACACTAAGGGTACTTTTAATAAAATTGAAATAAAATGTAAAATAAATGAGAAAATCTTTGCAAAACAGTTAACGTCACTGCTTGCTGATCAAAAAAAAACACAGCACTTATGCGGCTGCACTCACTAGCCCAACAAGTTCACTTCACTGATGGACTGAGGTGAGCAAAACAAATGAAATAAAATGAAAGATTAATTAAGAAAAATTTACTTGGTCTCTTGCTGTTGCTAAAACAAAGCGCAAACTATAGAGCTGCAGCACCAGTACTAATAAGATTAGCTGAACTATACGCTAGTAGTAATTATTTAATATTATTACTTTTACTTATAGCTAATTTAACTATTAAGACAAGAAAGAATTATAGAATTATTGATATTACTGATTTTAGATTAGACACTAGTAGATGTCTTGAATGTCTACAGTACACTCTACACTAGTATACTATTACTAACTATAACTGACAAATATATATATAATTTTATAATGAATTCAATTATTAATTATATTAATTAATATTACTGATTTTAAATTAGACACTAGTAGATGAATGTCTACAGTACACTCTACACTAGTATACTATAGAATATATATATATATATATATATATATATATATATATATATATGACTGACAAATATATATATATATAATAATGAACTATTAAATTATAGATTCTATTAAATTATTATTTATAAATTCTATTTAATTTATTTAAGCAGGACAGGCAATAGGCACTAGTGCCAGCCCAGGGCAAGGGCACCCCAGTGCCACTGAGGCACTGGGTGCACTGTCAACTCAACAGCACTTACACTACAGTTGATGACAAATTAAATAAAACAAATTAAATTAATCAAATTATTATTATTAATTATATTAAGTAGCACTGAAGTGAGGATGAAGTACACTGTGAGAAATGGCAGGCTAAGGCTTACCAGTCTCACACAGAACAGAACAATCTCTCTCTGTAACGCTCGGATGCAGCACAGCAGTGTTGCCAAAGCAGTCACAGCGAAAAATGAATGGATCTCTCAGGCAAGCTCTGGTCTTATAAAGGCGCCTTCAGAATTAAAAAAACAGCAGCACAGGCATTGGACGAGACCCTTAGCGTGACGTCACAAGAGTGAGCTGATTGGACAGACGAGATCAGCTCACTCCTGTTTGAAATTTTGGCGGCTGCGCGGCAAAAACGAAGACGATCACGAAGAATCTTCGATTCTTCGTGGTTGTGAGTCTTCGTCTTCTCCTACGTTTTGCCGGCACTGTATTCTCTTCGGCGTGTCTTCGGAACGAACAAAAAAACGGCCTCTTCGTGCTCGTTTTCATGTTCGCCCGAAGACGAATGCGCAAGTCTAGTAAGGACCCAGAAAATTGCAGTAGTTACAGAACTATGTCGCTCCTCAGCTCTGACCTAAAGTTATTCGCAAAAATCCTCGCCAATCGTATTAAGCCATTCATGCCCACACTGATCCAACCTGACCAGATGGGGTTCGTCCCAGGACGGGAAGCCCGTGACAGTATGATCCGAGTCCTCAATTTGATGCACTTTGCGAAACACTCCACCCATCCCTACTATCTTTCTCTCTACAGACGTGGAGAAGGCCTTCGTTAGGGTGGACTGGTAATTTATGCTAGCCACCCTTCGTCACATGGGTTTTGGCCCCGGGCTACTGACCTGGATCCACTCCCTATACTCAACCCCTACAGCGCGGCTCTGCATTAATGGATATCTCTCTGACCCTTTCAGTATCTTAAACTGGATCCGCCAGGGGGGCACTTGTCAACCTTGCTGTTTGTGCTTTCGTTGGAGCCGTTGCTGCAGGCCATTAGGCTGAACGCAGACAATAAGGGGGCTAAGCGTGGGGAACGGCTCATCGCAAGGTTCTAGGGTATGCCGAGGATCTCCTGTTTGCCACCACACACCCTCGAATCTCCTTACCGGTCATCTTGAAGGAGATCACTGAATATGGAGCACTCTCGAATTTTAAAATATGTCTGAAATCCTTGACATCAATATGCCCTTGACAGACCGTAGTCAGCTAGCGACTTCTTTCCCTTTCGACTTAAGTGGTCGAGACTTACGGTCTCCTGGCTGGGTAGAGTTAACACCATTAAGATGAATATCATGCCTTGTCTCATATCTATTTCAAACCCTCCCTATTCTGGTTCCACCCTCCTTGTTTACTTCCACCCGATCTGCTTTTTTACAGTTTCTGTGGAGCCCCAGCCGCACATTAAATTTAATATGTTGATCCTTCCCAAATCTAAGGGAGGCCTTGCTCTGCCCTGCCCACGCACATACTATAGAGCGTGTCACTTCCAGACACATCCTTTGGCTGAAAAAGGATAGTTTCCAAAAATGGATTCAGAGGGGAGCAGAGAGAGCTAGGAAAGGAGGCCTTAAATTAGAGGAATGGACAGAGCTGTTAGAGTAAGCTATGGGCCCCATAGCTAGTATATTACTGTGATTTAATGGCAGTGTGAATCTGGTGCGCGTGCCTGTAGCTTTAGCCTGTACGGAGCCTACCGAGGTAAGTGGGGGATATTCGGGAGAGGCACTGCATGTCTGGGCCTGATGGGTGTCGCCTTACAGAAACACTGTACCCAAAAATTCCAGGTTTATCTAACAAAAGGTACTTTTTTTTTATCTGCATTACCATTTTTATAACTTGGTTAAAGTGTTTGTAAATTCCTCTAGAAAAAAACATATATGATATATAATTCTGATTTACTTACTTGACGCACTACAAAATTCCCTAGTGATCCAGAAACTCTTTCAATGAGCATAGGTTGCAAGTCCATTTTCCACATTTCAGAAACATCAGCCTGGGATACAATTTGACGGATGTCAGCTGCACTCAGAACTCGAGAGCGGGGATAATTCTAAACATAAAAAAAATATATAAATATTAAGAGATCAATACTAGCAACTGCATCAGATCAGGGAATTATACACCAGAAAATTAAAAAGCCCCAATAACTTAACGTGTCTCTCCAATTGAGTATGTCATGGACTATGTCTGTAACCTAATTATTATTATTATTATTATCTTTTATTTATATAACGCCAACAATTTACGCAGGGCTTATCCCTGGTAATACAGTAGCAGGAACTTAATATATGAGGCAGTATCTCTTTCTCTTTACATTTCTTCCTTCATCCTTTGTTTTAAAAAAAAGTTTCTTGTGTTGTTCTCTGGTCACTTTACCTTATTACATTTTGAATTTATATCCGGTGGTGGTAACACAGCTAACCACCTTTTTTATACAAAAATTGTTTAATTAACCCCTTGATGACAATTGCCGGTCCGGGCACGTCACGGAAAATCAAGTCGTTAACGACAAGTGACGTGCCAGAACCGGCAAGACTTTTTAAACGGGTGCAGAAAGTGATCTACTTTTGCTTTCTGCACCCAAACGGCGTTGCTGTAATGCCTTTTTCAAGTTGAAAAAAAAAATGTTAATTTTTTTTTAAAAAAAGGCAAAAAAATAAATAAATATATATATATATATATATATATATATATATAATATATTTTTGTGAGCAAGTCCTAAAATTAGCATATTAGCTTAAAACAATTCTCGCATGGAAAGAGTTAAAATACTGGCATATTAAATGCCCATGGGGTGTCAAATGAATTGGCCGGGTTCAACAATGTCCCAAATAACACGGGGGGGGGGGGGGGGGGGGGGATGGCCACACATCTAATTTCCAATTAGAAAAATGCACACGTACCAAATGCGGCCTTTTAGTTCCGCCAAAAAATGACAAACCCATGCATGTGGGGTACTCAGGAGATGTTGCTGAACACATATTGGGGTGTCGTGTGACAGCGGCATAAACCAGGAGCTGTAAATTCATACATAAAGTAGGTGTGTAGGGGAAAAATACACACAAAAAAAAATACTACTGCAAACTTTGAAAAAATTCTGGTGGTAAAATGTGTGCATGCAAAAAGTTAAAATACCAGCATTTAAAATACCCTGGGGTGTCTAGTTTTCAAAAATATATGGTTTTTTTGGGCATACTGAAATGGCCCAGCTCAAAGATGTACCAAATAGGGCATGGGCAGTGGATCCCCAAATGCCAAAGTTCAACATTGAAAAATGCACATGCCCCAAATGTGGCCCCTTTGCCCCCAAACAGCGAGGCAAAATCATTCATGTGAGGTATCGCTGTACTCAGGAGATGTTGCTAAACACATATTGGGGTGTTTTATGATTGTGACATATACGAGAACCTTTTAATTCATACCTGAAGTAAAATGTGTGTGACAAAACAAATGCAAAAAAATGACTACCACAAAGTTTGACAAAGACTGGTGGTAGATATGGTGCATGGAAAGAGTTAAAATACTAGCATTTGAAATACCCTGGGGTTTTTAAAAAAAAAAAAAGTTTTAAAAAATATATGATTTGATTGGGTAAATTGCGTGGGCCGGCTTCAAATATACCCGAAATGGCACATGGGGGGAAGAATTACCAGATTTGGAAAAAATGGCTTTGAAATAGCAAGACGCTACCTGTACTTATTGCCCCATAATGTGTAGAAAAAAGCAAAAAAACATTGGGTATTTCTAAACTCAGGACAAATAGTAGAATCTATTTAGCAGGTTTTTTCATTACCTTTTATAGATGAGTAAAAGATTTTTCAACTAAAAGTTAGAAATCAGCCTTTGTCACGAAGGGGTTAAAAAAACCAACATACATTTATTGACGACATCTGTCATTCAGAGGTGCATAATGTCTTAAGTATGTTATACTATTTGTAATGCATAACCCACCAAACCCCAAGGTAGATCCGCTAAACCCACTTTTAGGACAAGACCGAGAATTCTTGTATTAGTTTGTTTATATATAAAGCATCCCTAACAAAATTGGTACTAGCGCAAATATTGGTTGTTCGTCTAAAATGGGTCTGTAAAAGAAAAAAAAAATATTCAAAAGCTTATTCTCATTTAACCCCTTGATGACAATTGCCGGTCCGGGCACGTCACGGAAAAACATGTCGTTAACGACAAATGACGTGCCAGGACCGTCATTTGTTTAAAACGGGTAAAAAAATCGATCCGTGATCGATTTTTTTACCCAAACGGCGTTGCTGTAATGCCTCGACCTCGAGGCATTCAGCAACGCCATGATCCGAATCAGGGGCCATGTCTGGCCCCTCCCCGGGGCGTCAACATCCGCCATACAATGTATGGCGGCGGACGCCCGTTTTAAAAGCGTTTAGGAGGCGATCAACGATCACCTCCTAAACTTAAATGGTGTCGCTGGAATGCCTCGATCAGGAGGCATCCAGCGACACCAAACACTTACCTTTGGATGGGCTGTGACCGCTCCGGAGAGCGGTCACAGCCGCAGCTGCCGGTGATCTTCGCCATCAGCAAGATGGCGGCGACCCGGGAAAAAAAAAAAAAAGACGAAAAAGTTCGCTAGACGGTCTCCTGACCCTCTAGAGAACTCTGGCTCCACTTGCAGGTTGAATACAGGTACTGCATTCAACCATGCAAGTCAATGGAGCTCAGCTTTCTAATCACAGTGTGATTAGAAAAAAATAAATTAAAAATAAAATAAAATTAATAATCATTAGAAAAAAAATAGTAAAAAAACAGTAAAATGTAAAAATAATTTCCCTCTGATGTCACTATCAGGGGAACCTTCAAGTTGAAAATAAATCTTAAAAATGTTTTAAAAAAGGCAAAAAAAAAAATATATATATAAAAAATATATTTTTGTGAGCAAGTCCTAAAATTAGCACATTAGCTTAAAACAATTCTCGCATGGAAAGAGTTAAAATACTGGCATATTAAATATTAAATATTAGATGGGGTAAATTGAATTGGCCGGATTCAACAAGGTCCCAATTAACACGGGGGGAAGGATGGCCACAAATCTAATTTCCAATTAGAAAAATGCACACGTACCAAATGTGGCCTTTTAGTTCCCCCCAAAAATGACAAACCCATGCATGTGGGGTATCACTGTACTCAGGAGATGTTGCTGAACACATATTGGGGTGTCGTGTGACAGCGGCATATACCAGGAGCTGTAAATTCATACATAAAGTAGGTGTGTGTGGGAAAAATACACACACAAAAATACTACTGCAAACTTTGAAAAAATGCTGGTGGTAAAATGTGTGCATGCAAAGAGTTAAAATACCAGCATTTAAAATACCCTGTGGTGTCTAGTTTTCAAAAATATATGGTTTTATTGGGCACACTGAAATGGCCCGGCTCAAAGATGTACCAAATAGGGCATGGGCAGTGGATCCCCAAATGCCAAAGTTCCACATTGAAAAATGTGCACGCTCCAAATGTGGCCCTTTTGCCCCCAAACAGCCAGGCAAAATCATTCATGTGGGGTATCACTGCGCTCAGGAGATGTTGCTGAACACATATTGGGGTGTTTTGTGATAGTGACATATACCAGAACCTGTTTATTCATACCTGAAGTAAAGTGTGTGAAAAAACAAATGCAAAAAAAATGACTACCATAAAGTTTGACAAATGCTGATGGTAGAATTAGTGCTTGGAAAGGGTTAAAATACCAGCACTTGGAATACCCTGGGCTGTCTAGTTTTCAAAAATATATGACTTGATGGGGTAAATTGCATTGGCCGGCTTCAAAGATACCCGAAATGGCACATGGGGGGAAGAATTACCAGATTTGGAAAAAATGGCTTTGAAATAGCAAAACGCTACCTGTACTTTTTGCCCCATAATGTGTAGAAAAAAGCAAAAAAAACATAAAAACATTGGGTATTTCTAAACCCAGGACAAATAGTAGAATCTATTTAGCAGGTTTTTTCATTACCTTTTATAGATGAGTAAAAGATTTTTCAACTAAAAGTTAGAAACAGTCATTTTTTTCTAAATTTTTCACCATATTTTATACTTTTTTTAATAGTAAATAATATGATACAATCAAAACAATGTCATCTAAAGAAAGCCCTTCTTGTCCTGAAAAAAACAATATCTAATGTGTGTGGGTTCAGTAAACGGGAAAGAAGAAAATTACAGCTAAACACGAGCAACGCAGAAATGTTAAAACGGCCATTGTCACGAAGGGTACAAAAAGTAAAATCAGCCTTTGTCACGAAGGGGTTAAAAAGGACATGCCTATATTTTCTTTTCCACCATCAAATTAGAAATCTCTTCAAATAATTATATATACATATACAAACAGGATAGTCTGTTTACTGAAGCATGAGTGCTTGCGAGTAGGCAATAATGTGAGTTTACAAAAGTAAAAACGATAGGTAAAAGCATACATACGCTACAACACTCTATGGGAATCTCACAATAACAATAGTATAAACAAAGGTAATGGTGGTGCGACCCACCATCAGTGAGTGGAGTGTAAAATAAGGACTCACCCTTGTAATATTCTTTGAAGTCAATACAACTGACTCCAATCTATGTCGCCTAGTGTGATATAGGAATCACACACCCATCTATATCTGGAATGTGGATATCTGCAATGGATAAAACCCTCCATAGAGCAGCACAGCACCGATATTTAGTAGCATAAACAGAAAAAGGTGGCCAAAATGGGCTCTCACCTTGCCAGGCTCCAGGTGTAAACAGCACTGTCCTGACTTAGGGCAGCACTCCCCCTTTAGGGTGAACAGTTTGGACAGCAAAGTAGTGGATGGGGTAGGGGAGTATAAAATGCACAACTTGTACCCTCAAGATATATTTAATATTCATATACAACATGAATATATTATTAAAACTCAGTGCTAAAATTAATACTCAAGTGTCCTCTCCCCAGTCACTGCATTTCGCCCGTGGGCTTCCTCAAGTTGGTACCCACGGGCTATATCACACTAGGCGACATAGATTGGAGCCAGTCGTATTGATTCCAAAGAATATTCTTTAAACCCTACAAGGGTGAGTCCTTATTTTACCCTCCAATCACTGATGGTGGGTCGCACCACCATTACCTTTGTTTATAATAATGTGAGTTTGCAGCAGCAAACAAGTCAGATTTGCTAATTTGTAACGTAAAACACAGATTAGCACTCACAATATAATAAAACACTAACATACAGTTGAAAGCAAGAGATACCAGTGTATGCAAGTTTATAAAAACAAGTACATTCTTGTAAATTGCAACTTTCGCCCTTCCTTGCTACCTGGACCAGGTTGTTTTTTATTTTTGCATGCTCACATTTTATATTGTTATATTTTGGGGCCTTTTTTTAAGAACAAGAAGGGCTTTCTTCAGATTATATCATCTAATTTTCTATTACAAAAAAAAAAAAATCAAAAAAAAGTTAATGGGGTTTTTTCACTTTTATTTGAAAAATATTTTACTCATCTACAAAAGCTAAGGAAAACACCTGTGAAACTACTACTAATCCTGAGTTTAGAAATACCCAATGTTTGTTTAGGCCAATAAGTACAAATACCGTGTTGCTATTTCATTTTTATTCCCAAATCTAGTAATCCTGTCCCCATGTCCTATTTAGGAAATCTTTGAAGCCGACCAATTCAATTTATCCCCTTTAAACTCTATATTATTTATTTAAAACAATTGACACCCCGAAGTATTTCAAATGCTGGCATTTTTCATGTGCTAATTCTACCACCACCCTTTGTTTTTTATCACACAAATTGTACAGCTCCTGGCACTTCAAATTGTACAGCTCCTGGCACTTCAAATTGTACAGCTCCTGGCACTTCAAATCAATACCCCAATATGTGTTCAGTAACATCTCCTGAGCACAGTGATACCCCACATGCATGGGTTTGTTAGGTTGTTCGGGGAGTAAAAGGCCCTTTTTGAGAGGTGTGCATTTTTCAAATTGGAATTTTGACATGTCAAAAAGTCTGCCCACATATCCTATATATCTTTGAAGCCGGCCAATACAATTTACCCCATCAAACCAAATATTTTTGAAAGCTAGACACCGCAAGGTATTTGAAATGCTGGTATTTTAACCCTTTCCATGCACTAATTTTACCACCAGCCTTTGTCAAACTTTATGGTAGTAAATTTTTTTTGTATTTTTTTCACACACGTACTTCAGGTATAAATTTACCGCTCCTGGTATATGTCCGTGTCAAACAACATCCCAATATGTGTTCAGTAACATCTCCTGAGCGCAGTGATACCCCACATGCATGGGTTTCTTGGGTTATTTGGGAGGTGTGTATTTCTTTGCCATTTAGACATCTGATCCTACTGCCCCCATGTTCCATATTTGGGACATCTTTGATCCAGACCAATTCAGTTTCTTAAAACTCGACACCCTTTGGGCATTTATGCCAATATTTTAACTCTTTCCATGCGGGAATTTTTGTGAAGATAAAGATTTGTAGGACTTGCTCATCAAAAACGGGGATTTTTACATGTTACCATTTTTTTTTTCTAATCACACTGATTAGTGAGCTGGGCTCCATTGACCTTGCATGGTTGGATGCAGTACCTGCATTCAACCTGCAGGAGGAGCTCGAGAGTTCTTAAGAGGGTCTGGATAGACCCTCTGTGAACTCATTCAGTTTTCTATTGTTGATGCCATTCTGTGAATGACAGCAACGTCATTTACATGATGGCACTTGTGGTTGCTCTTCGGAGCAATCACAAGGCTATCGGGATAGAAGGGTTATGTTGCTACATGCCTCGATATCGAGGCATGTCAGCAACACAGCTTATTCTTAGGAAGCGATTCCGATCGCTTTCTAAGCTGTTTTTGCCGTGGCACCATTTTTGTGAGGCTTCCATGGATGCTGCAAATCCGTCGATCGCGGCAATGCAGCTATTTAACGGCAGCCCGTACATGTACGGGCTTTGTCGTTTTCACGTTAAAATTGTATGTTAAGGAGCCCGTTTTTAATATGGACACATTTAAAGGATAAAAGCTTTTCATGGACACTTGAATATGGGTACTATTTAGAGACTTTTTTATTATTATTTTATTTTTTTAATATCTTTATTTCGTTTTTCTTTTTTTTAACCCATTCAATCCCTATGGACGTACCGGTACGTCCATCCCTTCTTGCAGCGTCAGGGACACATCCCTGCCGCTGCACGGGAGATCAGGCTATCCTTTGATAGCCTGGACTCCCCCCTGACAGCAGAAGCCGGCATACCCTCGGCATATGTATATATGTTCCATCCGCCTGACCGCATCTCCAACAAACTTTTGAGGTATTTGGGTACATTTTTGCAAGTCTGGTTGGAACTAGATACCATTTATTCAGAATCTTGAGCTGGGTTTCAAGCAGAGAGAGATCGTGAATCCTGGGGGACAGTCTATTAAAAGCTTTTAACCAATCTTTTGTTGAAATCGTAGTATTTAGCTCTTTCTCCCATCGTGCTATAGATAACCTATTGATTTTTTCTCCCTCTTTTGTTCTTAGATATTCTATACATTTGGAATACAGCTTTACTCGATGGTTTAAATTAAAGATTTGCACTAATTTTTGAATCTCTCCTTATTGTGTACCAAGGACTTGTTTATTTATAAAAAAAATGTATTCGCAAATAATTACAGATAGGTTCATTAAGTGATATCTTAATTATTTTCGGGAAGGGGATTATTTGTCCCCGAGACATAATATCGGCGATTATTTTTATTCCCGCTGATTTCCATTGATTGAGGGAAAAATTCTCTATATTATCTTCCAGAGATTGAATCTTTAACGAGTCTAAAAGCCTGTCCTTAACGCTTATTTTTTTATTTTATTTTTTTATATTCATCCATTCTGAAATTATATTCTCTAAAATTCTATTTTTACCATGAAGCTGGGCCAAGTTATCTTTATCTTTCAGAGACCAAATAAAACAGTTTAAGTTGTTGTTATCCACTGAGTTCTGCTCGATTTTATACCAAGCTTCTTCTTTAGATCCTGATATGTTCTATGAGGAATAAAACGCTAGCTTCGTATAGTTGTTTCATCAAGGGGAAACCCGTTCCCCCTTCTCTAGTATGGGCTCCTATCAACTTAGCATTAATTCTAGGAACCTTTCCTTTCCAAACAAAATTTAGGAAGCTAGTATGTATCATTTCCAACCAGCTTTGCGGAAATTTTAGTGGGAGCATCCGGAATAGGTAAATCCATTTTGGGATTAAGTATGCTCTTAAGGCATTTACTCGGCCCCACCAAGAGAGGTTTACTTTCCGCCATTGTCTTAGAGATTCATTAGAGGATCTTAGGAGGTGTAAAAAGTTCTTCTCCACTATATCCTCGGTTTTCTCTGGGATGAGAATTCTGAGGTATTCAAATTCGTAAGTCTTTGAAGTTAGTGAAAAAGACTCCTGGAGCCTCTTCAGTTTTATTTAGGTTTAATTTATAGTTAGAAACTCTACTAAAGTTTTTACCTCTTGTAAAAAGTGGGTCATATAGGTCAGTGGGTTTAAAAGGGAAATAATCACATCATCCACGTACATTAATATCTTATAATCCTTTTTACCTACACTAAGACCTGTTATATCGCTATTATTCCTCACTTTCTTGGCAAATGGTTCCAAAGAAAGGATATACAGTATGGGTGAGAGACTTAAGAAACCTCATAGGGTTAACAAAATTGAATTCTAATTAAGAATCGACAAGTGCACTTCAAAGAGTCCTATTTGATACACCCAATATAGCTGACTATATAAAGAGGATGGAGAGGAGGGATCAACATGCATCTGAGGAAGCACATTAGCATCATACCCACCTGGTAGCACGGACTAAACAGACGGAGCTTTTAACGCCCATTATCTATGTGAGCATAGTTTTCTATTTTTTAATAAATTGATATTCTTGCTTTTAAAACATCTCTTCCATTTGATTCCTGTATATCCTGAGCTGATGCTCATGAAGAAGCTGTCACAAAAACGAACTGAACCCTTTTATTAGAGGTTGTGGATACCACAATCAGCGGAGATCACATCGAACTTTCTGTTACTTTAACAAAAATTTTTCAACTGGGTTGTTTAATTCATTTGTCTCACAGAAGACATCATCCACAATTTGTATGTTTTTTATGTTTCAATTACACTTTATTCACATTAGTGTTACATTGAAACAATAGATATATTCATTTTACTGAAGATTGCAGAGCATTTCATTTATTTACTTTTATGATATATTTGTTATAAATTATTGAGCGCTGCACAATGGAAGACTGGAAGAATGTTGCCTGGTCTGATGAGTTGCGATTACAGCTGCGACATACAGATGGCAAGGTCAGGCTTTGGTGTAAACAACATGAAAGCATGGATCCATCCTTCCTTTTATCAACCGTTTAGGCTGGTGGTGGTATAATGGTGTGGGGGACATTTTCTTGGCACACTTCGTATGACAGATTTTTCGGCTCCATGGATTGCCAGAGTCTATAGTAACTGATTGTGGTTCCCAATTTACCGTTTCTGGAGAGCCTTCTGCGAACAGCTCCCCATACAGCGGTCCTTGTCCACGACATTTCATCCACAGAGTAGCGGTCAGATGGAACGTACCAATCAGACTCTAGAGCAGTATTTGCGTTGTTTCACAAGATGATTAGGACTGGCCGAATTCGCCGAATTGGAACTGGCCGAATTCGCATATAACCATTTCATTCATTGATCCTTCTATGCCAACTACGTGTTTCATCCCTCCATGCTTCCGGGTTCTCCTTTGCAGTGCGCAGTTCCCTCGGTCTCTGAACACATCGGCAACCTCAACAAGACATAAAAGATGTTACGAGAGGGTCTGGTTGTCCACTAAACACCTACGACTCACATGTCCCACAAAGAAACTAGGGACAAGATATATCGTCCCTTTCCGTATGTCCCGTAACATATCCCCTCTAGCAGTGGAACGCGATCTACCAAGCAACATGTACCAAGAGTCCAGAGGCCTTTCCTCAGGAGGGGGTACTGTCGGGGTCCACAGCTAAGACCTCGACGAAGCAACTCATCCGAATACTCGGCACCCGCGATGGCCGGGCACGATGCCGCCACTGCTTCCTCTCCTGCTCCGTCTACAGTCTGTTCTGGGCGCGCGTGCCCCCACCTCCACTTAACCCTTCCAGTGCTGGAATGGCGGGGAATGTTCTCTGATGACGCCGTACACGGAGGCGGGGTGACATCTAGTGGTGGATTTATAAACCAGCACGGAGTACAGATATTGTGCCTTATTGAGGTTCCCTCTGCTTATTGCTGTTTTGGATTGATCTTGTTGCTGACCTCGGATTCCCTTTGGACTTTGCTGACTTCTATTATCCTGACCCTGGCTATTGTTATCCGGACTTGCCTGATCTCTCCAACCCTGACCCTTGGCTTCATATACTGAACTGTGTTTGCTTACCCTGACTCGGATAAGTTTCTGGACCTCGCTGTATGTGGCGCATCTGCCCCAACTACTACTACTTGGCTGTGGTATTCCTGCATACTGGGTTTCTCATCCCTAACCCTCACAGTATGCAAGAGAGGCTTTTTTTTTTATCAAATACAATGGATGCCTTCAAAAAACTCCAAATCTTCACAAACATTCCCCCTGCGGAAAGAGTTAAAAATACTAGGATTAACTAGCCCATGGGGTGTCTAGTTAAATTGGAATTGGCCAGGTTCAAAGATGTCCCAACAATAGGACATGGCCGCAGACTGACCAGATGTCCAAATTCCAAAAAATGCACACCTCACAAAAGGTGGCCTTTTACCTCCCAGATAACCCAACAAACCCATGCACTGGCATATCACTGTACTCGGGAGATGTTGCTAAACACATATTAGGGTATTTGACAGCAACATATACCAGGACCTGTAAAATCATACCTAAAGCAGGATGGCCACATGTCAAAATTCCAATTTGAAAAATGCACACGTCCCAAATCTGGCCTTTTATCCCCCAAACAACCCAACAAACCCATGCATGGCTGGTATCACAGTACTCAGATGTTGTTTAACACATAGGGTGTTTGGCAGAAGCTGTAAATTCATACCTAAATGAGAATGTGTCTAGAGGAAAAGGGAAAAATATACTACTGCAAAGTTTGACAAAGGATGGTGGTAAATTAGTGCATGGAAAGAGTTAAAATACTAGCATTTAAAATACCGTAGGGTGTCTACTTTTGAAACATACATGAGGGGGGTAAATTGAAGCGGCCACATTGAAAGATGCCCTAAATAGGACATGGGTCAGTATGACCAGATTTAAGGAAAATGTGTTTTGAAATAGCAATATGCACTTATTGCCTTATAACGTGCAAAAGAAACAAACAAACAAAAAAACACTGGGTATTTCTGAACTCAGAACAAATACTATAATCCATTTAGCAAGGTTTTTTTCCCATTAGTTTTTGTAGATGAGTAAAATCATTTTCCACTAAAAATCAGGAAGAAAAAAAAAAAAAAAATAAAATGTTCACCATATTTTTTAGAGTAAATTATATGATACGATCAAAATAATGGTATCTCAAGAAAGCCCTTCTTGTTCTGAAAAAAATAATAAATAACTTTTGTGAGTATAGTAAATGAGAAAGAAGAAAATTACAGCTAAATATGAGCTCTGCAGAAACGCGAAGGGTACAAAAAAATAAAATCAACCATTGTCACAATGAGGTTATTAACGCAATTTGAGTAATTAAAGTACCTTATTAGTTTTGCCATAAAGGGTCACATGGTGTTTGACCAAGGAAAACTATCACAACTGACAACTTCCAAGTCTGCAGGTAAAGGACGTTTCTCAAAACAAAATTAGATAAAACCAGGTTTTTGACATTGCTAGTCTAAATTACTGCATGTAGCATTGTGTTTCATGCTCATGGAGGTTTTGTTCCCTTGGACGTCCCTCAGATACATTATATTTAGTACATGATATTTAGCAAAATACATACTTACCCCATTGTTTTTATTTATTGTGGCTCCTAAATCATAAAACCCATTTATGCTGGGCCTATTATTGTGTATGTGATATATATAGTACCATCATAATCCCTATTTATGAAAACCACCTGGCCACCAGTACACAAAGTATTTTCATAATTTCGCATAATTTCACAGAAACAGCATCACTAAATAGACAATGCAACTGGGTTTAGTTCTGTGCATATGGTAAAACTGGGGGGAATTTAATGCTACACAAGATTTAGAGTACAAACATAATTTCCACTACTGTCCGTTCACATTTAAATACATATTGTCCCTAGCGCGTTTTAATTTATATATAAATCATTACCTCAAAAAAATTGGAAGAAGAAAAAAACCCAAAGTGCCATGAATGAATAAGACGCCTTGTACATATTATACGATGCATTTATATATCATTCAAAGCGTTCAGAAGATATCCACATATGAGCATATATGTATATAAAAAACAATTTTCGCAAACCCAACCGCACCTACTTTCTCAGAACGCCCCTGTGGATCATCATCCTGCTCAATGACTTGCCCTGAAGTCAACAGGTAAAATAAAACAGTAGCAATAGTGCCGCTTTTTATCCTGTTCGCCATGGCTCTCGGATCCGTCCGCTTCATCAGACAACACAGCCTCCAGGTTTCAGGGAACTTCCTCCCTGTGTAACCGCGTCTTGCAACTCATTCGTATAACGGGGAGGGGTGAGGTAGGCAGAACAACAAGTGGGAGATCCAATCGAGGAGCAAGATGCTATAAATAGATACAGCGGCGGAGACGTGAGAGGCGCGCGAAGTAGGGGTAATAAATGTTTTCGGGTGCAAAAGATAGCTAGTGCTAAAATATGCAGTTTAAACTTAAGATTTTTAATAAACCTTTTCTCTTGTTTATAATTAGCACGAACGGCGCATTGCGATAAACACTTTATCCGTTAGTATTTTGTAGTTTGATAATTTAAATGTCTCTAATATTTTGCAGTTACTGTAATTGTTCTGAGAAGTCTAACGATGGGGGGGAGGGGGGTGTACACACAGCATTCCGTATTAAGAGCATATTAAGAAGCGGGATTATTCCGCTAGTTTCCATGGTGATAGTTCAGCACGGAATTGCGAATGATAAAACTTTAGAATCTAATCAGACGGGTTTATTGGGTAAAGTTGCATGTGGTATGGGAGTATAATGTTTTATAGGGGGAACATACGGTATATCCCAGAAAATGTAGATCTTAGCTTAAAATGAATCGGTTTTTCTCACGGCTCTTAGTGTCAGGGGGAGGTGCACATTTTTTCCTCTTGGGAAACCAGGCCAATTTTGGTAGTCTTGTTATAGAGACCACTCACATTAAAAGTTTGCTTAAAAATATCAGCCATATCACTTAGAAAATTGTAATAATGGAAAATGATATATTGTTATTCAGAGACGCATACTCTCTCAGACCAATCACTGGTGCAGAAATTCAATGACATAACTAGTAAGGCCTGCCCTCTCACAGTATATCCATACATCATGGGTTGCCTCAAAAAAATCCTGTATTAAATGTATGCTGTAATAGACCTTGTTTTTATTACTGTGTTGGCTACTTGGTACCATAAAATGTCCCAATGAGTCAATTCACTAGGATAAAAAGAAACCGCACTGATATAACACAATATAACAAAAATATAACCCGTAAACTAGATTTAATTTTCAAAGAAGTAGCTCAGAAAGAACAAAAAAAGTAACAAAAACATTTTGAAAAAGAAAACAATATCCCATTGATACTAAGTTACAATGGAGCCAGAAGAAATTTTAGAGAAAGATGCAAGTTTAAAGAGAATTGTATCAGAACATCCTAAATAGTTTTTAGGGGGGCACCAAAAATGAAAGATAAACTAGCGAGGAGCTATTTAAAATAAGAACCAAAGAATATAAATAATTTTCTCCAAAAAACAGGTTTCTTTGCTTGTGTGATGTGTCTAGCATGTAGGAGTATCAACAAAGTGGAAAAAAAAGTAAAAGCGTTTGTATCCTATACAAATAAAAAACGGTATACCATAAAACAAATCACGTGCCATACAAGTCCGTGTGGACTACAATATGTAGGGATAACCTCTAGACTTCTACATGTGAGAGTAGAGGAACATATACCGCATTTGCTCGATTATAAATCAAGGTTTTTCTCAGAGCAAATCCTCTGAAAAATACCCCTCGTCTTCTAATCAGACCTCAATTGTCCAACTCGGATACCCATTGCTCTTGGGGCCACATCTTATTATAGTCTGACTATGAGACTAAGATCCAGATCCCCCGCAAGCTGCAGGGGACCTGGATCCTCCTGTCTGGTAACCTCAGCTGCTGCCGGTACTTACACTGGGCGTCGGCAGCAGCGGGGGTTGTCTGCGTTCATCGAGCGAACGTTCGCTGGCTAGCAGAGAGGAGAATTCCCCGCAGTGCCGGCGAACATCCGCTCGATGAACACAGACAACCCCCACTACTGCTTGTACTTCGGCCATAGCTTCTGTGACGCAGCACAGGTGTCACATGACCTTCCGGTGCTCATAGAATTTCCGGCGGAACACCCACTGCCCCCACCAGACACCAGGGATTCAGAAGCACTGGTAAGTCGAGGGTGTTGTATGGGTGGCATAAGTCTTTTCTGGAGGCAGAGTGCCCCGTGATATGCTTTTTAACCCCCTGTATGCCACTCTACCTCCGGAAATGCCCTTTAACCCCCTTTATGCCACTCTACCTCCAGAAATGCCTTATATCCCCTTATATGCCACTCTGTCCCATAATATGCCTTAACCCCCTATATGCCAGAGTGGCATATAGGGGTATAAGGCATTTCTGGAGGAAGAGTGGCATATAGGGGGTTAAAAGGCATTTCTGGAGGCAGAGTGGCATAGAGGGGGTTAAAGGCATATCAGGGAGGCAGAGTGGCATATAGGGGGGTATAAGGCATATCAGGGAAGCCTGGGGCAGATGTGCATAACTGGGGGGCAGGTTGGCAAATAAAAGGAAATAGCTTTTATTAAATATAAAAAAATAGTTTACATTAATATTTACCAGTAAAACTTTTTTTCCTATAGGGTCATCTTATATTCAGGCTTTTTCTTTTTTTCATAAATTAATATTCAGATTTTGGGGGGTCGTCTTATAATCAGGGTCATCTTATAATCGAGCAACTATGGTACATACTATTCCAAAAAGGTATGATAAGCACAGTGTGTCAATCCATTTCACTGAACATAACAGTGAGCCCAAAATGAAATGGGTTTATAATTTAACCCCTTAATGACAATTGCCGGTTCCGGTCCAGAACCGGCACGTCTTTAAACGGGTGCAGAAAGCGATCTACGTTCGCTTTCTGCACCCAAACGGCGTTGCTGTATTGCCTCGACCTCGAGGCATTCAGCAACGCCACGATCGGCACCATGGGCCATCTCTGGCCCCTCCCCGGGGCGTCAACAACCGCCATACATTGTATGGCGGCGGACGCCCGTTTTAAAAGCGTTTAGGAGGCGATCGACGATCACCTCCTAAACTTAAATGGTGTCGCTGGAATACCTCGATCAGGAGGCATCCAGCGACACCAAACACTTACCTCTAGATGGACTGTGACCGCTCCGGAGAGCGTTCACAGCCGCAGCTGCCGGTGAGCTTTGCCATCAGCAAGATGGCGGCGGCCCGGGAAAAAAAATAATAAAGATGAAAAAGTTCGCTAGACGGTCTCCAGACCTTCTAGAGAACTCTGGCTCCACTTGCAGGTTGAATACAGGTACTGCATTCAACCATGCAAGTCAATGGAGCCCAGCTTTCTAATCACAGTGTGATTAGTAAAAATAAATAAAAAAATAAAATTAATAATAATTAGAAAAAAATAGTAAAAAAAACTGTAAAATGTAAAAATAATTTCCCACTGATGTCACTATCAGGGGAACCTTCAAGTTGAAAAAAATTTTTTAAAAAAAGGCAAAAAAAATAAAATATATATATATAAAAAATATATTTTTGTGAGCAAGTCCTAAAATTAGCACATTAGCTTAAAACAATTCTCGCATGGAAAGAGTTAAAATATTGGCATATTAAATGCCCATGGGGTGTCTACTTTTAAAAAATGTATGATTTGATGGGGTAAATTGAATTGGCCGGGTTCAACAATGTCCCAATTAACACGGGGGGAAGGATGGCCACACATCTAATTTCCAATTAGAAAAATGCACACGTACCAAATGTGGCCTTTTAGTTCCCCCAAAAAATGACAAACCCATGCATGTAGGGTATCACTGTACTCAGGAGATGTTGCTGAACACATATTGGGGTGTCGTGTGACAGCGGCATATACCAGGAGCTGTAAATTCATACATTACATAGGTGTGTGGGGGAAAAATACACACAAAAGAATACTACTGCAAACTTTGAAAAAATTCTGGTGGTAAAATGTGTGCATGCAAAGAGTTAAAATACCCTGGGGTGTCTAGTTTTCAAAAATATATGGTTTTGTTGGGCATACTGAAATGGCTCGGCTCAAAGGTGTACCAAATAGGGCATGGGCAGTGGATCCCCATATGCCAAAGTTCAACATTGAAAAATGCGCATGTCCCAAATGTGGCCCTTTTGCCCCCAAACAGCCAGGCAAAATCATTCATGTGAGGTATCGCTGTACTCAGGAGATGTTGCCGAACACATATTGGGGTGTTTTGTGATAGTGACATATACGAGAACCTTTTAATTCATACCTGAAGTAAAATGTGTGTGACAAAACAAATGCAAAAAAAATGACTACCACAAAGTTTGACAAAGACTGGTGGTAGATATGGTGCATGGAAAGAGTTAAAATACTAGCATTTGAAATACCCTGGGGTGTCTATTTTTCAAAAATATATGGCTTTATTGGGCATACTGAAATGGCCCGGCTCAAAGATGTACCAAATAGGGCATGGGCAGTTGATCGCCAAGCGCCAAAGTTCAACATTGAAAATGCGCATGCCCCAAATGTGACCCTTTTGCCCCCAAACAGCCAGGCAAAATCATTCATGTGAGGTATCGCTGTATTCAGGAGATGTTGCTAAACACATATTGGGGTGTTTTATGATACTGACATATACCAGAACCTGTTTATTCATACCTGAAGTAAAATGTGTGTGAAAAAACAAATGCAAAAAAAATTACTACCATAAAGTTTGACAAAGGCTGATGGTAGAATTAGTGACAAAGGCATAATGTGTAGAAAAAAAACATAAAAACATTGGGTATTTCTAAACTCAGGACAAATAGTAGAATCTATTTAGCAGGTTTTTTCATTACCTTTTATAGATGAGTAAAAGATTTTTCAAGTAAAAGTTAGAAACAGTCATTTTTTTCTAAATTTTTCACCATATTTTATACTTTTTTTAATAGTAAATAATATGATACAATCAAAACAATGTCATCTAAAGAAAGCCCTTCTTGTCCTGAAAAAAACAATATATAATGTGTGTGGGTTCAGTAAACGGGAAAGAAGAAAATTACAGCTAAACACGAGCAGCGCAGAAATGTTAAAACAGCCATTGTCACGAAGGGTACAAAAAGTAAAATCAGCCTTTGTCACGAAGGGGTTAAAGACCCTAAGACCATATGGACTAAATAATGATTTTGAGCTTTGTAATTTTCTGTAACATCAACTAAGAGAAATGAAATAACTACAAATATCACTGATACTTTTAATAGAAATATACACAGTAAACAAGTCTATTCGTAATAATATTACTTTAACTATATGTAATAAACTAAAAGAACAACATGGGGTTAACATTTATTTTTTTTTCGATTCAAAAGAATTTTATTGACAGCCAGACAGCATGTAACAACACAAATGTAAATAAAGCATATCGATACAGGAGCCGTGTCCGGGCGCCATTTTTTTTTTTTGCGATGGAGACGCAAATGTAGTAAAAAAACATGCGGAAACAAAATGTGGCAGAAACAAAACCAGTATCATAAGCGCAAAGGGGTCATATGCCCCAGAATAGTAGAGTGAGCATAGGCCCCAGTGGGTGAGCATAGCCGACACTCGAGTCATACTGGAGACGCATAAAAAAAAAAAAAATAAGGAAAAGAAAAAACAGGGCGGCACTGGCGTAAACCACCAAAGAGTAGGGACCTCAATAGGGAAGGAGGAGTCACGTGGGCAGAGACCCCATGTAGCAGTGGGCAAAGCCGCCAAGAGGCGAGCAGTAGAATAGGGGCGGCGCAGGTGGTAGGGGAGCACACCGCGGGGGCAGAATGACCGTACATTAGCACCGAGACAAAAAATCGTACAAATTCACCAGGCCCTTCGGTCCCGCCACCCCCATAATAAGATAAGCAGGGGAGATGGCATGAGAGAGAGAGAGAGACAGGCAAGGAGAAGAAAAAGGAAAAGGAAATGGATGGGGGGGGTAGAGAGAAAGGAAGAAGAAATAAAAAAAATAAAAAAAAACAAAAGGGGGGGGAGGAGAAGGTAGAGGAAAAATGTAAACGGCTCCGGAGAGCTGTGGAGAAATTTTACAGAGCGGCCATCCTACCTGTAGAGCCATCGGCGTAAGCAGAAGACATCCAGGGGGCCCACACCTTCAAAAAACGCTCAAAAGTGTCGTGTATGTGTGCGGTGAGCTTTTCCATGTGCATGATATGCCAAATTTTGGCCAGAAGCTGTGCGTGGGAAGGGATGCATGTATTCCAGTTTTTAGCAAGAGAGAGTCTCGCAGCCGCACAAACTCTGTGAATGAGCCGGTGAGTGTACAAGGGGAATTGAGGATTAGGATGATTCTTATTAAGTAGTGCCGTCAAAGGACATCGATCCAGCCGAGCACCAATGATCTCGCTAAGAAGACCGAAGACCCAGGTCCACATATCCGTCACTAAGGGACACGTCCACCACATGTGGAAATATGAGCCCCTCTCCCCACAACCTCTCGTGCAACCATCGCTGGAACCCGGGAAAATCTGGGCAATCCGGGAAGGGTGGAGATACCACCTGCCAACCACTTTGAATGCACCTTCTTTAATAAGGGTGTTGGCAGTAAGCGAAAATGTGTTAGCGTAAATTTCTGTCCAGTCCGACTGAGTGAAAGAGAAACCCAGGTCATGCTCCCACAGTCGACAGTGGGGAGGAGAGTCAGGAAACGCATAGGCGACAAGGTGAGTATAAAGTTGCGAAATCGCACCCGGCTGTCTCCCTCCCGTCCAGCACAATCGTTCAAACGGAGTCAGAGGAGCCAAAGCGCGGGGAAACTTGAGCGCTGTCAAAAAGGATCGAAGCTGGAGGAAATGAAAAGCCTCGGTAGGGGGCATCTGTAGGGCGGTAGTGAGTGTGTGTAAAGTGTGCAAACTGCCCCTATGATACATGTGGCCAGCCTTAGTTATACCATGAATCCGCCACCAGAGGAAGGACGTGCGCGACAAACCGACGGGGAAAGCCGTGTTACGAAACAAAGGAGTGAGAACAGACGGCGTATGGAGCAAAGTGTACCGCAATTTAAGGCGATCCCATAACGAGAGGGAAAAGGACAACGTGGGGCTACCGGAACAGCACGGGCGCACGCCCCCCCCAACCAGCAGACCTCTGAGATGTCAGGTAAGTGACCCATGGCCTCCTCAAGGGGGACCCATCTCGGGGCCAAGGCACCAAGATGGACCAGCGTAAGCTGAGCCAATTGGGCAGCATGAAAATAAGACAACAGATGAGGCACCCCCAGGCCCCCCGCCTCATGAGGGCGATAAAGGTGGGATCACCTCGGCCTAGCGCCCCTCCAAACGAAGCGGAAAATCTCAGCCTGGAAAAGGTCCAGGTCTCGGGACACCAAAGGGACCGGGAGCGAGCGGAAAAGGTAAAGTATCTTAGGAAGGAGAGTCATCTTGACACTATAGACCCTACCAAGAAGAGATATGTTATAGGGAATCCATCTACGAAGGTCCCCCTTTAAGCGCTGTAGCAACGGAAGGTAATTAGCTTTATAGAGATCTGAGAGTTGGGCAGTCAAGAAGACCCCCAAATAGCAGAGGCGGTGAGGTTGCCACTTAAAGTCAAATTGAGATCGAGAAGTTTAACAGTATCTGACGGGAGGGAAATGTTCAGCGCTTCACACTTCGAAGCATTGATCTTATAACCCGATATGTCGGAAAAGCGGGATAAGAGGGCATACAAATTGGGCAGGGACACCAGGGGGGATGTGATGGAAAGAAGCACATCGTCAGCGAAGAGGCTGACTTTGTATTGGGAATCCCCTACCTGCACTCCCCTGATGTCTGGGTGCAAACGAATAGACGCAGCAAGCGGTTCGACGCAGAGTGCAAACGAGAGGGGACAGCCCTGTCGCGTACCATTCCGTATGGAGAACGGAGAAGACACGGCCCCACCGGTGTCCACCACCGCACTAGGGGAGGAATAGAGACCACGCAGAGCAGACAGTATACCTCCAGTAAAGCCAAAGGCCCCGAGCGCCGCCCACATATATTCCCAATCAACCCGATCGAATGCCTTCTCTGCATCGAGCGAGAGCAGTAGAGCTGGAGATCGGGCCAGCCGGGAAGCATGGACGACACCCAGGGTGCGTCGAATGTTGTCAGGGGCCTCTCTCCCCAGCACAAAGCCCACCTGGTCAGGATGGATCAGTCGTGGTAAACAGGGGGCAAGACGCAACGCCAAAATCTTGGCGTATAGCTTAATGTCCACATTAATGAGGGAAATAGGATGGTAATTAGAGCAAAAGGAAGCGTCCTTCCCTTCTTTAGGGATCACAACAATTTTGGCGGAAAGCATCTCCGGGGGTATCGGAGAGCCCGATAAAAAGCTATTAAACAGAGCAGCCAATTGTGGGGATAAAATATGGTTATAACGTTTATAATAAGATGCCGTAAACCCGTCAAGGCCAGGGGCCTTGGCGCCTTTCATGGTGCCGAGTGCACGGTCAACCTCCTCCTGAGTAACCTCTACGGATAACGACAATAACTCATCCGGAGAGAGGGTCGGCAACCGAGAATTCCTCAGGAACTCCTGCGTACACTGGGCAACATGTGGTGTCTGGGAGGTTTTATGACCGTCATAAAGGGAAGTATAATAGTTAGTAAATTGTTGACAAATGACGCCAGGATGTGAGGACGTATTTCCGGAAGAGGTGTGTATTAGCCTAATAGAATGTGACTTCGTGGCGAGGCGAAGACGTCTCACCAGCATGGTATCAGGCTTATTGCCCTTATCGAAAAATTTTTGATTCGTCCAACTAATGGCCTTCAAAACCTCGGTCGAAAGAATCAGATTTAGCTCCCCCTTCTTGACGACCAGAGAGCGAAGGGCCTGGGGGTCTCCCGTGGATTTATGTATGCGTTCGAGGTCGCGGATCTCGGCCCGTAAAAGGCGCTCCTGACGGAGCCTCTCACGTTTCTTGCGGGAAGCTAACCTGATGAGTGTGCCGCGGATAACGGCTTTATGGGCCTGCCACAGTGTCCCCACCGCCAGGTCAGGGGAGGAGTTCAAGGTAAAATACTCCTCCAGGGCCTCAGCCACGGAGGTAGCTATGACCGGATCCGCCAACAAGGATTCATTCAATTTCCAAGTGCAAGCTGGGGGACGAGGGGAAAGGCCAGAAAATAGACACTCGACTATCCCGTGATCAGACCAAGTAATTTTGTGGATGCGAGAAGACAGCAGAGAGGGTAGTAAAGTTTGCGAGATAAAGATATGATCAATACGGGAGTAACTATCATGTGGATTAGAGTAGAAGGAGTAGTCCCTATCCCTGGGGTGGAGCGCGCGCCAGGCATCAAACAAATGCATGCGTCGTAGGAAAAGCTGTAGAGGTTTATAGGAGGACCTAGGTGTCGTGGTGCGTCGGAAGTCCGATCTGTCCAAGTACGGGTCAGGAGTAGCGTTAAAGTCCCCTCCCACAAGCAGGCCGGTAGACCTGGGAACATCAAGCAGAGCCTCCAACTGGGAATAGAAGCCCGAGAGGTTGGGAGAGGGTGCGTAAACATTAAGAAAACACACCTCACGACCAAAGTGCCACACAATCGGATGTATCTACCTGCAGGATCCTTAGTCAAGCTGGTGAGTTGAAAGTCTAGTCTTTTATGTAGGAGAATCGTGACCCCATTATGTTTTGTGGGGTGGGTGGCATGAAAGTGTTGGAGGAAATGTTTGCCCCAGTATTTGGGAGCATGGTCATGTTTAAAGTGGGTCTCCTGTAAGAAGACCACATCTGCACGAAGTGCGACATAGTTTTTGATAGCTTTAAGACGTTTGTGAGGGGAGTTGAGGCCGTGTGTGTTGTGTGTGATTACCTTAAGTGCGGACCCCCCAGAAGCCTCCAGCGCAGCCATCAGGCCCAACAATTGATTAGCGCAAAACTTAAGCAGAGGTTGCGAGAGGCCCCTGCAAAAAGAAAAAAATAAATAAATAAATAAATTACAAAATGAGAAAAGAAAAAAAAGGGAAGAGAAAAGGAAAAGAAAGAAAAAAGAGAAAAAGAAAAAAAAAAAATTTGAAAAGGGGAGGGGGGAAAGAAAGAATCCAAGAGAGGCCCCCAAGAGCCGAAGGGAAAGAGTAAGTAGGAAAAAATAGTGGAAAGAGTAGGGAACGAGTATCAAAGGGGTAAGAAAGCAGGATCTGCCCACGGATACCAAACGAGGTGTATCAGGTGACGATCTCAGAACGTAGGCGACAAACAGGGGCGAACCGTATGAGTCGCGGGATAAGCACCCAAATCCCAGAAGGGAGATGGGAATGCCTATAACGGGAGATCCGAAACGAAGAGCAGTACTCCCACCAGTACCGGAGAGACTGCGCTATAGGGGGACCTGGGAGACCAGATGGGACCCCCCGCCGAGAACAAAAGAAGAGAACAACATGATAAACAATATGGTAACTTAGACAGAACAACCTGTGTAACATACCGCGTACGAGTGGGGAAAAAAAAGAAAAAAATAAAAATAAAAAAATTAAAAAGTGTTTGTAAGTGTTTGTAAGTGTGGCTGCGTGGGATCAGTTGACCCGGAACAAGTGACATGTACCCCTAGGGAGAAGCCAACAGGAGCAACGATTGACGGCAACAGAAGACAGCATGGAATAATAGCACGCGGACCATTTGAGAAAACAGCGATGTAGTGGGACAGCAAGCAGCGTGTGTGTGGTGTGTGTCTGTCCCCTCTGTGTCATCCCCTTGTGTCGCGCGTCTGCCCCAACAGAAGCCAAGGCAAAAAGTCAGAAAGAATGGTAGCCTTTGGCAAAAAAAAAACAAAAAAAAAAGGCCTGTGTGCGTATGAGCTATCAGCAGACCCCCCAGGAACAAGTGTTATGTACCCCTAGGATAAACCCAACAGGGGCAACGAGACAATGCAACGCCCAAAGGCACAATAGACAGTAGGGAGCAATAATATTCAGTCCCTTTGAGAAAGCAGTGGCGGAGCAGGATCAGCAGCATTGTCGACATCCCCTGAAGCAACATCTTGTAGTGGTGAGGGCGAGGCAGCCCTACCGAGGCGAGGGCGAGGATCCATCAGGGTTTGCAGGTGGAGCACTTCTTGGGTAACTGTGATGCCCAGGCGTTGCAAAAAGTCCGGACCTTCAAAGGGGTCTCGCAGAACATGTTGAGTGGAGCCGTGGAAAGCAATAAGGCGGAATGGGAAACCCCATCGGTATTTAACACCGTTAGAGCGAAGGAGCGCTGTAATGGGTTTGAGCACCTTCCGTTTCTGCAGCGTGGGGGTTAACATTTATTAAAGTAAAATCATGCAATTGAAATAAAAAAGAGAAATGAAACACTACTAATATAGATATTCAATATCTCAATTTATCCTAGAAACTTGAATTATAATAGGTCTGACTATAAGACCAAGATCCAGATCCCCCGCAGCGCTGCAGGGGACCTGGATCCTCCTGTCTTATGCCCCCCATTTAACCCCCCCCCCAAACTTACCGGTGCTTGTGACTCCCCAGTGTGTAGCCGGGGCAGCGTGTAGACGTATACGCGATTCGCGTAGACAACTTCCGCTGCAGCCGGAAGGAGGTGCGGTTAGCAGCGGGGGTTGTCTGCGTCCATCGCGCAGACCGTCCCCGGCTGTCAGAGATCAGAGTTCCCCGCACCAGTGTCTCTGGGTACTGCTGCACTTCCTTCTAACAAGACACCAGCGTTAAACCCTTTCAGCGCTGGACGAGACTAGCAGTGGCGAGAGGAAGCAGGACAGCAATCTAATGAGCCATGCTGTTACTGCCCCTTCTTCTGTAAATTCACTCAGCCACTGGGGAGTGATACCACCTGCATCGCCTCCTTGGTGCCTCTGATGCCTGCTGCACCATCTCCCAGGCCCTCACTCAGCCGCTGGGGAGTGATGCTGCCTGCATCCCCTCCCTGGTGCTCCTGCTGCCGCTGGGGAGATGGGCCATCTGCCCTGTCTCCTGAGCGATGAGGACAGAGGCCAGCGGCACTCTGCCCTTATGCCAGTGCTTTAGCTAGGGGTGCAGGAACGGATGGTGTTAAGCAGTCACAGTCAGTCGCTGGGCCACAAACAGAAGTGGGCAAAGACCAGTGATACTCTGCTCTGATGCCAGTGCTTCTGTCGGACTGTAATATCTTCTGGCTCTAGGGCAGTCCGCCAGACGCAGTCTAGCAGCTCTCAGTATGCCCTTTACAGCTGCCATTCTTTCATAACTAGATAGTCCAGATCAGGTCTCGGCTCTGGGACTTCTTCGAGACCGAGCATAGCCTCTCTGTATTCCCTAATGTCCTGCAGATCAGAGTCCCCTTCCCTGCTGAATTCAAAGAAATCAGTGAAGCTCTCCCACAACAACCCTGGACTGTGAAAACCAGCAGGATTTACAGATGCCTTCAGAATTGCCTTTATTCTTCATGTCATACTTTCTACAAGGTGCTGGAAACATTCCTAAGAGATTTTGGTCCATATGGACACGATGGCATTGCTGTTGCTGCAGATTTGTCGGCTGCACATCCATGAGGTGAATCTCCAGTTCTACTACATCCCAAAGGTGCTCTATTGGATTGAGATCTGGTGACTGTAGAGGCCTTTGGAGCGCAGTGAACTCATTGTCATGTTCAAGAAACCAGTTTGAGATGATGTGAGCTTTGTGACATGGAAGGGTTAGCCTAACCAGATGTGTTTTACAACCACTCAGACTGATCAACAACTTATCCATACTAGAGTTCTGCCATAAATTCACTCAGGTTCAGCCTCAGTGACCATTAGTTGTAACTCAGCTAATATATGGTATGATATGGAATTTAGGGTGATCTTCTATGCTGGGTTTGGATCATCTTGAGGACACATTGGGATTAGCCAATCTTAACAAATGTTAAGATATAGTTTGATATGTGTGGGATACTCAGGGCTAGGCCTGGGATGCTTCTCTGTGACACTGAAAGGGTGGAACATATCACCAGGGGATAAAATTGCCTTTTTTTTTTATTTATTTTTTTTTAATAGAAAATCAGAGAACCTCTCCTGGAACTTTCTATAGATTTAGAACATCGCTGAAAACCCTCAACCTTAACAAGGACAATGAAGTTCCCACAGATATGGGTTTTGTACAATTAGGTTTTTCTGTGTTTCTCCTTGTTTATTTTTACAAACTGTATTGTATACTCTGTCTGAATTATCACCTTTGTTCATATTATTTTTGTACACCGGCACTGTGACATTCGTCAGATTAAACTACTTTTTAATCCAGTTTCCGTCTCTGTGCTCAAACCGAACTCTACCTTCCGAGAAAGCTGAAATAAACCATGTTACTTAATTGTTTTACTTAGATTGGATTTTATATATTTCTCATCCGTTTAGTGTGGTACTGGGCGTTACCGAAGCGTCCATAAACTGTAGTCGGCTTAAAACATAATTTGGTGAAAGTGTATTACCAGTCTGGAATGGTTTTTGTGGTGGCGAGTGACTAAAGGGCTGGTATTATTAACCCTTGCACACACCCTATGTGTCCGGTTGTCCGACAGCTAGGCTGATGCTCAATTGTGTGCCAAGAAAATGTCCCCAACACCATTACAACACCACCAGCCTGAACCGTGGATGGATTCATGCTTTCATGTTGACCCAGCCATCTGAATGTTGTAGCTGGAATTAAGACTCATCAGACTAGGCAACGTTGTTCCAGCCTTCCATTGTTCAATTTTGGTAAACCTGTGCGAATTGTAGCCTCAGTTTCCTGTTCTTAGCTGACAGGAGTGGCACCCTGTCTTCTGCTGCTGTAGCCCATCTGCTTCAAGGTTCGACGTGTTCATTCAGAGATGGTATTCTGCATAACTTTGTTGTAACGAGTGGTTATTTGAGTTACTGTTGCCTTTCCTTCATCTCCAACCAGTCTGCCCATTCTCTGACATCAACAATGCATTTTCATCCACACAACTGCCGCTCACTGGATATTTTCTCTTTTTTGGACCATTCTCTGTAAACCCTAGAGATGGCTGTGTGTAAAAAAAAAATCCAGTAGATCAGCAGTTTCTGAAATTGGTTTGAATGCGTCTACATGTTTAAATGCATTGAGTTGCTGCCATGTGATTGGCTGATTAGCTATTTAAGTTAACAAGCAATTGAACAGGTGTACCTAATAAAGTGGCCATTGAGCATATAATCTGTTGCATCAGGTATTGCTCTGTAGGCAGAGCAGTGGTGTAGCAGAACAGGATGAACCGCAGCAGCCCCTGGAACTCTTCTGCCAAGTCCATGTTCCTGTCAAGGCAACCGAAGTCTGTGATACCATCAATCAATCCTGGTAGAAAGGTACTCCCACCAAGCTGTGCTTCCTTCGGCCGAGACACCAGCAGTTAACCTTTTCAGTGCTGGATCAGACTAACATTGAGGTGCAAAACAAACTCCTTTTTTTGGAACAAGCTATTTATACACACAAGCATAATTTGCATATGGCCAGCAATGCCCATCCGACAAAGAGGCACTATTTCGGAGTGATCCAAAAACGTCCAGAGTTCCATAGCCGCTGCTGGCTAAACCCAGGTCTAAAAAATGGGTAATAAAACCAGGGTTCCCAAATGAGCTCCCTCTCCGTAACCACCTCTGAGTTTTGCCTACTACAAGCATACTGTAAACCCAAAAGAGTGACAACAACAGGTGTCTGCACCAACACAGTTCAAGTTGTCGGCAGGCATAGTCCCGGTCAGCCGCATGGAGCTTTTCCACCCATGTGAAGCCCCATAGCCGGCTAGCCCATGGGAGTCTGTTTAGGGCAGACCAGACGGGGTTCTCCCAGAGGAGCTCCCTGTCCTGTACGAGCGATTATTGAACTGTAGTTTGACAGGCCTATTTCATTGTTACCTATCCTACCCAAGGCCTTGGAGAAATCTGCCTATGAGCAACTGTGCAAGTACTAACGTGCGGTCTAACTTTCTAACCTCTCTTCAATCTGGCTTTTGTCCTAACCACTCCATGGCTACTTCCCTCTTAAAAGTGACCAATGATATCCAAAGTGACATGGAGAGACGTAAACTTACTGGAACAGTTTTCCTAGACTTTGCAAAAGCCTTTGATAGGGTTGATCTTCTGCCGAACAAACTAAATTGTTCCTTTCTAACTGACAGAACTCAATATGTGTCTTTTGCAGAAGTGTGGAGTGCCTTAAGGGCTCTGCGCCTTCTCGAGCCCCTGCTGTTCTCGCTATTTAGAAATGATCTAGCCTCTTTGGTGCACTCTAGCTACTGTGAATATGTATGCTGACCATACCATACCATCATTTACATGAGCAGGAAAAAACTGTCATAAGTAGAATCCGTGGTACAAGATCACTTTTCTAAGTTTTAAATGTGGATAACTAGCAACAAACTATTCCTCAACATTGAAAAGACTGTGTCCATGTTTGGGACAAAAGCTGAATTGCATAAAATAAACAATCCAAGTCAAGCTATAATCTGACCCAGGTCAACTCCTTGGTATGTGGCTAGATCCCAGCTTGTTTTTTTTGGTCTTTATATTGACAAGATATCAAAGTGTTCATAGGATTGGCCCTCTATACCGAACAAATCTAGTATTGATCACCATCTAAGCAAACAAGTTGTAAAATAAATCTTAATGCCGGTCTTAGACTATGGGGACGTGGTCTATTGCTCTATTAGACTGAGATCTGGTGACTGTGGAAGCCATTTGTGTACAGTGAACTTATTGTCATGTTTAAGAAACCAGCTTGAGACAATGTGAGCTTTGTGATATGGTGCGACATTTTTTTTTAACCAAACTCATTTAGGGTAGTTATATAAAATAGAATGGAAATTTTTATTTTTTTACATTTTTATATACTTAACACTTGTCCTCACCCACAATGCAAAGTTTACCTTGACGACTATCAATGAAAAGCTGAACTTTTACTGGGGGGAAAAAAAAAGTTTTACTTTTCTCTGCCACAAGGAACAGACATGCACATATGCGCTCCTGGTGACATCACGTCCGGACGTCTCAACTGCAAGATCCAGGAACATTTAAAAGGTAACCTCACTCTCTCTTTGTCTGGTATTCTATTCTCTGCTGGACTTTAGTATTGTATACCTTGACTGCCCCTGACCTCGGATTTCCTTATCGTTTTGCTCCTTTGCTGGTTACTTCCGATCTCTGATTGAATTATCGTTTTGCTGTTTCTTTGGTGTGTTTGACCTTATCCTCAGTTTACGGGAAATTTATTCCTAGTGCTTATGGTGGGTTCCCTGGTTACTGGGCTCCCATTTTTATATAACTTCAATACAATAGCATATCTCTATGGCCTATGAGAAAGTGTATGCTGTTTGCATGGACTTGTCGCTGCTATAAACTAATATTTGTGGCTATTTCATATGTGATTACCTCATATGTGATTACCTCATAAAACACGTAAAAAATACCAGTGTTCTAAATGAGTTAGAACACTGGTATTTTTTACGTGTTTCATCTATTATATTTTTATGGTAATTGAGTGATTTTGTAAAGAAGGGGTTAATGGACTCAATCAAGTGATCAGTAGAGAAGAGGTTAATGGCTCTATAAATGGGAAGACTGGAGGTGGAGAGACTATGCACCTGAGGAAGCCGATTGGTGAAATGCGTTGTGCTGAATACGCCCATTGAGGAAGTGGACACAGAGGACTCCTGTGAGAACCAAGCCGTTACTGCTACAACACAGCATTATTCTGGTCCTTTCCACGGGAGTGTTAAAGTATTCTTATATGTAAGATACTACTTTTTTATTTATATTAAAGCTACTACTTTTTTTTACCTCTTTCTCCTCCGGTCTTTTCTGGTACACCGGTACAAAGAAGACACTCCATTCCCCAGAAGGGACTCTATCGGCTTCCCAACAGAGAAACCTATTGAAGAATCCACTTCATTTAAGTATTTAATTTCCGCACATATTGTGGTGTCGTTTGTAAATTTTGCGCAGCACTTTATTTCTTTGTTTTGTGTATTATCTTTTACACACTTGTGGTCAGTGTGTTGGTTCTGCAGCACCAAGGTATTATACTTTAAGTTGTGTCATTACACCAGATATCTGGCATTTTTATTTTAAGCGCTGAATATCACTCTTTTTCTTTTCAAACTAATATTATACATAAAATGTTTACTTATATATACGTGCTAAATAATTTGATTTTGTAAACTGGAGTACATAAAAAGCTTATATTTGTTTTGTAATTCACTCTTATTACATGTACATATTTTTCTTAATCGCATTTATACATTTCTAATTTAGACTCTTACTATCATAACATCCTATATTTTATAGAAATGAGTTTGCAGTAACTAATGAACCTATTCACAAATACATTTATACATATTTAATTCTTTAAGTATATGCAATCACATGTAATGTCATAACCATTATATTAGTGTTAGTATTTTTGTTAGATGCTCAATACTGAGGAAAAGTGGGATCAATTTTTTTAGCCCATGCCATCAATCCACCCTGCACATCTTTTGCTATAATCAAATCTACTTCTTTTCCAGACAACTCTTTTAATACTTTCACAGCCTTTTGAGAATCGTTTCCATGTTTGCAAATCACCACCACTGCAACAAAAGACATAGTTTAGATTAATTGTTGATTGCAGTCAACACAGAGTTATTTTATCTAATCAAGTTTGAACAGACACCTTTGCTGATGCTGGACAGTGCTAGCATCTCTAAATATGACATAACTAACATCATAACCAACGTACTTGTTGGACATCTGTCCGTGTCAGGACACTCATTGATCATTTCGATTTTTGACTCTATTTTACTGCCACTGATTGACAGTTTAAACAGCCATTTAGTGGCAGGAAAATTTAGATCAAGGAGGAAATTCTATGTCGTGCTTTATTGATTTTTTTGCGTTTTGGAAGAATGCATGTACTCTGTAGTATGCACTCTTAGATAATAGGGGTGCCTGGGACATTACAGGTTGGTAAAAAGCATAACTCAGTATTAAATATATTTCAACAGTGTATTGGTCTGTGCCGTAATATAAGTCAAGTAAATAAAAAATAAAAAAAAAAACATAAAAAATAAAACAAAGAATCAAGAGAGAAAAACATGTAATAGAGTAACTGCTGCAATACTACCAGTTGGTAGTGTTCCCTAAATACCAAAAAGAAGAATATACAAAATCTATTCTGGTGCGCTAGCTCCAAAACAAATAAATAGTAGACGTGTGCATTCGTATTCGGAAGAACATGAAAATGAACACGAATAGTGCGTTTTCTTTGTTCAAACCAAAAGGTACACGAAGACGAAGAAGCACAACACCAAGAATCTTCGTATTCATCTTTGTTAATATCTCCTACCTAATTGCCCTGGTCCCTTCCCACTGTGTCTCGCCTACCTTCTCTCTAAGCAGCATTGCAGGGGTTAACGGGAACAGGAATCCGTAGGATTTAAAAGTCCGTACAAGCAACTCTATTGGTCGCTGGCAGGGGCCTCCACTGGCATCTACCAGTGAAGGGCAGAGGAGCTCAGACAGAGGATCCGAGGCCAAGTACAGGACAAACAGGGCGCCAGGATTTTAAAAGTCCGTATGAGCGACCCTATTGGTCGCCGGCACTGAGCTCCCCCTGTCGGCGACCAATAGAGTTGTTTGTACAGACCTTTAACTACTGATGCCGAAACTTGTTTTGGCGTCAGAAGCATGTGTGACTCTATTGGTCCCCGGCAGGGAGCCCCTGCCAGTGACCAGTGAGTTCTGCTTGGCTTTTGCAGTTGCATTTAGCTTGGACACACAAGCGAATCCTGAGCTGGGGCGAATCTCCTAAGTGACATCTCTAAGTGAGGAGTTACAAGCAAAGAAGGAGAGTATATTCATTACTATTGCAAGGGGGAGCACTGTGTTTGTTTGTGTTGTGTTCAGTGTAAAGTTTTGTTGAAAAAAGCAAAAAAAAAAAGGGTAAGGGCTATTTCAGGTGTGTTGCTAATTAAGTAACCTTCTCTGTGAGTTCTGCTTGGCTTTTGCAGTTGCATTTAGCTTGGACACACAAGCGAATCCTGAGCTGGGGCGAATCTCCTAAGTGACATCTCTAAGTGAGGAGTTACAAGCAAAGAAGGAGTTAAAAAGCAAGAAGGAGGGTAAAGTATAAATCCTTGTGATTGCATATAATATATTTATATATATTTTGCGCCTTACTGTCTGTTTTTGCCAGTTATTGGAGCTATCCCCATTGCCAAGATGTCCTCCATGTTTGACAATGCGGTCAGGTGTACATCTTGCTCAATGTATGCAATCCTTGAGCAGCGCTTCGAGGGTGCATATTGCTGTGCGAGATGTGTGCGGGTTGCTCATTTGGAAGCACAAATCCTGAGTCTAGAGGAGCAACTGGCAACACTGAGATCTATTGACAACTTGGAGAGGAGTCTGCTGCTCACTGAGCAAGCTCTCTCGCAGGTAGAGGTGGGGGAGGATAGTGGGATGGAGGTACAGGACAGTCAGGCAGCTAGCTGGGTTACAGTTAGAAGGCGGGGTAGGGGGAAAAGCGCCAGGGAGGCTAGTCCTGATCTAGCACACCCCAACAAGTTTGCCCGGTTGGCAGATGAGGGGGATGTTAGTTCAGAGTTAGCAGTACTGCAGCAAGTCACTGCCTCTGACCACCAGAGGGGTGTCTGCTCCAGTAAGGAGGGAAGGAGGAGCGCAGGGCAGGCCAGACAGGTGCTGGTAGTGGGGGACTCAATTATTAGGGGGACAGACAGGGCGATCTGTCACAAAGACCGGGATCGCCGAACAGTGTGTTGTCTGCCTGGCGCTCGAGTTCGGCACATCGCGGATCGGGTTGACAGATTACTGGGAGGGGCTGGAGAAGACCCAGCAGTCATGGTGCACATTGGCACCAATGACAAAGTGAGAGGGAGGCGGAGTGTCCTTAAAAATGATTTCAGGGACTTAGGTAGCAAGCTTAAGGCAAGGACCTCCAAGGTAGTATTTTCTGAAATATTACCTGTACCACGTGCCACACCAGAGAGGCAGCGGGAGATTAGGGAGCTAAACAAGTGGCTCAGAAGCTGGTGTAGGAAGGAGGGGTTTGGGTTCATGGAGAACTGGGCCGACTTCTCTGTCGGATACAGGCTCTACGGTAGGGACAGGCTGCACCTCAATGGGGAGGGTGCAGCTGTGCTTGGGGAGAAGATGGTCAGAAGGGTGGAGGAGTGTTTAAACTAGGGAAAGGGGGGGAGGGAAACTACAATATAGAAGGGGAAGATAGTGTAGATAGAGAGCTGGGGCTTATAAATGTACCTGGGGGTGGAGCAGAGGGAGGGGTTAGAATAGTTAATAGGGATAGGCTTCATAGGGAAAAAAACCATACACCTCTAAATTGTATGCTTACTAATGCCAGAAGTCTGACCAATAAAACTGACGAACTGGAGTTAATAATGTCTGAAGAAAATTATGACATAGTGGGTATAACAGAGACATGGTTGGATGATAGCTATGACTGGGCGGTTAACATACAGGGGTATAGTCTATTCAGGAAGGATCGGAAAAAACGAAAAGGGGGAGGAGTTTGCCTTTATGTAAAGTCCAGCCTAAAGGCCACACTGCGGGAGAATATATGTGAGGGAAATGATAATGTGGAGTCATTATGGGTAGAAATATATGGAAAGAAAAATAATAAAATACTGATCGGGGTTTGCTATAAGCCACCAAATATAATGGAAGCAGCAGAAGATCAATTATTAAAGCAAATAAACAAGGCAGCTAATCACAATGAGGTGGTTATTATGGGGGACTTTAACTATCCCGACATAAACTGGGAAACCGAGACCTGTGAATCTCATAAAGGAAACCGGTTTCTGACTATAAGTAAGGATAATTATCTGTCCCAAATGGTACAGGACCCGACCAGAGGGGGCGCCCTACTGGACTTAATATTAACCAACAGACCTGACAGAGTAACTAATGTGCAGGTCAGGGGACATCTAGGAAATAGTGATCACAATATGATGCATTATAACTTGTCCTTCAATAAGGGAACTCTTAGAGGAGCCACAAGAACTATGCACTTTAGGAGGGCAAAGTTTGATCAACTAAGAGAAGCCCTTAACACTGTAAATTGGGAAAATGTCCTCAAAAACAAGAGTACAGACGCTCAATGGGAGATTTTTAAGAATATCTTAAATTCTCACTGTGAAAGGTACATACCGTATGGGAATAAAAGAGTCAGGAACAAGAGAAAACCAATGTGGATAAATAAAAATGTAAAGGGGGCAATAAATGGCAAAAAAAAGGCATTTAAGCTACTAAAACAGGAAGGCAGTGAGGAAGCACTAAAAAGCTATCGGGAAAAAAATAAAATATGTCAAAATCAGATAAAAGCAGCAAAATTGGAGACAGAAAGACTCATTGCCAAAGAGAGTAAAACAAACCCCAAAATGTTCTTTAACTATATAAATAGTAAAAAGGTTAACAATGAAAGCGTTGGCCCCTTAAAAAGTAATGAGGGAGAAGTTATAGACGGGGATCAGGAAAAAGCTAATCTATTAAATATATTCTTCTCTGCTGTATTCACAGAGGAAAATGAAATGCCAGGTAATATACAGCAGGATGAGATAAATGCCCCAGTACATGTCGCCTGTCTAACCCAGGAAGAAGTGCAGTGCCGCCTAAAAAAAATCAAAATAGACAAATCACCAGGTCCAGATGGCATTCACCCCCGCGTTCTAAGGGAGTTAAGTAATGTAATAGACAGACCCCTATTTCTAATATTCAAGGACTCTATAGTGACAGGGTCTGTTCCCCAGGACTGGCGCATAGCAAATGTTGTGCCAATATTCAAAAAGGGGACAAAAAGTGACCCGGGGAATTATAGGCCTGTTAGTTTAACTTCTGTTGTGTGTAAACTGTTTGAGGGTTTCCTAAGAGATGCTATTTTGGAGTATCTCAATGAAAATAAGTGTATGACTCCATATCAGCATGGGTTTACAAGGGATCGGTCCTGTCAAACTAACCTGATCAGCTTTTATGAGGAGGTGAGCTCAAGACTGGATCGGGGTGAATCGCTGGATGTCGTATATCTTGATTTTTCCAAAGCATTTGATACGGTGCCACATAAAAGGCTCGTACATAAAATGAGAATGCTTGGGCTGGGGGAGAATGTGTGTATGTGGGTAAGTAACTGGCTCAGTGATAGGAAACAGAGGGTGGTTATTAATGGTACATACTCTGAGTGGGTGACTGTTGCTAGTGGGGTACCACAGGGGTCAGTTTTGGGTCCTATTCTTTTTAATATATTTATTAATGACCTTGTAGAGGGATTGCATAGTAAAGTATCAATCTTTGCAGACGATACTAAGCTCTGTAACGTGGTTAACACAATAGAGGACAGCGCACGATTACAAATGGATCTGCATAGGTTGGAGGCTTGGGCTGGGATGTGGCAGATGAGGTTCAACACAGATAAATGTAAGGTTATGCACATGGGGAAGAAAAATCCAGGCTGGGAATATGTATTAAATGGGAAAACACTGGGGACGACTGACATGGAAAAGGACTTAGGAGTTTTAGTTAACAGTAAATTTACCTGTAGCGACCAGTGTCAGGCAGCTGCTGCTAAGGCAAATAAAATCATGGGGTGCATCAAAAGGGGCATAGATGCCCACGACAAGGAAATAATTCTACCCCTGTACAAGTCACTAGTCAGACCACACATGGAATACTGTGTACAGTACTGGGCACCAGTGTACAAGAAAGATATAGTGGAGCTGGAGAGGGTTCAAAGACGGGCAACCAGAGTAATAAGGGGAATGGGAGGACTACAGTACCCAGAAAGATTATCAGAATTGGGGTTACTTAGTTTGGAAAAAAGACGGCTTAGGGGGGACTTAATAACTATGTATAAATATATAAGGGGACAGTACAGAGATCACTCCCAGGACCTATTTATACCCAGGACTGTATCTATAACAAGGGGACATCCTCTACGGCTGGAGGAAAGAAGGTTTCTACACCAGCACAGACGGGGGTTCTTTACAGTAAGAGCGGTGAGATTATGGAACTCTCTGCCAGAGGAAGTGGTGATGGTAAACTCAATAAAAGAGTTCAAAAGGAGCCTGGACGTGTTTCTTGAAAGCAATAATATTACAAGTTATGGATATTAGATTAATAGGGACAGAACGTTGATCCAGGGATTTATTCTGATTGCCATATTTGGAGTCGGGAAGGAATTTTCCCCCTGGTATGGGGCAATTGGCATCTGCTTCATAAGGGTTTTTTGCCTTCCTCTGGATCAACACAGTAGGGACACAATATGTATATAGGTTGAACTTGATGGACTTTGGTCTTTTTTCAACCTTATGAACTATGTTACTATGTTAAAAGAGTTGTTTGTATGGACCTTTAACGCCTGGAGCAGGGATACCAACAGTCTCTCCAGGACAAGTTGCTCCGAGCTGTAACTGGCAAAGAACAGGGCAAGGTACAGCTTGGAGCAACTTGGCCTGGGGAGAATAATGGCCACAGCGTCAAGAATTAAAGGTCCATAAGAGCAACTGCCCTTCATTGGTAGATGGCAGAGGAGCCGCCTGTCAGTCACCAATAGAGTTGCTCTTACAGACTTTTAAAATTATTTTACTGGGTATTAACCCCTGCCAAAACAAACGGAAGAAAATGAAGAAAAAACTGAACACAAAGAATGTACACAAATATTCACCCGAAAAGAACATGAGAACGGGCAAATATTCGAAACAGGCCTTAAAGGCCTTGAGGGCGAAATGTGTCAGGTCACTGGCATTTGCGCATTTGTTTTGCAAATTGATTGTATATTATATCAATTGTTTTTTATATGTTCAATTATGTACTTTAAATATTGATGCAATAAGCATCTATTAAATATATTTTTATATAACCTATTTGTTTTGGAGCTAGCGCATACACCAGAATATATTTAGTATCAAATATTTAAACACAAAAAAACTAATATAAATAAAATACTTTTCAGCATTCATTACAGTTTTTCTTGAAAACATTCACAAACCTGTTTTGGCGGTCTGATTTTCAATGCACTTTATTTCGGCCAATTTAGTGCTCAGGTAATGTATCCATAATTCATTTTTCTGTTCCAAGTGGGTCAATGATATATCTTGAGGTATTTATAGCAAGAAAACTCATTCAGTAAAGTGGGAATTTGCCTTATAACACACAAGGAGTAAAAAAAGTAAGGAGGTTTAGGACATTAGAAAATGTACAGGACAACTTAGTGTTTACCAACTAGGTACACTTTGCTAGTGGATCCAAGAAATCCATGAATAGTCCTGAGACAAGCCTGGTTAAAGGGAAGCTTTAGCCATCATATGTATTTAATTGCTGAGAATTTCATTTCAATTTATTTAGTATCCCTGTTTACAAATGCATGGGGGGTTCTGCAGAATCCCCATATGCATCTGCCCCTTTGTGCACCCCCAGCTATTTTCTAAGCAAGAGATGTATTGGGGCGAACACTTACTGCCAGTCAGCTCCTGCAAAATTTACAGAAATCGCTTCCACCAATTTATGCAGCTGCAGCTTCTAGCTAAGTGTTTTTATTTTTTTCATTTCAAAATTGTCTGTTAGGGACATCAAACTGTGTTCTTATATCCCTCAAATTGAAATACAGAAAAGGATACTAGTAGAATGCGACAAATGACAAATATCCACTTCAACCTGTGGTCGAACGTCAATGAGAACATGAGGAACACCATCATCCAAAAATTTCTTATAGTCCTGAATACGTATAAAGAATCATGAAAATGAATGAACCCACTAATAAAACAAATTTATATGGAAAATAAATAACTGATGTGGCAGAGACATAATTATTCACCTCTTTAGAGGTGCAGGAGAACATATAGACAGTCTGGCTTCTTTATGCTTTAAAATCCTGTTTGTTATACGATGACAAAAACACTTTTTACGTAGTTTTAAAAAATATATAATTACAATAATCCCCAATGTGCAAAAGTAAATAGAGGGAGCTTGCATTGTCCATCAGTTCAAGTTAATAACATATGCAGGTTTATTCATTAGAGCAGGGGTGTCTAAGTTTTTTCTGCAGAGGGCCACTTCATCAGAAATGTATGTGTGCATGCGTGGGCCGCACTCATTTTTCACTAAGAGAGAATATGGCCTTTTAGCTTTATAATGCATTTTAATACAGGGTTAATTTGGCGATAATGAAAAAAGCAGTGGAAAAGTTTTTTGATCAACTTTTATATGTCATTCTATGAATACTAAATTACTTAAACAGTAAAACAAACTCAGTCCACAAACCATTTAAAACAAGTTCAGCCAAATAAAACTGCACAAAGCTGGAGCACACTGTGGGTAGAAGCTGGATTTAAGATGGCTGATGCACACTGGAGGCATGGCCGGATTAAGAGCCTGGTGCTGAGGATTTTGGTGGCCATTTTATGGAAAATAAATAAAATAGACAGAATCTTAACTCATCAGCATTGATGTATACTGCATTAAGATGACATCAGCGCGAAGCAGATAATACAAGATAGAATCTTATGTGATGGGACTGTGAGTAATCCGTACACAAAAAAAAAAAAATCATACAGAGGATGCCTGAAGCCACAATTTATTGCCACTGATCCTTTTTAATAAATTATGCAGACACACACACACACCAGGACAGGCTCTGCCACACTGACACCCTGACACACACAAGGAAAGGTTCTGCCACACCGACTCCCAGACACACACGCCAGGACAGGCTCAGCCACACCGACTCCCAGACACACACGCCAGGACAGGCTCTGCCACACCGACACCCAAACACACACACCAGGACAGGCTCTGCCACACACACCGATTCAAAAAAGACTTCCATCTAGGGGCGCTTGTAACCACCGATCTCAGTAACTCAAAAAAACAAAAAATGACATATACGGAATGATAGTGTAATACGGTCAACAACTCAAGAACTTCGGATTAACTGGCACACACACCAAGGAGTTTGCTTTTGGAGGCCTGAATGACTCATACATATTGTCAGTGCAATTATTGGAGTTTATTCTGCAGTTCTTGAGTTGTTGGCCGTATTACACTATCATTCCGTATACGTAATTTTTTGTTTTTTTGAGTTACTGAGATCGGTGGTTACAAGCGCCCCTAGATGGAAGTCTTTTTTGGATAGGTTTTTCAACACTTCATGTTTTTAGAGTTGCGGCTGTACACTCGGTCAAAGAAAAGGAAAGTATTTCTTTTATTTCAACACCCCTTTTTTTCTCACGTTTATTTTTGACACTGGGTTTCATTCTTTCACGTTCTGCCATGCACATACCAGGACAGGCTCTGCCACACCGACACCCAGACACACAGGAGGACAGGCTCTGCCACACCGACACCCAGGAGGACAGGCTCTGCCACACCGACACCCAGACACCCACACGAGGACAGACTCTGCCACACCGACACCCAGACACACACCAGGACATACTCTGCAACACACCGCCGACACCCAGACACACACACACACACACCAGGAATGCAAACAACGCAGAGAGAAGCAGCTGCCACCACTGAAGTCTGAGAGGCACAGAGAGCTGCAGAGCAGGTAAGGGGATAGGGAAGGGTGTATGAATGAGTATGTGTGATTGAGGGAATGAAGCTGTGAAAAAATGAATGAGTATATGAATGCGTGTGATAGATGTGGGGGGGCATGGCACAGGGAGGCTGTAAGTGATGTGCAGACTCCATACTGCTGGCAGCATCAATACACAAGTGGGGCATCTAGCTACGTTTCTGCATGTACTGGCTGGCTTGGCATGCCAAGTCAGCCAGTATATGCTGGAACCTGGGTATGCCTGGGCATGATAGGAGTGTGATTGCTGTTAGCAATTATATATATATATATATATATATATATATATATGTCCAATTTTGGTGTGTTAACCACACTTTATTAACCCCTTAACGACAATCCACGTACATGTATGAGGTGACGTTGGGCGTGTTAGTGACAATGCCTGTGCATGTACCAGATGTCTAAATGGCAAAAAAATACACACCTCACAAAGGTGGTCTTTTACCTCCCAAATAACCCAATAAACCAATGCATGTGGGGTATCACTGCGCTCAGGAGATGTTGCTGAACATATTGGGGTGTTTGACAGGGACATACACCAGGAGCGGTAAATTTATACCTGGAGTACGTGTGTGAGAAAAAATACAAAAAATTTTGACTACCATAAAGTTTGACAAAGGCTAGTGGTAGATTTAGTGCATGGAAAGCATTAAAATACCAGTATTTGAAATACCTTGGGTTGTCTAGTTTTTTTAAATATATGGTTTCATGGGGTAAATTGCATTGGCCGGCCTCCAAGATACCTGAAATAGCACATGGGGCAGAATGACCAGATTTGGGGGAAAATGGTTTTGAAATAGCAAAACGCTACTGGTACTTATTGCCCCATAACGTGCAGCAAAAAGCAAAAAAAAAACCAAAAAACCATAAAAACATTGGGTATTTCTAAACTCAGGACAAATAGAATCTGTTTAGCAGGTTTTTTCATTCATTTTTGCAGATGAGTAGAAGATTTTTCAAAGAAAAGTGAGGAAAGTCATTTTTTCACAAAAAATCACCATATTTTATCATTTTTTTTTTATTTTTTTTTTTAAAAGTAAATTAGATATGATAAAAATAATTGTATCTAAAGAAAGCCCTGTTTGTACTGAAAAAACCCAATATATAATGTGTGTGGGTACACAAAATGAGAAAGAAGAAAATTACAGCTAAACAGTAACACTGAAAAATTTTAAAAGAGCCATTGTCCCAAAATGTACTACGAGTAAGAAACAGTCGTGTCATTAAGGGGTTAAAAGTAAGTAACACCAAAATTGGACAAAAAATACAATAATATTAATTTATATATGATTAGCAGCAATCACACTCCTATCATGCCCAGGCAATCAGTACATGTTGGGTATGCTGTATTGCTTTATTTTTGGTTTCGGTCTAGATTTTTCATTTCGGTGCATCCCTAGAATAAATAAAACTATTTAATTTTTACTTATCCAGAATCCTAAATTTGTAGTTACTTCAGAGGATGAAAACTTCTAGGCCCCGAAATCAGTGAGAGGAAAAGTAAAGGTTTTGTGTCATTTACTTTATTTCAGTCTGCATATCTTATTAAAGGCCATATTTTCTCTCAGTGAAAAATGAGTGCGACCCACGCACATATATATTTCTGATGAGGTGGCCCACTGCACAAAAATCTTGGACACCCCTGATCTAGAGTCACCAGGGATTGCAGGGTAACAATTGGTTCTACGTACCGAGAACTTCTTTTCCCTGCGAATCCCCAGTCACATGTTTAGCCCCCGAACTAATTTTGTTTAACTGTTTAATAAAACATTTCTGTGAAGTCTCTATTTCTTCCTGAGTGGTCTATGTTATTCACGTACTCTGGGTAGAAGATACTAGTTTCCGCAGTATTTCCAGGGGTGCTGTGTGGATAACATTCAACAACTTGGGCAGAGATGTTGTGCTGTTAAATCCTATCAAGCGGCAGTAAAAAATTTACAGCTGTTTGCAGTGAACAAATCAAACAAAACCAATTGAAATAGCTCAGCACAAGCAGCTTCATTCTTTTGACTGCATATTTCTATGCAGTCCAACGTGATACTCAGCAAACACCTAGGCAGTTCAGGTATTTCATGTGTTCCAGCTCAAGCACACCTGGTGCAACTAATTAAGCCCTTGATTAGTTGCATCAGGTGTGCTTGAAACAACATCTGTTCTGCATATTTGTACTGTTCTGAGGTATTCTATTCAGGGGGTTGAAAAATTTTGAGGTTGGAGAAGTTGCATCTTCAGTTGAATTTAGGGAAACCACTTTATGCATCCGTTTGGGTTGATCTATTTCAATTGCTTTTGCTTGATTTTTCATTGAAAACAGCTGGACATCTGTAAAATGGGGACATCATGGATCCTCCCAGGCCCGGACTGGCCATCGGGCACACCGGGCGTTTGCCCGGTGGGCCGGGCCACGGCAGGGCCGCATTGACTTAGGGGCTGATGGAGCTGCAGCTCCAGGCCCCTATCCTACCTACGGCCGCATTAACGCAGGGCATAAGGGGCACCTGCCCCTTAAGCCCGCCGCAACCGCGGCCGGGTCCGCCACTCTAAGGGGCCGGGAAGTCCCCACCAAGGCCGGCCTTACGGGTCTGCGGCCGCACAGGGTTTAAATTAAAACATCGGGGTTTTTTTAACTTTATTTAACATCCTCCATGTTAAATAAAGTTTTTTTTAACTTTATTTAACATGGAGGATGTTAAATAAAGTTGAAAAAAACCCCCGATGTTTTAATTTAAACCCTGTGCGGCCGCAAACCCCTAAGGCCGGCCCTGGTGGGGGCTTCCCGGCCCCTTAGAGCAGGACCGGCCTTTGGGGTGTGCGACCGCACAGGGCGTCACACTCTAGGGGGCGGTCCGCACCGGGTGCCGCTCATCAGCGGGTGCCAACTTGCGGCACCCGGCACCCCTCCAGAGACGGACAGTAATGTCCGCCGCTGGAGGAGCAGGCTCGCAAGGGAGCGGTATCGGAGGTCTTTAGCAGACCTCCGGTTCCCTTGAGTGATTTTAAGCTGGGTTCAACCCGGCTTAAAATCACTCAAGGGAGCCGGAGGTCTGCTAAAGACCTCCGATACCGCTCCCTTGTGATCCGCGCGGCAACAGCTGCTGTGCGCCGGGGTTTGTTGTTAGATCCCGGCGCACAACACTGAAGCCGCGCCCACCGCTGTCCGTGCCCTCTGAACCGGAAGAAGACAGAGAAGACAGAAGAACTGAAGAAGAGGAGCGAAGAGGAGGAAAAGGAGCTGTAAGGAGAAAAGAGGAAAGGTAGGAAAATATTCAGTGAGAGTGGATTAGTATATATATGTGTGGATTGGTATATATGTGTGGATTGGTATATACGTGTGGATTGGTATACACGTGTGGATTGGTATACACGTGTGGATTGGTATAAACGTGTGGATTGGTATAAACGTGTGGATTGGTATATACGTGTGGATTGGTATAAACGTGTGGATTGGTATATACGTGTGGATTGGTATATACGTGTGGATTGGTATATATGTGTGGATTGGTAAGTGTGTGAGAGTGATGGGTGTTATGCTGTACCATTTCCAATGTCTTTTTCATGATCTAATTATGCTCTAAAAGTACATCATAACTCCCATCACTCTATACTGTTCCATACAGTGGCAGAGCTGGGAGGCAGAGGCCTTGCACCCTCACCGCAGGACTCCTGAAAGGTAAGTGAACTTCAAAGAGGGAGAGGGTAGATAGTTAGGAGGGGGTAGATAGGGAGAAGGGCGTGAGACGGGGTAGATGGGGCAGAAGGGAGTGAGAAGGGGTAGATAGGGCAATCATACTCCTATCATGCCAAGTCTGCGAGTACATCCTGGAATCTGGGTATGCCTGGGCATGATAGGAATGTGATTGCTGTTAATCATATATATACATATAATATTGTTTTTTAATTGTTTTGTCCTATTTTGGTGTGTTACTTACTTTAAATAAAAGGGGTTTTTTTATGGTGTGGGGAGGTCATATTCGGTTTCGGACAGGTAAATGCTGCATTTTCGGTTTCAGTCCAGAATTCGTTTCGGTGCATCCCTACTACTAAGCCAGACAATGAAGTGGTAGGCCTACACCACAACAATGTTTGGCGTAGTATATAGTGACTGGGGTTATGCTGCACTATTGTCAATTTCTGGCTCAATGTATAGTGATAGGGATTACGCTGTACCACTGTCAATGTGTGCCTCAGTATATAGTGATAGGTGTTATGCTGTACCACCGTCATTGTCTGCCTCAGTATATAGTGGTAGGTGTTATGCTGTACCACCGTCAATTTCTGCCTCAGTATATAGTGATAAGTATTATGCTGTACCACCGTCAATGTCTGCCTCAGTATATAATGATAACAGTGAGAAGAGGCAGAGGTGGAAGATAGTGATACAGGGGGATAGATAGTGAGAATGGGGAGTTTTGTTACAAGTTTTTATTCCTTTCTTTTTTTGGGATGGGGGGCACCAGAGGAGTAGTCCGCACAGGGCGCCAGAACACCTAAGGCCGGCTCTGCCTTAGAGTGGCGGACCCGGTTGCAGTTGCGGCGGGCTTAAGGGGCTCTGACTGGGCCTATTTTAAGGTAGGAGCCTGGAGCTGCAGCTCCATCAGCCCCTAAGTCAATCCTGCCCTGCCACAGGCACGGTCGCAGTTGCTGCTTGCTCTGGCAACAAGGTAAATAGGGTGAGGGAAGGGGCTGCAGTGAGAAGGGGCAGAGGGGGGTTAGGTAGTGAGAAAGGGGGAGAGGGGATAGATAGAGGCGGTACATATTGAGAAGTGGGGAAGGGGGTTACATAGTGAAAAGGGGGAACATAGTGAGAAGGGGCAGATAAGATGATGAGAGGGGGTAGTGTGAATGCGTATGAGAATGAATGAATAAATGTGTGGATGAATTGTGTGAATGCGTATGACAATTAATGAATTCATGTGTGGATGAATTGCTTGAATGATTTGTGAGACTGCATTAATTAATGTGTTAATGATTTGTGTGAATGATTAAATGCAAAGATGGTACATGAAGGGTGGGCTTTAACAATAAATAAATAAATATGGGCTGCTCAGGCTTAAATGCCCGGGCCTATTTTTTGTCCCAGTCCGGGCCTGGATCCTCCTGTAGCCAACCCCCACAAAAGTGACCCACACAGGCTGATGCTAAGCTTTGGGATATGATGTCAGTGTCTGGCTCAGCATAAAGTGAGCTAAGCTGTACCATCATCAGTGTCTGGACCAGTATAAAATGATGGGATTGGTGTACCATCAGTAGTTCCTAGCTCAGTAGACATGCTATACCACCGTCAATGTCTAGCTCTGTATATAGCAAACAATGATGAAATAATGGATTCATTTTCAGAAATGGGGGCTCCAAGGCAGAGAATGTAAACCCATTTACCTTTGCAGAATAAATCCAAATAATCTAGGTATGCCCCAGTGGTTAACACTGCACAACTTGCAACATATTTCATCAAATTTGAACTGTAGCATTATATGTATCCTCCTTTAGAGAACTTTTAAAACAGTAGTACATCATGAGTATTATACCTGAGATTTTACAGTATATCTTTAGACAGTGTATATTTCACTGTATGAGAATCAGTGGCTCCAAATCAACAGGAGCATCAGCGCTCTATACTTGTAACCAAACAGTATTATTAAGCAAGAATAACATACATATTTTATTGAACTTAAATGTTCACATGTCAAACCACAACCATGTAAATTGCACTGGGAATATTACGCTACAGAAAACAACGTCCTCACTGGTCACTTGAGTCTTAAGTAACAGAACTAGCGTAATCTGTATTTTGTAAAAATGAAAGCAGGATAATGCTTGATAGCAGCAATCTAATGTTATGTGTAATGCAGCAATTCATTATTTACCCCTTAAGGACCAGGCTGTTTTTTACTTTTTGTACCCTTTGGGACCAAGGCTTCTACGGTGCTCGTGTTTAGATGTCATTTTATCCTCATTTTGTGTACCCACACGAGTTGTTGTTTTGTTTCAGGAGGGCTTTCTTCAGATATAATATTTTTAATCATATTATCTAATTTCCTATAAAAATAAAATTATGAAAAATTTAAAAAAAACCTAGTTTCTCACTTTAAAAAAATAAAATAAAATCCTTTACTAATCCAAAAAAGCTAATGAAAAATGCTCAATACATTATGTAAAGAGGGCCTTGTTCCAAAGCTTTCAATATTAGTATATTGAAAACTTAATGAGTTTAGGTGTTTCAGCCACACCCATTGCTAAAAGATGTATAAAATCAAACACATAAGCATGTCGTCTCTATAAATAAACATTGACCCATTCTGCTGCCATACTGAAGAGCCCAGTGACTCTTAAAAAGTAAATGTCATAAGATTCCATCTTTCCCACTAGACAATTTCTACCCGGCTAGATCTGCCCTGGTCCAGTAAGTGCTATTATTGTGAAGTGGAAGCATCTAGAAGTAACAACACTTCCACCACACAGTGGTAGACCATACACAAACAGACGGAGGAGGAATACTAGGCCCCTTAGTTCCAGTGACAGTACTGTTAAGACTATAGCATAGATAAACATTTTAGACAATTGTATGATTCCAGCCTTGTAACACCAGGCTCTTTCCTGTTCCAGCAAAACTGTGCCCCTGTACACAAAGCAAGGTTCATAAAAAACCAAGGTTTAAATAGTTTGGTGTGAAGGGACTCTTATTACAAAATATACACTAACATGCCCACTATCCTCACTACACTCACATTTTTTCTTAAGCTGGCACTATGAGGATGAAGTGGGAGACATCTGTGCTACATTCTCCTATTTCCTCTCCAGCAGGCTCTAGCTAGCAGCGCTCCTAAATACATGCCACTGGTAAGCATTTCCAAGCATTTTTTGTAGTAAGCTGACTAAGCGTCAAAGGAAACAATATAGAATGATCCATTCACTATAATAAGAACAGGCAAAAGGCAGCCAACACTTTTAACTGATAAAAATACATTTGGGATACATTTCTTTGTTAGATTTAGTACCTACCTGAACTGTTAACCTTTCTTCATTGGGCAACAAGCTTAACATTCTACACTGTAATGTCAAATAGAAGAGATGTTTAAAGTGAATGCTGATTTAAAGTTTGGTTATTAAACATTAAACATTTTTTTCTGACCTTATCTGAAATTGATGAACCACAAAATGTCTCATAGTCTTCAAGAATGAGGGTCTCTGAATTGATACCACAAACACCACAATCAAGTTTTTTAGCACGAATCTTGATATTGCGAAATTGCCCGTCCAATGCATCATACAGCAACATTGTGCCACTGTATGAGACTGTACATAAGTCAAGGACTTACACAAAAGCCACTGAAACATTTTTAAAAAAAGGTTAACATTTCAAGAGTTTTGGTTTTAAAAACAAAAATGTTTGCATTGACACCTCATTGATGTAGCCAAGCCCTATACAACACTAACCAAGCTCTTGCGAGGTATTTTTTACAAGGCATAGTAAAGTTGGTAAGTTACTTGAAGTTTATTATGCTAATTTACTTACTGCAGTTGTTTGTGCTTCATTGTAACTTTCACTTTGTATTTCCAAGCCCTGTTATAACTTTGTTTGAACTCCTGTTGCTAACACCCAACGACATCTGAGCCTAATTATGGTTCCTGATTTTGTTGTGTTATCGATTACTGGTTGCTGACACTTGGCTACGTCTTATCCCCATTACGGTTCCTCATTCCATTGCGTTATGGACACCTGGTTGCATCTGATCCAGATTGCTGTTCCTGAAAACTGGTTTCTATTTTAATCACCATCCAGTACCCTTTTGTTCCCTACATAGCCTTTGTGTACAGTGACCATTGCATGGAAGTTACATCACATGTTTAAAAAGTTTTGACAACATTGATCCAAATAGCATGCTACGATTAGCATTTTATTTTACAATACCACCCTGGGCACAGTGTGTAGTGTAAAAGTCTGAAAGGGGCAGCATGAACATCTGGTGGGGGGGGGAAGGAATTCTTATAAATGACAGGACAAATATAGAAAATGTTTATTTTCTTTAGACATTTGGTGTCAAAAGGAAGTGTTCAACCTTTGACTGTGGTCATCCATCCAATCACTGCCTGCAGCAGCTGTCATCTGAATTCTAAATAAAAACATTATGATAATGTTTTGTATAATTGTCAACTAATGTGGTTAGAGCCTTCTCACCAATACAGATTTCTTGTTTAAATTGGTTGGGCATAAATAAGACTAACCCTCAAGGCGCTGACAGATGAAATTTGTAAATGTGCATGTCTTGATACTTATCCATTCACTGCATGGAGGTGTTAATAGTAGTTGTTTAACAGATAACAGATAATTTAAATGCAGTAGTATGGGGGATGCTTGTTTTATAAGTTCACATTTAACTCGCAAAATTTAAAGTCATTTAAATTAACCCATAACTAACGACCACATTCTTAGTGAATAGACCGATATGACATAGGCCACAGTGACCTATCAGTTTACGCCACTGATCCTGGAGGAAATCTGTATTTCAGTTCACTGTTTAAAAAATATGGGTCAAGTTACATTTCTAGCAGAACATAGATTTTATAAAATATCTTCTTAGCTGAAATTCTCAATATTTGGGCTGTGAAAAAGGATACAAGGCATACCAGCTGCTATCTTGAGTACCTCTAAAGCTTGCATGCATCCAATTATTCCAGGCACTAAAACATGAAAAACAAAAAATGCATAAGATGAACCTTAGCAAGACAACATGTCTTTTCCTTATTTACTGTAGCCATAGCTGGTAAATAAATAGCGCCCCCCCCCTATTTTTCCAGAAATTATGCATACTTTACATTAGTTAACTGTAGTGTGGCCAGTCTACTGGTGCATGGACTACAGAGATAGAAGGTTAAAGCCATTTTGAAGTTTAGACACAATAATTTGTCATTCTTGTATACAGGGCCGGCCCAAGGCAAAATGCCGCCCCCCCCCCCCTTATCTACCCTTCCTCTCCCTCCCTGCCGCCTCCCCCATTATCTACCCTTCCTCAACCTCCCTCCCTATTATCTTCCCTTACCCCCCCCCCCCCTTGTACTTACCTTTCAGCAGTCCTGCGGCGAGTCTCCCTGTTTGGTCTCGGTGCCGGCTTGTAATGTTGAGTGCCGGAAATGAGGTAATCTTCTGGCACTCAGCATTACAAGCCGGCACCGAGACCGAACAGGGAGACTCGCCGCAGAGGAGAGAGAGGGTGGCGCCGAGCGGGTACTGACAGCTTGGTAAGCGAAAACCACCCCTTTCTCTCTCTCTCTCTTTAAAAAAAAATAAATAAAAAAAAAAGGGCCTGGAGCGGTTGCCCCACTCGGCTCCATTGTCGGGCCGGCCCTGCTTGTATAACATTTTCTATGCCTACAACCCAGAAGGGCCAGGTAAGTGGAAAGAAGGGAGGAGATTCTTGTTACTCAGTCCTTTTATAGCTTCTGTTAGCAATCATGCCATTTACATCATAACTTACTTCCAACCTGATGCCACTCCTACCAATCTTATCATTTCATGGTCTGCGTTCCTATCATTTGCATTTGATTTTGAGAATGTTCAGTTACAATTAAATATGTGGGATTTTGGCAGTCCAAAGACTGACACTGCATATGGTCACATTTATCTAATGAAAAACCCTTGAAACTAGCATCCCTTGAAAAAATAAAGTTGGGTATGCTACCAAGCAGAAAACAGGAAACACTCAGATATCAGCTGCCACTGTCCCTCTCAGTCTTTCATCTGTATAGGGATCTGCTTTAAAAAGTACTAAGCAACAAAAATGTAGTTCAAAATTAAGAAATTTGCTTAAGTTACGTTGAAATATGGGCCCACTATACTCCCTCACATGAAACGTGGGCCCAATAAGAATCTGGAAAAGTATGAAAACTCAGAACGTGCGTGTTCTAATTTAGACAATAAGCCATGACAAAACTATCCACGAGGAATGCTGCTAAACTGGGGGCATGTTGCCAAACGCAAACTGACTGTATTTGTACTTGCCCTGTTCATGAAATCGACTGCAAAACTAATATGCTTGTAACCAAATAGAGGTCTGACTACAAGACTAAGAACCAAACCCCTGCTGTGCTGAAGGGCACCCAGATCTTCCTCTCTGGCAGCCGGTGGACATCTGCACAATGCGCGCAGACAACCTCCACTGCTGCTCCGCACTTCTGGCACGGCCTCTATGATGGAGCACCAGCGTGACATGACCTTCCTGTGCTCTGTCATAGAAGTCCCGGCAAAAGCGCCAGGCAGTAAGCAGAGGTTGTCTACACGCATAACGCAGACGTCCAACAGCTGCCCCCACTAGGCACCTGGAGCAGTCTGGAGCAAGGGGGGCGAGTCTAGGGATGCACTGGTAAGTCTGGGACGGGAGAGATACATATCAGGGGGTGCAGAGTGGCATATAGGTGGGTATAAGGCATATCTGGGGGCAGAGTGGCATATCTAGAGGGCAAAGTGGCAAGCCTGGGGTCAGATGTGCAAAACTGGGGGGCAGGTTGGCAAATAAAAGGGAATAACAGCAAGAAATATATATATATATTTTTATTTAAAAATATGAGAAAAATGCATTTGCTTGATTACAAGACGACCCTGATTATAAGAAAATCCCCTTAATATAAGACTACCCTATAAGAAAAAAGTTTTTTTTTAGTAAATATTAATTCACATGTAAACTTTTTTCATATTTAATAAAAACCTACCCACCAGTTATGCACATCTGCCTCCAGAAATGCCTTATACCCCCATTTGCCACTCTGCCCCCCCCAACATACCAGTGCATCACTAGACTTGTCCCCCATGCTTCAGTCTCCCTGGTGTCTAGTGGGGGCAGCCAGTGGACATGCCCATGAATGGCCACACTAATATCTTGACCATTATCAGATGAGCGTAGACAACCTCTGCTGCCCGTTAGTTCCGCCGGGGCTTCTATGACTGAGCATCTTAAGGTCATGTCACGCCGGTGCTCCATCACAGATGCCCCAGCGGAAGTGCCGGCAGCAGGGGAGGTTGTCTGCGCGCCTCGCACAGAGGTCCCCTGCACTGCTGCAAGGAATCCTCCTCTTTGGCTGCTAGTGAACACCTGCTCGATGCGCGCAGACAACCCCCGCTGCTGCCCGCACTGCTTCTATGTAGGCGCGCCGGAAGGTCACGCCACGCTCCGTCATAGGAGCCCCAGAAGTAGTGCCGGCAGTTACCAGAAAGGAGGATCCAGGTCCCCTGCAATGCTTAAAAACCTTGAATATAAGACCAGGGTAATTTTCGAAGCATTTACATGTGAATTAATATTTACTGGTAAAACTTTTCTTATAGGGAAGTCTTATATTCAGGCTTTTTTTCCTAAATTAATATTCATATTATGTGGGGTCATCTTATAATCGAGCAAATGCAGTATACATCGTTGGACTGTTTTGACGTCTGATTGCCATCAAGGCTCCACACTGGTCATTACACTGTAATTACTAAAATATTGTAGAATCCTAGGCATAAGAGGCATTTACATATTCATGACTCACTTATCATGAAAGGCCATAATATATGGTTTGCATGTGTTCACTAAATGAGGAAGAGGAAAACTACTGTTGAACCACATAGCACAAATTATGAATTTCCTTGCGTCCGTAAGGGAAAAAAGCTTGCTTAATGGGTTAAAACCTCATTCAAAACATTTGATTCCATTATTTACGCTCATCTTAGTGTAACAAATAGAACTACAAACCTTATGTTGAAGTGGTTCCCAAACTCCTCTAAATGCAATCAAATAAATCGGTTGGCTTTACAAATGCTCTTTAAAGTGTTTGCTACTAGAATGTGTGCACTTTTGCTTAAAGTGTATTTCCTTTTTGTATTATGTTGTAAATGGAGGTGGGAAAAAGAAGAGGCTTACCAATACCAAGAACGCCACCATCTGCACAGTTTGTAACAGTTTCTGGTGGAGGTGGAGTAGGAAATAAGCACCGATAACATGGACCACCCTGATGGTTATAGACGGTGAGCTAAAATAAAAACATTATAATAGCATGTGAAAAACAAAAATCTGTAATTATCCCTTCCACTGCCACCCTGTCAGAGGCCAGTGCCTCTTGTTTTAATGCAACTATTGCTCAATTTTAAACCTGTAATATAAAATAAATTAAAAATGTTTCTAAACAAACTACTAAACTTAAAATAAATTTACTTCAGCTATATAAATTATAAATCTATTAACAAGATGAGCACAAGAATCCTATTTAATGATGTATATTTTTCTTTCTGTATTTTCTGAAATACATCTTCATTCTTAGAACTATATGTTTAATGACACATTAACCTGTATGGACATATACACACCTCTTAAGACTCTACAGGACAGGGGCTTCCTTCCTTTATGTATGCATGCTTTGTGTACGTATACAAATAGATTGTATCATCTATTAACGATTATATAAACTGATATGGTCCAGTACATCTGTTTTGTTTAATTTTTTATAACTCTACACTTACCTGGCCTTGCCATCTAAGGGCACTGGCAGATACCAGTGGCTTTCCAGCTACAACACAAGCGTCGTTGACCAAATATCTAGTGGGAACGTTATCAGTGCAATCTGCGATCACATCATATGTTATAAATTAAGTTAAAGAAACATGATAAAAGGTGCCGATACCATGACTGGCAAAGCCTGTCATACCAAGAAATTATTCAAGTGTCTGGCAGCCAAAAAGAGCTTTTGCCGACTGTAGCGTAATGAAACCTCATATGACCTAAATATCTAGAGTGTCAGAAATGCAAGGAAGTGCAGGCAGAGGAGTATTGGAAAACAGTAAGCATTTTGAGGATGGCTCTGTGGTTATTTAGCCTGTTTAATGTTGAGTTCAAACTGTGTCTGTGCGTGTTTATTTAATCTTTTCAATGCCAGAGTGCACAACTTTTCTCACCCACAAATTAACAGTCCCACCACTGAATAGCACATATTTAGGTACTTTGTTAGTACCTAAAAAATGTGTTGCGCTATGGAAAATTGCATGCATATTTTTTTTAAATGTTCTAGGAACCTTTAACTTAGATGGGGATTAATCAGGAACTCAATGGCATATGAATGTGTGTGAATATATGAGAAGTAAAAAAAGGCAGATTGTGTATGTTTGGGTAAAACATTGGAAAAACAGGCTTGTATAGGATTGGTTTTGGATTGGACAGGCATAAGCAAATAAACTTGCTTGGAGACTCAAGGTGTGTCCGCACTACATGCTACTCATGAAGGGTGCCCGGTGGCCCGACGGCCACCTAGCGTGGGCCCGCCACTTACTGCTGTGGAGCTCTCACACTGTGCGAGGAAACTGTTTAGGTTCCTGCTCCCCTGGGTGGGAAATTTCCTCAGTAAGCTGCTGGCCCACATTAGGCGGCCATTGGGCATAGATGCTGATGGCCCCTGGACCAGTAAAATCTGCAAGGGAGGTAAGGGGTGCAGGAGTGAATAGGCGAGTGTTTAAGGGCAGAGGTGGCACAGGCAGGCTGCTAAACTGGCAGAGGTGGCAAAGGCAGGCTGCTTCAGGAGAAGAGGTGGCACAGGCATGCGCTAATGTGGTAGAGGTGGCACAGGCAGCCTGCTAAAGAGGCAGCAGTGGTAAATGTAGTTTTAGGGGCAGAGGCCTACCATATCAATAGTTATGCTGTACCATATCTGTTCAGTATAAATACAGGATCCGCCCCGGGTGCTAAATATTCTAGGTACTCTATATTTGTAAATAGGATATATATTGATTCATACACTCACTGGCAACTTTATTAGGTACACCTTGCGAGTACCATGTTGCCTTCTGAAATGCCTTCATTCTTCATGGCATATTTTCTACAAGATGCTGGACACATTCCTCAGAGATTTTGGTCCATATGGACATGATGGCATCACGCAGTTGCTGCAGATTTGTCAGATGCACATCCATGATGCGAATCTCCGCTTCCATCACATCCCAATGCTTTGACATCTGGTGACGGTAGAGTCCATTAGAGAACCGCGAACTCATTGTCATGTTCAAGAAACCAGTTTGAGCTTTGTGACATGGTGCATTATCCTGCTGAAAGTAGCCATCTGAAGATGGGTATACTGTGGTCATAAAGGGATGGACATGGTCAGCAACAATATTCAGGTAGGCTGTTGCGTTTAAACGATGCTCAATTGGTACTAAGGTTTGCAAGAAAATGTCCCCAATACCACTGCACTACCACCAGCATCCTGAACCGTTGATACAAGGCAGGATCGATCCATGCTTTCATGTTGTTTATGTCAAATTCTGACCCTATCTGAATGTTGCAGCTGGAATCGATACTCATCAGATCAGGCACACCTTTCAGTTGTCCATTGTCAAATTTTTTATGAGCCAGTGCGAATGTAGCCTCATTTTCTTGTTCTTAGCTGACAGGAGTGGCACCCGTTGTGGTCTTCTGCTGCTGTAGCCCATCTGCTTCAAGGTCCGACGTGTTATGCGTTCAGAGATAGTATTCTGCATACCTTGGTTGTAACAAGTGGTTATTTGAGTTACTATTGCTTTTCTGTTATCACGAACCAGTCTGTACTACTCTGACATGAACAAGGCATTTTTGTCCACACAACTGCCGCCGCTCACTGGACCATTCTCTATAAACCCTAGAGATGGTTGTGCGTGAAAATCCTGGTAGATCAGCAGTTTCTGAAATAGTCAGACCAACCCGTCTGGCACCAACAACCAGGCCACGTTCAAAGTCACTTAAATCCCCATTCTGATGCTCGATTTGAACTTCAGCAAGTTTTCTTGACTACGTCTACATGCCTAAATGCATTAAGTTGCTGTCATGTGATCAGCTGATTAGCTATATGTGTTAACAAGCAATTGAACAGGTGTACCTAATAAAGTGGCCGGTGAGTGTATACTGTAAGTATGTGTCTTTTGATGTTGTGTATTCTATTATATAATTTGTATTGTTTTATATTTTGAAATGATCTCATAAAGTTGATCATTATTTTATTATAACCACCACTGTGTAGTCTTTGATATCCTGCTATTTTTTATATCCTATACATTCATCCATGGATTTATTATCCTAGATAACTATTTATTGTAGCAAGAAAAACACATAAGCCTTCAGCGTGTGTGTATTTGCAGTACAGAAAGCATATATTTGTCAAATAATATTGTTTAATTATTGTTATTGATAATTCCTAATCCTAAATATTCATAATAAGCAATCCTTTAAAGCTAACATATGCACTCTCTAATCGGTATGAAAAAGGATATTGTTGAATAAGTTCTAAAACATTGTCAGGATTTAACATCACGTGATATGGGACATATTCCACAGCTGAGTTCAACCTTAAATAAGAACACACTGTTAGTCTATACAATTTTATTCCATAATGAGATCTTAGTGCAGCATTTTAGTTATGTCTCAGGGTACTCCTAAATGTAAGCTTTACACACAACGATTTGTGGCCAACACCATCTGCAAGTTATTGGGCAATAAGTAGCGTTTTGCTACTTCAAAACCAATTTTTTTCCAAATTTGGTCATTCTGCCCCATGTGCTTTTTCGGGAATCTTTTAAGCCGGCCAATGCAATTTACCCCATCAAACCATATATTTAAGAAAACTAGACACCCTAGGGCAGGGGTTCTCAAACTGCGGCCCTCCAGCTGCTGCAGGACTACATCTCCCATAATGCTCCTTCAGCTAAGGGGCTGGCTGAGTATGGGAGATGTAGTCCTGCAGCAGCTGGAGGGCTGCAGTTTGAGAACCCCTGCCCTAGGGTATTTCAAGTGCTAGTTTTTCAACCGCTCCGGAGAGCAATCACAACCGCCACTGCGAGTGATTTTCGCCAACCGCAAGATGGCGGCCGTCCTGTAAAAAAAAGTTCGCTAGACGGTCTCCAGACCCTCTAGAGAATTCTGGCTCCACTTGCAGGTTGAATACAGGTATTGCATTCAACCATGCAAGTCAATGGAGCCCAGCTTTCTAATCACAGTGTGATTAGTAAAAATAAAATAAAAAAAATAAAAATTAGAACCCAGTAAAATGTAAAAATAATTTCCCACTGATGTCACTATCAGGGGCACCTTCAAGTTCCAAAAAACGTGCAAAAAAAAAATTTACAAAAGGCAAAAAAATTTAAAATTTATATATAAAATTAAAATTGGCACATTAGCTTAAAACAATTCTCGCATGGAAAGAGTTAAAATACTGGCATATTAAATGCCCATGGGGTGTCTACTTTTAAAAAATGTATGATTTGATGGGGTAACTTGAATTAGCCGGGTTCAACAATGTCCCAATTAACACGGGGGGGGGGGGAGGATGGCCACATATCTAATTTCCGATTAGAAAAACGCACATGTCCCAAATGTGGCTTTTTAGTTCCCCCAAAAATGGCAAACCCATGCATGTGGGCTATCACTGTACTCAGGAGATGTTGCTGAACACATATTGGGGTGTCGTGTGACAGCAACATATACCAGGAGCTGTAAATTCATATATAAAGTAGGTGTGTGGGGAAAAATACACACAAAAAATACTACTGCAAACTTTGAAAAAATGCTGGTGGTAAAGTGTGTGCATGCAAAGAGTTAAAATACGAGCATTTAAAATACCCTGGGGTGTCTAGTTTTCAAAAATCTATGGTTTTATTGGGCACACTGAAATGGCTCAAAGATGTACCAAATAGGGCATGGGCAGCGGATCACCAAACGCTAAAGTTCAACATTGAAAAATGCGCATGCCCCAAACATGGCCCTTTTGCCCTCAAACAGCCAGGCAAAATCATTCATGTGGGGTATAGCTGTAATCAGGAGATGTTGCTGAACACATATAGTGACATATACCAGGACCTGTGAATTCATACCTGAAGTAATGACTACCACAAAGTTTGACAAAGACTGGTGGTAGATATAGTGGAAAGAGTTCAAATACTACCATTTGAAATACCCTGGGGTGTCTAATTTTCAAAAATATATGATTTGATGGGGTAAACTGCATTGGCCGGCTTCAAAGATACCCGAAATAGCACACGGGGGAAGAATTGCCAGTTTTGGAAAAAATGGCTTTGAAATAGCAAAACGCTACCTGTACTTATTGCCCCATAATGTGCATAAAAAAGCAAAAAAACAAAAACATTTGGTATTTCTAAACTCAGGACGAATAGTAGAATGTATTTAGCAGGTTTTTTCATTACCTTTTATAGATGAGTAAAAGATTTTTCAACTAAAAGTTAGAAAAAGTCATTTTTTTCTACATTTTTCACCATATTTTATACTTTTTTTTAAAAGTACATAATATGATAAAATCAAAACAATGTCATCGTAAGAAAGCCCTTCTTGTCCTGAAAAAAAACAATGTATAACTTGTGTGGGTTCAGTAAACGGGAAAGAAGAAAATTACAGCTAAACACGAGCAGCGCAGAAATGTTAAAACGGCCATTGTCACGAAGGGGTTAAAAGTTTTATTATTAAAGATAACAGAAAATTGTATTAGGCTGGTCAGTAAGAGAAAAAAAACGAAAAAAAAAAACGCTGTGGTACTCTGCAGAAGTGGCCAAAATCGTAAAGGACAAGAAGTTAGCCTTTAGTAAATACAAAAGTACCCAAAGCGAGGAAGATAGACAGATCTATAAGATTAAGCAGAAAGAAGCAAAGCAAGTGATAAGAACTGCCAAATCACTTAGGTTTCTTCTACAGAGGCAGTCTTAACAGCATTGTAGAACTGTGTTCGACTAGGTGCAATACACTGAGGCCCTTACCCCCACCCACTGAAAGAAAAGAAAAAAAAACAAAAAACATGATGTAAGGCAAAACAGAAGTATACATATGTGTGTGTAAATGTAGAAACATAGAATTTGATGGTAGATAAAAATCATTCGGCCCATCTAGTCTGCTCATTTTTCCTGATGTAAGGTCAGGAAAAATCAGTCTTTGGTCAGGTCCCATAGTAAGGAAAGCCCTATGTCAGGGGTCTCCAAGTTTTTTCTGCAGTGGGCCACTTCATCAGAATTGTATACGTGCGCAGGCCGCACTCATTTTTCAATGTGAGAAAATATGGCCTTTAATAAGATATGCAGACTGAAATAAAGTAAATGACACAAAACCTTTACTTTTCCTCTCACTGATTTCTGGGCCTAGAAAGTTTTGTGACTACAAATTCAGGATAATTAAAAATGAAATAGTTCTATAAAATTATTCCAGGGATGCACCAAAATGAAAATTCTGGACCAAAACTGAAAATTCAGGGTTCACCAAGCTGAAACCGAAAATGACCCCCCGACCTTTAAAAATAATTTTAAAAAAACCCACACTTAATAAAAATAAGTAACACCACAATTGGACAAAAAAATCAACAATATGATTTGGCATTACAGGAGTGTGATTGCTAACAGCAATCACACTCCTATCATACCCAGGCAACAAGTAAATGCTGGAACCTAGGCATGATGGGACTGTGATTGCTGTTAGCCAGTACATGCTGGTACAGGGTGGCTGTAAGTGATGTGCAGACCCCATACTGCTGGCAGCATCAATACACAAGGGGGGCAGCTAGCCAGGTTTCAGCAAGTACTGGCTGACTTGGCATGATAGGAGTGTGATTGCTAACAGCAATCACAGTCCCATCATTCCTAGGTTCCAGCTGTTACACATCCATGCTATCACTCACACACTAACTCATTCATTCACAGATTCATTCCCTCAATCACGCATACTCATTAAAACACTCTCGGTGCTGCTCACAGACTTCAGCAGGGGGCGCATTTATCTACTACCAATATCCTTCCGATACTGATCCCTGAGGTATCCCACTAGCGACAAGTCCTTTCTCTGAATGTACACCATTAACTACCACATTCTGCCTCCTATCACTCAACTATTGGCTTATCCATTCAACCATTCTGGCATCCATACTCAGACTGCAATTTATTTATTCATCTTCTATGAGGGACAGTGTCAAATGCCTTACTAAAGTCTAGATAGGCTATATCAACAGCTCCTCCCTAGTCTATTGTCTTAGTTACCCAGTCAAAGAAATAAGTTAGTTTGACAAGATCTTCCTGTAGTAAACCCGTGCTGTTTCTTATCATGTAAACCATTTATTTCTAGATATTTAACAATCCTATCCTTTAGCATGATTTCCATTAATTTGCCAACTACCTACACATAAGGCTTACTGGTCTATAGTTAGCCGAGTCTTCCCTACCACCTTTTTTGTGCAGAGGTACTACGGTTGCCAACTTCCAGTCTTCTGGAACTACTCTTGTCAGTGACTGATTAAATAGATCTGCTAGTGGTTTTGCCAGAACACATCTTTTAATAATTTGGGTTGTATGCCATCAGGTCCCATTGATTTGTCTGTTCTTACTTTGGATAGGGCAAGTGTCCTCTATCCTGCTGCATGATTGTATATGTATTTGCTCAATGTATTTCCTTGAACCATGCAGATTCTTGCTCATGTACTTCCTGATCTTCTGAACACCAAATAAACAGTTTATGGGGGGGAAAAAAAAATTTAGTAACAGTTTCACGTAGCAGTTAGTGAGCTGGGCTCTATTGACCTGCATGATTGGCTTCAGTACATGGAAAGACCCTCTGGAAGAGATCAAACGGGGCACCTGAATTTTTTTCATGTTGCTGAATGCCTCAATACATTTCAGCTAAACAGGTTTAGATTAGAAAGCAATAGTTGATCTCCTCCTAAATCATTTTGTTAACCTCTGGATACCAACATCATTGAAAAGCATATAGCCTTTCAATACAGTAACACGACAGCCCCGAGGAGCGATCAAACAGGGCATCTGATATTTTTTTGGTGTTGCTGGATGCCTCATTGCAGCAACACCAGATGACCGGTGTTCACAGGGATCACACAGCTATCATATGCATTAAAGTTAATATGATAGCTGGAGTGTGCTTTTCAATGGTACAACTTGTTGAGAAAGAAAGATCGCCTCATACCTTTCCATGGACCATGTAGCAATGATAAGCAACCGATACTCATTTTTAGCTCAAGGAAAGGAGTAATTCCAAAGGATAAACATAAAAAAAGTGACGCAAACAAAAAAAGCCAAATTAAATCGATATGCACCTGATGGCAGTGTATTGTGAAATGGTCTGCTTTTTCCCTTTTACTATTTTTGCATGGCCTTTTTGGGGCTGAATATAAGAAGCTGTGGCGTTGCAGATCGCTGGGTAAGTTTCTGTCTCTCTTATGGGGTGGTCTTAACATTTTAACCTCCCCTCATCTCAGTGGACAGGGAAGAATCGAGTATAACAAATAGCGAGGGGGTACAGTTTGCAGTCTGTCTCACCCTTGCTCAGAGTGAGACTGATCCCAAGCTAATTTAATTATTTCCCATGTCACTGGGCATGGGATTGGCGGAGGGCGTGATCGTAACCCCCTTTCCCTTTTTAATAGGGGGTATTATTTTTGTGTGTTCAACTAAATAAATTAAATAAGACGAGGGGAACTTGCAAGTCTCATTCGGTTAGTGAATCTACAAGTTTCTTGCTTTATCAACATACACACACACTACAGGCAAGGCAATGCAAGTTGTGTGTGATTTTTTTTTGTGAATGCAAGTCTGCTGCCTAATCACATTTTACCAAGTTTTCCAGATCCCCAAAGTATTTGATATACATGGAGGAAGAAAATGGTGTTCAGAAATAAAAATGCATTATTGACTGAAAAGCAAATGCTGACAAAGGTAAACAAGAAAGCACAGTATAAATGGGAGTTATCAAGAAATCCCAAAATGCAGGCATCTTATTATTCGAATAAGTTTTACATTATATACACAGCTGGTGGGATTTTATATATAAAAAGGTATATAAACTGACAGCAGTAAAATGTTCCGTACCTTATCGCATCCAACACTTAAATAAGTAAAACAACTTGTAACAAACACAAAATGAACACAAACACATACTTCTTCAGTGTTTTCACCACAGATACAGATTTTGGCATTCCCTGTCTTTTTTCAAAATGCAGGATTTGTCTGTGAAGGTTGCTCATTTCAACAATATCATAATCCACTAGTCCCAAACGTCCTATGTGAAACAAAACCAAAATATTTATTTAGCATTCAAATTGTGACTGATATATTGTTGCACAACACATTTTGTACAAGCAGAGATGCAATTACATTTTTCATAAAACGCATTTGAGATATAATGCAACAATAGCAATTTTGAAACAGATTTAAAATTATAACAGCTTGGTGAAAAATACAAATTATCTTGATAATGCAGCACAACAGTTTTGGAATGTAGATTTTGTTACGCATATGAAAAAGATCGGGAAATACTCTGCCAACCTCACCTACATCAAAGGAAAACAACCTTCTGAAAATACAGGAGTTCTGTTGGTAGGTCAATCTGTTCCAAAGCTTGAAGGCCTTCCCAAACTGCTAGAAATTCCAGTCAGTCGATAGCTCTTCTTTTGGGTCTCTGTGGCAGGCCACATGCCACAAACTACAACTAAACTTTTATCTCTTTTGCTCTGTGGTCAGAAAGCCTGTGACACAATATCAAGCTCCATGCCCCACAAAAACCAGCTTGTCCTGAAGAGCCTTAAACTTGGAAATGTATTAGAACGAAACGTAGGTAGCAATTTGTTTACGTGGTAACCAATACTTGCCACCAGTAGTATGTTCCCGGGTATCTATATATCTGCCAAAATGCAGGGGGGGGGGCAACCCAACTGAGAGGGCTGCAAATCAAGGGTAAACGTCGTTTGATATATCCCTTCTAGAGAACTCATACTTATATGTGGTGAAATGGTCGGAAGAATACGAGGGAGATCTCTGCACTAAAACCACAAGGTCGCTGCTTGTGCTAAGTTAATTCAAAAAGAGTATTGTTGTGGTTGCCTTAGGGCTGCAACTAACGATTATTTTCATAATCGATTAGTTGGCCGATTATTTTTTCGATTAATCGATTAATCGGATAAAAAAATGAATGTACATTTTTCATTTATTTAAAATAATTTAATAAACAAATGATGTTAAATACAAACGCAGAATAAAAAAAAAACCTGATAAAATGCATTTCTTGTCTTTATTCCCCAACCAGCCCCCCAATTTATGCACATTTGAGCACAGGCTTGCCACGCTGCCTCCCAGACATGCCACTCCACGCTGCCTCCCACATATGCCACTCCACGCTGCCTCCCACATATACCACTCCACGCTGCCTCCCACATATACCACTCCACGCTGCCTCCCACATATTCCACTCCACCCTGCCTCCCACATATTCCACTCCACCTCCCACATGCACATTTGAGCCCAGGCTTGCCACGCTGCCTCCCAGACATGCCACTCCACGCTGCCTCCCACATATGCCACGCTGCATCCCACATGTGCCACGCCACGCTGCCTCCCACATATACCACTCCACGCTGCCTCCCACATATACCACTCCACGCTGCCTCTCACATATTCCACTCCACTCTACCCCCACATATGCCACTGTGCCTGATACGCCTGATACACCACTCAATCCTCCCCAGACATGCCACACTGCCTCCCAGACATGCCACGCTGCCCTCCCCACATATGCCTTATATATCGTATATGCCTTATACCCCCAGATATGTCACTCCATACTCCCCAGATATGCCATATACCCCCAGATATCTCATAGTCCCCTCAGAGTCACAGACCTGTTCGCATCACACTGACACCATACTTTTATAAATAAGTACTGGGTTAATCTTCACTGCCCCCAGGATTTAGATTCCCCTTAGTCTGCCCCCCTTTACCTCTAACTGCGCCTTAAGTTAACTTTATTAAATTAACCCTCAGTCCTCATCATTAAATTAACACTAAACACCCCATTAACCATAACTACCCCTAAATTAACTCTAAATACCCCATCAAACACAACTACCCTAAATTAACCCTAAACACCCCATTAACCACAGCATCCCCTAAATTAACCCTAAAGACCCCCATCAACCACAACATCCCCTAAATTAACCCTAAACACCCCATTAACCACAACTGCCTCAAATTAACCCCAAACACCCCATTAACCACAGCTGCTCCTATATTAACCCTAAACACCCCATTAACCATAACTGCCCCTAAATTAACCCTAAACACCCCATTAACCATAGCTGCCCCTAAATTAACCCTAAACACCCCATTAACCATAGCTGCCCCTAAACACCCCATTAACCATAACTTCCCCTAAATTAACCCTAAACACCCCATTAACCATAACTGCCCCTAAATTAAACCCCACCTCCCCTAACTTTCAGCAGCCCAAATATTAATTTTATACTTACAGTTAGATGAGTGTCACAGCCATGTGGTTCTGGCCTTCTGGGAGAAGGAAGGGGGCGGGGCCAGTTGTCACAGTGATTACAGGGAGGGGCTGGTAAGTAGGAGCTGCTGCTGTGAGTCAGACTAAACGGTTTATATAATGAGGGGTATTTTTCAGAGCGTTTGCTCTGAAAAAAACCCTCATTTTATAATCGATAAAAATCGATTCAACTAATCGATAATGAAATTCGTTGGCAACGATTTTCATTATCGATTATTATCGATTTTATCGATTAGTTGTTGCAGCCCTAGGTTGCCTAGAGAATGAGGTCTTGCTTTTGTGTTTTTGGACTAAGTTCTGCTAATGAAAATGTTATTAGGTTGTGCCCGCCATCCACAGGGGAAGAGGATTAAAGTCAGCCTTAATAGAGAACCAGTACTTGAATGGGTTGGAATGGCTCTGTAAATACGACAAGGAAAAAGCAAGGGTCGAGAGGGATGTTGGGCAAAAAAAAAAAGCCTCATCCATGGGGAGAGGTAAATGGACACAATACTAGAAACCCCCTTACCCAGCAGCAGCAAGGAATTGGATGTGCCAGTACCTTATTCCCAGCAGCAACTGAGCATTATGGGATACGGGGGCACAAGCACACCATACCCAGCAACATTGGGAGATACATGGATGTAAGCTGCCAGTAAACAACCCCAGTGGCAGTTGGGAGGAGGGGGTGCCGGGATAGAGGTAGAGGCCTTGCAGAGTTTTCTGAAAAACAGGCATCTCTTTTTAGAAACATTTAACCGTTCCATAATGAGCTTGGAATTGAATTGTGTGTCATGAATTAACAAAAGACTGCATAGTCCTTAACACAACAAAAGATCCACCCTCCTTACTATCTTGCTGACCTCCTCTTTCTTTTCAGATAAAACACTATGAGAGTTAGGATTGGGTTTAGAAATGGGAAAGACTATACTCATCCATGAAAAGTGATCAACTTTCATTTGAACTAGGCCACCAAGTCTACTGTCAAATCATAACACGTCAAGGAGCACAAGGACCACAGAGGTCCGGAAGTATGACTCAGCATAACCGATTAGTTGACCGATTAATCGGATAAAAAAATAAATGTAAATTTTTCATTTATTTAAAATAATAAAAAAAAAATAAAAACAGAATAAGAAAAGAAAAAAAAACAAAAAAAAAAAAACAAAAAACTGAGAATAATGCATTTCTTGTTTTTATTTCCCAACCTGCCCCCCCCCAGTTATGCACAATTGAGCCCAGGCTTGCCACACTGCCTCCCAGATATGCCACATACCCCCAGATATGCCACTCTGCCCTCCCAACATATGCCTTATACCCCCAGAAATGCCACTCTGCCCTCCCACATATGCCTCTTATACCCACTGATATGCCACTGTGCCCCCTGGTATGCCTTACAGGGGCAGGCTGGGCCAGGGGGCAGGGGGGCAATTGCCCCCCAGGCCGCCCGAAATCTAATCTAAACGGCCACTGGGTGCTGATGCCGCCGGCCGGTGCTACTTTAATACTTTTTTTTTTTTAAATTTAATATGGCAAGCCGGATCGGCTATTAAATGGAAAAAAAAATAGTATTAAAGCGGCGCCGGCTGGCAGCATCAGCACCCAGCGGCCGTATGCGATGGCCGCCAAGTGATGGGAGCAGCGTGAGGGGTGAAAGCTCCGCCCCCTCGCACTCACCTTTCACCCCTAATGCTGCTCCCATCACTATGCGGCCATCAGATTGTTGGAAATCGAATCGAAATGGCCGCTGGGTGCTGATGCTGCCGGCCAGCGCTACTTTAATACTTTATTTATTTTTAATATGGCAAGCCGATCCGGCATATTAAATAAATAAAAAAAAGGATTAAAGTAGCTCCGGCCGGTGGCATCAGCACCCAGCGGCCGTTTAGATAAGTTTTCCAGCAGTCTGATGGCCGCATAGTGATGGGAGAAGCGTGAGGGGTGAAAGGTGAGTGCGAGGGGGCGGAGCCACTTCACTTGACTTGCACCCCAGGCCTTAGGCTGCCAGCCCTCCCCTGATGCCTTATATCCCCTATACGAGTTATACCTCCTGATATGCCACTCATTTTTCCATAAAGACCTTGCATGGTCTGTCTGTAATCTAATAATGCATACTTTTTTTTTTATCTCTTAAAATATTGAGATACCCCAGCCTTGTCTGGTGTCATTCTGCTAGGAAAAATGGCAGCACCTCAAATATACATACGAGGAACCCCAGATGTTAATACCTGGGTTTATATTCAATCTTTTAAATAAAACCTTTAGTAAAGAAAAAAAGAAAAAAAAACAAAAAGGCCTGAGTTTGTAACTCCTTTGTTTGTTGGAGGGTTCTTCGCAAGGTCAAAATTGTGCCTGTCTGCCTAGAAGAGGTGTCAAATTTTCCACCTGGGAATGGTTTAGGCAAAAGGACTCCCATAATAACAGAGATGCTAATTGACTGAAGTAAACCTTATGTAAGGTTCATTGGGTTGACACCAAATCTCATTTAAACTCTCGCCACTCCACCCTCGTACCATTTCTGCCTGAATGGGTAACCAGCCCACACATATTGGCTAAACACTATTCACAATAAACCAAGTCAACTGGGCCTAACAGCAGGCTCCTCTTATCCTTACTAGCTTTACCTGGGAGCCTGCAACCATGTCCATTTAGATATTTGCAATTGGCTTAACACTTTAATTTACCCTGGATGCTATGCTCATCCATCAAAGCAATATTTACAAATCAGTGGTCACTAAATAGACATCGGTCGAATACAGCTAAACGCCTGTTGTCTCTCTACAAGAAAATTTTAGGGATTGGATTCAAAATGGGGAAAAGATCAGGGCTTTGGAAGAACTGGTTGTATATGTTAACTTGGTTCAGTTAGCTTCAGCTTATCATCTTTTGATGTTGTAAAAGCAATGCTTTGTGAAGTGCAGTGCAGCATTCTTGTTACGCCTGCCGCTCTCCCTGTCCTCACGCTTCCTTATCCTCCTCTTCCCTTCTTTCCTGCTCAATTTTGGGCTCGAGACAGCGCTTTCTTAGCGACTAGATAGCAAGTTTCTTTAGCTATAGCGGATTTACGGTTAATATATATATATTTAGTAATAGTTACCTATTCCAGATGCAGCCAAGTACTGTGCTAATGGACATCCTAAGCCTCCACAACCTATCACCAGGACAGAGGAATTTGATAGGTTAAGTTGACCTGTATGAAAAGAAAAAGAAAAAAAAAAAAGTTTACCAATTTAAAATATCTTAATGATGTTAAATTATCTTAAATGTTTATTGCCAGCCAGTGCAATTTACTTTTATTATAGGTGGAACATTAAAGAATTAGCTTTGTGATCTTTTTTATGATCATACAGTTGAATTACTCATAGAAACAGGCTTCTCTGATATCGTCACTGAAAAAGCAAACACACCACGAGTATATATGTAAAAAAAAAAAAAAAAAAGTATATACTCTCCTAGTGGCAGCACCTCAAAACAGTAGTCAGTCAATCTTCACCATGAGTTGCACAAACACATAGGAGAAAGAAATACAAGCAATATTGTGATATTGTCTACCTTCACTTAATCTTGTGATACTTTGCCATAGTTTGCGGTTTTTATATCTTTTTAGAAGCGAAGAATTAGAGATTTTTATGATGAGCATGTTTACACAGTATGGATACGTGAGTGCAATAATTACCCACACTAATACAGTTGCTTTATTATTTTACAATATCATGCTATTGCCTGTATTTCTTTCTCCTATGTGTTTGTTCGACCCACCGTCAAGATTTTCTGATATGATACCAGATGAATATGAATTGAACGTGAAGTTTAAAATTACTTCTAAAATGTTACACAAAATATATCTACATTTAACATACACACAAAGTGACTTTGAACGTGGCATGGTTGTGGGTGCCAGACAGGCTGGTTGGAGTATTTCAGAAACTGCTGGGATTTTCACGCACCATTTCTAAGGTTTACGGAGAATGGTTCCGAAAAAGAGAAAAAATATCCAGTGAGCAGCAGTCGTGTGGACAAAAATGCCTTGTTGATGTCGGAGGTCAATGGAAAATGGGCAGACTGATTCAAGATGGTTCAAGGCAACAGTAACTTAAATAACCACTCTTTACAACCAAGGTATTCAGAATACCATATCAAAGTTTAAACTTCAATACTGTCGCTAAAATGCCTCTGTAACGAGGCATTCAGCAACACCGAATACTCACCCCAGGACGGGCCGTGACACAAACGCCACAGCAAGTGATTTTTGCCACTCGAAAGATGGCGACGCGTCCTTTAAAAATAAACAAAGTACGGAAAGTTCGCTGGAGGGTCTCCAGGCCCTCTTGAGAACTCTGGCTCCACTTGCAGATTGAATAAAGGTACTGCATTCAACCATGCAAGTCAATGGAGCCTAGCTTTTTTATTTTTTTTAATTTTCTTCTTTATTAAATTTTTTTTATAAAACAGACAAAAGACAAAATATAAAGAGACAATACTTCACATACATAAAGTGCAACTGTACAGTATATTGGGATATATAAAATATCTAGTATTTCTAATTACAAATATATCAAAGAGAATAGTAATTGAAACCATCATGTTTCTAAGTTTATATGACCCACTCACACACTCGATGTTTCCTGGGGGGGGAATCTCGGAGTAGGGGGCCAAGAGATTTCTAAGACGTAGGCCACGGAGTCCGCAATGCGGAAGATAATTCTCAATGCACAAGGATTCATTAATTATTTAGTTAGTTAACCGAGACCATCGATGCCAGATCTGGTCATATTTCCCTATTGCATTAACTTCCTTAACCCCTTCGTGACAAAGGCTGATTTTACTTTTTGTACCCTTCGTGACAATGGCCGTTATAACATTTCTGCGCTGCTCGTGTTTAGCTGTAATTTTCTTCTTTCCCGTTTACTGAACCCACACACATTAGATATTGTTTTTTTAAGGACAAGAAGGGCTTTCTTTAGATGACATTGTTTTGATTGTATCATATTATTTACTATTAAAAAAAGCATAAGATATGGTGAAAAATTTAGAAAAAAATGACTGTTTCTAACTTTTAGTTGAAAAATCTTTTACTCATCTATAAAAGGTAATGAAAAAACCTGCTAAATAGATTCTACTATTTGTCTTGAGTTTAGAAATACCCAATGTTTTTATGTTTTTTTGCTTTTTTCTACACATTATGGGGCAAAAAGTACAGGTAGCGTTTTGCTATTTCAAAGCCATTTTTTCTAAATCTGGTAATTCTTCCCCCCATGTGCCATTTCGGGTATCTTTGAAGCCGGCCAATGCAATTTACCCCATCAAGTCATATATTTTTGAAAACTAGACAGCCCAGGGTATTCCAAATGCTAGTATTTTAACCCTTTTCAAGCACTAATTCTACCATCAGCCTTTGTCAAACTTTATGGTAGTAATTTTTTTTGCATTTGTTTTTTCACACACATTTTACTTCAGGTATGAATAAACAGGTTCTGGTATATGTCAGTATCATAAAACACCCCAATATGTGTTTAGCAACATCTCCTGAGTACAGCGATACCTCACATGAATGATTTTGCCTGGCTGTTTGGGGGCAAAAGGGCCACATTTGGGGCATGCGCATTTTTCAATGTTGAACTTTGGCATTTGGGGATCCACTGCCCATGCCCTATTTGGTACATCTTTGAGCCGGGCCATTTCAGTGTGCCCAATAAAGCCATATATTTTTGAAAACTAGACACCCCAGGGTATTTCAAAAGCTAGTATTTTAACTCTTTCCATGCACCATATCTACCACCAGCCTTTGTCAAACTTTGTGGTAGTCATTTTTTTGCATTTGTGTTTCCACACACATTTTACTTCAGGTATGAATTAAAAGGTTCTGGTATATGTCACTATCACAAAACACCCCAATATGTGTTTAGCATATGTGTTCTATATTGAATCCAAATAGCTTTGAAAAAAGATCAATTATTTTTATTTTAAACTGGGTTAAGCATATACAGTCCCACCATATATGTTTGTGGGTACCTATTTCAATATGACAACGCCAACAAAAGGCACCCTTTGCTGGTTGAAATTTGGCTATGCGTGCCAGTACCATATACCACCTATTCATACGTTTAACCCCTTAAGGACCGGGCTCGTTTTTTCTTTTTGTACCCTGTGGGACCGAGGCTGTTTTAATACTTTTGTGGTGCTTGTGTTCAGCTGTAATTTTCTCTTCACCCATTTAGTGTACCCACATAAGTTATATATTGTTTTTTTTCAGGACAAGATGGGCTTTCTTCAGATACCATTATTTTGATCGTATCTTATTTACTATAAAAAAAATTAAAAAAAAAACATGGTGAAAAATTGAACAAACAACATTTTATGACTTTTATTTGAAAAATCTTTTACTCACCTAAAAAAGCAAGTAAAAAAAACTAGCTAAATAGATTCTACTACTTGTCCTGAGTTTAGAAATACCCAATGTTTTTATGTTTTTTTGCTGTTTTTTGTAAGTTATAGGGCAATAAGTACAAGCAGCGTTTTATGATTTCCAAATCTTTTTTAACAAATCTGGTCAGTCTGCCTCCATCTCCTCTTTGGAACATCTTTGAAGCCAGTTAACTCAATTTAACCCTCTCAAACCATATATTTTTGAAAACTAGACACCCCAGGGTATTCCAAATGCTGTTATTTTAACCCTTTCCATGCACCAATTATACAACTACACTTTGTCAAACTTTGTAATAGTAATTTTTTTTTTATTTTTTTCACACAAATTGTACTTTAGTTATAGATATACAGGTTCTGGTATATGTCACTGTCAAACAACACCCCAATGTGTGTTCAGGAACATCTCCTGAGTGCAGTGATACCCGACATGCATGGGTTTGTCGTGTTGTTTGAGATTTAAAATGCCACATTTGGGAAGTGCGCTTTTTTTCTCCATTTTGGTCAGTCTGTACCTATGCCCTATCTTTGAGCTCGGCCACTCCAATTTACCCCATCAGCCATTTTTTTTTATATATTAGACACCCCTTGGGTATTTGAAGTGCTTTTATTTTAACTCTTTGTTGATATTTTTGAGAAATCTTAGCACTTGCTCAAAATAAACTTTATTTTTTTATTTTATTTTTTTAATACTTTTTTTAATATTTTTTTACACATTTTGCTGGTACTGGATGGTTCATCTAGTGACATCACTGCATAATTTTTAAATGTTAGCACATTTTTTTTTTCCCATTTTTTTTTTTTTATTATTTTTTTAATATTTTACTAATCACATTGTGATTAGAAAGCTGGGCTCCATTGACTTGCATGGTTGAGTGCAGTACCTGTATTCAACCTGCAAGTGGAGGCAGAGTTCTCTAGAGGGTCAGGAGACCGTCTAGCGAACTCTTTCTTTATTGTTTTTTTTCCCGGGCCGCCGCCATGGGGCGAAGATCACCGGCAGTTGCGGCTGTGACCGCTCTCCGGAGCGGTCACAGCCCATCCAAAGATAAGTGTTTGGTGTCGCTGGATGCCTCCTGATCGAGGCATTCCAGCGACACCATTTAAGTTTAGGAGGCGATCGTTGATCGCCTCCTAAACGCTTTTAAAACGGGCGTCCGCCGCCATACAATGTATGGCGGCTGTTGACGCCCCGGGGAGGGGCCAGACATGGCCCCCGATGCCGATCTCGGCCTTGCTGAATGCCTCGACATCGAGGCATTACAGTAATGCCGTTTAAGCGAAGAAAGTGATCGTTGATCACTTTCTAAGCTTATTTAATTTTTTGACGGTTCAGGACCGTCAAAGGTCATTAAGCGACCGTTTTTCCATGACGGTCCTGAACCGGCAAAGGTCGTTAAGGGGTTAAAGAAGTGTTCTTGGAGATTTAAGCAGTGGGTCGATTTTCGAGTTGCCTGCCATGCTTTATGCCAGGTTTGTAAAGGAATAGAGAGCTCTAGATCCTTCTCCCATTGCTTATGTGCCTTGCTCTTATCAAGCGTTTTATTATCTTTAAAGAATTTTAAAATCTTGGATAATATTCTTTTAGAGGCACAAGTAGTAACAAATTTAAACCAGGGGGTACTCTCAGCTGGCGGATTGGATTTTAAAAAATGTTTAAGTCTAATATATTTAAAGATATCTCTTGAAGATAACCCATATTTTCCAATCAAAAAAAGGGAAGGAGGCTATTTGAGTTTCGTTGTAGAGATCTCCTATCTTTTTTAAACCCAACAGTTTCCAGCTGTCCAGAAAGAGATCAGGTACAAAGAATGAAAGAACATCTATAGGGCAGTTTTTTGTAAATAATATCCATTCTTCGAGTCTTTTCTTAATTTTAGAAAAGGTAAGCAAAATATCATTATTAGACTAGAATTTTTTTTTCTTTTTAAATTGAGTTCGAGGTAACCGAAAAATAGAAAGGGCTCAAAGTTTTACAATAACGTCTCTCTATATGATACCAGCCAGGGACATTTTTCTCTTTTAAAGAATTCCAGGCCAGCATGAATGATATTTGGGAAGCTTCATACAGTTCATTTATATCGGGGTAGCCTAAGCCTCCAGGTTCTGCGCTTCTTTTAAGAAGATCTGTTGGGAGTCTTACCATCTTTGCCGCCCAAACAAAACAAGAGAATAGGTTATCCCAATCTAAAATAATTTGGAATTTGAAAAGGAATTCATCTAAAAAGATAAAGAATTTTAGGAATTATATAAGCCTTAAGGATGTTAATACGCCCCATCCATGAGGTCTCAATTTTCCCCCAATTCAATAGCAAAAATGTTACCTCTAAGAAGAGTTTCTTATGATTAAGAGTAGTAGTTTCTTCTAGAACTGCTCCAATTTTTTTTTTTTCGATTGAAAAGTTTTTTATTGACATCCAGGCACAGCAGACGACAGAATATGCAAAAATAAAAATCGTACAGGTCAGAGTAAAGCGGCGCCTAGACATCATTTCCTTTTTTTTGTTAACATGATAACAATGTGCAAGTAGCAGAAACATCAGCAGTCATCAACATAGGTATCATTGAACCAGTGCATACAAAAAGTAATATCGACATCACTAATGTCACGGAAAGTCACAGGCCTCAGCAAGATAAGGTGGTAGTGAGGAGACAAATAGGAGAAAAAAGGCCCATAGACAGCGGCCCCCAGGAGCATGCCCGGAAAACAAGAACACGATAATTCGTAGTGGGAACAAACAGGGGAAGGGAAACCTCAACAGGGAACGGGCCAACCCGTAGGCAGAAACCCCAGGCGGACACCTCACAAACCACTGGGCAGCAAAAAAGAAAGGCGGAGCAGCCCTATTGGGCAGAGGTCTCAGCACAGGAACCAGGGAAAAAAAAACAAAAAAACAACAAAAAAAGGGGGGGACTCTCAAAGGGAGGGAAGAAGAGGGAAACCAGGGCGGAAAAGCGAGGGAGCAAAATAACAGAAGAGAAGAAAAAAAATAAAATAAAAAAAAAAAAAAAAAAAGGAAGAAGGGGAAGAAAGAGACCACACCATGCACCCGAATGGTACCTCACAGAGCAGCAATCCGGCCTGTGGAGCCATCAGCGTAGGCGGAAGACATCCAGGGGGTCCACACCTTCAGAAAGCGTTCAGTAGTATCGTGTATGTATGCAGTGAGTTTTTCCATGTGCATAATATGCCAAATCTTAGATAAAATTAGTGATCGGGGAGGGATGCATGTGTTCCAATGTTTAGCGATAGAGAGTCGCGCCGCCGCGCATATCCTGTGAATGAGCCGCTGGGTGCATCTGGGAAATTGGGGGTCAGGGTGATCCTTATTGAGTAAAGCCGTCAAAGGGCACTTATCAACCCGGGTGCCCACAAGTTCACTGAGAAGATCAAAGACCCAGGTCCACATATCCACGGCCAGAGGGCACGCCCACCACATGTGAAAGTACGAGCCCCTCTCTCCACAACCCCTCGTACAGCCATCACCGGAGCCCGGGAACATCTGGGCAACCCAGGAAGGAGGAAGATACCACCTGCCAACCACCTTGAACGCGCCTTCTTTAATGAGAGTATTAGCGGTAAGTGAGAACGTGTTAGTGTATATTTCCGTCCAGTCTGACTGAGTGAAAGATATCCCAAGGTCATTCTCCCACAAACGGCAATGGGAAGGGGCGGCAGAGAAGGTATGCGCTGTAAGGTGGGCATAAAGCTGCGAAATCGCGCCCGGACGTCTCTCCCCAGCCCAGCACAGCCGCTCGAATGGAGTCATAAGAGGGAAGGTGCGGGGAAGCTTGAGCCCCGCCAAAAACGAGCGAAGCTGAAGGAAACGATACGTTTCCGCAGGGGGCATCTGAAAAGAGCCAGTGAGAGTACGCACGGTGTGTAAATAGCCCTGGTGATATAGGTGACCAACCTTCGAAAAACCATGAGACCTCCACCAGTGGAAGGAAGCCAACACCAACCCTGCAGGAAAAGCAGAATTGTGGAACAGAGGGGTAAGGGCAGACGGCGTGCGGTACAAAGCGCGGCTCGTTTTAAGTCGGTCCCATAAAGAGAGGGAAAAGGACAGCGTAGGGCTATCGGTACAGGACGGGCGCGCACTCCCCCCCAGCCAACAGACCCCCGAGACATCAGGTAAGTGACACAGAGCCCCCTCAAGGGCAACCCATCTAGGGGCTTGAGAACCGAGATGGACCAGCGCCAGTTGCGCCAACTGGGCAGCATGAAAATAGGACAGAAGGTGAGGGACCCCCAGGCCCCCCATAACGCGCGACCGGTAGAGATGAGCACGTCGCCACCTCGGCCTGGCCCCCCTCCAAACAAAGCGAAAGATCTCCGCCTGCAGAAGGTCCAGGTCCCGAAGCACCAGAGGGACAGGGAGCGAACGAAAAAGGTAGAGAATTTTAGGCAAAAGTGTCATCTTAACACTATAAACTCTACCGAGTAGAGAAATATTATAGGGCATCCACCGACGGAGGTCACCCTTCAGCTTCTGCAGCATCGGGAGATAATTAGCAGCATAGAGGTCGGGAAGGCGGGCAGTCAGGTATACCCCCAGATAGCAAAGCCGATGAGGCTGCCACTTAAAATCGAAGTTCAAGGCTATAAGTTCAACGGTGTGGGAAGGTAATGAGATATTCAACGCCTCACATTTAGAGCTGTTGATCTTATAGCCCGAGATGGCCGAAAAGCGGGACAAAAGGGCATACAGGTTCGGCAGGGACACCAGGGGGGATGTGAGGGAAAGGAGCACATCATCTGCGAAGAGACTAACTTTGTAATTAGAGCCTCCCACCTGCACCCCCTTAATGTCGGGATTCAGGCGAATAGAAGCTGCCAGAGGCTCAATACACAGAGCAAATAGAAGGGGAGAAAGGGGACAGCCTTGCCGCGTACCATTGCGGATAGGGAACGGGGAAGACACTGCCCCCCTGGTGTCCACCACCGCGCTAGGGAAAGAATAAAGACCACGCAGAGCAGTGAGTATACCCCCAGTGAAACCAAAAGTCCCGAGCGTCGCCCACATGTAGTCCCAGTCGACCCGGTCAAACGCTTTTTCCGCATCCAGAGAAAGTAACAAGGTCGGAGACCGAGCCAACCGGGACGCATGAACGACATCCAGGACGCGGCGGATGTTATCAGGGGCCTCCCTACCCAAGACAAAGCCCACCTGGTCCGGGTGGATCAGGCTTGGTAAGCATGGGGCAATCCGCATGGCCAGAATCTTAGCGTAGAGTTTAACGTCCACATTAATGAGGGAAATGGGACGGTAATTGGAGCAAAAGGAAGCATCCTTCCCTTCCTTGGGAATCACAACAATTTTGGCGGAAAGCATCTCTGGAGGTATCGGGGATCCCGAGAGGAATTTGTTGAACAGTACAGTCAAATGTGGGGACAGAATGTGTTTGAAGCGTTTATAGTAGGCGGCCGTGAACCCATCCACACCGGGGGCCCTAGCGCCCTTCATGGTACTTAGGGCCAAATCTACCTAGAACTGCTCCAATTTTAATCCCTAGATAATCAATCTGGGTCAACTGATCATCATTCTGGACCTGTGTTTGGATTAGGCCTGAGACTCTGGTAAATGGAGTGGAATCAACTCCGTCTTTGATAAATTGAGTTTGTAGTTGGAATATTGTCCAAATCTCAACAATCCTTCCAGCAGGGCAGAACATTGTTAATAGAACATCGTCAGCGTATAATCGTATTTATCAATTTTTATAGCCTGAATATTAACAGAGTTTCTAACGTAGGCTGCAAAAGGTTCGATTGTTAAGGCATATAACAAATTAGCCAATGGGCATCCTTGCCGAGTGCCATTATGAATGGAAAATCGGTCCGAGTCCAAGGAGGGACCTCTCATTTTTGCCACTGGAGTTGTGTATAAAGCTATCGTTAAATGGTGGAAAGACCCAGTTATGCCAAATGTCCAGAGAGTATCAGCCAAGAATCTCCAATTAACTATCAAATGCACAGCTTTCTAATCACAATGTGATTAGTAAAATATAAAAAAATAAAAATAAAAAAAAAGCCAAAAAAGTGGTAACATTTATAAATAATTATGCATCAGAGGAGCCATCCAAAATGTAAGAAACAAAAAGTCCAAAAAGAATTTTAAAAAAGTGCTAAAATTAGCGCTGTATCTTCCCAAAAATCTTGACATGGAAAGAGTTAAAGTAAAAGCATTTAAATACCCAAGGGGTGTCTAATTTAAAAAAAAAATTGGTTTGATGGGGTACATTGGAGTGGTAGGGTATAGGAACAGACTGACCAAAATGGGGTGAAAAAAGCGCACATCCCAAATGTGGCCTTTTAGCCCCCAAACACCAGACAAACCCATGCATAGGTGGTATCACTGTACTCGGGAGATGTTGTTGAACACATATTGGGGTGTTTGATAGGGACGTGTGCCTATATTAGTTTAGCTATTTTCTAAATGTCTTGCCATCTTCGATCTCTCTGCCTCGTTTTTCGGCGATAACCAGGTACTGTTATGGATTAGCTTGTGAGGAAAGATGCTGCCTTTGATGACCAGGTTACAGAGTACACACAGGTCCACAAATCTCTTTCCGTTTTCACTCATCTCTGCCAGCACATGGGTCTCTCTATAACTTGTTTGTATCCTGTGATGTCATGCCAGATGTAATTGAAGTCTGCCATAAGAATAGTGATATCTTTGTCTAGAAAGGTCTCGTCTGTCTTAAAACCGGTCTTTATTCTCTTTATGTCATTGGTTTCAAAGAATGCTGTGATGATCCGTGGGCCTCCCATCCAATCAATGCTCTCTGTGCCTGCTGGGACAACATGAAGCCTACTCCTTTGTGGGATGACTTCTGCCCATTTCCTCCCATTCATTAATAGACGTCTCCCTTGAAGGATGATTCTACACCGTTCAAGGGCATTGCCCGCATACAGTTGGCTAATTCATAAATGTTCCAGCCAGCGACATTTTAACTAAACTTATGGAGTTATTGCCGCTAACGCAACACTGATGGACAGACCGCCCAAGGGGCCGATCAGGCTCCCCAGTGCGTCACTGTCCTATGAACCATTGGGGGATCAAATATGTGCCTTGAAACTGCCCTATCTGCACCAGCGACCTTTGCAAGAACAAGGCCCTGGGGCTAGGCCTAGGGCAGCCACACACAAAACACGCCAATTGCTCCAATACCAGGAAGGTTAGAAAAGCTGTAACAAAGCACGTTTACAGAGCTATGTATTGTGGAGAAACATGCAGGCTTTTACTTCAGAACCTGAAATAATAATTCAAGTATGTTGTTGTATAACTAGAACAATAAAACTTAAGATAACTTATTGTAAGGCACAGCTGATTTTATTCTAGTAAAATGTTATTAAATGCAATAAGCATGGTAATAGAGCCCTGCGCGGGACTGCTTTTTTAATCCTGCTCCCGCTGATTTTTTGTCCAATCCAGCCCGCTCCCGCAACGTGTGCCCAATCCCACCCGCTCCCGCCACATTTGTGGTCAACCCCGCCTGCTCCCGCCACATTTGTGGTCAACCCCGCCCGCTCCCGCCACATTTGTGGTCAACCCCGCCCGCCTCCTTTCCTGAACTGCAGATTTCCCGCGCAGTCCCGCAAGGCTGCCCTCGAGTTGCTCCCTCACAGCGTCTCTTCTCTTGCTCTGTCCAGGAACAAGGCGGACACTGGAAGTGACGTCACATCACGACTCTGCTTTGTTCCTGGGCGGAGCAAGAGAAGAGAAAATGTAATGAGCAGCGCGAAGGCAACCTTGCGGGACTGCGCGGGATTACCGGGACCCGCAGGTACAGTGCCTGACCGCCTGCGACCACCCGCAACACCAGCAAGGGACCCGCCTCCCAATGCAGTCCTCTACATGGTAACTATCTAGAACTGGTTTATTTTGGCTATTGTGAACGAGGACTTCATGTTTTTGTTTTTATATCCAAAATATTGTCACTATCCACACTTTACTTACCCTTAATACCAAACTCTGGCAAAATAAGTTGTCTGCTGTATCTCAAGATGTCTGAATTTTTGAGAATGTTGTTGGTTAGTTCAGGCAGTTTTTTGCTGCTGTTGTGCAAGTCTGGTAATAAAGAGACATTTACCTAAAATAAATAAATACCATGTTAGTAATGAAAACATTTGTTGGCTTTAGTGCAGCCAGTTGTTTACACTACAAACTGAACTGTCCCTCAAGGGTCCCCTAGATGAAAATCATAGCTAGCTTGCCCCCAGTATCCAGCTTTAACAGCTTAACTGTACAGTGAAACTAAGAACAGTTCATGTGGCGATTTTAAAAGTTGTTTAGAACAAGATTTTGGCAATGAAAACCCTTCTGTCAGAAAGGGGTTTTAAATGTAATGACATCAAACAATAAACCATGGAGCGCGTATACATCCCCTATGCATACGCGCTCCATGGTTTATCGTTTGTTGGTTTAAACACTTTGAGGAAGAGTGTTGCTGGCAGCTGCTTGCTTTTGGGGAGTATTTTTTGTTTTATTATACATGTGGAATCTAGGTTTTTTGCTTTCTAAGGATATCAAATACAATTTTATTAAATTACTACATTTAAAAAAAACGTCACTTAATTTCTCACTTTAACGCACAAAAGCTCCCTCATGTGATTTTGCTAATGACCTTACAAATGAAATCAATGACTTTATTGCCTTCATCAATTACCTTACCAATGGTATAACTGGTGACAAATAATGGCATCACTATCAATCTATACTTTTACTTAACACCGCACATCATCTGGTAACATTAACTTTACACTTTCTTAAATCTCTAGTAGCATAATTCAATCCAATCTCACTCCAGTCGGTTCAACATTAAGGAGCACGGGGTCTGTCACTTACTGCTCCCTTATCACTACGCGGCAGCAAATTATGCCGATGGCTAGGATATGACATCATCCCCGCACATTGTATCAATAGCTGGCACATAAGGACAGTGTATGCGGACATGTGTGTGCTTGCAAGCTTGTGTATGGGCAAGTGCGCGTAAGAGCAGTGTACGTATTTGTAAGCTGGTGTGTAAGAGCAGTGTATGTGTAAACGTGCGTATAAGGGCAATGTATATTTGTGTGTAAGGGCAGTGTATGTAAAGGCAGGTGTGTGTGTGTGTATATGTATGTGTGTGTTCATGGGCAGGTGTGTGTAAACGCAGTGTCTCTGCTGCTGTGGCCTACTCTTCTAATGATGCTCAGCCAGCATCGGTGGACACCTGGCTGGCTGAGCCTCATGGGAATTCAATTCAATTGAAGTATTGGTTATTTTTAATACGCAAGACTGTGCTGACAAAAATGAAGCGCGACATTGTAAAGTGCAATTGCTTATATTGGTGAGTTGCACGAAAGCGATTTAACACAACAAAATGTGTACCTCTTTCACATTTTGAAATGTTGGGAGGTATGCTAGACATTTTATATTGAGCTCTTTCTGGCTCCTAAATAAAACATATCTATCTGGCTCTCAGATTTGTCTATGTTCTACTTGGCAAGTCTTGTATATTTATCCAATTAGAAACAAAAATGCATGGCAATGAATATGTTTATAACCTGTGATTTTTATACACATGCATAAAAAATACACAAACCAGTGCTGTGCACTGTACATGGGGTATACCAAGCTCAAATCGACTGAGACAAACATACATATGTTGCTCTAAATAAACTCTTTCGTGACCAGGGGTTTTACCTACCTTAGTGACTGGAGTTTTTTTGCATATTTATCTTGGTCAACCATGATTCCCCATTTAATAAACAAATATATGAAGTGGGTTATATATATATATAAAAATGTGCATAATATACCACCAACATGTACACCTGTTCAATTCCTTGTTAACACAAATAGCTAATTAGCCAATCACATGACAGCAGCTCAATGTACCCAGCTTTTAATGTTATGCCCCTTTTTGGTAATGCCCCGATCCAGAAGCTGCTCTTCTGCCGCCCACACCTCCAGGCCCAGTACATACAAGATTTCTTTCTGGAACTATTGGGTGGCCAGAATAGCCTGCTGCCTAGTTACGCCCTCTGTGAACCAGGCAGGATTATCTCCGCAGGGTGACCAGTCAGGGCTCCAACCTGGCGATCGGTGGAAGATATCAGAGGTGGGGGACCTAAATCACCCAGCTAAAGGGGGCGGTTATATTGCTCAGATATGATTCTGTGTGTTGATGTTAATATATATATATATATATATATATATATATATATATATATATATATATATATATATATATATATATATATATATATATATATCTGAGCCTGTGTACAATAAGGAGTTCTTAATACCCAACACAGAGTCTCAGAAAGTGACTGGAAACAAGGGAAAGAGTATCGTCCCAGGCTAAGGGAGTACAAGTCAGCGGAGGTAGTCAGTCGGACTAGCTAGATCCGTGACAATGGTGAAGAAAGGGGGTTTGTGACTTTGAACCTGGCATGGTTGTTGGTGCCATGGTTGCATGGTGTTGGGCTGCTCCGAGTATTTCAGAAACTGCTGATCTACTGGGATTTTCACGTGCAACCTTCTCTAGGGTTTACAAAGAGTGTTCTGAAAAAAGAGAAAAAAAACAAGCAAGCGGCAGTTGTGTGAACGAAAATGCCTTGTTGATATCAGAGGAGAACGGGCAGACTGGTTCGAGATGACAGAAAGGCAACAGTAACTCAAATAACCACTTGTTACAACCAAGGTACGTAGAACACACAACACATTGAACCTTGAAGTAGATGTGCTACAGCAGCAGAAGACCACACCAGGTGCCACTCCTGTCCGCTAAGAACAGGAAACGGAGGCTACAATTCGCACAGACTCACTAAAATTGAACAATGGAAGACTGGAAGAACATTGCCTCATCTGATGAATAATCACCAAAAACAAACAAACTACCAATAATGGTAGAGCTACGTGCACTGTACATATATAAACACCAAAACCTATTGCAAGGAGAGCACGTAAGGAAAAAAGGTATATACAAAGTAAATCTTTATTAAACAATATGATTTAAATACATATAAAAAAAATATATATAATATAAAAGCATCTCGGCACCAAGACACATATAGGAAGGTACATAAGAACAGAGGCACAAGACTACAGGAACTAGGATGGAAATACGTATGTATATGAAGGCACAAATAAGAAACACAAGGACGACCACAGTGATAAAGCGAAAAGGAACAAATGAAATAACATACAGCAATGGTACATCGGTGCTCAAAAGTTACTAACCAAACCTAGAAGAAAGGCTGGTAATGAATGGTGCCAAGTCCAAACGTACCAACCCCAACGTACGTTTCGCTGCAATGAGCTTCTTCAGGGGGCTCTCTCATCTGATGAATGGCGATTCCAGCTGCAACATTCAGATGGCACGGTAAGAACTTGGCCTAAACAACATGGAAGCATGGATCCATCCTGCCTTGTATCAACGTTTCAGGCTGCTGGTAGAATGGTGTGGGGGATATTTTCTTGGTACACTTTGAGCCCCTTAGTACCAATTGAGCATTGTTTAACCGTGGACAGCCTACCCGAGTATTGTTGCTGACCATGTCCATCCCTTTATGACCATAGTGTACCTATCTTCCATTAGGATAATGCACCATGTCACAAAGCTCACATCATCTCCAACTGGTTTTGTGAACATGACAATGAGTTCACTGTACTCCTATGGCCTCCACAGTCACCAGATCTCAATCCAATAGAGCACCTTTGGGATGTGGTGGAATGGGAGATTCGCATCATGGATGTGCAGCCGACAAATCTGCAACAACTGCTTGATACCATCATGTCCATAAATATCTGAGGAATGTTTCCAGAACCTTGTAGAAAGTATGCCACAAAAATTTCTGAAGGCAAAAGGGGGTTCAACCCGGTACCAGAAAGGTGTACCAAATAAAGTGGCCAGTGAGTGCATATCTATATATTTATTCCTCATCTCCCAAGAAGAATTATGTGTTAGTCTGTCTCCAGTCACTCACAAATAATCCCTTGTATATCCCACATCCAGATTTAACACCACTGGTCGATTAATTAAAATCTCAGTATGTTAAAGTTTCAACGAGCAACCACTAATTCTGATAATATTGCTTTTAAGTATCTTTGCAGCAAGTTATTGCGTCAAACAGAGGCCAGAGCAATTTTGCCACCTCGGCTACTGTCTCAGTAGCGAACGTTTAAGATTCTGTAAAAGGGGAGGTATCTACCTCCTGGAGTAGAGAGGAGGGCATTTTTTAAATGTCCGTAGGACTGGTGAGTTCAGCCTACCGGTAGAAAGTAGCTGTATTGGGACGGTGGTCATGATTCAGATCAAGTGTGCCATGATAGTGGCTCTAGGCCCGGTTTCTGTAAGTCCTTATAGAAAATTCTTTATCTCTAATGTGGAATGGCTCTAATTGCGAATATTTGAAGTTCATTTGTTTCTAGCTAACTAATGGACTATTACATTGTAAGCAAGTTATATTTTTTCATATTACATTCATATTTGGAAAGATTATCATATTGTATGTGGTCTATGACATATATACATATACACACAGTATATATTTAAACTATAGTATGAAAAATATCTAAAAATGTGGGGAAAATAGGGGGGGGGGCTTGAGTTTCACCTATAAAAACTACATATACCCAGTGCAAATAGGAAAACACCAAAAGTGTATTAAGGTATTTGTCCTGCTTTTTGTAAACACCTCTTATGCAGGGTATTTTCATGTTTTTGTTACTGACAGGGTTAAATGTGAATGATGCCCATGATTGTTTCTAAACAAGACTTTTTTTTTTAAATGAGGTACACCCCAATAGCAGCCAGTAAAAGAAAAACCTAAACAAATTTATTTTTTTGAAAGTTGACATCTCAAAGTATTTTAATGGGGGCGTTTTAACACTTGATTTTGCCATTTCAGCTCCAGTCTGTCCAAAACCTTGCAGTAAAATGACATTGTTTTCATCTTTTAACAAACCCATTCAGTATTTTAGTACATTTCTTTCCCTGGGTACATGAAAATTACTGAAACAACTTGTGATTTGTATTCAGAAACAACCCCAGAGTACAGGAATACCCCATATGCATCAGTTACTCTAGTTAGGGGCATATTGGCCTGCCCCATGCAGCCGATTACACACCAGCACCCCACCACCACCACCACAGTACAGCAATATCCCACATGCATGGTTAAATAATGTTCCTCAGCCATTATGGAGTCAAAACTGGAACATACACATTTCAGTTTTCAAACTTGGAATTTTGACAGATGACTTTACTGGGTCTATGTCTCATTTGAGGTACAGTAAAGGTCCCAAATATCAATTTAAACACCCCCTAGTGGGCTAGCTGATCGCATAAGGGGTAACATTAGGATCGCTATAGGTGGATATTAGTGGATAGTTATAGGTGGGATTAGATGTTCGGTTATAGTACTGCATAGCGTTAGGGTTGATCAATATCCAGGGGCCTAATCTGAAGTGAGACGGATCAATGATTAGTGACCAAAAAGGTCATTAATCAATGGTCACATAGCATTTTATTAGGTTAAATATATATTGTATTTTTTGTGTATAGCCATCAGATCACTTGGCTATTTTGCTACATAACAATCTAGACTATCCACTCCACTAGACTGGACCCTAATGGCAGATACATTACTTTATTTTACCCTCAATAGAACTAGACTGATGTTGGCTGACATACCGTATTTGCTCGATTATAAGACGACCCCCAAAATCTGAGTATTAATTTAGGGAAAAAAAAGAAAAAGCCTGAATATAACGACCCTATAGGAAAAGTTTTACCAGTAAATGTTGTGACGGAAGCCTCCATCACTGGGACCACTGGAGAAGCCTGACTGCCTATTGACTATGGGCCCTGGGTTTGTAAAGGCTTCTGTGGCTACCCCAGCAGTATCATCTCATCACTGGCTGAGGGGATTATCTCCAGCAGACAGCCAGGATCTGCCACCAGGGAGTGACCACCATTCTTTCAGTTTAATGTTGTATAAATCAGTCTCCCCCTATTGTATTGTTAATCTCGTTACTGCCCCTGTTGTCTCTGGGAGGCAGATTAAGGGGGCGGTTTGTGTCCCAATATCTTGGTTTTATGTTAATGTGTGTTTTGCTGGATATATCCAACCCTGTGTGTCCAAAATAAATCAGTCTTCGTTTGGTTTTACCCTACACTGAGTCTCGGCTAGTGACTGGGGAACCGGGGGAAGTGTGTTGTCCCAGGCTAAGGGAGCACAAGACAGCGGAGATAGTCGGTCGGACTAGCCAGCCCCGTGACAAATGTTAATTCATGTAAACTATGTGAACAATTTTTTTTTTTTTTTTAATAAAAGCTATGATTGAGAAAAATATTTTGTTTTTATTTCCTTTTTTTTTTTTCAACCTGCCCCCCCAGTTATGCACATCTGCCCCCTGGCTTGCCACTCTGCCCCTCCTCCAAACTTACCAGAGCTTATGAGCCCCCAGTGCGTAGTCCGGGCAGCCTGTAGAGCTCTACGCGATTCGTGTACAGCAGGGAGGAGGTGCGGTTAGGAGCGGGGGTTGTCTGCGTCCATCGTAGACAACCCCCGCTGCTAACCGCACCTCCTCCTGGCTGCAGCGGAAGTTGTGTACGCGAATCGCGTAGAGCTCTATACGCTGCCCGGACTAAGCACCGGGGACTCAGAAGTACCGGTGAGTGTGGGGGGGGGGGGGGAAGACAGGAGGATTCTGACCAGGGTCCACCAATCCAAAACCGAAAACATTATTATATCAGATCGTGCCCCAGTGTAGGTGTCGATGTCCCTTTCTGGTATGGAGACAATACACAGGGCATTGTTGATTCCCAACTTATCTATATGAAAAGGTTATCTTTAAGAGACTGCATGGGTCAGCTTTGCAGATACCATATCACAGATTGATCAACATGTATTATTTTAGGAGACATCCAAGGCGATGTTACAGGTCTCATAATAGCTTATGATGCCTTTGTCTCCACCACATTCTCAAATTACAAGTCACAACAACCAGATTCCAAGAGCAAGAAACACATTTTTTAGGCTTAACAATAAGACAAGCAAGCTATTATAAAAGCTATGGCATGAAAAATGGAAATTTTTTACTCACCGGAAATTCCTTTTTCCTTAATACAGTGGCAGTACAAATGGGTAGTGTTCTCTTCCTAGTGGACAAGAAGCTAAAAGGATTCAAAGGGTTAAGTCACGGAGAACTCCTCCTGCTTACCCATAAAAAACAGCTTCCCCTGAACAGCCCCAGTAAGTAACAAGAACACACAACTTCTTGCAAAAATTATTTATTAGATACAAAGGGAGTTTACGGTGAGTAAAAAAAATTTCCATTTTTCCTGCCATACAGTGGCAGTACGACTGGAATGTAACAAGATCCCGAAAGAAAGGGAGGACAACCAAATCCTCAGGAAACAACAGCTTGGAGCACCTTACGCACAAAATCCGCTGCCGAGGATGAGAAGACGTCTAGCCGGTAGTGACGAACAAATGTACTGAATGATGACCAGCAAATGTCCTGCCCTGCAAATGTCCTCTGGAGAAGCGGAAGCCTTCTCAGCCCATGAAGCAGACACGGCCCTGGTGGAGTGGGCCGTGACCGGAGATAACAAAGGTAGATCAGAGACTTGGTAGCCCATGTGAATCGTTTCCGTGATCCATCTTGACAAGGTAGCCTTAGTGGCAGCCTTAACCGCCGAACGACCAGACCAAGAAACGAAAAGCTGGTCGGTGGAACGGATGGAGGAAGTCCTAGCAATATATAACTCCAGGGCTCTCTTAACATCCAACATGTGCCACTTAGCTTCATCCGGAGAGGAAGGAGACGGAAAAAATGATGGAAGCACCAAGGGCTGATTAATAGTGGACTTTGACTTTCGGAAGAAAGGAGGGCTGCAGGTGGAGAACAACTTTATCCTGATGGAAGATGGTAAACTTGTCTGAGGATAAGAGGGCTTGGATTTCGCCTACACGTTTGGCGGATGTAATCGCCACTAAGAACACAGTCTTTAACGAGAGGAGTTTAAACAACACTTCTTCTTTAGGTTCAAACAGAGCAGAGCATAGGGCGTTAAGAACTACGGTAAGAACTAGAGCCAATATCTGACCCTTTAGAGTTGAGACACTAAGACCCGTAGAAAAACCATCTTTTAAAAAACATCAAAATGGAGCTGATGGAAGGAGGAAAAACCGAAACATCCCTAGCGGCATACTAGAGCAGGAACTTCTTCCAGACCCGAAAATAAATTCTTGAAGTAGAGCCCCTGACAGATCGTAACAGCAAGTCAGAAAGATCCTCCGTAATACCCTGATCACGAAGAATCATCCGTGCAGTAGCCAGGCCGCCAACTTGAACATCAGGAGATGATCTGGAGGAAGATAGCCGCCGTCCAACTATTGATGTGAGGGAGGTAGTTCCCACTACATTAGACTCAGTTGACTTAGGAGGGAGAACTAACTGCGGTTCGGCCAGTATGGGATAACGGCTAATACCCGAGCCCTGTCCGAACGAATCTTCTGGAGGACACGGGGAATTAATGCGACAGGCGGAAACACGTATCCCAGATGGAAGTTCCACTTGATGGACAGACCGTCCAGGAAGTCGGGTGAATCCTGCCTGTTGATTGAGGCAAACATTGGTACCTTCCTGTTTCGCCTGGATGCCATCAAATCTATATCCGGAAGGCCAAATCTTGACATCAGGGAGGTGAAGGTCCTTTCGGTCAAGGACGACTCTGCTTGAGACCATCTTAGCCTGCTTAGATCATCTGCAATGCAATTGTCGCAGCCTCTTATGTGTAACTCCAGGGCTTCAAGTCCGTCCCTGTACGGGACAAGAAGAAAACTGGGGCTGTTCAGGGGAAGCTGGTTTTTATGGGTAAGTAGGAGGAGTTCTCCGTGACTTAACCCTTTGAATACTTTTAGCTTCTTGTCCACTAGGAAGAGAACACTACCCAGTCGTACTGCCACTGTATGGCAGGAAAATATAAGATTTGTGTCATCAAAACACCTCAAGGGGCAACTTGCACATCAAGATATTACACAATTTTGTATACTAGAACACTGTATGATGATAGGGACTTTAGGATTGAGTTATTGCTAGGCTCACAAAGGCTCAGATGGAAAGGTTGAATGCTTCTGTGTCGCTCCAGAAGCTACAAAGGGCTATCAAATAACTTAAAAAGGTTAATCCTCGGATCCAGACAGACTGCCGGCAGAATATTGAAAACTACTGTCAACCATATAGCCTCCATACAGGTGAATCTCTAACTCGAACCAGGACGGCAACTTATGTAAAAGCTGCCTTACCTTGACTTTTAGGAAGTTCTTCTAAATTTGACAGTATTTTCCTGTATTAAATAATATCTCACTAACAATACATAGAAGTTAATAAATTGCAGATACATTTAAGTACTTGTCTCATTAAACTGTTATTGGTGACATGGCAACCAGTGGCGTTGGGAGGGGGGGGGCAGACATGGCCCCCCTATATCATGCTGTGCCCCCCAATTTAAACGCCATATTTTTTTGTGCACCTGCGAGGGAGCACTGACTGAGCAGAGAGAGGGGCGCCAAGCGGTCACTCATGAATAAGTTTTCAGCAACCCATTGGTGCCCCTCAGTATTAATTCTATTTATAGACCTGTATGTCATGCCTTTCCAAAAAAATATCCAGACCCCTTTTGAAGGCATTTATTGTATTTGATAACACCACCTCCCTTGGCAGTGAATTCCATACCTTTATCGTCCTTACTTTAAAGAATCCCTTCCTTTGTCTATGAAATCTCCGCTCTTCTTTGTACATTTCTGTAAATGAACAGGTCACTGAAGAGCTCTTTATATTGGCGCTGGCAGTATTTCCAGTATATAAATTATATGTCCATCCCTTGGTCCATCACTTACCCACATACTTAATCTCTCTCTATCATCTGGAATTGTACTAACAGCCTTCAAGCATGTGTTAATCACACCTATTCTAAAAAAATCCTTCCTCAGATCCCATCTGTCTGACTAACTACCGCCCTATCTTTCTACTTCCTTTTATCTCTAAGCTGCTTGAACGGATTGTGTACAATCGCCTTACGAACTTCCTCTCTTCTAATTCCCTCCTTGACCCACTACAGTCTGGTTTCAAACCCCTTCACTCTACTGAAACAACTCTAACAAAAGTCCCCAATGACTTTCTCTCTGCCAAAGCAAAAGGGGACTTCTCCATTCTAATACTATTGGGTCTGATGCTTTTGATACCGTTGATCACCACCTTCTTCTTGACTCACTTGCTTCTATAGGCATTCGAGATATAGCTCTCTCCTGGATCTCCTCATATCTGTCTAAACATTCCTGCTCAGTCAGCTTCGCTGGCAAGACATCATCACTCCTTCCACTTTCAGTTGGCTTCCCCCAAGGTTCAGTCCTTCGCCCTCTGCTGTTCTCTCTTTATACTTCATCTCTTGGCAAACTAATCAACTCATTTGGCCTCCAGTATCATCTATATGCAGATGATACCCAACTCGGCCTGTCTTCTCCTGATCTCTTTCCATCGCTCATGTACCGTATTACTAATTGCTTGTCTGCTATTTCTTTATGGATGTCACAACGCTACTTGAAACTTAAGCTTTCTAAAACTGAACTCATTATCTTCCCTCCTTCCATCTCCACTCCACTACCTGAATTATCGATCACCATTAACATGACTCTCTCCAACTAACCAGGCCCGATGTCTGTGGGTCATCCTTGGCTCTAACCTTCCCTTCATCCCTCACAATCAGTCCCTGATTGCACCTAAAATACATATCTCGCATCTGCCCATTCCTCACCCAAGAATCCACAAAAAGTCTGGTTCATTCACTTATTTCCCGTCTTGACTATTGCAACACTCTTCTGTTTGGCATTCCACTGTCTCGACTCTCTCCTCTATAGTCTGTACTAAATGCCGCTGCTAGGCTTATGTTCCATGCATGCCGCTCCTCTTCTGTTTCCCCACTCTGTGAAACCCTCCACTGGCTCCCAATTACCTTTAGAATTTAATTTAAAATCCTGGTACCAACATAATATATTTCTGCCCTCATAAGCAAATGCTCTCCTACTTAATCCTTATGTTCTTCCCATGGGCTAAGGCTCTGCTCCTCACTTATCACCTCTTCCTTTTCCCGTCTACAAGATTTCACTCGGGCTGCCCCATATCTCTGGAATCTACTTCCACCAAACCTTCAGCATTCACCCTCCCTCCCAACATTCAAGAAACATCTAAAAACTCTCTTCTTCAGAGAAGCATACCATCTTAGCTGCTAGAAGCTCCTTGTCATTGATACAACCACCACACTCTCACTTTTTCTCTGGACCTTATGTTTGTCACCCCATTCCCTCAAGATTGTAAACTTGCGAGCAGGGCTCTCTCCACCTAATTTATCGGTTTGTCAGTCAATTCTCGTCTTGTCATACCCTTGAATATATGTATTGTATTAAGTGCTGCGTAGATTGTTGGCGCTGTATCAATAAAAGATAATAAACTCTCTTCATAACTAGTATATTCCAATTAATTGTGTAGCCCTCCTTTGGACTTTCTAGTTCCATAATGTCCTTTTTAAGGACCAGTGCCCATAATAGTACCGCATATTCAAGGGGAGGTCTTATCATTGACCTGTAAAGAGGCAAGATGATATCCTCCTCCTCCCGGGAATCAATACCTCGTTTTATGCATGGCAAAACCTTATTGCTGCTTGCTGGCATTCTCCAAGTATGTTGCCTACCATTATTCCCAAGTCCTTCTCATTGGTAGTTTGCCCCAGGAATATTCAATTCATAGTATAGGTTGCATTGTTAATATTTTTACCATAATGCATAACTTCCCTTACGAAAAAATTACTGCAGTTTTTCTGAAGTAATACTGCAGTTTTTTGGACATGAAAAAACTGCAATACTGCACTTTTACTGCAGTATTACTGCACATTTACTGCATTTGTACTTCACTGTACTGCACTTTTACTGCAGTTATTTTTGTACGGAAGTACAAATGCAATAAAGCTGCAGTACATTGAATTACAACTGTGGGTTTGCAATATAAAAAAAAAAGCGCAGTAAATGTGCAGTAAAACTGCAGTACAGTGAAGTACAAATGCAGTAAAACTGCAGTAAAAGTGCAGTATTGCAGTTTTTTCATGTCCAAAAAACTGCAGTATTACTTCAGAAAAACTGCAGTAATTTTTTCGTAAGGGTTTGCATTTATCTATGGTGAATATCATCTGCCACTCGCCCACCCAGTCCCCAACACTAGAAATAAAGATTAGCCTGGTTAATTTTGTGTCATCAGCAAAAACATGGCTCTCAATGCAGCTTGATTATTTATAAACAATATAATTTAGGGGGTTTTATCTATACCTTTAGTGCTGAGTTTAAATGTGATTTCCAGTTGATCTATACCTGCAATGCTACGTTTCCATACAAATAAAAGGGTTTGTATGTCTTGTTCAGTTGACCTAACCATTCAAGTGCCATTTCATGTGTTGTTTATTTGATCTATAGCGAAACTACAGGGAATAAGTAAAAGGTGTGGTTTAGCAAATGAGGGGACAAAGGGACTCAGAGGTCTTCTCCCCCACAATCATCCCCAATTTCAAGAGTCAGAGGGAGGGAAGACTGCACACTGACTCTGTCTTCCCATAGCGGAGGGAGTGATTGCATGCTTGGGAGCATGGAAGGGCCCTAGGGAAATGCTTGCCTACAGTTCCATTTTTCAATATACCGTATTTGCTTGATTAATTGAATATTAATTTAGAAAAGAGGAAAAACCCTGAATATAAGACTACCCTGTAAAAAAAAAGTGTTCTACTAGTAAACTAACTATTTTCATATTTAATAAAAACTGATTGAGAAAAATGCATTATTTTCTTTTATTTGCCAACCTTTTAGCCCCCTATCTGCCACTCTGCCCCATGCTCCAGACTCCCTGGTGTCAAGTGGGGCAACCAGTGGACGTCTGCGTGATGCGTGCAGACAACCTCCGCTGCTACCCAGGACTTCTACCAGGGCTTCCATGGACTGAGCACCGGAAGGTAAGGTCACTTCATGCCATTACTCTGTCATAGAAGCCCCGGAAGCATAGTTGTCTGCGTGCATCGTGCGATCACAGAAAGAAATATAGGCTACGATAAATCAACTACACAATAAACCACCAGGACCGGAAGGCTTTATGGCTGCATTCTTTAGCCCACACATTATAGGGCCTTGTGTGTCCTTATATAACATCTTGGAGGGGTCTTTGGACATCCAATCAATCAGTGGCATCTCCACCTTTCATATTAAGGGGGGCATATAAGGGGACAGGGTTATGAAAAAGCAAATCCCTACTTGTAATTATTGCCAAATAACAAATAAAAAGCAAAAAAAAAAAAAAAACATTGGGTATTTCTAAACTCAGGACAAATAGTAGAAATCTATTTACCACTTTTAGTTTCGTGTGTGTGTGTGTGTGTGTGTGTGTGTGTGTGTGTGTGTGTGTGTGTGTGTGTGTGTGTGTGTGTGTGTGTGTGTGTGAGGTTCGTCTTACCAGGAGGAATCCGATATGCAGGACTGGAACACACTTGCTCAAAACAGAACACACACAAGGGGCCTGGAGAGGATAACAGGGCACTTGGCAGTGTAACTGTAAGCACGAGTGGTCAGAAGGAAGCCGTTTAGTAGACCAGAGTCAGGATGCCAAAGATACACGGAGTCAGAGTATAGCCAGGGTCAGGATGCCAGAGAAACACGAGAGCCGTTTAGCAGACCAGGGTCGGATACCGGGATAACGAGAGAAATAATTCAGGTACAGGAGGAGCTCACGATATACGGAGGGAATCAGTATAACTGAGCACTGAGGAAACGGTAAGTGAGGTTTAAATAGCCCGGGGGGGGCGTTCCCTGACGTCTGGGACGTGATCGCGTCCTGCGTCGCCATAGCGACGCGGCGGTCAGCCTCATAAATATTCATGAAGCGGCCGCGCGCGAGCGGCTGCTTCATGTTCCAGGGAACGGTGCCGGCGTTTCTGCCGTGAGGGAGGAGAGGATGTCCGGGAGCCACTTAAGGTGTAAAAAATGGGAGAAGAAAATTACAGCTACACTGGAAAAATGTAAAGAGCTTTTGTCCCAAAGTGTACTACAAAAAAGAAACTTGTCATTAAGTGGTTAAGCAACACAAGTCATGGGCCTTGTCTGATCACTCAGCTCACTAATCACTATGTGACCAGTGAAATAAATTTAAACAAAAAAAGAAAATAGGGCATAGGCACCAATGGACCAGATTCAAAATAAATAAAAATTAAGAAGTGTTCACACCCCAAATGTGACATTTAAGCCTACTAACAACCAAACAAACCTATGCATGGGTAGTATCACTTTACTAAGGAGATGTTGCTGAACACATATTGGGACAATTGCATGTTAACACAAATAGCTAATCAGCCAATCACATAGCAGCAACTCAATGCATTTCGGCATGTAGACGTAGTCAAGACAATTTGCTAAAGTTGAAACTGAGCATCAGAAAGGGGAAGAAGTTGGACTTAAGTGACCTTGAACGTGGCATGGTTGTTAGTTCCAGACGGGATGGGTATTTCAGAATCTGCTGATCTATTGGGATTTTCACGTACAACCATCTCTAGGCTTTACAGAGAACGGTCAGAAAAAAATCCAGTGAGCAGCTGTTGTGTGGATGAAAATGCCTTGTTGATGTCAGAGAAGAACGGGCATACTGCTTCAAGATGACAGAAAGGCAACAGTACTTTACAGTGCTCCCAACCATCATCCTAATCAAAGCCATCGGAACAAACAGCTTCAACACATCATCACAACCAGATCACCTCATCCACATCCAAGCAGTCCTCTCCTATTGTCTTAGTCCCCTCAACCACCGACTAGATTGTAAGCTCGCAAGAGCAGGGCCCTCTCCTCCTTTGCACCAGTTTGTTATTGTATGTGTTTATAAATTGTTCTAATGAATGTAACAGCGCTGCGGAATTGCCCGGCGCTTTATAAATAAATAAATGTAATGTAACAGTAACTCAAATAAACACTCGTTACAAACCGGAGGTATGCAAAACACACAACACATCGAATCTTGAAGCAGATGGGCTACAGCAATAACAGGAGTGGCACCCAGTGCGGTCATCTAACAGGAAACTAAGGTTACAATTCGCACAGGCTCACCAAAATTGGACAGTGGAAGATCGGCGGAACGTTGCCTGGTCTAATGAGTCTTGATTCCACCTGCGATATTCAGATGGCAGGGTCAGATTTTGGCGTAAACAACATGAAAGCATGGATCCATCATGCCTTGTATCAACCGTTCAGGCTGGTGGTGTAGGGGACATTTTCTTGGCACACTTTGGGCCCCTTAGTACCAATTGAGCATTGTTTAAACGCAAAAGCCTACCTGAGCATTTTTGCTGACCATGTCCATCCTTTCATGACCACAGTGTACCCACCCATCTTCTGATGGCTACTTCCAGCAGGATAACGTGCCATGTCACAAAGCTCACATCATCTCAAACTGGCTTCTTGAAAATGACAATGAGTTCACTGTACTCCAATGGCCTCCACAGTCACTAGATCTCAATCCAATAGAGCACATTTGGGATGTGGTGGAACAGGAGATTCGTATCATGGATGTACAGCTGAGAAATCTGCAGCCACCGCGTGATGCCATGTCCATACAGACCAAAATCTTTGAGGAATGTTTCCAGCACCTTGTAGAAAGTATGCCACGGAGAATGAAGGCGAAGGGGAGTCCAACCCGGTACTAGTAAGGTGTCACTAATCAAGTGGCCAGCGAGTGCATATCAAGAACTATTTATTCATTCCTGAAAAGCTATGTGTAAAATGAACTGAGCGGCTTTAAAGAGCACAAGGGCCAGAATGACCAGTTATGGCAAAAGAAATGGTTTTGAAATAGCAATATGCCACTCTGTCTCCAGAAATGCCTTATGCCCCTATACGCCTCTCTGGAATATAGGGGGTTAAAAGGCATGTCATGGGACAGAGTGGCATATAGGGGGGTATAAGGCATTTCTGGAGGCAGAGTGGCATATAGGGGGGTATAAGGCATTTCTGGAGGCAGAGTGGCATAAAGGGGGTTAAAAGGCATATCTGACGAATCACGTTGTCTTTTACATCACGTGGATGGCCGGGTAAATCAGCATCGCTTACCTGGAGAACACATGACACCAGGATGCCATATAGGAAGATGGCAAGCAGGCAGTGGGACGCTTTGAACAATGTTCTGCTGGGAAACCTTGGGTCCTGCCAGTCATGTGGGTGTTACTTTGACAGGTACTACCTACCTAAGCATTGTTGCAGACCATGAACACCCTTTCATGGACATGATATTTGCTAATGGCACTGGCCTGTTTCAGTAGGATAATGCGCCCTGACACAAAGCAAAAACGGTTCAGAGATGGTTTGAGAAACATGAGTGTGTTGACATAGCCTCCAAATACCACTGATCTCAATCCAATCGAGCAGGTCTAAGGGAGTCCAAGCCTCAAAGGGTGAGGGCTGCTTTGGGGGCAAAAGGGGGACCTACACAATATTAGGCAGGTGATCATTATGTTAGGGTTGTCAAAGATTTTCATTATTGATTAGTTGAATTGATTTTATCAAATATAAGATAAGGGGTTTTTTTCAGAACAAATGCTCTGAAAGATACCCCTCATTTTAGAATCTGACTTCAAATATAGGTCAGACTATAAGACTAAGATCCAGATCCCCCACAGTGCTGCAGAGGACCGGGATCCTCCTCTCTGGAAGCCGGTGAACATGAAGTCACAGAAGCTTCAGCGAAAGCGCCGGCCAGCAGCAGAGTTTTGTCTACTCTACGATCATCGTATAGATGTTCGTCCTCGGCCCTCACTAGACACAAGGGACTCTGGAGCACGGAGGGCCCCTTTTTGGGGAGGGGGCAGAGTGGTAAGCCTGGGGTCAGATGTGCATAACTACGGGGCAGGTGGGCAAAAAAAAAAACCAAGAAACGCATTTTTCGCAATCAGTTTTTATTAAATATGAAAAAATATAGTTTACATGTGAATTTATATTTACTAGTAAAATTTTTAGGTATTAAAACGTAGTTTGAGAAATATTGTGTTTGGGTTCTTGTTCCTATAAAATATAGCTTTTATTATGTCAGTAAAATAAGGTGTTGATTACAGAAAAGACATTGTGACAGAGAAAATTGTGTGAATTCTGCCGTTTGGTTTTAACATCCAGTTTGTTAGTAAAATTTTAAGAACGAAAAATTTGCATATTGCCCCCCCCAATAATAATAATAATAATCGGCCAATTAATCAATTATGAAAATAATTGTTAGTTGCAGCCCTAAAAATAAAATCATTCTTAAAAAGCCATTCAATATCATTTAACATAAACAGACTCCCTCTGAATTGGAAGTCATGTCATATGTAATAAATGTAAGTAAAATATGAGTACCTCCACTCTACACCTTCAGAAGCTTTCAGGACATCATTTAAATAAACCTTAGTTCCAGGTACTACCGGTTGGAAGTAAATATCCAAATATTTAGACAAGTTAGCAGAAATTGACCCACTGTCAGGCACGATAGGTCGGCCTGGGTGTTAACCAAGCTCTTATGGAGTTTAGATTGGATGTAGAATTCAAGGGCCCTTGGATGGTTAACAATTAAATATTGGTACTCATCAAAAGTTAAAATATCTTGCACCCTAGTTTATCTAACAACGCAGTGACCTTTTTATGTTATTAATTGGAGATTTTGTTGATAGAATTGGCCCCCATATCGTTTGTAGGAGAGAATGGCTACCATCTATGGGTTTGATAACAATTGATTGTATCATATTTAATATAAAAGAAAAAAATAAAAAAATATGGTGACTTACTTGAAAAATCTTTTACTCATTAATAAAAGCTAAATAAATAATACTATTTGTCCTTAGTTTATACCCAATGTTTTTATGGGTGTTTTTGTTAGCTTTTTTTTTTTGCACGTCATGGGGCAATCCTTACAAGTAGTATGTTGCCGTTTCAATACCATTTTTTCCCCAAAAATGAATTCTGCCCCCATGTGCAATTTGGAACATCTTTGAAGCCGGCCAACGCAAATGACCCCATCAAACTATATACCGTATTGGCCCGAATATAGGCCACACACCCCCAACAAATACTTTAGGTCTTTAAAGTGGGGGTGCGGTCTATAGTCGGGGTTTATCACAGTTCGTATCGCCCAAGACATGCAGGTCCAGGCGGGTGTTTTTTTGTTTTTTTTCATTTATCTCTGCTGCGGGTAAGCAGCAGGGTTAGGATCCAGATCCCCCGCAGTGTTGCAGGGGACCTGGATCCTCCTCTCTGACAGCCCGTGGACATCTGCGCGATTTAGACAGCCTCCACCTGCGGCGATGCACGTAGACAACCTCCGCTACCGGCACTCTCGCCGGTGCTTCTCTGTCATAGAAGCCCCGACAGAAGTGCCGGCAGCGGATGTTGTCTACACACATTGCACAAACATCCACCGGGCGGTCCCGCTAGACACCAGCGAGTCTGGGGGTGCATTGGTAAGTTGGGGGGGAGTGGGACTTCTAGGAAGCAGAGTGGCATATCAGGGTGGCAGAGTGGCACTTCCAGGGGGCATAAAGCATATCTGGGGGGGGGGTCAGAGTAGCATATCTGGTTGTATAAAGCATATATGGGGGTTTATCTATAAGTAAGGTGCATTATGAATTAAAGGAGGGGAAACTTAAAATTGTTATTGGTTTTCTGTTTGTATATAACATATGCTGACAAACTGTATAGTAGATACCAAAAATGTTAGAATACATGTATGCCTGTTCATTAGATAAAATACTGTTTTACCATTCCACTAATGTATATTACAAATATTTCTTTAAAATATCACCAAAACATATGGGTGCGGCCTACATTCGAGCCAATACGTTTTTTGGTTTTTTTAAGACTAGACACCCCAGGGTATTTCAAATCCTGGTATCTTAACCCTTTTCACGTACACATTTTACCATCAGCCTTCATCAAAGTTTACAGTATTTTTATTTTTTTTTTTAAACACATACATTCTACTTTAGGTATGAGTTTACCACTTCTGGTATATGTCACTGTCAAACAACACCCCAATATGTGTTAAGTAGCATCTCCTGAGTACAGTGATAGCACCCATGCATGGGTTTGGGGGCTAAGAGGCCACATTTGGGAAGTGTGCAAACCCCCCCCACACACACACATTTTGGTTAGTATGTGCCTATGCCCTATCTTTTAACCTGGCCACTCCAATTTACCCCATCAAATCATTGTGCTCCATTGACTTGCATCGTTGAATGCAGCACCTGTATTCAACCTGCAAGGGGAGCCAGATTTCTCAGGAGGGTCTGGAGAGATGCCGCCGTCTTGCAAGTGGCAAAATCTCTCGCAGAGGGGTTGTGACTGCACTCCGAGATGGTCACAGTGCGTCCTGGGGTGGGTGTTCGGTGTCGCTGAATGTCTTACTATCGACACCATCGATAGTCTCCTAATCTCTTTGAAAACAGGCGTCCGTCACCGTACAATATATGGTGGACGTTGATGTCTGGGGGAGGGGGCCCACACAGGACGCCAGCTTCTGATCTCGGTGTTGCTTAATGCCTCAACATCAAGGCATTGCAGGAACGCTGTTTGGATGAAGAAATTGATTGCAGATCGCATTCTTTACCCGTTTTAAACAAACGACATGCCAGGCACGTCAATTGACATAAAGGCATTAATGACTGTGTAGCCTGCGTTTAACTGTTATTTTGCTACTCCCTCACCTCTTGTGTATTAGCCATTGTTGTATATGAAATTAGTCTGGTGCTGATGCTCTCTACATAATTCCTAGCCATTGTGTTATGTGCTAATTATGTTAACCCTTTTCTCTTTCCTATATAAACCAACTCCCTTTGCTGTAGTAAAATAGTAATATAAGCCACGAGTTTACCGTTCTCCCCCAGAGCAACACCTTTACTCCTGGAGAGGCTACCCATCATGTAGCTGTCCCCAGAAAAGGTCTAAAGTCCCTGACAAATTTAGCAAAATCAAAAATGTTGAAGGTATATTCCATATAAATATGTAAAAATTAAAAAAAGGAGGAAGAAGACCACTTCCTTCCCCTCTTGCAGTCCTAAGATTCTTGCCACTGAAATCAATGTGAGGGCTTTTCCTTGTGACAAACTTAGAGCCAGGGCGTAGCCACCTGGAGGTAAGTATTTCACACAACTTGATGTACACACAGAAATTAGCAAGGTGCAAAGAACTGTACCTTAGGTGAGGTTCCCCATAAACTTACAAGAGGTGTACCACAAAATTTAAAGGGACCTCTCAGCTATCACATACACTAACGTGCATATGACAGCTGGTATTTCCATTGTAAAGTGCTAAGGACACTATTCGTCAAACAAGGAATTTATCACCAAAACTGATATTGGACCTGCTGTACTTTCCCTATTCATAACTGTTGCACTGGGTTTTTTGGTGGTATATACGTTTGCCACCAATCCAAATAATTGTTTCCCAAATTACATCGTTTCTGATAACAAACAAAATTGCTGAAGCTAGTTTAAATACTATAAAAACTGACGTTCAGAAACCATTTAACAAGCAACATTACTTCTAAGGGCACGGGTAGCACGCACCGAAAAATCCTAAACTTTGCAAAGATTGCTTAATAGCCTTGCTACCGAAGCACAACACGCTCTAAAAAGACAACGCTCGCGCCAGCATGTCACGAAATCACCTCCATCTTCAACACGAGGTACAACATTCCTATAGGTTGTACCTTCTCAAATGCCGCAAGTTTTTCCTTTAGATTTTGAATCTCTTCTTCCTTCGTCTTGATCTCTTCCCTCAAAGCGATGATATCAGAAGATGCCATGCCGTTCAAGATGGAACGTTTCCTTACTTTGCATTTCCGCTTTGCTCGTGCAACCTACGTCATATCCTGCAGGGCACTATACCTTGTTGTAGTTACGATTCGGTTGCTGCGCTCGTTACTTGGCATCAATGTATTTTCTTTTTTGGTATCTGCTGTTACATTGTGTTGGATACTTTTATTGACTACACACACAGATTACTAATAATAAGAATAAGTAGTATGTTATTTTAAATAGTTACAAAGATTTTTTTAGCACGTCGTTCTTCACCGCTGGATTTAAGTAAGTTGGCATCCGTGCTTCTGTTATCGTAACATATTATTAAAAAGTAGACATTGGTAAATTATTTTATTCCATGTGTACAAAAGTTTCAAAGTTTGTACCATGATCCCTTTTTATTCATAACTTACTTTGTTACATCTGTATCTGTTAACTATGCCTGCTGTTCTCCGTGTAACATAACGACAATGGTTAACCTTTGCAAACACTTTATCATCCACTGCCTTACTCAGTACTCCTAAGCCTTAAGCTGAAGCTGACTTTTAGAAGCACCCAAAATCTTGTAGAAAGCCTTCCCAGAAGAGTGGGCAACTTCATGTTAATGTCTATGTACTGTATTTAGAATGCAATTTCATCAAAGTCCCTGTTGGTGTAATGGTCAGGCGTCTCAATACTTTTGTCCATATAGTGTACTTTGTAGGGGTCCTTCTGACAATGATTCACAAAGCCCTTAATCCTGACTTTTTGGCCCAGACAAAAGCCATCCTAAAAAAAAAATTAAAAAAAAGACAGCAATCTCGTTGGAGGAGCATTTCTAATGCACACTAGCAGCCTTCAGTGGTCCACTGGGATATTGAAGTCAAGCTATAAGACATTACATTTATTGACATAGCGCCAGTAGATTCCGGTGGTCCAGCCATCAGATACTTCTTGTTTCATAATAGCTTTAGGCAAGGGCGTAATTAAAAAAACACAAAAATTGCCTCAGGCCCCTTGACTTTACAAGCAACATGTCCCACAGTGCTGCCGTTCCCCCAAATTATTATTATTATTATTAATTATTGTTTTATATAGCGCCATCAAATTCCCTAGCGCTGTACAATGGGTAGACAGGACATAACAAGTAGTATGTTACATTACAAATTGACTAACAGAGACAACAGGTGAGGAGGGCCCTGCTCAAAAGAGCTTACAGTCTAGAGGGAGTTGGGTGTATTACACAATAGGCAAAAGTGCCAGGGATAGACCAGCCACACTAGTAAAAGTATTGCAGGAGAGAGACTAGGAAAGATGAGCTAAAGGAATATGGGAGTATGGGAGGCCGTCAGTGTGCTATGTTGTAAGCATCCTTAAAGAAGTGGGTCTTGAGGGATTTTTTGAAGGAATAAAGGCAGGGGGAGAGACGGATAGACCGGGGGAGGGCATTCCAGAGGATAGGGGCAGCCCTTGAGAAATCTTGTAAGCGGGCATGAGAGCTAGAAATCAGAGGAGAGGATAGAAGGAGATCATTGGATGAGCGGAGAGACCAGTTAGGTGTGTATTTAGAGATGAGAGAGGAGATGTAGGGAGGGGAACCGCTGTGAAGGGCTTTGAAAGTAAGAGTGAGGATTTTGAAGTGAGTCCTGGGAGAGACATTAGTAAAGCGATGGGAGAGGAAGATGAGTCTGGCAGCAGCATTCATGGTGGATTGTAGAGGGGTGAGACGGTTAAGAGGGAGACCGGCTAAGATAGAGTTACAGTAGTCAAGACGGGAGATAATCAGGGCATGGACAAGAGCCTTAGTGGTATGCTGCGTTAGGAAGGGACGGATACGGGCAATGTTTTTTTTTTTTTGAAAAGTAATTTTTATTTTGTCAATAGAAAAGATGACTTCCAAATAAACTTAAATACAGACAACACACCACATCATAGGTACAGTGTACATATCACGACAACGCCAATGAGCGCGGAACAGGAGATAATGTAAACAGAATGTACCCTAATAATAGGCCCCTGGCACAACGCCCAAAAGACGAAGGCCCAGAAAGGCACACATTGAGCGCACAGAATATCAGCGCCGGTGAGTCTGGAGTAGGTGTAAGTATCGAAAATCATCTCCAGAGAGAAATGCAGAGAAAAGAAAAGAGATAAAGCCAAAAGACCAAAGAGAAGAACCGAAAAAAGGAGAGAGGGAGGAAAAAAAAAAAAAAAAAGAGATAGAACTCTCAGAAACCTCGGAGCCTCAGCCAGCTGAACAACAGGTAGCAGCCACAGGTCAGATCCACGAAACCGTTGCTGGCGACATCCCAAATTTCTCCATCCACGGTCCCCAGGTGAGAAAGAAAATGTGGGACTTGTCATGCAGGTAAGCCGTGATCTTTTCCATCTTCAGCATATGCCAAATTTTAGCTTCAACGACGTGCAGCTCAGAGGTGCCAGATTTCCATACTTGGGCAATAGCGAGACGGACCGCCGTACAGACTCGAAATATAAGACGATGCGCTGGTTTAGACAGAGTATCCGAAGGATAGCATCTACAGAGAAGAGCCGACCAAGGCTCGGGTCGGAGGGATTCCCCAAGAGCATCGCTCAGCAAACTGAAGAAATGGGCCCATATCGGCACAAGCTTGGGGCAGGTCCACCAAATATGCAGCGGGGTCCCCACCTCGTCACAGCCACGAAAACAGAGAGGGGAATGCGTCGGGAACATACGGTGCAGGCGTGAAGGGGTGAGATGCCAGCGAGACAACACCTTAAAGCAGTTCTCCTGCACAAGAGTGCAGGCGGTGACTTTCCAAATGTTCTCATAAATCTCCCCCCAATCAGAGGAGTCGAGGGCTTGATCCAGATCGGTTTCCCATTGGCTTTCAAAAGAAGGCGAGGACGAGTACTTCACCCCCAAAGCATGGTTGTACAGAAGTGATATCGCCCCACCGATTTTATGGGAACGCACGCACAAATGTTCCTAAAAGGTAGCAACGTAATCCGGAAAGCGCTTGAGGAACTGAAGGAGAAAATGAGAAATCTGGCTGTATCGAAAAGTTTCAGACATAGGTATGTCGTGCAATGAGGCTAGTTGCTGGAAGGAGTAGGGCCGACCGTTGAGGAGCAGATCTCCCACTGTAACCAGACCCTTGTCAACCCACCACTGGAACGGACGAATCTGAAGACCAGCCGGGAAATCCCGATTTTGGAACACCGGTTGCAATCTAGAACCATTGTCCATGAGCTTATATTTGCGACGAACCCGGTACCAGAGAGAGAAGGAATGTAGGAGGGTAGGGCTGTCAGATATCCTGCTTTTATCCAGGGTAGGGAGCCACATAAGCCATCGGAGATTCGCCCCAGAGGAGAGATCAGACTCCAGCTGAACCCAGTGCGCAGGTGAGGGGCGCACCGAGAGGGACAAAAGCATGGCCAACTGAGCCGCAACATAGTATTCATAAAGGAGGGGAGTGGATAGCCCTCCAGCCTTCTTCGACCGATATAGGGTCGATCTAGCAAGCCTGCTCCTTCGGCCCTGCCAAACAAACCTCTCAATAGCCCCCTGAAGGCCCGCAATAGCCCTCCGAGGGATCGGCAAGGAGATGGAACGAAAAAGATACAACAACTTGGGCAACAAATTCATTTTCACCGCATAGATCCTCCCCATAAACGATAAAGCATAGGTGGACCAAGTGGCAAGATTGCGCTTTAGGGTCTGAATTAGCGGTAGGTAGTTGGCCGCATACATCTGGTGATGAGAGGGGGTGATATTAATGCCCAAAGACCGCAGGGAGAAAGGCCGCCATTTAAAATCAAAATTAAGGGAGAGGAGATTAACCGTAGGGGAGGAAAGACTAACATTTAGGGCGTCGCATTTATCGGAATTGATTTTGTAACCTGAAAGCTTCCCGAACTGTCCAAGCAATTGATACAAATTAGGCAGGGACGTGAGGGGGGACGTCAAAGAGAGCAGGACATCGTCTGCAAACAAGCTAAGTTTGTAGTCCCGACCACCCACAGTAAGACCCTTAATATCCGGGTGCAGACGGATGGCCTGAGCTAACGGCTCAATGGCCAGTGCAAATAACAATGGCGAGAGGGGACAGCCTTGGCGGGTACCCCCCTTAATCGCAAAAGACCCGGAGCGGAACGTGCCAATATCCACCACGGCAGAAGGAAGCGTATATAAAGCCTGCGCACCTCGCAAAAAAGCCCCGGAAAAGCCAAAGGCCCGCAAGACCGACCACAAATACCCCCAGTCCACTCGGTCAAAGGCCTTTTCTGCGTCCAGAGACAGGAGCATCATTGGTGACCCGAGTCTCCGACACGAATGGACCAGGTTCAAAGAGCGCCTAATATTATCCGGAGCCTCCCTCCCCGGGACAAATCCCACCTGGTCAGGATGGACCAGAGCGGGCAAGACCTTGTTTAACCGGAGGGCGAGCACCTTGGCAAAAAGCTTCAAATCAATATTAATAAGGGAGATGGGTCTATAACTGGAACAGAGCGAGGGGTCCTTGCCTTCCTTGGGGATCATAACTATCTTGGCTCTCTGCATGTCTACAGAAGGGCACGCCTCCCCCTTGAGGAACGTATTAAATAATGTGGCCAGATGCGGAAGAAGGCAGGCAGCAAAAGATTTATAATATTTAGCGGTAAAGCCACCGGGACCCGGGGCCTTCGAATTCTTAAAACACTTAAGGGCAGCAGAGACCTCATCCACCGTAATAAGGGCATTCAGGTTAGCTAGGGCCGAAGGAGCAAGCGAAGGCAACTTACACTCAGAGAGAAACTGTTGCAGGTCAGACGAAAGCGAAACCTCAGGGGAAGCCTTCTTGCCGTCGTATAGGTGAGAGTAGTACTCCGCAAACCGATCCGCAATCACTCCAGGGTCAGAGGTCAGGCTGCCCGATGTAGTCTTTATATGACGTATAGTCCGGGAGCGTATGAGGTCCTGGAGCCTCCTCGCCAACATAGTGTCTGGTTTATTCGCCTTCTCGAAAAACCGCTGTTTAGTGCGGAGAAGCGCTCTGGTAGTGTCAGAGGAAAGCAATAGGTTAAGCTGGCCCCTGGTGGAAACTATCTCCCGCAGAAGACGAGCGTCCCCGGAGCGCTTGTGCTCCGCTTGAAGTCTGGAAAGGGTGGCCCCAAGGTCCTCCATCTGAGAAAGATGTTGCTTCCTCTTGGCCGAGTTCAGAGCCAGGAATTGGCCCCGGAGAACAGCCTTGTGGGCATCCCAGGTAGTGCCGAGGGTAACATCCGGAGTCAGGTTCTCCCCGAAGTAGGTAGTAAGGGAGTGGGTGATGGTCTCGCGAACAGCAGGGTCGAGAAGCAGGGAATCGTTGAGTCGCCAGAACGGTCGCAAGTTCGGCGGGAGAAGGCCGACCAGGGAAATCTCAACCATGGCGTGATCGGACCAGGAGATCTCGTGTATCTTGGATCCAAGAAGCGACGGGAGGAGGCATTGATTGAGGAAAAAATAGTCCAGCCTAGAATACATTCTGTGGGGGTGAGAGAAAAAGGAATAGTCCCGATCAGTAGGATGGAGGAGCCGCCATGCATCAAAGAGTCCACTCGACTTGACAAAGCGCTGCAAGGGTTTAAAAATAGAGGTCGGACACGTCCGGGCTGTCGAAAGAGTCCTATCCATATAGGGGTCCAGAACTGAATTAAAATTCCCGGTGGAGTCGTGAGAAGCAACTGAGCAAGCTGGTCGAAAAACGCAGATGTCGGAGGGCTAGGAGCATACACGTTGACAATCGTGAGCGGCTGATCATTAAGCAATCCGTCCAAACGTAGGTATCTTCCCTCCTGATCAGAGAACTTGTGGAGGACACGAAAAGGAAGTCTCTTATGTATGAGAATGGATACACCATTATGCTTATCTGGAGCTGCAGAATGAAAATGTACAGGAAAGCGCGGATCCCAAAACTTAGGGAGACAACGCTGCCGGAAGTGGGTTTCCTGGAGTAGAACAATGTCAGCTTGGGAGCGGACATAGTGTCTCACCGCCATACGCCGCTTTTGCGGGGCGAGCAACCCTTTAACATTGTGGGAAACTATCTTCAGCCCGGGACGATGTAAGGAAGCCATTGGTCAGAAAGCTGGGCCCGGAGGAGAAGAGAAAAGAGAGGGGAGAGAAAAAAAAAAAAAAAAAAAAAAAACACAAGGAGAAAAGGGAGAAGAAAGAAAGAAAAAAGAGAGGAAAACAGAAGAGAGAACACCAGTGGGACAGACCACCAGGAAGAGAACAATACAAGGCAAACAGAATAGACTCAATCCAAATGTGTCTATTTCAAGAGTAACACAGGGGAACCAGGAGGAGGAGGAAAGAACGACACTCCCCCCGGCAACAATCAAAAAACGTAACACATCACCGGTAAGATGGAGCAACAAAACAAACCCGATCAGGGCAATAGGGAGCGACAACCCTTACGATGGACCACGGCTACAACCCCCCCGCAACAGGACCAAACAAACAGTCACGGAGACAGGTGCGGAGGAGAGGTGACGTGAGTGCGGATGAGAGAGAAAAAAAAAAAAATAAATTAAAAAAAAAAAAAAAAGGGAACATGCAGGAGTATGTGGAAAGTGTGTACGGAGTCGGCGAGGCACAGTGCGCAGGAGGCCGCCAGAGGTGATGTACATCCTGCGGTCAGAGCGCAAGCACTGAGAAGTGCCCAATATAATAAATAAAAAAAAACAAAAAACAAGGGGAAACGTGTGCAGACATATACAGGACCCCACAGGCATGGAGCCAGCAGTGCAGAGCCACGCACGTATGCACATGTGCAGACGCGCAAACAGATAAAGAGCGCCGAGTAAATCACATAGTGTTGGTAGCAGCTAGACGCAATGTACAGTCCCTGGGCACAGCGGCCACACAGTACCCAGCGTAATAATAATAATAGGCAGAAGAATAATAAAATAAATAAATAGATTAAAAAAAGTGAAACGTATGCGTACATATACAGGACCCCTCAGGCACGGAGCCAACAGTGCAGAGCCACGCACTCATGCACATAAGTAGACGTACAGACAGGTAAAGAGCGCCGAGCACAGCACACAGTGTTGGTAGCAGCTAGATGCGATGTACAGCCTCTTGGCACAGCGGCCACACATCACCCAATGTAAGAATAATAATAGGCAAAACAATAACAAAATAAAAAAAAAAAAATAAAAAAAATAAAAAGTACATATGCAGGACACCACGCATCAGAAGTATGGAGCTACGGAAATATGCACATATGGGGCCGTGCAAACACATAGGGATAGGCGGTACGACAGCATGGAGGCCAGTACACAACACGCACATATGCATACAGTGGGGGAATAATAGCAGATAGGCGCCCAAAGGCAAAACATGCAACCCCCACACCGGCGAGGAGCACCAACACAAATAAATGCATGACGGCGACGGTGAAAAAAAAAAACAAAAAAAAAAAATACGCGTAGTCCGACATAAGTGCCACGAAAATAATAACCGACCGGAACGATAAAAAAAGCAAAAGAAACTCAAATAAACGCGAATCGAGCACTTAGTCATCCTCCACCGGGAGAGCAAGGACGATCCCGAAGGTAGGCCAACAGGTCCCCGAAGCACGCGGTGAGAGAGCCGCAGGGGTCAGCAGAGGCTAAGCCAGTCCCGAGGGCGCTACAGGGCTATCAGCCGGGCGAGGTGGCGAGTGAGGCCGCTCCAAAGCCCGTGGGGAGCGTCCCTCCGGTCGAGGAGAAGCTGCCGTCTCAGGAGGTGGTCGGTCAAGGCTAGCAGGCGGTCGGAGTCCCAGGCGGCGCAGAAACGGCCCAGCGTCGGCGAGCTCCCGTAGTTGGAGAAGGAGACTGCCTTTCTGAACCAGAAGCTTGAAAGGGAAGCCCCATCGATAGGGGACCCCACGCTCCCGCAGGAAATCTGTGAGCGGCTTCAAGGCCCGGCGCTTTCGAAGAGTGGAAGGGGCAACGTCCGCATACCACACCGGGGCAATGCCATCCAGCTCCGGGGAGACATTCCGGGTCGCGCGGAGAACTGCCTCTTTCGTCGTAAAATAGTGGCATTTGAGGACGATATCCCTGGGAGGCTCGCCATGTCCTGGTTTAGGACGCAGAGCTCTGTGGATCCGCTCGAGGCGTAGCTCCTCGTCCGGCACGTCTGGCAGAAGTTGCTGTAGGTAGCGGTGGATGTAGGAACGAATGTCCGTCAGGGTCTCCGGAACCCCCCTCACCCGTAGGTTAGAGCGCCGGGAGCGATTATCCATATCCTCAACAGCATCCTGAAGATCAGCGCACGTGGCCTCCAAGCGAGCAATGGCGTCATCCCGTTCCTGTTGAGCCGAGGTAAGGTGATCAACCGCTGCTTCAAGGTGGACGGTCCTGGAGGCTAGAGCAGTGAGATCCGTGGAAATAGCCGACAGGCCAGCTTTAAGATCGGCTTGTAGCTCCTGCTTCACCGACAACACGCAGGCCTTGAGGTCCGCGATGTCGCTGCGTGTACTCAGGCCTGCTGCATCCGCGCCTTCTAGGCCGTCACCCCGCTCTGCGTCTTTCTTCTTAAAAAAGTCTGGGAGCTCAGAGGAGGCCCCCGGTTTTCCGCCCCTACGGGTGGACATCGCGATGCCCGACAACAGAGCAGCAAAAACGATCGGGTAAGGCTACTGGTAGTGTCTGTAAAAGCTATCGTTGCCGAGGGAGAGCAGGAGCTCAGTCAATGTGCGTCCATTTCCCTCGAGCACCAGGACACGCCCCACGGGCAATGTTTTTAAGATGAAGGCGACAGTTTTTAGAGACAGACTGAATATGGGGTGTGAACGAAAGGTCAGAGTCAAGGGTGACACCAAGACAGCGTGCGTGAGTAGACGGGGAGATGATGGCACCATTAACATTGAGGGAGATAGATGGGGGAATCTGAGAGTTCGAGGGAGGGAAGATGAGGAGTTCAGTTTTGGAGAGGTTGAGTTTCAAGAAACGTTCAGACATCCAGGTAGAGACAGATGCAAGGCAGTTAGTTACACGATCTAAGACAGAGGGAGAGAGATCAGGGGAGGATAGATAGATCTGGGTGTCATCAGCATACAGGTGGTAGTGAAAGCCAAAGGATGAGATCAGTTTGCCAAGGGAGGAAGTGTAAAGAGAAAACAGAAGGGGTCCTAAAACGGAGCCTTGGGGTACCCCAATTGAGAGAGGGAGGGGAGGGGAAGTGTTACTGGAGACAGAGATACTGAAGGTACGATCAGAGAGGTAGGAAGTGAGCCATGAGAGAGCAGTATCACGGAGGCCAAGATCATAAAGCTTTTGAAGGAGAAGGGGGTGGTCCACCGTGTCAAAAGCAGCAGAAAGGTCCAGTAGGATTAGCATGGAGTAGTGGCCCTTGGATTTAGCCGTAAGTCATTAGTAACTTTAGTAAGGGCAGTCTCAGTAGAGTGTCGAGGGCGAAAACCAGATTGAAGAGGGTCAAGCAGGAAGTTGGAGTCTAGAAACTTAGTTGTGTATAAACAATTCTTTCAAGAAGCTTGGAGGTGAAAGGAAGCAGAGAGATGGGACGGTAGTTGGAGAGACCAGTCGGGTCGAGGGAGGACTTTTTCAAGATAGGAGTAATGGTAGCATGCTTGAAGGACGATGGGACAAATCCAGTAGTGAGGGAGAGGTTGAAGATATGAGTTAGAGTAGGGACAAGGGTAGATGAAAGAGACTGGGTGAGATGGGAAGGGATGGGGTCAAGGGGGCATGTGGTAGGACAAGAGGAAAGAAGAAGAGCATGTACATCTTTTTCAGTGACAGCAGAGAAATGAGTTAATGTAGTGAGGGGAGAAGAGGTCAGTGGGAAAGGGGGTGCATAGTCAGAGGGAGGTGACTGCAGGGGCGTACCTAGGGTATTTGTCACCCGGGGCGGATCCTGTAAGTGGCACCCCCCCCCCCAAATGTAAAGACATCTACAAAATGATGTTGGAAAGAATATTTATTGCACCAATTTGTAAACTGTATGTCAACTGTAAACAACAAGAAATCTGAAAAAATTAATTAATAACTTATAAGTAAAATAAACACGTATAAATAACATTTACTGAACATATAATAGTGCTTTCTTTAATAACCCTCCAAAAAAAAATCAGCGTCCACGTTGCCCACATAGAACCTGACCAGCACCCAAATTACACACACATAGGATGTGCCATCTTTGCCCCCAAACAGCCCAGCATGAGTCAGCATTGTTCCCAAACAGCCGAGTGTATGCCATCTTTGTCCCATAAACACGCTACCTGTGCCATCTTTGTCCCATAAACACCCTGCCTGTGCCATTTTTGTCCCATAAACACCCTGCTTATACCATCTTTGCCTTTTTGACAAATCAACTATACACCTATGATAAACACAAACACTTTTACAGTCACTCACTAATTCACTTTTATTCACACAATTATTTATTTTTTCACACAAAATATTTACACAAATTCATTAATTCTCTCATTCACACAATTCATCCACACATTAATCCATTCATTTTCGCTCTCTCATTCTGACTCTTTATTTCAATATTCTTGCTACCCTCTCTCCCTGTCTACCCATTCTCACCCCCTTCTGCCCTATCTACCCCTTCTCACTCCTTTCTCCATATCTACACCCTATCCCCCCGTCTCACTCCCTTCTCCCTATCTACCCCCTCCTAACTATCTACCCTCTCCCCCCTTTGAAGTTCACTTACTTTTCAGGAGTCCTGCGGTGGGGGTGCAAGGCCTCTGTCTCCCAGCTCTGCCACTGTATGGAACAGCATAGAGTGATGGGAGTTATGAAGTACTTTAGAGCATAATTATATAATGAAAAAGACATTGGAAATGGTACAGCATAACACCCATCACTCTCACACATTTACCAGTCCACACTTACCATTCCACAGATTCCACACATACCAATCCACAGATTCCACACATACCAATCCACAGATTACACACATACCAATCCACAGATTACACACATACCAATCCACATTTACCAATCCACACATACCAATGCACAGATTCCACACATACCAATCCACACTTACCAATCCACATTTACCGATCCACAGATTCCACACATACCAATCCACACTTACCAATCCACACATACCAATCCACAGATTCCACACATACCAATCCACTCTCACTGAATGATTTCCTACCTTTCCTCTTTTCTTCTTACAGCAGTCAGCTCCTTTTCTTCCTCTTCGCTCCTCTTCTTCTGTCTTCTTCCGGTTCAGAGGGCACGGACCCCGGCGCACAGTAGCAGTTGCCGCGCGGATCGCGAGGGAGCGGTATCGGAGGTCTTTAACAGACCTCTGGCTCCCTTGAGTGATTTTAAGCCGGTAGAACCGGCAAGTTGGCACCCCCCTGATGAGCGGCACCCGGTGCGGACCGCCCCCCCGCCCCCCACTAGGTACGCTACTGGGTGACTGTACAGATATGTCATCTCTGATAGTTTGAATTTTATTATTGAAGAATGTGGCAAAGTCAGATGCATTAAGGTTAATGGAAGGGGTAGTAGGGATCGGTTGAAGCAGGGAATTGAAAGTATTAAAGAGTCGTTTGGGGTTGTGGGACAGGGAGGAGATGAGGGAGGTGAAGTAGGTTTCTTTAGCAAGGTTGAGAGCAGAGTAGTCGGAACGTAGCATAAATTTATAGTGCAGAAAGTCAGACATGGAATTAGACTTTCGCCAACTACGTTCGGCAGTGCGGGAACAACGTCGAAGGTGTCGGGTTACAGTCGTGTGCCAGGGTTGGAAATGTGAACGTTGTGAGGAGCGAGTAGTAGCTGGTGCTACATGCGCAAGAGAAGATATGAGAGTGGCGTTATAGACAGAGGTAGCGTTGTTAGGGAATGACATGTTTGATAGCTTATCAGTGCCACTTTTGCCCTAAAACAGAATATTTTATATATGCCTACCTGTGCAATCTTTGCCCACAAAGAACCTGCCTGTGACATCTTACCCCCACAAGCACTTACACATCTACATATTTGCTAACACACAAATGCACACATACATATTCATGGTCACATACATTGTCCTCCACAAATATTGGCACACTCAGTAAATATGAGCAAAGAAGGCTGTGAAAAATTGTGTTTATTTAACCTTTTGATATTTTTTTCAAACAATAAACAAAAGTACTCTGCTCTCATGGATATCAAACAATTGCAAACATAACACAGGTTTATCAAACACAATTGTTAAAGTTATGTGTGCCACAATTATTGGCAACCTTATGAATTCATATCAGAAAAAATCTTGTTGAAGTACTGTATTTTCTCAATTATAAGATGAAAAATACCCCTCGTCTTATATTTAAGGCCATCTTATAATCAGACCTTGTTGGTTCAATTAATGGTCGAATTCTCCTCAGAAAGAGTTTCCTTTAATTAGATCATGCGCATAATCGAGACAAGGCACACAACACACAAAAGTCGAAGCGTTGTCTGATTACATGTTTGAATTACATGGTTTATATAGCATCTTATCTACTTCTAATAGCATGCATTATTATGATTGGTTACTTTTCAAGCAAGTTACACCTCTTTAAGCTGCATAATTAAGAATGGCCTAGACTTGACCCTTTGCACATATATATATAGAACAACTTAGAGTAGACGTGTTGGCGGGAACTCGTCCATATATCATTGACTAGACATTCCCTGCTTTCTTATGTCTTTGTCAGGAATAATATTTACGATCACATAAGCTTTCTTCTAACAGACCTCAAATAGAGTACAAGACTAAGATCTAGATCCCCGCAGCGCTCGGTTGGACCTCCGCTGCTGCTGGCACTTCTGCCAGGGGTTCTATGACTGTCACGTCCCGTGGCGTAGCTCGTCGCCCAAGTACTCGCACCTGGTGGTAGCTCGTTAATGTTTTGGGGCTGTTTCTCGCCCTGGACATTTTGTTAGGATACATGGCATCATGGACTCTATGAAATATCAATGAACACCTGACTGCCTCTCCCAGAAATCTTAAAATGGGCCGTGGTTGAATCTTTCACCACGGCAGTTATCCAAAACATACAACAAAATCCTACCATGACCATCCCAGTCCCCAGTGGAGTGAACTGTATAGATTCAGATATTCTGTATGGAGGAATGGTCTCAAATCCATTGCCATGTATTCTTCAACCTCATAAGACATTAAAGGAGATGACTCAGAGCTGTTATCTTGGCAAAGGGACATGGCAAAAAGTATTGGAGCGGAGCGGGGTTCGTGGGCGTCGGGGTAACGGGAATGCCTAGGAGGGGGCGGCGCTGCAGTATGCTTCTCCTACGCCATCCCCCTCAGCAGACTGTGGGGAAAAAGGATGAGTGGGCGGGACAGAGGGTTTTATAATAGGAGGGGCGTGCATCCAGCATCGGCTCCCTCACCTAACATTAGGATGGGTTGTACAGTGGGGGGGATCTGCAGGCGTGACACATGACGTTATGCCTGAGATCCCTATAAAAACCCTGAACCCATGCCGGTGCTCAGATATTCTGAGATGTTCTGTGCACTACAGAATATCCTCAGTTCTGTACTCCTGTCCCTGCTGTGACCTAGCTAGCTTATCTCTACCTTGCTTATTTGATTGCTCCCTGAACTTGACTTCGGATTACCTACTGACCTTGCTTGTTGATTGCTGCCTGAACTTTACCTTGGATTACCTACTGACCTTGCTTATTGATTTCTGCCTGAACTTGACCCCTGATAACCTACTGACCTTGATTATTGGATTGCTACCTGGCTCTGACCTCGGATTGCCTTTGACAAGTCTTCCGTATATCTGTCTGCAACTGATCTCAGTGACTTGGTGTTGTTGGACATCTCCAGTCACCCCTGCATATTGGGCTCCTTTAACTCATACCACAGATTCTTTGACTAGGCCATTCCAAGACAGGTACATCAGGGTCTAGCCTTTTCAAGTATGGCATTAAAAGTGTCCCTCGCCTCAAAAAATAATTGTTTATTAAGGGAGGAAGACACTTTCGAGTAACATTTCTTTCATCAGGCTCCTGCTAAGACTATTGATTTTGGTTGACTATCTCTGATTTCCTTTTGGCCGGATATGACATAATGTGGCCCCGCAAAACAGCGTTTGCCAAAAGAATAACAGGTCCTCCCTGTGTTGCCGAGTACATGTAGCATATTCAAACCAGGCTGTCTGGAAGCTAACTTTAAAACCTGAGTTGGAGTAAAGATGGTGAGGCATGCGCCAATTGAAAGCGGAGAGGTAATCATGATTGGGGCATGGTCAAAAATTACTAGAGCCCTTATATGCTTCTTGGTAACGTATTGCATCAACCACGGTGTTATGAGGTGGTGAATAAAAAGTGTATGACCTATTAGTGGGGTGAAGGGTTCTCCATCTATCTACCACATTTAACGTGGACATTACAGACCTAATTGGGTTCCTAGCCCCTTTGAGTTGAAAGAAGAGTAGATACACCTATCGATCCAAGGAGCTTTTAATTATGCATGTTCTTAGATAGGTGGGTTTCTTGCAAAAGATAGCTTTCAAAAGAGCACCGGCATAGAAGCCACGGCGGATGTGACGACCAGCAGCAGAGGTTGTCTACGCACATCACGCAGAAATACACCGGCCCCACTAGGCACCAGGGAGTCTGGGGATGCCCTGGTAAGTCGGGGGGGGTGTCAGAGTGGCATATCTGGGGAGCAGAGTGGCATAGGGGGGCAGAGCGGCATATCTGGGGGGCCATAAAGCATATAAGGAGATAGAGTGTCATATCAGGGGAGCAGAGTGGCATATCTAGGGGGCATAAAGCATATCAGGAGGCAGAGTGGCATATCGGGGGAGCAGAGTGGCATATCAGGGGGCATAAAGCATATCAGGAGGCAGAGTGTCATATCAGGGGAGCAAAGTGTCAAATCAGGGGAGCAGAGTGTCATATGAAGGAGCATAGAGCATATCAGGAGGCAGAGTGGCATATCTGGGGAGCAGAGTGGCATATCTGGGGGCCAGAGTGGTATATCAGGGGGCTGAGGGACATATCTATAAGTAAGGTGCATTATGAATTAAGGGGGGACCTTAAAATGGCTAATACCTTTCCAAATGTCTGTATATAACCTATGCTGACTACGCTGTATAATAGATACCAATAATGTTAAAATACATGTATTCTTCTTCATTAGATAAAATACTGTTTTACCATTCCACTAATGTTCATTTTTTCTTTAACAATAAATTTATGTTTAAAATAGCACCAACCTTTAAGGGTACGGCTTATACAGTATGATGGTAGTTAGCATAATTAATTAATGGTAATTAAAAGTATGCACTGGTGCTTTTTAGATTGATTGTGATTTTTTGTTACTTGACTGGTATTACTCTGGTAATAATTTGCTTATTTTTTTTCTTTAATATTAATACAATAAACATTTCTTATTAATGTTAAATGTATAAATTGTATATATTATAAATATATATTTGTTATTAATATAATGGTAATTAGCAATAATAATTGGTAGTTAAAAGTATGCACTTGTGCTTTTTAGATTATTGATTGAGATTTTTTATGTGACCAATGCAACTGATAAAACATCAAAAGTGGCATTATATACTTTTTGGAAAAAAGGTGAAAACGAGTTATACCAATTTGAGTCAAATTGTTTCTTGATGTACATGCAGTTTTCACCTTGTTTCCAAGAAGTAGATTTAAAAAAATGTTTAGTATCTCTTTAAATGTTTTATTAATAGCATTTGTAACATAAAAAATCTCAATCAATAATCTAAAAAAAGACCAAGTGCATACTTTTTCCAGACTTATGTTGAACACTTTGATTAAATGTATATATATATATATATATATATATATATATATATATCAGCTTGAAATTGTTCAAAGTGCCTTTTTTACAGTAAATTTTAAATTTCTCTGTGCGTGAGACTGCCTGAGTCTGTGTGTGTGTGTGAGAGAGACTGCCTGAGTTTTTTTTTTAGTAAGAAAGCTCTGAAGTGGTTACTAAAAAATTTGAATCCCACTACTGGGTATAGGTGAATCTATATATCCCTCCCTTGCCCCATTTTTAGCCTTTTGTATGATACATACTCTGTGGCTTACGCCTTATATCATCCAAAAAGGGTGATCCATTCTGTTGTTATTTTGTTCTCTTTAGTCTCCCTTGGACTACTATACCCCCAGATTTTAATCTGTATCAATTAAAAGTTACTTTTTATTTCCCTTTTTTAATTTCTATATTAGATGGGGTATTTCCTATACCTACATCTGCACAAAAATAAACTTTAGTTAATGCTTTACTACCTCCTGGTTTATCTATTACAGTCCAGGAAGCTAAAGATTGGAATTCTTAAATAAAAAGACTCATGGAAAATCACAGTTTCTTATTTATCTGACTCATTAGCACAAGTTCACAAGTCCAGTGGCATTGTTAGCGTATACTCTTTGTGGCTGAGATTTACTCAATATAATCATGAGATAATTTGAGGTTGTTTGAATACCCTCATAAGGAGACATGGACTTATATCAGACTTTAAAAGATTAAAAACTTCCTATTGGGAAACATAGTGAAAAGAAAATAATTATAAAATATTTTTTTATCCCAGGAATAATACAAAATATTTGTGGATACCTAAAGATTTAACTGGTGAAAGGGGCGTTCAGTAGCAGACAGAAGAAGGAGGAAAAAAAGGACAAAAGTGTCATTTTGTACTAGACAGTCTGACTCACGCACACATGCAAGGTCACAGCTTCAAGCAATACAGAGAAAAGTAAAAATCAGCGTAGAAGGGAAACTCTTCTATCTAGACTACTAACTGAAGAAATAAGGATCAATATGGTTTGCACTCTTTCTTTCATACCCCTGATAGATATCGGCAGATATCCCATGATAGGAGACCAAGGGAGAAATATCAGATTACTTGTAACAGATCATCTGAAAGGGAAAGCAGAGTATAAAAGGGGTTAAACCACCTGCTGCCAATAAAGAGGACAATAAATGAAGAAGACTTTAGTTTCTCCTGCGCCCGAATCTGAAGAAAGGACTGACGAACATTAAAATTAAGAATTTTAAATTACAAAGGCAATGTTTGTACAAAGGCAATGTTTGTAATTGTGTTTGTACAGCCAATACGTTTGCAGGAAGACATGTATATTTCATGCAAATTTAAACATAAATGAAAAATGGTTTACTATGGAATTGGTTGAACATCCTACTTTTAATAAACCATTCCTTATTGCTTGTAGCTCATTTTATTCAAATAACTGGAAGACAATTCAAATGATCATGATTAACCATGATGTAATACCTAGCGTTCAAATAGCTATAGATGATCTGTTCAAGAAGGGATCATTAAAAAGCAGAACAGTCAGATGAATTGGATGAAATGAACGATAATTGGAGATTGTAACTCAAACAGTTTCTGTTCAAAACACACACTCTATATTAATTTTACAAGACTTGACCCTCAAAATAGTTTAAAAATAACACTGAATCTTGCTAATGGTTTTTGGCGAGGGAAACAATACATATGGACTCGGCATCCACAAGGGTTTGTTAACTCCCCAGATTTGTTTACAGCCGATGTAGTTTCTCTGTTATTTGCATTTCTTAATATCGAGGTGTAAGTTGATGATATTCGGCTATTGCATGTGACAACGTTGCTTTTCTAAGGTTTGACATTTCACACAATGGCAGAGGATTGTATAATAATTATAAAGAAAACATTTCTGTGATTAGAAGACTGTAATTTGAAACAATCGCGTGGCATTATTAAACATTTTAACTATGCTTGTTCATTCCAAATTTTAATATCCTAATGGAACCTCTACATACTGCTGTTTCACGAGAAAAAAAACCTCAACAAATGAAAATTTCCTTTTTAGTGGAATATGAAGGAAGAAGAAGCTTTACACACTTTGTTGACTTCTGTTAATAATGGTGATCATTTAACTCAAAGTGAACCTACACAACCATTATCTATTTTTCGAAGATTCATAGGGAGAGGCCAGACCCCCCCACGAATTGGAGGAAACCAAAGAAAAAAATGTTTTCAGATTTTTTTTCCAAAATTTGTGGGCCCATATTCACTCACACTGTCTTACATTCTCACTCTCTCACATTCTCATTTTCCTTCTTTTTCCTTCTATCTTTTATATTCTCTTCAATCTGCTATCTTCATTCGCATCTCTGCAGAAATAACCCGACGGAAACTCCTGATCCATCAGTCAGGGGAGAGGATGTCAATGAAATTGCAATCCTTTTGTCATAACGTGAACTCAGGCCAAAGAGCTCTGCAATTAAAGTCTGATTTGAAGGAAATACTGTATACAGGTGCGGTGTGATTGTGGGTGAATATATACAGTATCTCACAAAAGTGAGTACACCCCTCACATATTTGCAAATATTTTATTATATCTGAAGAAATGACACTCTGCTACAATGTAAAGTAGTGAGTGTACAGCCTGTGTAACAGTGTAAATCTGCTGTCCCCTCAAAATAACTCAACACACAGCCAGTAATGTCTAAACTTTGGCAACAAAAGTGAGTACACCCCTAGGTGACAATGTCCAAATTGGGCCCATATAGCCATTTCCCCTCCCCAGTGTCATGTGACTTGTTAGTGTTACAAGGTCTCAGGTCTGAATGGGGAGCAGGTATGTTAAATTTGGTGTTATCATTCTCACGCTCTCTCATACTGGAAGTTCAACATAGCACCTCACGGCAAAGAACTCCCTGAGGATCTGAAAAAAAGAATTGTTGCTCTACATAAAGATGGCCTAGGCAATAAGAAGATTACCAAGACCCTGAAACTGAGCTGCAGCACAGTGGGCAAGGCGATACAGCGGTTTCACAGGAAAGGTTCCACTCAGAACATGCCTCGCCATGGTCGACCAAAGAAGTTGAGTGCACATGCTCAGCATCAAATCCAGAGGTTGTCTTTGGGAAATAGACATATGAGTGTTGTCAGCATTGCTGCAGAGGTTGAAGGGGTGGGGGGTCAGTCCGTCATTGCTCAGACCATACGCCGCACACTGCATCAAATTGGTCTGCATCATCCCAAAAGGAAGCCTCTTCTAAAGATGATGCACAAGAAAGCCCGCAAACAGTTTGCTGAAGCATATTAAGGACATGGATTACTGGAACAATGTCTTGTGGTCCGATGAGACCAAGATAAACTTATTTGGTTCAGATGGTGTCAAGCGTGTGTGGCAGTAACCAAGCAGCATGCCCCCATACCTCTTTAACTGACAATTGTCAGTTGTTAATAAAGTTGCGCGGTGACGTCACCGGGCAGATCGGGTGGCCCCGGTGATGCCCTTCTGTGTGAGGGGCAGATCGCCGGGGTAGGTGGTGATGGAGGTCCACAGACCTCCATCAAGGTAAGATAGTGCTAGTGACGGCATGGTGCCGTCGTTAGCACCTGACTGGGACTTCTAGCAACGGCACCATGCTGTCGTTAGCAGTCAAGGACTGTCCTGGGTGATTACAAATTCGGCGGGGGGCAACAGGGGGGGCAAGGAATAACCTAGGGGGTGGGCAATTGCCCCCCCTTGCCCCCCTGTAGCGACGCCACTGCATACAGCTGATGTAATTCCCATTTTTAAAAAAGGATCCAAATCTGAGCCTGGGAACTTCAGATCTGTAAGCTTAACATCTGTGGTGGGGAAATTGTTTGAGAGTTTATTAAGAGATGGCATACAGGAATATATTGTGAACAATTATATCATTAGTAGGAGTCAGCACGATTTTGTGAAGATTAGATCATGTAAGACCTATTTAATTGCATTTCATGATGTTGTGAGTAAATGTATAGATCAGGGTGTTGCTGTAGATGTTGTCTATTTAGATTTTGCAAAAGCATTTGACAGTGTTCCACACCAGCGGTTATTGTATAAACTAGGATAAATCGGTCTTGGAGAAAATGCCTGTGTTTGGATTAGAAATTGGCGTAATGACATGGTGCAAAGAGTTGTTGTTAATGGTGAATTCTCAAGCTGGACAACTGTGGTAAGTGCCTCAGGGTTTTGTCCTGGGTCCAGTTCTCTTTAACTTATTTATTAATGATATTGCTGGTGACACACAATTAGGTAAGATTAGGACCCGTATGTAGCTTCCTCTGTTACTGGGTGTTGTGGTCGTGGCCTGTTTTATGCAAAATTATGCTAATATTTAAATACACAATTTAGACAAAACACATCTAACAATACAACAATAAATTTGATTCAGGAATACAGTTAAATTATGTAAAGACGAATACCAACAGATGTTATGATGTATAATGATATACTTTATTAATACCTCTAGCGGTAAAAACAATATATCGAAAAAAGGTTACCATAACAAAGTTACAGACAGTCAGCAATTATATTCTAATAACATTGTAATAACATATGTACTTAACTTCAGAGAGTATCAGCATATCAAATCACTCCTTTGGTGTTCAGTTTCCAAAATGGCTCTAGATACCAGGATCATATAGAAGACTTTAAAGGATTCTTTCAGTAGTTGTTTTCTAATTCTTAGTTACAATACTAGGCACTTAACTAGTCCTAGCTTCTTGGCACTTAACTAGCCCAAGATGGAAGAGCAGCTTTCTATTTCATACTTTTTCTCTGGCAAACTTTCACAGCTCCCTTAGCTTCTGCCATGCTGCTTCCTTCCTGTCCTTCCAGTCTCCTCTGCTCCTCCCCCTTCTTCCTGGAGTTCCTGATATCCCATTGTTCCTGGCATAGCCCACATGGCTTTTCATGTAGGTAGCCATTATCTATGGTCTTAGATAAACAATAGATGTACACATCACTCACTCTCTAGTGCTCCCTGGTGGTAGAGGTAAGGCACTTCTTAAACAATAGAACTAATTGGTATTGTAATGTATGCCACAGTTAGAGTGGTTTATCCAAAGGGAGATACAGATATTGCGTCTGTGACGTGAATCACTAATAATGGACGATGCAATCCATGTCCACAACATTCCACCTCTTGATTCACATCATATAGTAATAATACATAAATGTATCTCTCCAGAAAATAATCCCCCCACCATGGCACTCATTTCACAGATATCTTGTACATACAAACATATAAAAAACATAACAGTTATAATAACCCTAAATGTTATTCCCAAAAGATTGTCCAACTGAATCTTTCCCTCGTGTGACACTCCTCTTGCTCTTGATCGATCTTGATCCTGTCAAGACAGCAATTCCAATAAAATCCCTGCGAGTGGAACTCCATGCTCCCATCTGCGTGAAATGTCTTATCCTCAATAGAAAGCCAGGATCTCTTAAAAAGGACACCAATCTGCTAAAGAGAAAAGAGGACACGGTGAAGCATCACACTTATCATTGCACTACAAATCATGCACAACAGTACATTTGCTGCCTTCCTGACTAAAGCCTAGTCCTCCATCTTCCTAGAACAGCATTATCCCTCGGTCATCCTTATACTACCAGGGCTGATTTGGATATCCAAATGGATTTCTAATCCAATTCAGTTCCCGGGGTTCTGAAAACAATACAACCCTCTTCCACAAAGCAAAAATCAATGTTTAATTTCTTTACATCAACCCCTCATGTTTCATACTCTGACATCCTCTTCAACCCAAATTCCCACACTATAATATTTTGTAGTCAGTACTTTACTAAAGAATAATGGTTGCAAACCCTTTCCCACTCTCTATCACTACTGGGGACAGTACTCGAATGAGCTCTCCTAAACACTCTTTGCACCACTCTACCATCCTAGTAGCTTTAGGTGGTAGGCAAGGGACCACTATATGCTTAGTGGTAATTGGATAATACAAAAGTCCATATATGCAAACGTTCATCTCTTTTGGTTCTTCCTTGAATTCTTTTAACAGTCTCTTCTTGCTGGATCCACAACAAGCCACAACTCTTCTGGCAATTCAATCCACCTCTAGGTCTTCAGTCTCCACAGCTGAACTGCCTAATCTGCCCATCTTTTTTTCTTTAGGGCTACTTTGTGCGGCCACCCTCTTCATGAGGAATCAACTACTCATTCTCTTTCTCTGAGTAAATTCACATGTTCTGTGAGCCATTTTTTAACAGGTTTGCAGCTGCAGGAGTACGGAATTACAATGTACTCTGTGACTGGCAACCTTGCTCGATGTTTCTTCTTTGTATCTTTATAATCTGCCACTGTTAATTGTTCTTGCATTATGCTCAAATATACTCAGTCCACTGTGTCTTGATGCACTACCTGTATGTATACAATTTCTTCTTCCAGGCAGAGCCAACTTGTTTGTTCACCACTGGTGCAATGAGAATTAAAGAGAGGATTCGCTTATTCAATCCCAGCCTGCCACGTGTCTGCCTGTTTACATATACATTCATCTGCATTGACTTACTCTGAACCGCAGCACTCACTAATGGTGCTGCTGCATCCACATCCAGATCGTCAGCAGTCAACCCAGAGTCATCCGACTTTTAAAACAGGCAAGACAAACGTGTTAATAGAGCTGTCAGCTGGTCGAATATCTACCTCTTTTCTGTCCTCCAGGCTGTCGGTTCTGCACATGGCAAACCGGCATGGCCGAGGAAGAAACATTTACAGGTTTTACATGTTCCCTTAAGTGGTTTTTACTAGGGACGCACGAAAACAAACACCCCTCACTAATAGTTTCCGTACTGTCCCGCTTCATATGATTAAACCCTGACTTCTGACTTGCAAATTTGGAAAGAGTTAAAACACCTGCAGGCACTTCAATTGTCAAAGGGCTGTCCTGCAACACCTCTTTAGTTTCTGCCCCCCTTATCCATACCCCATTCTGTTTCCTTGCCTTATCCCTCCCCCCAGCAACCTGTTGGCACCGATCTCTAGTTGATACTGTTGCCACATTTACCACTGGGAGCACACCATCTTGTAATAATGGGGAGGTCATGGCCCTGTTAATCGTCCTGCCATCTTTATCATTAGGTAGGGGTGGCTCTTCTAAATGTACATTGGTATGTATGTTTAAATGTGGAGAAGTCTTTGTCAGTGACCCACTAATACTACAAGGGTTGTAAGCAACTTTGTGTACCTGCCTAAGCCTTCTCACTACCGATTTCCACTTTTTAAACATCTCTGCAGTAGAAATACCATTTATCTCTTCTCTGGGTACACCATTCTGTAACAAGTCATGCCACATTTGCCTTCTAGTCATCCTACTCGGATTCCCATCCGACTTTTGTGCTGAAAATTGCACTCTAGCCTTTTCTGATTTATAAACCCTCTTAGTGTCCTTGGTTTCCATGTTTAACTCTTCTATCTCAGCCAATAGGGTGGTTACATGGTGTATTTTTCTATTGTTTCCCATTCCATGGAGCAGAGATAGCAGGGGAACTTTTAGATATGGCGGTGCAGTCTTTAGAAGCTTTGACCGCATATAAAAATCCTCCATATCAGGGCCTTCCCAATTACCCTTGTTCAATCCTGCAACACAACCCATAAGCCTTACATGATTTAAGGCATCTTTAATTGTTACCCATGGGGTCGATGGCTCAATATCTGAGTGTGATGGATAAACTTGTAATAAAGCATGGCGAACCATGTCTAGCAATGAAAAGTTCCCCCTAATCTCTCTCACCCTCCGTAATGCCTGCATGAGCTGCAGATTCAGTGTCAGCTGCCCCATACTTATGGCTTCCCTTGCACTCAACAGCACACTGTCAGCTCCTCCATCCCACATGCGTAGTAACCACTCGCCCACATTTTCACCCACTTGCTGTTCATGTGTCTTAGCCAGCTCAATGAGCTCCATATGTGTGTAACTCTTTACCACTTCCTTCATCTCATCACGTGCACCATTTCTCCTTTTCTGCTGTTGTATAATGATAGGACAGGCCTGTCGCCGGTCCAGTTCATTATCATCTTCAGAAAAGGACACATACGCATCATCGGATGACCGGAGAGTCTCTGCAGGATCCCATGTGGGATCTGCCACCATTGCTCGCACCTTACTTACAGGTTCTAGTTTTCTACATCTCTGCAACCTCCTGTGCTTGATCTTGCTTACCATTAAGTTAGTACATTTCTCTTCTAGAGCAGCCAAATGGCACGCATTACTACGCATACATTCTTTGGTCATAACTAAAGAATCTTTGACTTCCTGCAACTCTGTCTTCAATGCTTCATTTCTCTGCACCTCGCGGCTAAGGGCCTGCACAACTATCCAGCCTGTGGTGGCAGCGGCTTTCCGCTCTTTCTTGGAGTAAACTCCTAGGTCTAAATGTAATGCCTGCACACCAAGTTCAGTACCAGCATCAGGATAGACTGGAGCTGCATATTTTATCAGTTCCTCAGCAATGGCTTTCCAACTACCAAATTCTGCCCATACAGGAATTGTTCCATATTTTGATCTTTCTTGCCCTGCTACAGCTGCTTTCTGCTTGAGTGTTCTGAACATCTTTACACACTATTACAAGCGAGTTCTATGCACTAGACTCTCTACTGTAATATAGGGGTTATGCACTAGAGTTTAAACACACAAACACATGGCTTTAGAGCACTAGAGCGTAAACATACAAATCTGTAACTTTATGCGATAAATGCACAGTAAATACACGGTATTCTCATTAATAATCTTTACTGTATCCTGCCGACTACGCCAATTGTTGTGGTCGTGGCCTGTTTTATGCAAAATTATGCTAATATTTAAATACACAATTTAGACAAAACACATCTAACAATACAACAATAAATTTGATTCAGGAATACAGTTAAATTATGTAAAGACGAATACCAACAGATGTTATGATGTATAATGATATACTTTATTAATACCTCTAGCGGTAAAAACAATATATCGAAAAAAGGTTACCATAACAAAGTTACAGACAGTCAGCCATTATATTCTAATAACATTGTAATAACATATGTACTTAACTTCAGAGAGTATCAGCATATCAAATCACTCCTTTGGTGTTCAGTTTCCAAAATGGCTCTAGATACCAGGATCATATAGAAGACTTTAAAGGATTCTTTCAGTAGTTGTTTTCTAATTCTTAGTTACAATACTAGGCACTTAACTAGTCCTAGCTTCTTGGCACTTAACTAGCCCAAGATGGAAGAGCAGCTTTCTATTTCATACTTTTTCTCTGGCAAACTTTCACAGCTCCCTTAGCTTCTGCCATGCTGCTTCCTTCCTGTCCTTCCAGTCTCCTCTGCTCCTCCCCCTTCTTCCTGGAGTTCCTGATATCCCATTGTTCCTGGCATAGCCCACATGGCTTTTCATGTAGGTAGCCATTATCTATGGTCTTAGATAAACAATAGATGTACACATCACTCACTCTCTAGTGCTACCTGGTGGTAGAGGTAAGGCACTTCTTAAACAATAGAACTAATTGGTATTGTAATGTATGCCACAGTTAGAGTGGTTTATCCAAAGGGAGATACAGATATTGCGTCTGTGACGTGAATCACTAATAATGGACGATGCAATCCATGTCCACAACACTGGGGGGCAGGGATATAAAGCCTGTTCATCAGATCAGGTGTGAGTTGTCTAGGCTTCAGGTGAGGGAGGCAGGGTAATGGTATAACAAAACACAGCTGAACATAAATCCACAGCACATTAATTATATACATAGCAAGACATGCATACATGTTACAGGATGCCACAAAGGACAGGCAACAAGGCAAAGAACACAGGGGATGGAGTGAGGAGCTGAGATGTATAAGGGAAAAAGGGCAAAGGTACATAAAATACAGACAAAAATAAACAGGATAGCAAGCTGTGGAGAGGAGTTTGACTCCAGGCAGACCACTTAAAGGGGCGACCACGCCTGGCAGTTTGCAAGGCTGGGGCTGAACCCTGACAAACCCTATGTAGAATGCTGACAAATGCCAGTTGCTAACTACTGGGCTGATATTTGGGGCGCTATATCTTTACATTTCCTCAGTAAAAATACACCATATTGTAAGAAATAATAGAGTGTGTGTGTGTGTGTGTGTGTGTGTGTGAGATATGTGCAGTGTAACTGTGTTGGTCCAATGGGGGAATTTATTTTAACCCCATGTCGAATGTTGAAAAATTACATTTGGTATCTACTGGGGTGATATTTGGGGTGCTATATCTTTAAATTTCCATAGTAAAAATGCACCATATTCTCAGATATAATAGAGGGGTGTGTGTGTGTGAGATAACTGTGTTGGTCCAATGGGGGAATTCTTTTAACCCCATGTAGAATATTGAAAAATGCCAATAGCTAACTGTTAGGCTGATATTTGGGGCGCTATATCTTTACATTTCCGCAGTAAAAAAAATCACATTTTAAATCTACTGGGCTGATATTTGGGGTGCTATATCTTTAAAGCTTCACAGTAAAAATACACCATATTCTAAGATATAATAGAGGGGGGTGTATGAGAGATTTGTGCAGTGTAACTGTATTGGTGCAATGGGGGAATTTTGTTTAACCCCATGTAGAATGCTGACAAATGGCAGTTGCTGTGAGGATTAGGGATGAGAAACCCAGTATGCAGGAATATACAGTCCAATAGAAGTAATAGGAACAGATGCGCCACGTGCAGCGTGGTCCAGAAACGTAGCCGAGTCAGGGTAATAGAACACAGTCCAGTAAACGAAGCCAAGGTATAGGGAAGGAGAGGTCAGCAAAATCCGTAAACAATAGCCGGGGTCAGGAATATAGAAGTCAGCAAGGTCTGAAGGAAATCCGAGGTCAGCAACAAGATCAATCAGGAAACAGTGTACAGCGTCATCAGAGCGCGTTCCCGCCATTCCAGGACTGGAAGGGTTAAGTTGAGGTGGGGGCGCGCGCCTAGAACAAACTGCAGATGGCGCCGGAGAGGAAGCAGGAGCAACATTGTGCCCGGCACTCGCGGGTGCCGGGTATTCAGGTGAGTGACTTCTACGGGGTCTTAGCTGTGGACCCTGACAGTTGCTAACTACTGGGCAGATATTTGGGGCTTTACATCTTTAAATTTTCACAGTAAAAACACATCATATTGTAAGATATAATAGAGGGGTGGTGTGTGTGTGAGATATGTGCAGTGTAACTGTATTGGTCCAATGAGGGATTTTTTTTAACCCCGTGTAGAATGTGGAAAAATCACATTTGGTAAGTACTGGGCTGGTATTTGGGGCGCTATATCTTTAAATTTCCACAGTGAAATCACGCCATATTGTAAAATATTATAAAGGGGAGGTATATGTGACTGTACTTTTACTGTACTGTACTGTTCTTACTACTGTACCTTTAATATATCGGTCCAACATGGGATTTTTATGCAGAAATGTTATAAAACGTCATTTGCTGGCAATAGCCTGTTACTTACCTTTAATTTGTTTAATACAATTATATAATTTTATAGGGAGATATATATATATATATATATATATATATATATATATATATATATATATATATACCGTATTTGCCCGAATATAGGCCGCACTCCCCCCCCCACTTTAAGTAAAATTATTTTTAGTATTCCCCATGTGTAATGTCTTTTTTTAGTTTATTTCAAAAGACACCATATTGTGATCACTATTACCCAGGTACTCCCCCACTTGAATGTTTGACAATAGATCAACATTGTTTGTTATAACAAGATCCAGACAAGGATCCTTTCTAGTTGGTGCTTGTACCACTAGTGACATGAAGGTGTTATTTAACAGGTTCAAAAACCTGAATCCCCTTGCAGAACTACTAGTCCCTCTATCCCAATTTATGTCCAGGTAATTAAAATCTCCAATAATTAACATGTTACCAAGATGTGCAGCTTTCTCAATTTGCTCTAACAGCTGTTCTTCCTCATCAGTATTAACATTAGGTGGTTTATAACATATCCCAATCAGTAGTTGATTTAATTTTTTTTGCCCCAAGCTGATATCTACCCATAACGCTTCCACATTTTCCTTGTCATATTCAAGTTGCTTAATATTAGACTTTAGCTCAGGGGTTCTCAAACTGCGGCCCTCCAGCTGCTGCAGGACTACATCTCCCATAATGCTCCTTCAGCTAAGGGGCTGGCTGAGGAGTATGGGAGATGTAGTCCTCCAGCAGCTGGAGGGCCGCAGTTTGAGAACCCCTGCTTTAGCTCATTGTTAACATACAAGCATACTCCACCACTCTTCCTGCTTTTCCTATCCTTCCTAAATAATGTGTAACCATTTAAGTTAACTGCCCAGTGATATGTCTCATCCCACCATGTTTCTGTTATGCCTATTATGTCATATTGCTTAGTGTATGCTATTGCCTCTAGTTCCCCCATTTTGTTATTTAGACTTGCATTAGTAAGCATGCATTTAATATTATCATGAGTCTTTTGTATTTTATGTGAATTTTTATTAATACATACCTCCTCTGTTCTGATCTTGCTCCTCCCCCCATCTCCACCCACCTTGTTCCGATCTAAAGACCTTCTCCTTTCTGTGTTATATACCTTTTCTAGATTTCTGTGTCCCTCCCCCCCTTACAACAAGTTTAAAATCCCCCTCTAACCTTCTTGCCATCCTGCCCCCCAGCACAGCAGACCCTCTTCCATTTGGGTGCAATACATCATGGCTAAAAAGATTGTACCCAAGCGCAAAATCAGCCCAGTGCTCTAGAAAGCCAAAACCCCCTTCCTATACCATGACTTTAGCCATGCATTAACCTCCCTAATCTCCCGCTGCCTTTCTACTGTTGCTGGTGGCACAGGTAATATTTCTGAGAATACTACCTTGGAGGTCCTTTTCTTCAGTTTACCTCCTAATTCCCTGAAATCATTCTTTAGGACCTTCCATTGTCCACTGACATTGGTACTAATATGGACCATGACAGCTGGGTCTTTCCCAGCCCCTCCTAATAATCCATCCACTCTGTCAACAACGTGCCGGACCCGAGCACCTGGGAGACAGCAAACTGCCCGGTTGAGCCAATCAGAGCGGCAGATTATCCTATTTACTCTCTTAATTATAGAGTTCGCTACCACAAGCCTTTCTTACACTCTCAACCCCACCCGTACTACAGGGGCTGTTCCCTCGGCTGTAAGAAGGAACAGCTTCCTCTAGTACAGCTTCTCCCGAGCTGATGCACCCAACACCTTCACTCAAGCGGGCAAATCTGTTAGGCTGCACAAGGTCAGGGTTAGCTAATTAATTATTAGTGTGCTAATTGCTGAGACCATTTATAGCTAGTATTAATACAGACCTTTTAGTTTACATACTGCACAACATTAACCACATAATCCATTGAGGCAGGGGGTGGTACTTATTGCATCTGCCTTTTTTTTTTTTTTACCCCACACCGCTCTTAACTAAGGTCAAAACTTAATACCGCAATAGTTATAAAGTAAAATTATTTCAGGCGAACTACATGTAGTGCAGTGCCCCATTTAGGACAGCTAGGTGATACCTAATTGTATCGGGGTCCACACAGACAATGATTTGCATTCCATGCGGCTGGCTGTTTTACTTACAGATAAGAGCCCATTACATTCAGCCAATGTTATTAGAACAAAATGTAATAATTATTTACTGGCTGATTATTAGCATTCTGCCCAGAGTCTTGTAAAATATTCATTTGGCCTTCACCTATAGCCTTGGTTGCACCCTAATACTTATTTAACCCCTTCGTGACAAAGGCTGATTTTAGTTTTTGTACCCTTCGTGACAATGGCCGTTTTAACATTTCTGCGCTGCTCGTGTTTAGTTGTAATTTTCTTCTTTCCCGTTTGCTGAACCCACACACATTAGATATTGTTTTTTTCAGGACAAGAAGGGCTTTCTTTAGATGACATTGTTTTGATTGTATCATATTATTTACTACTAAAAAAAGTATAAAATATGGTGAAAAATTTAGAAAAAAATGACTGTTTCTAACTTTTAGTTGAAAAATCTTTTACTCATCTATAAAAGGTAATGAAAAAACCTGCTAAATGGATTCTACTATTTGTCCTGAGTTTAGAAATACCCAATGTTTTTATGTTTTTTTGCTTTTTTCTACCCATTATGGGGCAATAAGTACAGGTAGCGTTTTGCTATTTCAAAGCCATTTTTTCCAAATCTGGTAATTCTTCCCCCCATGTGCCATTTCGGGTATCTTTGAACCCGGCCAATGCAATTTACCCCATCAAATCATATATTTTTGAAAACTAGACACCCCAGGGTATTCCAAATGCTAGTATTTTAACTATTTCCATGCACCATATCTACCACCAGTTTTTGTCAAACTTTGTGGTAGTCATTTTTTTGCATTTGTTTTGTCACACACATTTTACTTCAGGTATGAATTAAAAGATTCTCGTTTATGTCACTATCACAAAACACCCCAATATGTGTTCAGCAACATCTCCTGAGTACAGCGATACCTCACATGAATGATTTTGCCTGGCCGTTTGGGGACAAAAGGGCCACATTTGGGGCATGCGCATTTTTCAATGTTGAACTTTGGCATTTGGGGATCCACTGCCTATGCCCTATTTGGTACATCTTTGAGTCAGGCCATTTCAGTGTGCCCAATAAACCCATATATTTTTGAAAACTAGACACCCCAGGGTATTTCAAATGCTAGTATTTTAACTCTTTCCATGCACCATATCTACCACCAGTCTTTGTCAAACTTTGTGGTAGTCATTTTTTTGCATTTGGTTTTCCACACACATTTTACTTCAGGTATGAATTAAAAAGTTCTCGTATATGTCACTATCACAAAACACCCCAATATGTGTTCAGCAACATCTCCTGAGTACAGCGATACCTCACATGAATGATTTTGCCTGGCCGTTTGGGGGCAAAAGGGCCACATTTGGGGCATGCGCATTTTTCAATGTTGAACTTTGGCATTTGGGGATCCACTGCCCATGCCCTATTTGGTACATCTTTGAGCCGGGCCATTTCAGTGTGCCCAACAAAACCATATATTTTTCAAAACTAGACACCACAGGGTATTTTAAATGCTGGTATTTTAACTCTTTGCATGCACACATTTTACCACCAGCATGTTTTCAAAGTTTGCAGTATTATTTTTGTGTGTGTATTTTTCCCCCACACACCTACTTTATGTATGAATTTACAGCTCCTGGTATATGCCGCTGTCACACGACACCCCATAATGTGTTCAGCAACATCTCCTGAGTGCAGTGATATCCCACATGCATGGGTGTGTCATTTTTGTGGGAACTAAAAGGCCACATTTGGTACGTGTGCATTTTTCTAATTGGAAATTAGGTGTGTGGCCATCCTTCCCCCGGTGTTAATTGGGACGTTGTTGAACCTGGCCAATTCAATTTACCTTTTTTAAAAGTAGACACCCCACGGGCATTTAATATGCCAGTATTTTAACTCTTTCCATGCGAGAATTGTTTTAAGCTAATATGCTAATTTTAGGACTTGCTCACAAAAATATATTTTTTATATATATATATTTTTTTTTTGACTTTTTAAAAAAAAAAATTAACTTTTTTTCAACTTGGAGGTTCCCCTGATAGTGACATCAGTGGGAAATGATTTTTACATTTTACTAGTTTTTTACTATTTTTTTTCTAATTATTATTAATTTTATTTTATTTTTTAATTTATTTTTACTAATCACACTGTGATTAGAAAGTTGGGTTCCATTGACTTGCATGGTGAATGCAGTACCTGTATTCAACCTGCAAGTGGAGCCAAAGTTCTCTAGATGGTCTGGACCATCTAGCGAACTTTTAAAATTTGTTGGTTCCTGTTACAGGGCAGCGGCCATCTTGCTTGATGGCGAAGATCATCGGCAGCTGCGGCTGTGACCGCTCTCCGGAGCGGTCACAGCCCATCGAAAGGTAAGTGTTTGGTGTCGCTGGATGCCTCCTGATCGAGGATTTAATCGTCGATCGCCTCCTAAACGCTTTTACAAAGTATGGCGGATGTTGACGCCCCGTGGAGGGGCCAGAGATCGCCCCTTCGTTCCGATCGCGGCGTTGCTGAATGCCTCGAGGTCGAGGCATTCAGCAACGTTTTTTGGGTGCAGAAAGCGAAAACAGATCGCTTTCTGCACCCGTTTAAAGACGTGCCGGTCCTGGCACGTCAATTGTCGTAAAGCACATGCTTTTCCGTGTCGTGCCAGGACCGGCAATTGTCGTTAAGGGGTTAAATACCATTGTTGTTTTGTTGTTTCATTTTATCTGTTCATTAGCATTAAGCTGAGGACGGTGTGAACTACTGCTACTGGGGCACACTTTGCCTATACATGGTTAGACCAAATGTTCTATTAGTGTATTCTGCGTTTTATGCAAAAATAAATAAATCCTCAAGCTAGTAGTTCACATTAGGGGCTCATTTTATTCCCAAGTGCCCAGGATCCTCTGCTGATGCATCAGGTTGGGGTGCCCCATCATGTTTTTCAACTAATTTATCTCCACAGGGTCCGGCAGGTGTCTGGTGTCACTCATGGGTCACTCCTATTCATATTGGGCTCACAGGCTAGTTCTGTCTCAGCCTTCCAACGAGTGTTCCAGAGGTGAGATGGTTCGGGACCTGCGGCTTGCAGTGGGTGCAGCCACTGCCAGAACTTGTCCAGTGGTCATATCTCCTCGGCGCTCTGGATATATTGGTAAATCTTTTGGAGGAGGGAGACAATCTGGGCTCTTTACCAATTTGGGAGATTTAATTAGCAAGCATCTGGCCCGTTTGATGATTTTGTTCCCCGAGGTCTGCTTAATGTGGTCAGAGTTGGTCTCATGTAATTATTGGAAGTGGTGTATTCGACTAGAAGGCGTTAGGACATTGCAGGGTTACAAAAAACTAAAGTGGGTGTCTAAATTTGTTTTGGGGATTGTAGGCATCATGGAGACAAACGGAGTGGTTTATATTTTGAAAGCGATGGGGTACACTGGACTGATGTGGACCTCAATCGGTTTACTCTAGCGTTGCAGGATGTTTTGAATCAGGTCATGGCACTCTTGTTTTTAGGCATAGAACAGCGGGGCTGGTGGTGGGTGTGTCCTTGCCAATCAGGGTGGTTCAGGAGTTGATGGGGCTATCCCTCCCCTAGCCTCTGGTAACGGTACTGGATAAAGGCCGTGCCCACTGAGCTAAAAGCCGGTTAGTGGTTACCACTAATTGGAGGTAAGGCCGATTGGTTGGTGGACGAGGGGGGAGGGGATGCACCCAAATACTTATTTTATGTCATTGTTAATGACGGTTGGCAAGGACGAGTTATTCAGGGTTAATATTTATTAATATGTTTTATGTTACAGTGAATATTTCATTATTGGTGAATTAATAAACGCTGTGGCCTGTTTTCATCATTGAATGTGTGTGTGTCCGTTATTTAAGGATGGGTTGGCATTTTTGGTGTTGTCAGAGTCTCTATACACTGTACCCACTACCTTTACACAAGTGGTTGGTACTAATCTGCTTATTGGAATGAAGGGCAGAGTGTTTTTTCTTTGAATTGTTGAAACCAGACTTGAGCTGTAAAAGCACAGCTCCACCTTGTCCCTACTATCTTATTGAAACAGCTGCATAATGATTCACTCACATATCACAAGCTAAGGTGTTTACGTTTGAGATCTTCTTATAAAATGCTTAAAATATTGATCATGTTTATTAAATGGCTGGGATTTTCCAAACAGCAACATGTTAAAATAAAAATATAGGCATTTGGCCCACAATCGGATTGGGCTGTAAGATGAGCCCTGCCTCTTTAAGGTCTGTGTCCAGTCTGGATTCTAAAACATATGAACAATCACAAGTCACTGTTTGCTCAGGAATCGGTTTATTACAGAATAACATTTTATGTATTTTAATGTAAAATAGTTGAAAGAAAAACAAAATATTTTTCAGTCTATAAATTATTAAATGTTTGGAGTGGCATTACAGCCTGGTTAGTACTCTCTCTAGGGTTTACTTAATGTTAATCTTATCTGTGTTACTGCATTACTAATTTACTAAAACCTGCCACAGGCTGTGATTTGGCATTTGGATCATGTTCGTTTTTAAACCTAGAATGAGGAAAAACTGAAAAAAATTTGAATCGCTCTCCCATTTTATCTGGATGCATAAGAATATCATAACCCAACTTCAGCTGTTGTTGTGTAGCTATATCATTAGCATTTTCCAAAAGTACCTGGAAAGAAAAGAAAAAAAGTAAATACTTCATGTACAAATCTATACTGTAGTTTGCCAACATATTCACCAATGTGTGAAAAACAAAAGTATCCATAGAATCGTGTACAACATGCAAACCCTGTTTTATGTTTTGCCACATTAGTTTTCGAACAACAAAAGTAAATGTCCTTACCTTTTGGATTAGATGAAATCGGGAGGGTTTTTTCATTTCAAAACAAAATTTGGAGGAATTTATTTTCAATAGGGGGGTCCCATTTCCTGGACTCACATTTCACTTACATTAGCATCATATTAGGGCATAGGAAGATATTCTGAATAGATTTTTCAATACAGGACCACCAGCAACAGCAGAACTATTCTACTGGAATAACACATCCACCAACATGCTATTGGATTTCATGGGAACATCTTTAAGAATTTATTTATAATAAAGTTTCAGGAGCACAGCAGAGAAACACACCCTGCCATGGTACAGGGCTACATTCCCCCCCCCCCAAAAAAAAATACTATTTTTTTTTAATAAATCTTCAAGGTGTCATGTGCCTACCTCCTGGCGGCAGCACTCCTCCACTGTAACCCTCCATAGGGGGAGGTGGGGGTGTGCGCCAGGGCTTTGTTCCATGCATCCAGCGCTGCCGCCTTTACCTATACTTCAATGAGCATGGATCATGCCATGTCACACCAGACATGACATCACGCCGAGGCAGGCCTATAAAACCTTTAGGTGAACACAATGTTGGTGCTCATGTATTCTGACCCTCCTGTGAATGTTCCCATCAGTACCTTTCCCCTGAGCTCCCAGTCCTGTGCCTGCTTGACTCTCCATTGCTTGTCTTCTACCCCCGATACCTGTTTTTTTTATGTTAACCCTTTGCCTGCTGCCCGGTTTTGTGACCTCGGATCGGTCCTGTTTAACCCTTTGCCTGCTGCCTGTCTTTGAGACCTCGGATAGTACCTGTTTAACCCCTGCCTGCCTCCTGCCTAGGTGACCTCGGATTCGACTTGTTTAACCCATTGGAGATATTTGTGACCCGTGAGTACCTTGTATTCCTGCAGTGTGGACATTCCCCTGCATTTGGGCGCTCACTCCACAGTGGGTGCTCACTCCACAGCTCCCCTTATACGGGACATAACACAAGGTGATAGAATGGCAGCAACAGGGCGTTGGGCAGGGACTAGCAGACACACACATCCAGCCACAGGGTATGTGACTGAATTTCCCCAAAATTGGGCATGTTTTGCATAGGCACACTGATATCCTGGTGCTCCTTCACCCCTTTTACCTGCTTATGCTCTGCAGGGCGATCCTGAGTCTACACTACCTGACAGTTAAGGTACATAGTTTCAGCAGAGCCTCCACTCACCTGGGCATCTAAGGTATGCATGTGGGGAACAGTTGGGAACATATCTAAGCTAGCAACAAAAACTAATACGGTCTAACTTAAACATAACTTTGTATTGCACAATAATACAATACTATACTATTATACCAGTTAAATAAATGCAGTTCAGAATGCAACAGTCAATAAAGTGCAATACACTCAAGCAGGTGTTCCATTGTTGATAGAAACTTCACCACACCCAATACTGTGGCCCACTCTAGGCTTCATTCTAGTGGCAGTCAGGTATCATTATATGGTGCACATAGTTGGGGCCCAAAATAACAGTAATCCATCATATGGCTTGGGTTATGCGGTAATCTTGCCCCCCAAGCCACCCTAAATCTAAACGAAATGGCATCACGACCGCCAGGGCCGTCTTTAATGCGGGGTAAAAGCCTGCGATCACTTCTGCAGGGGCCCTGCTGCTTACCTGTGCATGCGAGCAACATCTCTTGTCCCGCCCCCAGGGGAAGCAGAAACCCAACGGAGTCATCTTACTTTACGTCAAATGACCCTGCTGGGTTCCTGCTTCCCCTGGGCAGGTCAAGAGAAGCAGGCCCTTCGGAAGTCTGTGAGCGGCACCGATATCTGCAGTTCAGGTAAGGGATGGGGGAGGGTTATGAATGAGTATCTGTGAATGAGGGGATGAAAGAGTATCTGTGAATTAATGAATATATGAATGAGTGAATTCATGTTTGTGAATGAGTACAGAATTAATGTGTGTGTTATAGAATGGATGTGGTGGGAAAGCATTGCACAGAGAGGCTGTTTGAGGCTGGGATACCACAGGCAAGTTGTTTGGGGGCAAAGGTGGCAGGTCCTATGCTTCCAATCTGGGCAGATCCTGTGGATGCAATCAGGGTGCCAGGGCTAACATGATACTAAAGATACAATGTGGGGGTAGTTGGGGGCAATACACAAGGGTGTTGGGGCATTAGGGTGACAACGTTGGCCATATTTTCCAGGACACATAACTTTTACATATTGCTGACAAGCGAAGATAAAATGCTACCCTGCAGTATGGGGGTGTACACAATCATGAAAGGAACCAACTAGTCAGATATACATCCCTCATACTGCAGGGCGGCATTTTATCTGTGCTGGCAGCATCAATACACAAGGGGGCAATTGGGGCCATTACATAAATCAATACTAAAACAAGGGGCAGGCTGGGGGCATAAATACACATAGTGCTGGCTGTGGGTGATACACAAGGGGGCAAAAACACAAAAGGGAGGGGGGGTCAACAACACCAGCTGTGTTTGGGTGTTGGTGTGGCAGAGCCTGTCCTGGTGTGTGTGTCAGGCTGTTGTTGTGGCAGAGCATCCTCACTGTGACTTTCAAAAACATTCAAAAACTATTTTTTCATAGTAAAAATGTTGTAAAGGCTATAAAGAACAACTCTTTGGCACAAAAAGACACCTTTATATTTCCTAAAAAACATTGTCATTGAGGACTATGCAGAAGTTGCTCACTATTCCCTGTAAGTATGAGATGGTTTACTTGAGCTATTGGTGAAAAATGCATACTGTATTTGCTCGATTATAAGACAAGGTTTTTTCCATAGCAAATGCTCTGAAGATACCCCTCGTCTTATAATCAGACCTCAAATGGAGGTCTCACTATGAGACTAAGATCCAGATCCCCCGCAGCTTACCAGCTATCCTTCCCCGGCTGTCAGAGATCAGAGTTCCCCGCACCGCTGCTGGGAATTCTCTCTTACAGCCGGAGGGTGTATGCGCGATGGACGCAGACAACCCCTGCTGCTTACCACACCTCCTTCTGGCTGCAGTGGAAGTTGCCTACGCAAATTGCATAGGCGTCTACCCGCTGCCCTGACTACACACCAGGAAGTCAGAAGCACCGGTAAGTTGTTTGGGGGGGGGGGGGTTGTATTAAATGGGAGGCATAAGGCATTTCTGTAGGCAGAGTTCTCTATGAAATGCATTTTAGCCCCCTTAATGTCACTCTGCCTCCAGAAATGCCTTTTAACCCTCTATACGCCACTCTGCTTCCTGAAATGTCTTATACCTCCCTATATGCCACTCTGGTGCAGAGTAGCCAGCCTGTGGGCAGATGTGCATAATGGGGGGGCAGGTTGGAAAATGAAAGGAAATAAAAACAAAAAATATTTTTGTCAATCATAGCTTTTATTACAAAAAAAATTAATATTTTACATGAATTAACACTTACTAGTAAAACTTTTTTCCTATAGGGTCATCTTATATTCAGGGTTTTTCATTTTTTCCTAAATTAATATTCAGATTTTGGGGGGTCGTTTTATAATCTGTTAATTAGCCAGGAAGTATCAGTTAAATGTCCGTACGAACGACCAATAAAGTCGCTCGTACGGACATTTAACTGATAGAACAGGGAGGGAGACCAGTGGCATCTGCAGGGTATGTTGCAGCATTGGGGTTTTAAAAGTCAACAGAGTCGCTCATACAGACTTTTAAAACCTCAATGCTGTAATTTACCCTGCAGATCCCACTGGTCTCCCTGTTCTATCAGTTAAATGTCCGTACGAACGACCAATAAAGTCGCTCGTACAGACTTTTAGGCTCCTGGTGCACTTGTTGCACCTAAATGGGTTAAGGGGCTGTGCGAGTGAGCCTACTGGTTGCTTGCACGGCCCTTTAACCCATGGATTTCCGCTCCCGTTATCTAACGCAGCATCGAAGGGGTTAACGGAAATCCATAGGTTCGCTGTCAGGGGTTACAAAGGCTGTGCGAGTGAGCCTATTGGTCACCTGCAGGTGACCAATAGGCTCATTCGCACTGCCCTGTATCCCGTGACGGCGAACCTGCGGATTTCCACTTCCGTGAACTGCCGCAATGCCAAGGTAAGTTAGAAGGGGGGGAGAATGGTAGACGAAGACGATCACGAAGATCTTCGTGGTGTGTGTCTTCGTCTTCGCCTACGTTTTACCGCCACTTTCTTCTCTTCGGCGTGTCTTCGGAACGAACACAAAAACGCACTCTTTGTGTTCATTTTCATGTTCGCCCGAAGACGAATGCACAAGTCTAATAAAAGTATTACCAATGATGACATTGTTTGTCTCCTTGAACTTGAAGTGCATTTTGATGATAAAAAAATAAAAAATCCAGATCTTGTGGTATATTTGGGCATCCCGAAAATTAAGCATGCTTGCACATTTCTTCATGTTTTCAATAAAGACACTACACTACTTTACTACATTAAAGACACTACATTACTACATTTAATGTTGGATGCATGTCTAACACACTTGCAGTGGCGGTTGTTACTGCACTCCAGTCGTGTCATCAAGGGGTTAATAATAGCGTGATATATTCTAGGAATTTTTATTTTATTTTGTTTAATCGAACCAGCAGAAGGTGGATTCTATCGTATATTGAGCATAACTCTATGGTTGTTACATCTTTGTACACTTAGAATTACAAGACTGACATAATAGGTCCTCTTCATCCACTCAGACTCCTGCAGATACTACATAACATATTACAGATCATGATCGCGATGGTCTGTGTTTTATGATTTGATACTGAATTACTGCACCATTGGCAATAAACTGGGCGACTCTCCAGATTACAGTTTACTGATTTTAGTAATTTAGAAGGGCAGCAGCAAAGACAGTGTTAATTATTTAAAGTAGGCTTCCACCATTTCAGACTCAGCTTGGGTTGGGTTGGGTTGTCCCACCAAAGAATCAAAAGCCTCTGTCCACACAACTGCTGCTATGGTGGATGCAGTGCTGCTGCTACCAGACTTTGTCAAACTGTATGGTAGTAAATTTTTTTGGTATTTTTTTCACACGTTGTACTTCAGGTATGAATTTACCGCTCCTGGTATATGTCCGTGTCAAACAACACCGCAATATGTGTTCAGTAACATCTCCTGCAGCGCTGCGGGAGATCTGGTTCTTAGTCTTGTAGTCAGACCTCTATTTGAGGCCTGATTATAAGAAGATCTCGAATATAAGGTGAGAGGTATTTTTCAAAGGATTTGCTCTGAAAAAACCTTGTCCAATAATCAAGCAAATACAATATATTTTTTAGGCTTTCTGAATGCCTCGACATTGATACATTACATCAACAACGTTAGGTAGAAGAAAGCAAGAGGTGGCATTCTCTTGGGAAGCTGTTGAGGATGACACTTTGCATTAAATTCATTTCAAAAATAGTGAATGAAAATGAGAGTAGTAATTCAAGCTGCAATGTCAGAAGTTGCATGTCACTAGTACTCAGACCCAGCCTGGGCTCCTCCCACATAACATTATTTCGGTAGATCCCATCTTCTAGTATGGAGCTGCAAAAGTGTAAGAGCATAGTGTCTGGCTGCATATATCCAGCAGGTGGCTGCACATGTGCCATTTATCTGCAATGCCAAGACAGATGTTAATTCCCAGTCTGGTCCTGCTAGTAGTGGTTGGACACTCTGGGTAATGTAGTCCAAAGGATGTGGAATGTCAGAGTTCATATGGCCAATCAGTGCTTCTACAGTATAACAATATTTCTGCTTAGCCACACACTTGTTTAACTCAAATAACATCTATTCTATTGCTTCAGAAAAAAGCCATGTACAGCCTTTATTTTGTTGTGTCTGAGCAATTATGTATGGATCAAATGGCACCCAACACCAAATTATTTACTGAACTCCGGTGCACCAAATCCAAAATAGCTTTTATTCAAGAAACACATTTTAAAGCCACTAAGGAACCCAAATTGACTAATAAACATTTTACCACCTCTTTTACGTCCAGTAACCCGGACTCTAAGTCTAAAGGGGTGGCTATTCTCTTGCACAAACATTTGCCCTTTCGCAAATTGGATAGCTGGCAGGACTCCGAAGGCAGGTGTATTTTTGTTAAGGGGTTTTTGGGTACCCATAGGGTTACCTTTGCAAATGTTTACGCTCCTAATTGTCGCTAGTCTAAATTTTTGGTTATGATTTTGAAAAAATTGATGGATTTCCAAGAGGGCATGACGATCTTAGGGGGCGACTTCAACATGACTTTCCTCCCGGTTCTTGATAACTCATCAGGTACTTCCTCTATCCCACATACTCAAATCAACCGGGTTAAGAGACTGCTCCATATGGCACAGCTTGTAGATGCTTGGCGGACGCAACACCCTACTACTAGGGACTACACGTTTTACTCTACCCTTCATGACCGTTATACCCGTATTGACTCTTTTTTTCCTTTCTCACCACCACCTCCCCGCTCTCATCTATTGGCCCTAGTGTACTCAGTGATCATGCCCTGGTCTTTATGACCATCAAGCTTGCTTCGTTCCCTGTCCCACCATGGGTATGGCATCTGAATGAAAATATTCTCTCCGATCCGATGCTTTCTTCAGAGGTTGCTGACCATTTACGCCTCTATTTTTCTGAGAACTCTACCCCTGATATGCTGTTGCCCACCATTTGGGAGGCCCATAAGGAGGTGGTACGAGGGAAGTTTATACAACTTGGCTCTCGGCTTAAGAGAATGTCGTTAGCCACTACTCTTGATTTAATTAAGAAAATAGCTGATCTGGAAGCACTACATAAATCTCACCAGGACCCCTCTCTTTTGACCCAGCTGGACTCTCTGCGCTCCCAATTAGCCTCTCTCAAAAATCGTCGCCTAAAGCAGCAGTTTCTTTTGACTAAACGACATTTCTATGAATATGGGGATAAGCCCGGTAAGCTATTAGCTAGGGCTGTCAGAGCTCAGACGGCCAAACATTTTACAGCCCGGATCCGCACTGACAAGGGCACTCATTTCTCCTCCACCCCTGAGATCGCAGATTGCTTCCGCAAGTTTTATCAAGACCTTTATAATTTACCCTCTGTTCAGGAGTCCTGTCCTGACTTTATGACAGTTCTAGACTCTTATCTGGATAAACATCTACCACGCCCCCTTACGGCCGGAGGAATCGGACCTCCTTAATTCCCCCATTACGCTGGAGGAGGTGTTAGGGATATTAATGTGACGAAATATCTGACAGAGGTCAGGGATGCTATCAAATCCACCAAACAGGGAAAATGTCCAGGGCCGGATGGCATTCCCATTACTTATTATAAGAAGTTCCTACCTATCCTGGGCCCCCACTTAGTGAATACATTTAACTCCCTTACCTCGGGTTCCCAGTTTGATCCTCAATCTAACATGGCTCATATTTCCTTGATTTTTAAACCAAATAAACCTTCTGACGCTTGCAGTAGTTATCGTCACATTTCTTTACTCAATTCGGATATTAAACTCCTTGCTAAAATCTTGGCCATGCGATTGTCACCTTATATTCCCCGCTTTATCCATAGAGATCAGGTGGGCTTTGTCCCCAGCAGGGAGGCTAGGGACAATACCATGAAGGTCATTGACCTTATTGATTTGGCTAACCGCAAATGTATTCTGCTTACCTTGACCTCGCTAGACGCGGAGAAGGCCTTCGACAGGGTGGCCTGGCCCTACCTATTTCGTGTCTTGGAGCGACTGCATCTCAGCCAGCATTTTCTGTGCTGGATTAGGGCCCTATATCATAACCCTACGGCGTTGATTAAGGTCAATGGGCTTGTGTCTCAACAGGTCACCCTGTCGAATGGCACTAGGCAGGGCTGTCCGCTCTCGCCTCTTCTTTTCGTGCTGGGGATGGAGCCCTTGGCGAACGCTATCCGGCCGAACGCCTCTATATCTGGCATTCCTATGGCTGGGGTCCAACATAAACTGGCGATATACGCCGATGACATGCTTTGTATTAATTCGAACCCTCTGGACTCCCTCTCCCACATGCTTCAGGAGTTGAGAACCTTCGGTGCGCTCTCCAATTATAAAATAAATCTCTCTAAGTCCGAAATGTTATGTTGTAACGTCCCAGCGGAGCTGTTGGCGGAGTTGAAGCGCGATTTTCCGTTCAAGACTTGTGATCAGGCCCTTACATAGGTTTGCGGATTCCCATGGATCTTTCCCTTCTGTTTTCGCTGAATTTCACCCCGTTACTTGCCGCCATGACTTCGGACCTGCGGAGGTGGGATTACACACGTCTCCTGGTTCGGCAGGGTGGCCGTTATTAAAATGAATATTCTTCCCCGGTTTTTATACTTATTCCAAACCTTACCCATTTTTCTTCGTTTATTTTTTAAGAAATCTCACCGTCTCTTTCGCTCCTATGTCTGGTGTTCTGGATCTCCTAGACTCTCCCACGCCCACTTAATTAGAGTTAAACTTAAGGGAGGTCTGGGGTTACTGGATTTGGAGAATTACTGGCGGGCTTCCCATCTCCGTAGGATTACGGAGTGGTCCATCTCGGTACCTAAGCAGTGGTTGGAGATTGAGGGGTCGCTGGTGGGCGTCCCTCTTTCTTGCCTTCCTTGGCTACCGGATTTTAAAAAACATTTTGTCTCTGGGACCTCGCTTACTGTCTGCGCTACTTTGCGTGTGTTTGCCAGTATTGTGAAGGAGGGCGCCTTGTCCTCCAGTCCGTGCCCCCTCTATCCGATCATTCCTAACCCTAATTTCCCCCTTAGTATGTCTGTCCACCTGTCCCCTCTGCAGCCTTCTCTCCCATGGCGTGTTATGCGTTTTCATTCCATGTTTGCGGGTGACAGGCTCGTGTCGGCCGAGACCTTCTACGGTAAGCAATCCTTGTCTTTGGCAGAACTTTTGTTTTACATTCAGACTCGGCACTTTGTGCTGTCTATCCCCAGGACCCCCCTCCTGTCCCGTCCGTTGTCCCCCTTTGAATTGCTATGTTCCTCTACCTCGGAGACTCCACATCTGTTATCAGTGCTCTATGCCCTGTTGTTGGATTCCGCATCCAGGTCAAAACCCTATTTTATGAGCATGTGGGAGGGGGATCTCTCCGTCTCGCCATCCCTCCAGGACTGGGATAAGGTTTTGTTTGCTATTCATGGGGGCTCCATCTCCAGCAGGATTCAGGAGTGCTCGTACAAGCTTTTGACGAGGTGGTACAGGACGCCCGTGGATCTCCATAGGTTCTTTCCCTCAGTCTCCGATACTTGTTGGAGGTGCGGGTCCGACAGGGGGACTTTGTACCACATATGGTGGCAATGTTCGGTAGTTCAGTCCTTCTGGTGAGTAGTTTTGCGGGTGGTGGAACATGTGGGTGGCATGGATCTTTTGGATAAGCCAGAAGCAGTTTTGTTACACCTTACCTCACTTACACCACAAGCTTACAAGCGCACACTTACCATACACCTCCTCAATGCGGCCAAAGCCGTGATACCCAAGTTTTGGCGCACTTCCACCCCCCCTGCCGATCTCTGTGTGGCTTCAGAAGGTAAATCTTATTGAACAAATGGAGGAGTTAGTCTGGACATCCAGGGGCAACCAACATACCAGGCGCTGGTTCTGATGGCATGAATTTGTTGCCTCAGCGGATTTATAGGGACATTCTGGGTCAGTACCTCACGGCTACTACTCCCCCGCGCTCCCCTCCCTAAATATGCTCAGTCGCGACGGCTCACTACAATCCTCTGGTGACAGGTAGATGCATTACGTTTTGGGTCCCTGGTTTCTTTTTTTTTTTTTTTTTGGCCCTTCTCTATCCTCGGTGGCGACAGGTCCCTACTGTGTTGCATTTGTCCTCCTTATACATTCTTATTTTTACCGTCTCACCTCTTTGATGTATTCATATTTATCCGGAGCAACTAATTGTGGAGCTGTTTTATGGTTCTGTTATTCATGTTAGTTTTCGTTCTTCGGCTCCGTTTATTTGATGTATGCGGAACGCGTTGTCACCTTACCTCTGCTGGTTTTTCCACGACTCTCTGCCTCTTGTTGCTGAGCTGGATTGACCTGGTGGCATCTATTTTTCCTTTTTTTTGGTTTTACGCACTGGAGACTCCATGTAACAGTATCGTCCGCGACATTTATGTTATTTGATGGTCTGTTTTATTCTCATTTGGATCTGTGATTGATATGTTACCTGCTACCATCTACTTTTATACCTGCATATTGTTCATGGTCTCTGTATTTTACACTGTTCAATAAACGGAGAATTTAAAAAAAATGGCACCCAACACTATCAATAGGTAAAGAGTTTTCCACATAAAATAAAAAAGTTACCTTTAAGCGAATATCAATTCCCATGTTTTTCAAAAATTCATGTTGTGGAATTGGACCTAAAGTGGCTACGGTACTTCCAATCATCCTTTTTAAGAACTTAAAATCAACATCTGCAGTCAAATCTGCCATCCCAGGTGTGATCAAGACATCATGAAGCTGGTGGGCATGAAATCCCTGTAAAGGTATAAGTTTAACAAGTTTATCAATTACTTTACTCTGTAAGGCTCTTTTATGCATCCCAAACAATATATTACATGTTTGACGTTAGATGTTTTGCATTTTAATGAACATGTAGAATGTTTGGTATGACTTGAACTATAGGGCTTTGAGGGAAATTACAAAGTTACAACATTTCTATATGTAAATCAGCTTTAAACAGTTAATATCTAAAGTGTAGATTTGCGACCATCGGCAAGGGGAACCAAAGTAGCTGGGCTCTAGTAACCGCGGATCCCTTTTCCACCTTGGACGAATACAATCACACTCATTCACCATTCACTCAGTGAAACTTGATGCTCTCTGCTTATATAATAAAGATTATGAACATTCTGCAGGAGAAAAGTACCCCAATCAGGCTTCCCAGGTTCTGTAGAACTTGTGGATCCCCAGACATGTTTGGTAATAGCCCCACTCCATTTGAAATTGAAAGTTTATCTGATTTAAGATGTTCTCCATATGTATTGCCTCTTGCTGACCAAGGCTCTCTTGTTGGGGGGGATAGTAACCAAATGTAAATGCAACAGTGCCATTTCCGAAGTAGGTAGTATGATAATACTGATCATGGGGCAACTACACCATATATGGCTAAAAGTGCCTTGCTCCAGCATACATCTCCAGCAATTAGATGGAGTTCCTGGAGTAAATTTTGCTATCTTAACAGGAACTAAATACCATTATAGCATAATTTTGGAGTGTAGTTCAGCCATATTTAAACAGTGAGTAGTTCTTTTGAGTTTATTTATTGCTTTCTGTCTATATGAACAAGTAATTCCTTTTGCCATGAGTCTGCAGCTTTTACCGTAATAATGGTTTCTATTTTTTCCCAGTAGATTATACCATTTCCTCAAACTATTCATAATGAGTTCAGTCGTAAACATATCGTTAATCAAGTGCCTTGGATCTGAATCCCCTTTTACATACAAGTGTGAATTTAGATAGTATTTAATTCTGAATTCATTAAAAAAAATGTATATTCTCTGGGGAGCTGATTGAAAGATTTTATTTTCCCAAATAGTATAATATCCTTTATCTTGCAATTACTATAATTGTTCCAATGGCGGAGAATATTCTTCTGTTAAATTTCTAAAAGGGATGATGTCAATATAATCTTTCATTTTAACGCGTCTCTTAAATACTAACCAAAAATCTAAGCAGCTTTTGCTGCGTATTCCACGATATGCGAGGTTTTTTGTCTGCACATATAAATCTCTCGATATCTTTTTTGGAATAATCTAATCCAATTTACACAGAGTTTTATTGGTATCATCCTTAATAAATAGAGCCATTTGGAAATCATGTAGGCTCTTACTATGTTCATTCTGCCTAACCATGAAACAAATGGGCCTTTCCATTCTCTGATTTGTCTACACGTTTTACCGTAATCCTGAGTAGTTTATTATCTGAGAGATTTTAAATGGGATGACAATCCCTAAATAGTCAATCTTACTAGCCTCCTAAATAAAATCATAACTCTCTTCCAGTTTATGTTTCATCGAGTCTGGGATAGAGACTAACGCAGCTTGTGTCTTATTTATGTTCAATTTATAATTCGAGAAGTTGGTGTAATTTGAAATTTCCTCCAGGGAGTTTTCACGATCGTAGAGGGATAGCAAAACATCATCGGCGTATAGGCTGATTTTATATTCAAAATCTCCGATCATAATTCCCTTAATATCAACATTGTTCCTTATTCTAGATGCCAGTGGTTCCATAGTTAGAACGTATAAGGGAGGTGCCGTTAGTTATCCCGAACCGATTAGAGCTTATCCCCTGGCCTATAACTCTGGCGGAAGGTTTAGTATATAAGGACATCACAGCGCCAGTGAAATTATCGCCAAAACCATAGCAATATAGAGCTTCCTCAAGAAAAGTCCAGCTCACTCTATCAAAGGCCTTTTTGGCGTCTAAGGCTAAAAATAATGAGGGAAGTTTATATGTTGAGACGTACTCCACCAAGTCAATTATTCTCCGTACGTTATCGTTAGAATGACGACCCTTTACAAAGCCAGTTTGGTCCTTATGAATTAGAAATGGGCATACAGGTTTTAATCTATCAGCTAATATAGTTGAATAGATCTTTGATCCAATATTTAATAAAGAGATCGGTCTGAAGTTAGATGTCTTTATATTATCCTTACCCGGTTTTGGAATAGGTATTATGGATGCATCAAGCATGCCGCTCAGAAAAATCCCCAAATCTTTGATTTCATTAAAAGTGTTAGTTAAATGTAAAGAGAGCCGTTTCATAAATTTTTATAGAATAATGCTGTTTAATTTTCAGTGCCCTAATAGCTCTAAGTATTTCATTCTCATTGAATGGGGTGTCCAGCTGATTAGCTATATCCTTTGAAACCTTAGTAAATTTAGATTCTACTAAGTATCTTTTAATCTGGTCTCTTTCTTGAAGTTGTTCTGGAATATATAAACTCTTAACGCTTTACCTATCTCTATTGGGCTATAACATTGATTTGCTCCATCTGTAATTTTATATATTCTTTATTTTAAATTTCACTTTTTTTAATCGGTTAGCAAGCCTTTTATCTACTCTATTGCCCACATGACTTCATTAAATTAATATTTGTCAAGATCATATCTATCCTAGGAAAAGGAATGAGGTATATGTGAGAAAAACAAAGTCTTTATCTAAAGGTCTTCTGGTTCTCCATACATCATACAGTCCCAGACTTTCCTGGTGTATCTCGAAAAGCTCTAGATAGTATTCTCTGTCTGTGGTCGCTTCTAGCTGGATTATTACTTGATTTGTCCCATTCTTGGTCAATCACAGTTAAAGTCTCCCATACACAGGAAAGTACCCTGAATAAAATCCTTTTGTAAAGTGCTATTTAAGAAGTGTATTTGTCTGGAATTTGGAGCATATATGTTTAAAATTGAGAACAATCTGTCATTCAGCTTACACACAACAAAGGAGAATCTACCAGCTAAGTTGCTCTGTTTATAAATTACTTCAACCTTGAAATCAATATTGCTACCCCTTGTTTTTTTTGTCTTTATAAGTGATTGATGTTCTATCACTGAGTTTCTTTTATTATTTAGCCTGAGAACAGTGGCGGAACTACCGGGGTCGCGACTGCGACTGGGCCCTGGAGTTCTGCCAGTCAGGGGGGCCCAAGTGGTGCTGAGCGGTCAGTTTCAGCAACCACTCGGCTCCCTTCTGTCTCCTTTGCTGCCGCCTGCCTCAGCGCTGCCCCGAATGCAGTGTTGGGAGCGTGAGGCATCTGTCTCGGGTGCCGGCTCCCACCACAGGACTGCACGGTAAGTGACCTACAAAGGGGGGTAGGGAGAGGGTAGATAGTGAGAAGGGGGTGGGGAGAGGGTAGATAATGAGAAGGAAGAGGGTAGATAGTGAGAAGGGAGAGGGTAGATAGTGAGAAGGGGGTAGGGAGAGGGTAGATAGTGAGAAGGGAGGGAGAGGGGGTAGATAGCCTGAGAAGGGGGGGAGAGGGGGTAGATAGTGTGAGAAGGGGGGGTAGGGAGAGGGTAGATAGTGAGAAGGGAGGGAGAGGGGGTAGATAGCCTGAGAAGGGGGGGAGAGGGGGTAGTGTGAGAAGGGGGGGTAGGGAGAGGGTAGATAGTGAGAAGGGAGGGAGAGGGGGTAGATAGCCTGAGAAGGGGGGGAGAGGGTGTAGTGTGAGAAGGGGGTAGATTGGGTGGGGGGGCCTTAACAGATTCTTGCACCGGGGCCCTGAGGCTTCTAGTTACGCCACTGCCTGAGAATATCTGCACCCCTCCTGTGAGTTTGTTGGATACTACAATCATCAATATGTTCTCTGAACAAATAATCATTCAGAGAGGATCGTTTCTGTGGGCAATTAAGACCTTGCACATTTAACGTAATCAATTTTAGTTGCGGTTATCGAGTTCCATCTATTGCATATGCCATACTCACACACATTCTTACACATCCAGACCACCTCAAGGGTTTTTAGTACCCTAGACTCCCTAAAACTATGTAAAATACAAGAAAAATCTCCTTGTAACGATATACATTGTTAATTTCATCGTAAAGTGAGAACAACACGGGCGAGTCAAATTGTTATGATGCATGAAAAAAGAATACAATCTTAAAATTGTGCATATTGCCAAATCATAGAATAATCTAAGGTTATGCATATTTGTGCAAAATAATTATGTCAACAATAAACTGTGAATCTAAATATCCGCTTATCCCGTTTTTGTTTATGCTTTTCAAAATAAATATGAAAATTGTTGTATTGTGCTTAATTTACGGCTTCCATATTCCCGACTTATGATACAATGTTTTCCAAGTCATAGAATAATCTTAAATTATGCATATTTCTGCAATGTTATTATATCAACAAACAATCTGTGGGTCTAAATATCCGCTTATCCCATTTTCATTTATATCTTAAAAATAAAACAAAAAAAAAACGTTTCCATCTCCATTAAAGTTATTTAAGTCTAATCTTGGTCATCTGCATTTTCATTTAACCATTTCCAGACTACATCTACTGTGGCCAGGCTAAGCGATTACTTTCCTGTCCAAACAATTAATTTAACTGGGAACCCCCAAGCATATCTAATGCAACACGACCTCAGAGCCAGAGTCACTTCTTTGAATTCTTTTCTGTCTAGTGTCCAGAGAACAGTCCTGTAAAAATAACAGGTTCTTAAACTTCATCTTTGGAAACAAAATCTCTAGATGCCACCAGAATCTTTTGACGTAGGAAGAAAGTGGAAAAGTGAATTAGTACATCCTTTGGTTTGGATTCAGCGATATGCTTTGGTTTTGGGATTCTGTGTGCTCGTTCTATAATATCTGCTCTCTCTGCTTCCAGAATGTCCATGTTATTAAATAGGTCAAATACGTATTTTCTAATTATGTCTTGTTCTATTTTTTTTTAAGGTACACCACGTATTCTTAGTTTTTTTCTATGAGTTCTATCTTTGATATCCACCAATTTTGATTCAAGAGATGCAATCTTGTTTTTCATCTGAATAGATTCTTCCTTTGTAGTTTTTTATTCAAATTCCAGATATTCATTTTTAGCTTGTTTGATTTCACTTGTTCGCCTATTTTCAGCAGCTCCTCTAGTCATTCAACACGTAGTTTCACTATTTCAGCCTTAAACAGTGAGCCGAGTTTCTATGCATTGTTGTAAATACTCTTGTGTGATCAGATGAGAGGATTGTGAGTTAGGACTTAGAGATAACCTTTCTGATTCATCCAGGTTCGCTTCAGATAGGGCAAGAGAGGTATTTCTGTTTATTTGTGCCATGGGGTGAAAAAATTGATGTAATTTTTTTCTCTTTTTGGACTCCAAGTCCCTCTTTTCTCTTTTTTTTTTTTGCGCTTAATCTCTTCTTTTTTTGTAGCCATCTTGCCCTCAGTCCTTCTACATGTTGCTTTATAACAGTTCTAGTTTTATGACTTGCTCATTAAAATGTTTTTTTTGTTTGTTTGTTTTTTTTACATATTTTATTTTTTTACATTTTTACATTTTGTTGGATGGGTCTCCTGACACCCAAAAAAAGACCTTCTCTACTCAATAGCTGGTGGTAATCATTGGTATGCTGCAGCTTTCAACAGACATGGTATAAAACATAATTTTATTTAATCTTATTAAAACAATTTCAGCATTAATGGCATATAGCCCCATTACACCAGATTTGTCATGCACCTCTCTTCATGCCACTTGCGGTGTTTAAAACACCCAACTTTTTCCCAAGAGCTAGTGGTGTGTCAAGCACTGACTCACCATGCCCGTTGGGCACGGCCCTTACACACACACACACACACACATATACTTGTACACTGTGCTTACACACACACACACACACACATATACATGTACAAGGCCCTTTGATTTTGGAATCAAAACATTTGCTACTGCAAACATTTTTAGATGAAAAAGTTCCATTTTATTCAGTGGAACAAAACAGTGATCACATTATTCTTCACAATATTCTTGTAAGAAACTTATTTCTTTATTAAATCATGTAAACTATTTTTTCATATTTAATAAAATTGATTGAGAATTTTTTGTTTTTATTTCCTTTTATTTGCCAACCTGCCCCCCACCCCAGTTATGCACATCTGCCCCCAGAAAAGCCTTATGCCTCCCATATAACACCCCCCCCGACTTACCACTGCTTCTGACTCCGTTATGTCTGGTGGGGGCAGAGGGTGGAGGCCGGCGTTCATTAAATTAAAGGGAGCGTCTTAAAAGGGGTAGGACGAAGAGCTGAGGCACGGCAGCCCCTAAATCGGGACAGTTGGGGGGCATGGTAAGGTAATGCACTTTGGTACCAAAAATAAGCATGCAACTTACACTCTAAAGGGGACTGCATTGGGAAAAGCAGAAATGCGAAGGACTTAGGTATAATTGTAGACCATAGACTTTGTAACAAAGTGCAGTGCCAGTCAGCAAAAGCCAGTAAGGTATTGGCATGCATAAAGAAGGATGTTATAGAGCTGGAGAGGCGTGCTACAAAGTTAAATAGAGGAATGGAGAATTTTTGTTATGTCACACTGTACAAATACATACAGGGTCAGTATAAACAGCTCTCTAGTGATCTAATCGCTAAGAGGTCTCTACAAAGGATGTTGTATTATCTAACTCTGTGGATATTTTTAAGAAAGGTCTGGATGCTTTTCTGGTTAAGCATAACATAAAGGGCTACGACTGTTAAAAGGACAGTAGTATTAGCAAATTAATGATTGCCACTATAGAATCAAGAAGGATTTTTTCCCTGTTGTGGCATAATTGGTAATTGGTAAAAGTAGGGTTTTGTTTTGCCTCCTTTTGGATCAACTTTAAAACTTTAGAAGTGGGTATGTGTGAAAGGTTGAACTTGATGGACTGAAGTATTTTTTTAACCTTCTTATACTATACTATACTACTATTGTTCAAGAATCCCATTGGACACAACAGCCGTCTCGACAGTGGAAATATTGCAGATTTCCAGATGTCTAAGCTTCATCCCTCCTGGACAAGGAAAAGAGAGGCATTGCAATAATAGTGACAGCTAAAAATAAATTTGACTATACATATCATAAAATTGACCTAGAGGGAAGAAGGATCCTGTTGGTACGCCAAATGAAAAACATTACTTATACCTTGATGAACCCGTATGCTCCTTTGGATCATCTGATAAAATGTATGAATACTTCAGTTGAATCAGCTGAAAAAATAGCTAAAGGTAAACTGATCATTTGGGGTGACTTGAATTGTATATGTCATTTTGACTTGGGTGGAAAGGAGCAAAAAATAGGCAAATGTGATCACACTTAGGTCAAAATCTGTGGCCTTCTCTACATGTTTATTTGGGCATAATATCTGTAATATCTGTAACCAGACCATACAATGCATCATGTGGAGCAGATACAGGACAACAAGAAAGGCTAGACCCACAAAGGTCAGACAGGCCGGGTAGGTAACAGGAGATTGCAGTAGTAAGCCAAATCAGGAAACAAGGAGCAAGGTCAAACAGTCCGGGTCACAATGGGTTAATGAGATCAAACCACAGCAGCAGCACAAAGTAAGGCACCAACCAAGGGTAAGCAAATATTGAAAGTCCCATATTTAAATAGGCAGCAGAAACTGAGAACACAGGAAGTCAGGCAGGGTAAGACGAGGGCACAACTATGCGTTACTCCTGTACGCGCGCAGATGCCATGTCACGTGACAGGGTGGCTGCTTCTTGCCGGCAGGGATTGCAGCCTGCATAGAGTGGAATTGGGTCATTATGGGACGCATGGACAGGGGAGTCCTAATGGTACCCCTTCCTCGAGACTCGACCATACGGTGACAATAGGTACCACTGGGTCTATCAGGATGAAAAGTGTAAAACGTATGGAGAAGGCGAGGATCATGGACGTCATTGGCCGGCACTCAGGATCTCTCCTCAGGTCCATACAACTTCAAATGTACTAGGTATTGGAGAGACTCTTTCACCAGAGTAGAGTCAATGATAGCTTGGATCTCATTTCATCACTACTGGGCCCGGACAAACAGGAGCACGGGAGAATTTGTTGTAGGCTTTGGTTGAAGCAGTACGTACAGAGTTCCATACAGAAGTAAGGTGCTGTGTATGAGAATCAAGTGCAGGAATCCCGTACACAAAGGATTCAGACGGAAACGAGACGGGATGAAAGCCATATACACAGTAAAATGGTGAGGTTTGAGTGGAGCTTTGTTAGGAACTATTGAGGGCGAATTCAGCTATGGGAAGTAGTTCGGACCAGTTGTCCCGAGTACTATTCACAAAGGTCCTTAAGGCATATAAGGCATATCAGGGGGGCACAGTGGCATATCGGGGCACTGTGGCATATATGGGGCTATAAGGCATATCAGGGGGCACAGTGGCATATAGGGGGTATAAGGCATATTAGGGGACAGAGTGGCATATCAGTGGCATATAGGGGGCTATAAGGCATATCAGGAGGGCTATAAGGCATATCAGGGGACAGCGTGGTATATAGGAGGTATAAGGGGGCACAGTGACATCTCTGACATATAGGAGGGTATAAGGCATATATAGGGGCAGAGTAGCATATAGGGGGTATAAGGCATTTCTGGGACAGAGGCAAGCTGGGGGTGAGAAGTGCATAACTGGGCAAAAATAGTTTACATGAATATTTACTATTAAAGCTTTTTTTGGTATTTTTTGGGTTCTTGTTAAAATATAGCTTTAATTATTATGTCAGTGAAACAAGAAGGCAAATCTTGAAATGCCATTGTAAATTATAAGTTTGTATTTTAAATAAAAAAAAAATTTGCATATTTTTTTTTACCCGATTAATCGAAAAAATAATCGGTCAACTAATCGATTATGAAAATAATCGTTAGTTGCAGCCCTATTAAACACCTTGGAACCCTTGAGTCTATCAAACAGTTCAGATATCAGCGGAAGGGGGTAGGTGTTTCTGATACGATTCAGCCCCCTACGGTCAATGCAGGGTCTGAGACCCCCATCCTTCTTGGGAGACGAAAAAGAAACTGGCTCCCACAGGTGATGTGGAGAGAGGAATAAAACCTTTTTGAGGGTTCCCTTGGATGTATTGGTCCATGGCCTTAATCTCAGCAGGGAATAAAGGGTAGACTCTACCACTAGGTGGGATAGTACCCGGCAAAAGATGAATGGGGCAGTCATAGGCATGATGTGGAGGAAAGGAAATCAGCCTACTTTTTGTTGAGGACATCCACGAAGCCCTGGTATTTTGATGGTAAAGCTGCACAGTTAATTGAGGCTATCAGTCTTGTGCATGGATGATCAGGAATACAGGATGTACAACGCCAGGAGGTGATATCTCTGAAAGACCAATCAATAACATGGTTGTCCTGGGAATGCCAGGATAACAGGAGTAGAAAAAGAGGAAATTGAATACAAATTATGAAGAACGCCCACATGTAGGCACAAAGGAACTGTTTTAGAGGTTATAGTGGCCAGCTGAAAGGGATGTCAGTCAATGGCCTTCACATGAATTAGAGTCTCTTTAGCGGCCAACGGTATGTCGTGTATCTGACAAAACTGTCTATCACTCGCCGGCTGCACCACAGTCAATGAGTGCCTGGGCGGAGATGGACCTATCCTAAAGAGATAGGTACGGAAATTCTGGAGACTTGTGTACTAGGGGAGGCACAATGTCCTAGTCTACAGCAAGGGGTCTTCTCTTTCTCTGAAAGTTTGGTTTAACCAATCTGCATGGGTTCATCAGATGGAGGAGGAGAGGACTCAGAAGGGGTGAAGCAAGGAGCCAGGCAAGGAAGAGGTCTCCTTAGGCGATCTCGTTATTAGTTTCTCCAGGTCAAGGGGTAAATAACGGGTAGCCAATTTGTCCTTCAGGCGTTCTGATAAGCCGTTCTGTGTTGGAAGCCTTGGGTCTTCCACGTTTGTCCTCAACTGCTATAAAATATATGCAAGGAGGTAAAGCACCAAGCTTCTCCGCAATATTTTATAAAACTTTTATAAAACCAATTATTACACCAATTCTTGAAAGGGTATTCAACACAGCAGGTACACTGGAAGGCTTTCCAGCCGAGATGCATTTATTCTGAAAGTTGGAAAGGGTCCATCCATTGTTACTAATAACAGGCCAATATTACTTATTAACCAGGATGTCAAGGTTTATTCTAAGATTCTAGAATGTGGTTATCCTGAATTTAATAAATCCAGACCAAACATGCTTTATCTCTGGTGAAGATAACACCTGCAGGGTCTTCGGCATTCTTAAGAAAACTCAAGAAAACCCCCTCTGTTCTTATGGCTTTGGATGCGGAGAAAGAATGAGGATGATTCAGAGACTGTATAATGGCCCTGTACTCAAACCCCAGAGCTAGGATAAAGGGGATGTATTTTGACTGAATTTTTTAGCATTAAAAAAATAAAATCAGCCATTGTCACGAAGGGGTTAAAGGGAAAACTAATCTCATTACAGGGTTATCTCCAATTGAGCTAATTTATTTTAATATGCAAGAATTGAGTTCGGCCAGGTGGAAAACCCATGGAATAACCAGAACGTCAGATCTGTATGTTGAGAGTTGATTAATACATCACACAGAATTATTTAGACTCTATGGGTTGCCACAGGTCGAACTCCTTATCTACTTTAGACAGAAACATTTTTTTGCCATGAACCCTACCAAAGAACCTGATGAATGGGACAAATTCTGTGCATCAATTCCACCGACAAATATTTCAAGATTGATGGATTTACTAGCTAATTATAAGCCAATGGAAAAATTGAGAGCTATTAAGAAAGGGTGGTTTTGAGGTCTCACTGCAAACTTGGTTTAAAGCTTAGACGAACACTAGGAGAACGCTCCACTGTATTACCTTACAGAAACAATTCTATAAGCTGTTCCACCTATGATATTTGGTCCCAACGCATTTGTTTAAATTTCAACCAGTCCAAGGCGACAAATGTTGGAGCTTTCTTACAGAAAAGGGTACTCACCTTTATGTTTGGTGGGATTGTTCCAGTACTTAGGCTGTTAAGCCCTTAACCCCCCCCCCCCCCAGATGGCTCTGTTCCATACAGATCTACCAGGATTAAATAAATATGATATATTTTTTCCTTATTAATATCCTCCTGGCATGCAAGATGTGTATGGAACGCTATTGGAAAAAAACAGAAATCCCCTTATGGAACAAAGATCCATGTCCAGGCTCTAGCTGAGAAATATATATATCAGAAGTATGTATTTCAGAAGGATAGTTATACAAGGGACTGAGGACGCTCCTTTGCATTTTATATGAGTTATTAAGGTACAGAGATAGATGATGACAGATCCAAGGAGTAATAATGTTGTCTTTTTGTATTTATTATTCTATGTACATTTTCTGTAATTATAATCTATTCTCTTAGGAGAATAGTACGAATTAGGTATTATCAATTCAAATCACGTTTATTTCTTGTATTATCAAGTTAAAAAAAAAAAAAAGGTTTAATAAAGAATATATAAAAAGCCCTTTTTATAAATGTAAATGAGATATGATAAATAACTGAATCTAAAGAAAGCCCTGCTTATCCTGAAAAAAACAAACAAAATATAACTTGTTCCTCATTAAATGAGAAAAAAAGAAAATTACAGCTAAACAGCAACACCGCAAAAATAATAAAAAAGCCTTTGTCCTAAAGTGTACTACAAGTATATGGAAAGGAAGGCACATCCTGTCACAGGATCATTTTAACCCCTTAAGGACCAGGCTCGTTTTTTCTTTTTGTACCCTGTGGGACCGAGGCTGTTTTAATACTTTTGTGGTGCTTGTGTTCAGCTGTAATTTTCTCCTAACCCATTTAGTGTACCCACATAAGTTATATATTTTTTCTTTCCGGACAAGATGGGCTTTCTTCAGATACCATTATTTTGATCGTATCATCTTATTTACTATAAAAAAAATAAAAAAAACATGGTGAAAAATTGAAAAAAAAACAAACACATTTTATGACTTTTATTTGAAAAATCTTTTACTCACCTAAAAAAGCAAGTAAAAAAACTAGCTAAATAGATTCTACTACTTGTCCTGAGTTTAGAAATACCCAATGTTTTTATGTTTTTTTGCTGTTTTTTGTAAGTTATAGGGCAATAAGTACAAGCAGCGTTTTATGATTTCCAAATCTTTTTTAACAAATCTGGTCAGTCTGCCTCCATCTCCTCTTTGGAACATCTTTGAAGCCGGTTAACTCAATTTAACCCATTCAAACCATATATTTTTGAAAACTAGACACCCCAGGGTATTCCAAATGCTGTTATTTTAACCCTTTCCATGCACCAATTATACAACTACACTTTGTCAAACTTTGTAATAGTAATTTTTTTTCACACAAATTGTACTTTAGTTATAGATATACAGGTCCTGGTATATGCCACTGTCAAGCAACACCCCAATGTGTGTTCAGGAACATCTCCTGAGTACAGCGATACCCCACATGCATGGGTTTGTCAGATTGTTTGGCTGGTAAAGGGCTACTTTTGGGGCATGCGTAATTCAGGTAGTCATTTGGTCATTCTGCCGCCATCTCCTCTTTGGAATATCTTTGAAGCCGGTTAACTCAATTTAACCCCATCAAACCATATATTTTTGAAAACTAGACACCCCAGGGTATTCAAATTGCTGTTATTTTAACCCTTTCCATGCACCAATTATACAACTACACTTTGTCAAACTTTGTAATAGTAATTTGTTTTATTTATTTTTTTCACACAAATTGTACTTTAGTTATAGATATACAGGTTCTGGTATATGTCACTGTCAAACAACACCCCAATGTGTGTTCAGGAACATCTCCTGAGTGCAGTGATACCCGACATGCATGGGTTTGTCGTGTTGTTTGAGATTTAAAATGCCACATTTGGGAAGTGCGCTTTTTTTCTCTCCATTTTGGTCAGTCTGTACCTATGCCCTATCTTTGAGCTCGGCCACTCCAATTTACCCCATCAGCCATTTTTTTTTTTTTTATATTAGACAACCCTTGGGTATTTGAAGTGCTTTTATTTTAACTCTTTGTAGATGTTTTTGAGAAATCTTAGCACTTGCTCAAAATAATACTTATTTTTCCCTTTTTTTTATTATTTTTTTAATATTTTACTAATCACATTGTGATTAGAAAGCTGGGCTCCATTGACTTGCATGGTTGAGTGCAGTACCTGTATTCAACCTGCAAGTGGAGCCAGAGTTCTCTAGAGGGTCAGGAGACCGTCTAGCGAACTCTTTCATCTTTATTGTTTTTTTTCCCGGGCCGCCGCCATCTTGCTGATGGCGAAGATCACCAGCAGCTGCGGCTGTGACCGCTCTCCGGAGCGGTCACAGCCCATCCAGAGGTAAGTGTTTGGTGTCGCTGGATGCCTCCTGATCGAGGCATTCCAGCGACACCATTTAAGTTTAGGAGGTGATCGTTGATCGCCTCCTAAACGCTTTTAAAACGGGCGTCCGCCGCCATACAATGTATGGAGGCTGTTGCCGTCCCGGGGAGGGGCCAGACATGGCCCCCGATGCCGATCTCGGCCTTGCTGAATGCCTCGACATCGAGGCATTACAGTAACGCCGTTTAAGCGAAGAAAGTGATCGTTGATCACTTTCTAAGCTTATTTAATTTTTTGACGTTAAGGGGTTAATTCACCTACAAATGGAATGCTCAAAGGTAACAGAACATGTGTAAAATGAAATATGTAAAGCTCAAATGATAAGGATTACAATAATTAACTACATACTCTGAATGTGTCGGTTTTCTCTCCAAAGTGTCCATAATCGACAATCAGTGCCGCTCCGCCATAATTTTTTATTTGATAGGCAAGCCTCTGAATAATGACAGCAGCACTGGGGCACACTTCAACATGAACCCTTTCTTCATCAGCCTTGAAGAAAAGGGTGAAATAATACATAAAAAAAAACACATTAAAAACACTGTTTGCATTAACTTTTAACATGTTAAAATTGTTAGCAAGAGAAATTATCTGTCTTTTTTCAGATTACTTATCTAGAGGTAAAAAGGTACTCTTGAATTTTTAGTCACTTCAGGGATCAAAACATTCAGTGAGACGAAAGTAATTTTTACTTTGTGTTATTTACTCTCCTTCAATCTGCATATTTTATTAAAAAGGATTAGTGGCACTAAATTGTGGCTTCAGGCATCCTCTGTATGATGACTTTTTTTTTTTTTATGTACTGATTACTCCCAGTACCATCACATAAGATTCTATCTTGTATTATCTGCCAGCACTGATGTACGCATCGATGCAGATGAGTTAAGATTCTGTCTTTTTTTTTTGTTTCCATAAAATGGCCACCAAAATTCTCAGCACAGACCCGTGAAGCTCTCAATCCGACCCTGCCTCCAGTGTGCATCAGCCATCATAAATCCAGCTTACACCCACAGTGTGCTCCAGCTTTGTGCAGTTTTATTTGGCTAAAATGGTTTGTGGACTGACTTTGTTTTACTGTTTAACCCCTTAATGACAAGACTTTCTTTCTCGTACTACATTTTGGGACAAATGCTCTTTTAACACTTTTCCCTGTTGCTGTTTAGCTGTAATTTTCTTCTCTCTCTCATTTTGTGCACCCACACACATTTTTTTTTCCAGGACAAACCGGGCTTTCTTTAGATACCATTATTTTTATCATATCATCTAATATAAAAAAAATTATAAAATATGGTGATTTTTTTTTGTTAAAAAATGACTCACTTTTATTTGAAAAAACGTTTACTTGTCTGCAAAAACTAATGAAAAAACCTGCTAAATAGATTCTAATATTTGTCCTGAGCTTAGAAATACCCTTAAATGCTTATTTCTGCCCATTATGGGGCAAGTACCAGTAGTGTTTTGCTATTTCAAAACCATTTTTCCCCCAAATCTGGTGATTCTGCCTCATGTGCTATTTCAGGTACTTTTGAGACCGGCCAATGCAATTTACCCCATCAAACCATATATTTTTGAAAACTAGACACCCCAAGGTATTTAAAATGCTGGTATTTTAACCCATTTCCATGCACAAATTCTACCACTAGCCTTTGTCAAACTTTATAGTAGTATTTTTTTTTTGTATTTTCACACACGTTGTATTCCAGGTACTCCTGGTATTTATCCGTGTCAAACACCCCAATATGTGTTCAGCAACATCTCCTGAGCGCAGTCATACCCCACATGCATGGGTTTTTGGGTTATTTGGGAGGTAAAAGACCACCTTTGTGAGGTGTGTATTTTTTTGCCACTTAGAAATCTGGTCAGTCTGTGCCCACGTCCCATATTTGGGACATCTTTGAAGCCGGCCAATTCACAGTGAATCACGGCAATCGGTGGGTTAAACGACAGACCAGTGACTGAAATGGGGTAAATTGAATTGGCCGGCTTGCACAGACTGACCAGATGTCTAAAAGGCAAAAAAAAAAAAAAAAAATCGGGAGGTTGTGAAGCCCCCTCTGGGGCATTGCGGGCTTGCCTCAATGAAGAGGCAGCCTGGAATGCCCCTCACCAGATTTGCATCTGGTTCGGGGCGTGTTTTAAACTGTTGGTTTTTTTTTGGTTTGCCTGGACAGCCTCACTTGTGGAAAATAACGCTACCACATACATGTACGGGCATTGTCACCCCGTACATGTACATGGATTGACGTTAAGGGGTTAAGTAACTCAGTATTGATAGAATGACATGTAAAAGTTGATTAACCCTGTATTAATATGCATTATAAAGCTAAAAGGCCATATTTTTCTCTCTGAAAAATGAGTGCGACCCACGCACACATACATTTCTGATGAAGTGGCCCACTGCAGAAAATACTTAGACACCCCTGGTCTATGCCTTGCTTTTTTACTCTTGTTGTGACCTGGCTTGTATTCTGATTATTATTATGACTTCTGGTATTCTGATCCTAGTTTTGTTTGCACACATTACTCTCTCCGCCGGTTTGTTATGGATTATTCTCCTAACTCACTACCAGTTTCTAGGCAACTGGTTCTTGTCTGTTGCACAATATCTGCACCAGGATTCCAATTCCAGCACGCTGAGTGTAACAGATACTCTGCACTTCTGAGGCACTTTAAGAATTAGAGGTAATGAGTCAGAATCTTTTTCAGCAAATTAACCAACAATGTGTCAACATTGATTTAGTCATTATTTACATAGTTATTACCCTAACACAACAATACACTTTTTTTTTTTTACAGTGTGAGAAGTGCCTGCATCAATTAAGTGTCATCCTTTATGTGAACACTATGCACATATAAAATGCCCCATTCTCCTTTTAATCTTTCAGCCCTTTTTGTACTCTTTTCCATTCAATCACTTCAAACGGAATGGTCCTCAAATTTATATGCACATACTAAATTATGTCAAACTAGTATTTTGTATAGACACATAATTGAATTCTACAAGCTTGCCTTAGAAACTGCTATTTGACAGTGCATATGGTTATCAAGTTTGTAGTTAATTGGTATACACAAATCTTTTTCATGCTGTGATCTGACAAACATTTCTGTGTGTGTTTCTACGACAAACACATTATCAATAATAAATCTTAATTATCATTCTCCAACTTAAATCATTCTAACAACACACATCCTAAATTAACAACCTCTTACAATTGGGCATATTCTGCCCAAAGAACATTTTTACTAGGTCATTAACACACCACCACCATATATTAACATCATGAACAACTGTAAAATATATTAAGGATTTCTATACCATTAAATTATATTTCCTTGTCCCATTTTAACAAAATGAATACATTTCTAGCATTTCTAAAGTGAAGTTTAATAAGAACTTAAAATGTTTAAAAATGTGAGTTAAAGCAACAAAACTATAATCATCTAAACAATTAAAGTTTCTAACACTGTAAAAACATATATATGGAAATAAGTGGGGGGAGGTTACTGTTTTCCCCCCATTTATAAAAAAAAGATTTTAAACAAAATGGTTACCAAAATGTTTGATGGCTATTTTTTGTAATTTGATGGCTGATTTCTTTATATCTTAATAGCATTACCTGAATAAAGGATTTTGCCACTAGAGAGGAACTGGTTGAAAGAACAAATCTCAGCTTTTCAGGAACAGTTGGATCAATATCAATTAATATTTCCCGCCATCCTTCTTCTGTTTTCTGCATACAAGCACATTTATTATTGAGGATATTTGCATGCATTGTACACATAGTAAATTCCAGAAAAAGGACACTCATGTAAGAGATATTATCATGTAATAAAAGATATTACAGAAAAAATTTACCCGACTGTTATAGTCTGGTTTTTGTCACCCTTTGTCAGCAGGTGCTAGCATCACTTGCTGAAAACTGCCAGGAATAGTTAACAGTATGAGTGTGAACAGAACAGTAGTAAAAAGTGCTAGGTGCTAACGCAATCCTCAGGGCCGTCACATTATCCCACAGACAACCCTCCCTTTAGTATTGATTGACATGATGCCCCTAGCTAAGCATAGAACGTGCCATCTTTGCTCGCACTCTGTTTATTGCACAGTGGAAGCAGGAACGCGACAGGGTGATGTGATGTGACGTAAACTGATGTTGTGCTGCTGGGCTCCTGCTTCCTCTGGGCAGTACAAGAGCACAGGTAAGCAGAGGACCCTTGCGAAAGTGATCGCAGGCGGGCTTGGTCACAGTTGCTGCCCCTTTTGCCCCGCGGGCCAGACCAAGTGAATCCGCGGGCGTTATACAGCCTGTGGGCCAGACGTTTCCCATCCCTGGTGTAAAAGGAGAAAGACGGTAACAATCCTCCCTCCTCCAGGATTTTGTAACGTGTTCAATTGCTATAAAATATAGCAAATTACCATTATTACCATGGAAATTCGCAAAGTGTGATAAAACACTATGTTGTCTGAAACCTTTTTTTATAGTGTTCACTAATGCGTTATGTAGTTTCCTGGATGCACTCACTTTTGTTGCCAAGGTTTTAGACATTAATGGCTGTGTGTTGAGTTATTTTGAGGGGGACAGCAACACTGTTATACAGGCTGTACACTCACTACTTTACATTGTAGCAGTGTCATTTCTTCAGTGTTGTCACATGAAAAGACCTCCTGTCTTGCGCCCCCAAACTCAGTGAGGAGAGTTCCCCGGTGCGGGAAATTCTCTCTGACAGCCGGGGAAGGTCTGCGCGATGGACGCAGACAACCCCCGCTGCTAACCGCACCTCCTTCCGGCTGCAGCGGAAGTTGCCTATGTGAATCGGTAAGACGTCTACCTGCTGCCCGGCTACACACCAGGAAGTCAGAAGCACCGGTAACTTTGGGGGGGAGGGGGTTGTGTTAAATGGGGAAGTAAGGCATTTCTGTAGGCAGAGTGGTCTATGAAATGCTTTTTAACCCCCTTAATGCCACTCTGCCTCCAGAAATGCCCTTTAACCCTCTATACGCCACTCTGCCTCCTGCAATGCCTTATACCTCCCTATATGCCACTCTGCCCCATAATAGGCATTTCTCAAGGCAGAGTGGCACATAGGGGGTCAAAAGGGATATCATGGGGCACAGTGGCATATAGAGGGTTAAAAGGCATATCATGGGGCACAGTGGCATTTAGAGGGTTAAAACAACTTCCCAGTAGAAGAGGTAAATGTTAATGCAGTGAGGGCATTTAAACATGCATGGGTTCGCCATTAGAATATACCGTATTTGCTCGATTATAAGACGACCCCCCAAAATCTAAATATTAATTAAGGAAAAAAAACGAAAAAGCCTGAATATAAGACTACCCTATAGAAAAAAAAGTTTTACTACTAAATATTAATGTATGTATACAATTTTTTCATATCTAATAAAAGCTATGATTGAGAAAAATATATATATTTTTTTATTTCCTTTTATTTGCCAACCTGCCCCGCCCAGTTATGCACATCTGCCCCCAGGGCTGCCACTCTGCCCCCAGAAATGCCTTATACCCCCTATTTGCCACTCTGCCCCATGATGTGCCTTTTAACCCTCTATATGCCAGAGTGGCATATAGGGGGTTAAAAGTCATATCATGGGGCAGAGTGGCATATAGGGGGTTAAAAGGCATTTATGGAGATATATATATATAACTGCTAACAGCAATCACACTCCTATCAACCCAAGGCAGCCAGTACATGATGGAACCTGGGGATGATATGAGTGTGAGTACAGCCTCCCTATGCCATGCTACCACCACCACCCACCTTACACATCCATGCTATCATACACACACTCATTCACAAACATTTAAATACTCATTCATTCCATTAATCACACATACTTCACACATTAATCACAAAAACCCTCCCCCACCCCCTTACCTGAACTGCAGATCTCTCACTCGAAGACTTCTGCAGGGGCCCGGCTGTGTGAGCAACTTCTCTGGACCCGCCCCAAAGGAAGGAGCGGGGGAGGCAGAATTATGTGACACTCTGCTAGTTTCCTGTTCTCCTGCTGCTAGAAGAAGAGACGCTGCTCGCGACCAAAGCACCGGTAAGCAGCCTGGCAACCTAATCGAGGTCTGATTAGAAGACGACCTCGATTATAAGACGAGGGGTATTTTTCAGAGCAGTTGCTCTGAAAAAAACCTCGTCTTATAATCGAGCAAATACGGTAATATAATGAATAGACGTTGAACTGATCTTAACATCAAATAAAATGGGCAGACTATGTGAGCCAGATGGTTCTTATCTGCCCACAAATTCTGTTTTTCATGCAGTGACATATATTCAGACAGACAATTTTCAAATAAGAATCTCTCACACAAATAGAGATTCAATAAAGCTTATATATTTTTCACAATTAGATTGCATACCTGTAATTTATGTATTGGCAATGCATCAAAAAATTCATGTGCTATATAAAGAGAGTAACCTAGTAAAGAAAAAGAAAACTTTATATCACATAAAATAAAAATCAGAATACATTCGTAATAATATTTTGATCAATTTGGTTAATTTAAATAAACAATATGCCCCCCATGTTTATTAAAGCACTTAGGTTTAGTTTGCAGAAGACAAGTATAATTGATATTCTATCTACAATCAAAGAGGAGATTATAGAAAGAAAGAAAAAAAGTATCTTTTGCCTATGAGGACGTCACAGTAGAGATGATGTGAAAAGGGTTTCCTGCATGGCGGTTAAGACCAACACTTTATATATAATATAGTGGATTTAGGAATACTATATAACAGGGGCGTCCAACATGCAGGACCTCGAGGTGCCAGGATCACAAGAGCCATGCTGCTTAATTGTGGGAGGGTCTATTCTCTGCTCCAGCTGTGGGGAGAACGAGGGAGGCCGCGCCCCCTGCTGAAGTCTGTGAGTGGCATCGAGAGCTGTAGAGCAGGTAAGGAGGTGGGGAAGGTTGTGTGAATGAGTATGTCTGATTGAGGGAATGAATCTGTGAATGAATGATTATATGAATAAATGAGTGTGTGTGATAGCATGGATGTGTAAGTGCTGGAACCTAGGCATGATGGGACTGTGATTGCTGTTAGCAATCACACTCCTATCATGCCAAGTCAGCCAGTACATGCTGAAACCTGGCTAGCTGCCCCCCTTGTGTATTGATGCTGCCAGCAGTATGGGGTCTGCACTTACAGCCACCCTGTACCAGCATGTACTGGCTGATTTGGGATGATAGGAGTGGGATGGCTAACAGCTAACAGCAATCACAGTCCCATCATGCCTAGGTTCCAGCATTTACTGGTTGCCTGGGTATAAAAAGAGTGTATTTTCTGTTAGCAATCACACTCCTATCATGCCAAGTCATATTGTTGATTTTTTTTGTCCAATTGTGGTGTGTTACTTTTATTAAAAGCGTGGTTACACACTAAAATTGGACAAAAAATACCGGTACAATGCCCAGCCAACCAGTACATGCTGGAATCTGGGTATGCCTGAGATTACTGTTAACAATCATAATATATAATTTTTTGTACAATTTTGGTGTGTAACTTACTTTTATTAAAAGTGTGTGGGGGGTCATTTTCAGTTTCGGCTAAGTGAACCCTGAATTTTCGGTTTTGGTCCAGAATTTTCATTTTAGTGCATCGCTAAAATAAATAGAACTATTTTATTTTTACTTATCCAGAATCCTGAATTTGTAGGCCCAGAAATCAGTGAGAGGAAAAGTAAAGGTTTTGTGTCATTTACTTTATTTTAATCTGAACATCTTATTAAAGGCCATATTTTCTCACAGCGAAAAATGAGTGCGGCCCGCGCACGTATACAATTCTGATGAAGTGGCCCACTGCAGAAAAAACTTGGACTTAAGCAGGGAGCGCGGCCTCCCTCGTGCTCCCCACAGAGGAAGCAGGACTGGAGCAGAGAATAGACCCTCCCACAAGTAAGCAGCAGGGCTCTTGTGATCCTGGCTGCCGATCTCACGCGGGCCGCACCTTGAGGATCCGCGGGCCGCATGTTGGACGCCCCTGCTCTAGTGGATAATAAATCGCTACGTTTTTTCGAGCTCACAATATTTTGGGCTCTACTTAAGATGGTATTAGAGTAGACCCTCTTCCTAAGTCTATTTGTAATGTCATTACGTGTAATTTCATAATTAAATTCATTTGAAGAGGCTCTTTTGGCACAAATGTATTCTCCTACAGGGAGATTGTGAATTACATGTCGGGGGTGGCAACTAGAGACATGTAACGTACTGTTCCCGGACGTGGGTTTACGGAACAAAGATGCATCCACCTTGGCTCCAACCACATCACCAGTTAGACAAACATCCAAAAAATTGATGGTATTTCCACCCAACTCTAGTGTAAATTTAAGATTCAACTCATTAGAATATAATGTAGGAATTTATCCGCATCTACACGTGACCCTGTCCACACCAGGAGGAGGTCGTCTATATATCGGCCATAACACCCAATCCAAGATGTGAACGGATTGGCGACCGCATATAGATGACTCTCCTCTAGGGCTGAAACAACTAATAGATAAAATTGATAATGAAAATCGTTGTCAATGATTTTCATTATCGATTAATCTAATCGATTTTTATCGATTATAAAAAGGTTTTTTTCAGAGCATTATATATAATCCGACCTCAAACAGAATCCAGAATCCAGATCCCACACAACGCTGCAGGGGACCTGGATTCCCCTCACTGTCGGCCGGTCTCTCACTTCCATCTCTCTCCCCCTTCCCATATACCCCTCTGACTCCTCCCCCCTCCCATACACTGCTCTGCCTCTCTCCCGACTCCGTTACTGACAGGCACTTTCACTGCAGCTTCATAGAAGCCTCAGCGTAAGTGATGTGCAGTAACGGAGGCTGTCTGTGCGCATCGTGCAGACCCCCACCGGCTGACAGAGAATCATCCTCTGGAATGCCTTATACCCCTATATGCCACTCTGGCACTTAGGGGGTTAAAAGGCATATTATGGGGCAGAGTGGCATATAGGGAGGTATAAGGCATTTTAGGAGGCAGAGTGGCGTTAAGGGGGCATTTAATAGAGCACTCTGCCTCCTGGAATGCCTTATACCTCCCTATATGCCATTCTGCCCCATAATATGCATTTTAACCCCCTAAATGCCAGAATGGGATATAGGGGTATAAGGCATTTCTGGAGGCAGAGTGGCACATAGGGGGTCAAAAGGCATACCATGGGGCACAGTGGCATATAGAGGGTTAAAAGGCATATCATGGGCCACAGTGCCATATTGGTGTGGCAAGCCTGGGGGCAGATGTGCGTAACTGGGGGACAGGTTGGAAAATACAAGGAAATAAAAACAAAAAAAATATTTTTCTCAATCATAGCTTTTATTTAAAAAAATAGTTTACATGAATTAACATTTACTGGTAAAACTTTTTTCCTTTAGGGTCGTCTTATATTCAGGCTTTTTCTTTTTTTTTCCTAAGTTAATATTCAGATTTTGGGGGGTCGTCTTATAATCGAGCAAATAAGGTACTTAGAGAATCAACAGGATAAAGAAAGTTTATTTAAAAGGAGAAATACTATCACAACAAGAGGACATAGTCATAAACTAGAGGGGCAAAGGTTGAACGGTAACATCAGGAAATTACTTCACAGAAAGGGTAGTGGGCGCATGGAATAGCCTTCCAGCAGAAGTGGTAGAGGACATTTAACCCCTTAAGGACCAGGCTGTGTTTTACCTTTTGTACCATTGGGACCGAGGCTGTTTTAATACTTTTGCGGTGTTCGTGTTTAGATGTAATTTTCTCTTCACTCATTTAGTGAACCCACACAAATTATATGTTGTTTTTTTCAGGACAAGAAGGGCTTTCTTCAGATACCATTGTTTTAATCATATCTAATTTCCCATAAAAAAAATAATAAAATATGATGAAAAATGTAAAAAACCCCCACATTTTCTGACTTTTACCCCAAAAATCTTTTACTCATCCAAAAAAGCTAATGAAAAACCCTACTAAATATATTCTACTATTTGTCCTGAGTTTAGAAATACCCAATGTTTTTATGTTTTTTTGCTTTTTTTCTGCACGTTATGGAGCATTAAGTACAGGTAGCGTTTTGCTATTTCAAAACCATTTTTTCCAAATCTGGTAATTCTTCCCCCCATGTGCCATTTCGGGTATCTTTGAAGCCGGCCAATGCAATTTACCCCATCAAATCATATATTTTTGAAAACTAGACACCCCAAGGTATTTCAAATGCTAGTATTTTAACCCTTTCCATGCATGAGATTCTACCACCAGCCTTTGCCACACTTTGTGTTAGTATTTTTTTGGTATTTTTTTTTACACAAATTGTACTTTGGGTATACATTTATAGCTCCAGGTATACGTCACTATCAAACAACACCCTAATATGTGTTCAATAACATCTCTCGAGTACAGTGATACCACCCATGCATGGGTTTGACTGCTGTTTGGGGTTAAAAGGCCACATTTGGGAAGTGCGCTTTTTCCCCCCTATTTTGGTCAGTCTGTGCCTATGCCCTATCTTTGAGCCTGGCCACTACAATTTACCTCATAAAACCATATATTTTTGAAAACTAGACACCCCAAGGTACTTAAAATGGTAGTATTTAACCCTTTCCATGCATCAGATTCTACCACCAGCCTTTGCCACACTTTGTGGTAGTATTTTTTTTTTTTTTTTCCCACACAAATTGTACTTTGGGTATAAATTTATAGCTCCAGGTATACGTCACTATCAAACAACACCCTAATATGTGTTCAGGAACATCTCCCGAGTTGAGTCATACCCCACATGTATGGGTTTGTCTGGTGTTTGAGGTTAAAATGCCACATTTTGGAAGTGCGCTTTTTTTTTTCCCCGTTTCGGTCAGTCTGTGCCTATGCCCTATCTTTGAGCCCGGCCACTCCAATTTACCCCATCAAACCATTCATTTTTTTAAATTAGACACCCCTTGGGTATTTGAAATGCTTTTATTTAAATTTTTCCACGTCAGGATTTTTGGGAAGATACAGCGCTAATTTTAGCACTTGCTCATAATAATAATCTTTATTTTTTTATTTTATTTATTTTACTCTTTTTGGACTTTTTTTTTACATTTTGCTGGAACTGGATAGTTCCTCTAAAGCATAATAATTTTTAAATGTTACCATGTTTTTTTTTAAGCTTTTTCTTTTTTTTTTTAAATATTTACTAATCACATAGTGATTAGAAAGCTGGCCTCCATTGACTTGTATGGTTGAATGCAGTACCTGTATTCAACCAGCAAGTGGAGCCAGAGTTCTCTAGAAGGTCAGGAGACCGTCTAGCGAACTTTTTCAACTATTATTTTTTTTCCCGGGCCGCCGCCATCTTGCGGATGGTGAAGACTGTGTGCAGCTGCGGCTGTGACCGCTCTCCGGAGCGGTCACAGTCCATCAAGAGGTAAGTGTTTGGTGTCGCTGGATGCCTCCTGATCGAGGCATTCCAGCGACACCATTGAAGTTTAGGAGGTGATCGTTGATCGCCTCCTAAACGCTTTTAAAACGGGCGTCCGCCGCCATACAATGTATGGCGGCTGTTGACGCCCCGGGGAGGGGCCAGACATGGCCCATCATGCCGATCTCGGTGTTGCTGAATGCCTCGACATCGAGGCATTACAGCAACACCGTTTAAGCTTAGAAAGTGATCATTGATCACTTTCTAAGCTTGTTTAAGTCTGATGACGTGTCAGGCACGTCATAGGTCGTTAAGTGACCGTTTTGCATGACGTGCCTGACCCGGCAATGGACGTTAAGGGGTTAAGCAAGCACGGGATAGGCATAAGACCAAGCTAGATATAGGATAAGGGCAGGTACTAAGGAAAGTGCTCAGAGGTCGGGCAGACTGGATGGTTCTTAATCCTGCCGTCATGTTCTATGTTTCTACGAAGTAGATGTTTCCGTTTGAACGACAAAATACGGAGCTGTGGAAAAACCCCAGAGTTGATGCAGGAGTGGCCAAAGCCACAAAGAGGACAGTTTTTTCTCTGGAGGACGCAGCAAATTTGAATGAACCCATGGATTAAAGGGCAGACTCTGCAGCAAAAAAAGGGCTTTTGAGGCAGCAACAGCCAACCTCAGCCCTGCCATAGCAGTAGCATGAACTACAGCCTCAAATCTACTTCAGTCCCACCTGGAGACGACCCTGCAATTACTACAAGGGAGAAGTTCCAGAAGATACAGGATTCCATCATGTTGGTAAGGCTACAAAAGAAGTCAACAATAAGAAGCCTGGGCACTATCTACAGAAAACAAGGGAAGGCCATAATCCAGGGATACTCATAGCTCCGTATTGGCCAAAGAGGGCTTGGTTCACCAAACTCATTTGTTCCAGAATTTGTCCTGAAGGTATTTTCCAGGTTTCATTTGAACCAGGAGATTATCCCACCCTCCTTTTGTCTGGATCCAAAGAATTACAAGGAACAAAAGCTCAACACTTTAGACTTGCGGAACTGCATCCAAATATAACTTGCCAGAACAGAATCCTGGAGGAAATACATACAGTTCCCTGTTTATCTCATTCTCAGGTGTCAGAAATAGAATGAAGGTGACCAAGACTTGGCCATTGGATAAAGCGATATCTGAATGCTATGCCTCAGCAGGTCTGGAGCCTCTCTCCAACTTAAAAACTCAACCAAATCCATTTCTGCCTCCTGGGCTGAACTTTCATGTCTGGATCCATTGTTGATATGTAAGGCAGCCATCTGGACAATTTTCCACATGTTCACTAAGCACTACAGGATTTTATTTATAATTGTGTTGATTTGTCCTTTTATAGTTGAGCTACTGAAATAAGGGAACTGTGTATGAAAATGCTTGCAATTCCTAAAAGTTTCATACAATATTTTTGCTCATCCCCTTGAATTAAAGCTGAAAGTGTACACTTCAAATACATCTCGGTTGTTTCATTTCAAATTCATTGTGGTAGCATGGAGAGAGATAAAATTATGAAAATTTTGTCATTGTCCAAATATTTCTGGACCTAACTGTACAAACATTTTTAAAACACAAACACTCTCTCTCTTTCCCATTTCTCATAATTTTGCCCCTGTTTCCTTTCTGTAAATCTCTCCCATTTTCAATGATCTCTTCCATTTTTCTTTATCTCAGCTCTTTTCTTTGTATTACTCCCCTTTTTATTTCTATTTTCTATTCATTTAATCCCTTCTCATTTCTCCTCTCTCTCTCTGTACCTCTCATTTTCCCTATTTCCCCCCTTTGTTTCTCTTTTCATTTTATCTTTCTTTTTCTCATCTTTTCTCTATTGCTCTTTTTTTCCCCTGTATTTCTCCAGTACCTTCTTACCTCTCTCTTACTTTCACTTTAATGCTCTCCTTTCTCCTTGGTCATTATTCCCTTCTCATCTCTTCCTTCTGTATCTCCCCCTTTTCTTTATTTGTTCTCTTTAAGCTTCCCATCTTATTTCTTGACCCCCCCCTTTCCTCTTATATTTTCCCTCTCCTTTCTTTCATCTTTTATCAGTTTTTTTTAGCTTCCCAACTTTTCTCTTGCCTCTTCTCTGTCCCCCCCTATCTTTATCTCTCAAGTTTCTCATTCTTTTAATCTCTCCTTTCTATTTTTCCACTTTTATTTCTTTGTTCTCGTTAACCTTCCCATCTTATTTTTCTTTTTCTTTTCCCCCTTTCCTCTTATCTTTCCCCTCTCCTTTTTCTCCCACTTCCTCATGATCGCTTCTTATTCTTTATTTCATCTCTTCCATTTCTCTTTACCTCTCCCTTTTCTCATTATTACACCCCTTTCTATCATTTTACTCCAAAAGGGATCAAATGCTTGGAAATGTCTCAGATTGTTAATGATCTACCTGGGCTTCTGGGCAGCCAGCGGCAGGAGATCAACCTTCACTTACAGTGGGAATCAGGCACACGTTGTGAAGGATAAAACATTACGTCCTCTGCTTTACATTTTTTGCGTGGATTATGACACTCCCATATTCCAGGGAGCCCTTTGAACAATGAATGCACATTAAAGTACTTTATTCTTTATAACTCCAATGCATTTGCAGTAGGAACCAAAACAAATTTAAAAGGTACCTCTCAGCTGCTATATTTATTAAAGCGTACTTGATGGCAGTCCTACCTGGCTCCTGGCAGCGTCCTTGCAATGCCCCACCAGACTGCATTGCAACAGTCACTGCCACTGCATGCACACTCACAATGAATGGGGGTGCGACTAATGGGGGTGCGCATGCACTCCTATTCAAGTATAAAAAAGCACCAGGGCGTACAAATACATCATCCCTTAGCTCTAATGAATGACCTCATAACCACACCAAGCACAGTCATCAGTGCTTAGTGATTCCAGTGCCCCAGTGGAAGAATACCATTGTTATCCTGACCCCTTGCCATTGCCCTACCTGCACTACTATCACCTGTTAACAGATGAACCTATAGCCTGGGCCCATCATTTACTGCACAAAGCCCTAAAGACATGGTCATCTTTCAGTGTCTCAATGGCTACCACCTTTGATAACCCCCAGCTCCTTGTGAGCCCTATAACAAGGCTAGCGCCCTGTAGAGGAATAAGTTGCTACAGAAACTGCATTGAGAAACTAGGGCTCTCTAAAACTGCTGAAAGATGAACTAGCCAGAGTGGGAATTCATGAGACTTTACAACAATTAGCTTAGTAATGCAGTTGGACCAGAGATACATAGATGATCACCTGGAAAAGGCACAACATCAAAACATGAAAAACCCATCTAAGTTGGGCAGGCCCATGACCCTCTTTCAGCAGCTGAGAAAGCCATACCAAAACGGCTTAATCTGTGCATGTACTGTGGCCAAGCTGGGCATTTGAAAGACTGTAAAGAATGCCTACTTGTTCCCAAAAGCACACTAGACGTTGTTGCCCTGACTATATCTGTTTCTTTACAGTGGGGCCCTAAGAAGACACGTTTGATAGGCATCATAGACTCTGGAGCCAGCAGATGTATGGATGTACTGAGCATACCAATTCAATTCTAGCAAACCAATCAAGCTCTAGAACAGTACCTTAGTTTCTACATTTCCTAACAACGGAGTGTTGCTGCTCCCTGTGGCTGAATTTGTTTACAATAATGAAATCCATAATGCTTCTGGACTTTCTCCATTTTTCAATACTTCCGACTATCATCCTGTCCTCCACATTCATTGTCCAAATCCCTCTACTGTTGAACGCTTATCTCTTTACCATATTACAGTAAAACCTTCACAAAGTGCAAGCTGCATACAAGAGAGTAGCGGTTCATCGCCGACATTCCAACCCAAGATACTCTGTGGGAGAAAAGGTTTGGCTGTTGACTATTAATCTCCACCTTGTTTGTCCTTCAAGAAATTGTGCCAAAATACGTGGGTCCTTACACTGTGGAAGCAATAATAAATGCAATGGCAGGCCACCTCCTGTCCAGTAATATATATATTTCACGTCTACCACCTGAAATCTTGGACAACGTCTATACTACCCACCTCTCCCCGCCTGATCCGGTACATCTCGATGGGGAGAAAGAACACGAAGTCCAAGAAATCTTGGATCGTGGAGTTTGACGTGGTCACCTTGAATACCATTGGCTGGGGTATGCATCAGAGGAACATTTCTGTAAGCCTGTAAAGAGCTTTCTCCCATATGAATCCGAGGCTTTTATAGATGACATCCTGTATGTCATGCCCCTGCTTATGTCCAGAGGTCACCTTTGATGGCCCTGTTGTGGTCATCACCGGGTCCTACATGGCTCACGGCGGCGTCTTTACAGCTTGTCTGACAGACTGAATGCCAAGAGTCCCCACCTCCTGCAATGAATGGTGTGCCTAACCCCTTGGTACTGCTTGTAGGGCTACTACATTGACACCTGTGATTCTACCACCTCAGTAGTGATCAAGAGGTGTCTCCTCCTGCGTTGGATATGCAGACAGTGAGCTGACAAGTCCCTTTAAATTGCATAGAAAAATTGAGTTTGTTCACACAGGAGACACACCACGTTGTTCATAGTTATGTCAGAAATAAGCTTAGACGTCAGTGTGATTTCCACATTAACAGAATCGATAAATTCATGGATTAATTCTTCTATTCATGCAAAGAATTGATTAAAGTGTCTGAGATGTGGGAATGTCTGAATTTCCAAAGTTGACAGGCACAGGCTGTTTTGTACCTATGCACTGCTAATAACATAGGGGATCTGATGTACCCAAACTATGAGGTATAACAATCCTATATCAAATATGAGGAAATTCTGGTGAAATCATCAATACAGTAATAACCTGCATGTGCTCTGCATTCTCCTCCCTAGTAAATTGTTTCATGTATAGTACAGGGAGTTAATGAGGCCTCCTTAGGTGCATTAATACCTTTCCAGCACTCTACCTCTGTCTCCAACCTTCCTTTGCATCTGCCCGTTCCTAAACTACCTTGATGAACCTGCCTTTGTCTTCATAAGTGTGAGATATATATATATATGACAACCCTATAGGAAAAAAGTTTTACCAGTAAATGTTAATCCATGTAAACTATGTAAACCATTTCTTTTTAATAAAAGCTATGATTGAGAAAAATATTTTGGTTTTTATTAACTTTTATTTTCCAACCTGCCCCCCAGTTATGCACATCTGCCCCAGAAATGGCTTATACCCCTTATATACCACTGTGCCCCATGATATGCCTTTTAACCCTCTATATGCCACTGTGCCCCATGATATGCCTTTTGACCCCCTATGTGCCACTCTGCCTCCAGAAATGCCTTATACCCCTATATGCCACTCTGGCATTTAGGGTGTTAAAAAGGCATATAGGGAGGTATAAGGCATTTTAGGAGGCAGAGTGGCATTAAGGGGGTTAAAAGGCATTTCATAGAGCACTCTGCCTACGGAAATGCCTTATGCCCCCCATTTAACCCCCCCAAACAGCGGGTAGACGTCTACGCGATTCGCGTAGGCAACTTCCGTTGTAGCCAGAAGGAGGTGCAGTTTGTTTGCGTCCCTTGCGCAGACCTTCCCCCACTGTCAGAGAGAATTCCTCGCCCTGGTGCGGGGAACTCTGATCTCTGACAGTCGGGAAAGGTCTGCGCGATGGACGCAAACAACCCCCGCTGCTAACCGCACCTCCTTCCAGCTGCAGCGGAAGTTGTCTACACGAATCGCGTAGACATCTACACGCTGCCCCGGCTACATGACTGGGGAGTCAGAAGCACCTGTAAGTCTTTGGGGGGGGGGGGGGGGGGCATAAGACAGGAGAATCCAGGTCCCCTGCAGCGCTGCGGGGGATCTGGATCTCAGTCTCATAGTCAGACCTATTTGAGGTCCGATTACAAGGACGACCCCAATTATAAGACGAGGGGTATTTTTCAGAGCATTTGCTCTGAAAAAAACCGCCTTATAATCGAGCAAATATGGTGTATATATATATATATATATATATATATATAGTCTGAAACCTTGAGAGGCAAGATAATCTGAGGAATTCAAAACATTACCAAAGGCAAAGACTGTTTGAGCTCATAATCCTATGAGACATTTTGTTGAAAAGCAGAGAATGGTGACAAAAGCAGTCTTTTATAATGAGTATGACACATATTTTGAATGCTTCGACACAGGCTATTAGCGAATAGTTCTGGCTTTATTCATAGCTATACACATACACACATCCAATAATAATTTACCTGGTGGCACATCTTCCACATTTTGGTACCAGAACACTGGAATTCCAGACTTGGTTAGTCCTTTCTTGTATACAGGTAAAAGCTCACAAGGTTTCTCATCAATGCTCTTTCCGGTTAAGGTTATCGCTTGGACATCGCTTAGCTTTGGGCTCACTTCTACTAAATGTAGAGAGATGTCACAGTTGTTCAGTAAATGTGAAAGTTGACTAAAGACCTAAAAAACAGCAAAAGTATAAAAAAAAAAAAAATTAAATACTTTTTCAAATTAAAATGAATTTATTAAAATAACTGGCAATACATTATGTTATGCAATAACTCTCTCCACTCTCATAGCCTCCCTTTTTCTTCCAACCTGCAACACCTTTTTTTCTACCTTCAACTCCCTTTTCTGTCCCTCCATACCCACACCACAAACCTCTCTCACTGCCGAAGAGCCTTTTACACTTGTCATATCAAACACTAGTGACCCAGTGCCATTGGAAAACATGCATGCCCATGCCATCACACACCATACCTACAATTACGTAATTTTAATGAAATCCCACAAAAACACAATCTTCTGTGAGAGTTCAGTACCTTTGAAGGGTTGCATAGACAAGATGCCCTCCCGCCGCACGGGATATCTCTTTTATAAGGGACTGTCAATCAGGGGGTGGATGACTCCTTACCCACTTTCACTGGGAAGCGGGAAAGAGTCTTAGGGGGTCTCGTTACTACGGCCAGAACGGGAAAAGATCTTTCAATTAACTCATGCTTGTTCCATGAATACTGAGACTCAGGAGCTTTCTTACAAATTGCTCACAATGTGGTACCGCACGCCAGCACGCCTACATGCCATATTTCCTGACCACCCAGATGAGTGTTGGCGCTGTGGACATCCGGGAGGCTCGGTTCTACATATTTGGTGGGAGTGCCCCCTTATTGTTCCATTTTGGAGGCAGATTCATGATACTATCCAACTTTTCACGGACTCTCTGCCTCCCTTCCAACCTGTATCTTACTTATTGCACCATACTTCTGACTCGATTATACAAAAAATCTATTGTGCGCCACTTACTCAATGAGGCCAAAGCCTTGATCCCCTTGCATTGGAATAAGGTATCACTACCCTCCTTTCGAGAGTGGATATTGAGAGTAGAGAATGTACGGGTTCTTGAAGAATTGGTGGCTGGGCATATGGGTCAGGAGGCACAACATGGGAGGAAATGGTTCTACTGGTCCCGTTTCGTGGCTGATCCATCTACACGGGTTGGTCTAGATTGAATTATGGGTTAGCTGGTGAGGTCTGGATTGCGTTCTGGGATTTGCCAAGCCATGTATTGTTGTATTCTTCTTTATTTTCTGTATTTTTTGTCATTAACTTTATTATTATTATTTATTATTGTTATTTAGTTCTGTTTCTTGTTCGCGGTATAACACACCTTGTCCTGCTGTGTCAGGACTCCCTCCTTTATGTGTGTTCCCCTTTTTTCCCTCCTTTATTGACAAAATCAATAAAACTTTGATTTATAAAAAGAAAAAGCTAAGAGCCGACACTTTCAGCGCATATTTATTTAACTGTAACTGAATTTATTTTGGTAAAAATGACGAAATAACAAAACTTTTGTCAATGTCCAAGTATTTCCGGATGTAACTATATACACATATATATATACATACATACATACATACATCACACATATATACACACACGCTTTTGACGCCTTCGATGCAATAAAATATTTGTTCTTTAAGAGAGTTTTGGCTGTAAGAGATACATTTATATTTGATGGATATAGTTCTTCAATTAGAATGTTATCAATGTATCCATTTATTTTAGACACTAAATATTTAAGAATGCAATATTTTAATGATCGATAGATGTTTGTAACAATTATCGACATTTGTAAAAGCAATTTCGGAAGCATTAATTTCAGTGTATGGTAAGAAATATATTTGTTTGTATGATATATACACCAAAAAAATACATAATAGCCTACACAATTAAGGATAAATCAAACATTATTGGTAACACTTTCCTTTGAAAACCAAAGTATCCTGGCACTTACTCTTAAAATGTCATTCATCAGGGTGCCTCTTCCTGGACCAAGTTCCACCAACTGAAAAGCTTTGGGTTTACCAGCAGATATCCATTCACTAATGTACCATATCCCTAAGACCTGTATATAAACAGAAGGGAAAGAAATGTTATGAAATCATAACATGATGTAAAATTAAGGCAGCATTCCAGCCCTATTAGCATGTTCAATACATAAGGAGTAAATTTTGCTGTATGAAAATGGGGAATTATAGTCAGTTGGTGCTTAAAATCAGTGGTGACAGCTGTAGCCAATCATGTTTGCTATCTGAAAATTGATGTTATGCTAGCATACATGAAATTGTACATTGGACCAGTGATTTCGATGGAAGCGCTATTGAGCATGCGTAAAATGTTTACATACTAGCACTTCTTTTTAGTAGAGGGAGCCAGGGGACAAAATACATCATTTTCTTCCAATAACTACTCAATGTATAATCCAACTCGCATACAGAAAAAGCATGAGCAAGATGGACTCCAACATTCATTTAAACACACTACAATTTGTGGGGACTAGACTGATCTGTAAACCTTTAAACTCAGATGCCAACTATATACGTCATATGTGGTGGCACATAGATGTTTTAGGTTGATAAATATGTATAATATATTTCAAAAGGTGATCATTGTTGACTTTGTTTGCATGCGCCTACCCCTTGTGGTTGTGGCAGCACCATGAGATTTCTAAGGGAAAAAACAAGCCTCCTGGCTTGTCTGGTGTTTGTAGATTAGTGTTAAGCAATGCTTCTACTACCCCTTAATTTTAAGTGGAAGGGTTTTCCATCACCTTTACCCACCATAACTTTTGTTATTGGTATAACATATTATACTCGCATATATATCTATTTATACACTGCTCCAAAAATTAAAGGGAACACTAAGATTACACATCCTAGATCTGAATGAATGAACAAATCGTATGACATACTTTCGTCTTTACACAGTTGAATGTGCCGACAACAAAATCACACAAAAATTCTCAATGGAAATCAAATTTATCAACCCATGGAGGTCTGGATATGGAGTCACACTCAAAATCAAAATGGAAAACCACACTACAGGCTGATCCAACTGTGATGTAATGTCCTTAAAACAAGTCACAATGAGGCTCAGTAGTGTGTGTGGCCTCCACGTGCCCGTATGACCTCCCTACAACGCCTGGGCATGCTCCTGATGAGGTTGCGGATGGTCTCCTGAGGGGTGTCCTCCCAGACCTGGACTAAAGCATCTGCCAACTCCTGGACAGTCTGTGGCGTTGGTGGATGGAGCGAAACATGATGTCCCAGATGTACTCAATCGGATTCAGGTCTGGGGAATGCGCGGGCCAGTCCATAGCATCAATGCCTTCCTCTTGGAGGAACTGCTGACACACTCCAGCCACATGAGGTCTACCATTGTCTTGCGTTAGGAGGAACCCAGGGCCAACCGCACCAGCATATGGTCTCACAAGGGGTCTGAGAATCTCATCTCGGTACCTAATGGCAGTCAGGCTACCTCTGGCAAGCAGAAGGAGGGCTGTGCGGCCCTCCAAAGAAATGCCACCCCACACCATTACTGACCCACCGCCAAACTGGTCATGCTGGAGGATGTTGCAGGCAGCAGAATGTTCTCCACGGCATCTCCAGACTCTGTCACATGTGCTCAGTGTGAACCTGCTTTCATCTATGAAGAGCACAGGGTGCCAGTGGCGAATATGCCAAGCCTGGTGTTCTCTGGCAAATGCCAAACGTCCTGCACGGTGTTGGGCTGTAAGCACAACCCCCACCTGTAGACGTCGGGCCCTCATAGAGTCTGTTTCTGACCGTTTGAGTGGACACATTTGTGGCCTGCTGGAGGTCATTTTGCAAGGCTCTGGCAGTGCTCCTCCTTGCACAAAGACGGAGGTAGCAGTCCTGCTGCTGGGTTATTCCCCTCCTATGGCCTCCTCCACATCTCCTGATGTACTGGCCTGTCTCCTGGTAGCGCCTCCATGCTCTGGACACTACGCTGACAGACACAGCAAACTTTCTTGCTACAGCTCGCATTGATGTGCCATCCTGGATGAGCTGCACTACCTGAGCCACTTGTGTGGGTTGTAGACTCCGTCTCATGCTACCACTAGAGTGAAAGCACCGCCAGCATTCAAAAGTGACCAAAACATCAGCCAGGAAGCATAGGAACTGAGAAGTGGTCTGTGGTCACCACCTGCAGAACCACTCCTTTATTGGGGGTGTCTTGCTAATTGCCTATAATTTCCACCTGTTGTCTGTTCCATTTGCACAACAGCATGTGAAATTGAGTGGACAGTGTGATTGACTTCGAGTTACACTGTGTTGTTTAAGTGTTCCCTTTATTATTTTGAGCAGTGTATTTTGTCAAATGAATTTGGTCTGCTAACAGAATCTAAAGGGGAGACCCTGTGTCCTCCATTGCCCTAAACAGATCCAATGAGTCCTCATCTAATGAGGTGGACACAAAAAGATATTCTTTATTCAAGGGCTTGCCCCAAGAACATTATGGGAGTTTTTATTTTTGTTAACAAGAAGGGCCAGCCGTACAAACCCAAAAATTACAGGTCTTTTCAATGGGATTGGGAGAGGCAGGATATGGGGAAGTACAGAGAAAGACCTCTTGTATTAGTGGAGTACACAGAGCAGGGTAGAGATTACAACAGAAACCTCTATCAGCATACACTGAAGCTGAGACTTCTGTGCTTAATAAGGGTTTTGAATTTTTTCCTGGAACATGGCCCAACAAGTTTGAGGTATTTATAGACCTCCAGAAGGTTTAAGCTCACTCTTAAAATAGTTTTTATAAAATGAACAGGAGAAAAAGCTATACCTGAGCTCAAGAGTATAGAATTTAACAAACAGGATCAGGAATGGCTTGAGGCCTTAGAGAGCGTACAGAAGGAAAAACCCTACTATATATATATATATATATATATATATATATATATATATATATATATATATATATATATATATATATATATATATATATTTTTTTTTATGTCCAACTTCTATTTTTGCTGCTGAGCGCATCATTACTTTTGAAGAGCTACAATATTACCACATATACAGTATGAAAGTCCACTACCTAACACTAGCTATTACAGTATATTGTTACAGTATTACACTATATATTTTTATGTTCAAACATTGGGAATTCTTTTTTTGTATAAGCAACAAAAAGGTTATGATATAAGTTTCTGCTTTATAAGGGTTTCACTAAGCACACAAGTCACATTTAGTGGCTATGTTTAGGAAGCCCACAAACTGCTTGACGATACCACCATGTACCAAAATAGCGGTCTACCCTACACAGGTTAATAAAGATGCTCTGCGACAACCATACACGACAGAGCATTGATCCCCAGTATTCTGTACTTACCCGCTCCAGCGGCGTTCCTCCTGTCTGTTGTCAATGGGGGCGCGGCTGGACGGGTCCGGAGGCGGAGTTCTGGGAGACTGCCCAGAACTGCGATGATGCGGTCCAGAGGGCGGAGCTTGTAAGGGCGCCAGATTTAAAAACCCAGAAAATGCTTTAGTCTGTACCCTGTTGTGGTCTATGTATTCAGAGTTATTGCTACTGCTCATTACTTTAGTTTTTGACCTCTGCCTGCCCGACGATTCTTTGCCTAGCGATTCTGTACCTTCTCCTGCTTATCCTGGTTACCAGTTTTTTGGCTCGTCTGATTACCCACTCTGTTACCGACCCGGCTATCCTGAGTACGTTACCTGACTTAACCCCGGCTCTGCTGCATTTGCCTTCTGGTTCCTGCTGTCGGGGCTCCTACACCTTGCACTCCAACTCGGCCCTTAATTTATCCACCTGCATCTGGCCTCCACACTGTTGGAATCATCCCAGTCTCCACTCCCTGTCACTAAGGGTCTCCCTTGGTGTGGGCTTCGGAGCAGAAGAACTTCTGCAGTGAGTGCCTTGGTGTTGGTGGACGTGACACGTACTCAGTAATTCAGTTATTGTCTAATATTAAATAGGATGCCAGCTGGATTTGGATTTGTCCAGATGCTGTCTTTCTCTACAGAAATATTCCCCACCAAATAGGGATCCAAGCTAATATGCCCTTGCAACAGCAACATTGAAAGTACCGTGTTTGCTCGATTATAATAACCATCATCTTATATTCGAGGTCGTCTTCTAATCAGACCTCAAATAGAGGTCTGACTACAAGACTAAGATCCAGATCCCCTGCAGCGCTACAGGGGACCCGGATCCTCCTCTCTAGCAGCCAGTGGGCGTCTGCACGATGCACGCAGACAACCTCCACTTGCTGCCACCACTTCTGACGGGGCTTCTATGACGGAGCGCCGCCATCACATGACCTTCTGGTGCTCATTCATAGAAACCCCAGCGGAAGTGCCAGCAGCAGCACAGGGGACAAGTCTAAGGAAGCACTGGTAAGTCGGGGAGGGTAAGAGTGGCATATGGGGGGTATAAGGGCTTTCTGGAGGCAGAGTGGCATATAGGGGGTTAAAAGGCATATCAGGGAGGCATAGTGGCATATAGGGGTATAAGGCATTTCTGGGGGGCAGAGTGGCATACAAGAGGGTATAAGGCATATCTTTTTCTCAATCATAGTTTTTATTAAATTGGTCTAGATGCAAATTCTTGTTCTTGGGTTGAACACTGGCTTAGCAATCAAGTACAGAGAGTTGTTATAAATGGTAAATCTTCAAGCTGGACAAAAGTGGTTCGGTTCTGGGACCAATTTTATTCAACATTTTTATAAATGACCTTGCAATAGGCGCTAAAAGTCATGTTTCCGTGTATGCAGATGACACTAAACTTTGTAAAGTAATAAAATGTGAGCAGGATATTACTTTGCTGCAGAGGGATTTAGATAGACTGTGGCACTGTGCACACAAATGGCAGATTAAATTTAATATAGATAAATGCACAAGCAACGTACACCCTAAATGGTAGTGAATTAGGGATGAGAAAGATTTGTGAATTGTTATAGACAACAAAACTAGGAAACAGTGTGCAATGTCCATCAGCAGTTGCTAAGGCCAGTAAAGTATTGTCACGTATAAAAAGGGGCATCAATTCACTGGGGATAAGCCCCCGGATTTAAAGATTTCCCTCTCAGAATCAATGCCGAGAAGTGAATGTGGAGAATCTGGGTGATAAATTGGTCCCAGATGAAGCAAGCTCTGACGAGGAGGTATATGGAATGTGGGAAGCTACTTGCAAAGGCACTTTGCAAAAAGGAGTAACAAACCCATGCCCCTAGAATTCTGAATTCAGTATTCCACAGTTTGTCTGCTCCAGCAGAGATAGTGGAAGCATTCTGAAAGTACTAGCTCCCTTTAAAAACTTACAGCAGGGCTAGGCGTCGAGGACCTGGTAGGATTTTCCAGCTACCAAGTTAAATCCTGCTAAGGCAGAATTCGTGGAGAAAAGGATTACAGATGAGGCAATATTACTATTAATTAAATCTATGATTTCAGGTAGAGCTCCCAGGCCGGATGACCACTTTACTATAGGTCACTTGGTCAATATATATAGTGGCTACATTCAACTCAATATTGGAAAGGAGAATTTAACACACAATTAGCCACAGTAAGCGTATTGCCAAAAGAAGGAAAAGACCTGACGCAATGTCACTTATTGCCCATTTTCCTATTAAATGTGGATTTAAAGATCAGTCAAGGCTTATCCCTGGGAGATTGGCAGGGGTCAACACAATGAAAGTGCTGAACGTAATACATTTTTACAGGCCAGGGCACCCTAGAGGTTTCATCAACCACGGATGAAGAGAAGGCATTGTACAGGGTGGATTGGTCTTTTCTCTTTCTTCATTGATTGGCAAGACGGAAGAGTGATTTGGAGGCGATTAAATTAAGGGAGAATTAAGGTGATTAAAAAATATACTAGCCATCAAAATCAATTTGGTGGCTAGCATATTTATTCCAAACAAATCCCATTGGGGTTCTGCATTCATTCTTCCAGACACCTAAAACAGAGTCCTGTCAAAATAGAAGTATCATCATCAGCTTTCCAATCTCCAGTGCGCATTGGAATGGAATGTTGGCCTTACCCAGAGGCAGTGGATAACACTAAAGCAATCTTTAGGCCAGTGATGGGCAACCTTTTTGGCGTGGTGTGTAAAAAAAAAAAATAAAAAAAAATAAAAAAAAAAAAAAAGAGCATAACTCGCGTGGTGTGTCACTTCGACAAAAAAACATGCACCTCTGCCCCCAGGCTTGCCACTCTGCCCCCCTGATATGCCTTCTAACCCCCTATATGCCACTCTGCCTCCAGAAATGCCTTATACCCCCTATATGCCACTCTGTCCCATGATATGCCTTCTAACCCCCTATATGCCACTCTGCCATATAGGGGGTTAAAAGGCATATCATGGGACAGAGTGGCATATAGGGGGGTATAAGGCATTTCTGGAGGCAGAGTGGCATATAGGGGGACACACTTACATACACACGCATGCCGATTTTTTTTGTTTTTAACAAATACAAAAAACATTATACAGTACAAAAAATACATTAATTTTACTCACCTTCTACTTGTCTTGACTTCCTGGTAGCTGCACACTGTTCTCCTCTATGCTGACAGGATGCCACTGACCTGACATCCGGTGCTGCAGCAGTCTGAGTGCGAGGGGGCGGAGAGCTTCCACCTCACGCTGCTCCCATCACTATGCAGCCATCAGACTGCTGGGAATGTAATCTAAACGGCCGGAGCTACTTTAACACTTTTTTTTTTTTTATTTATATGGTAAGCTGGATCGGCTTCAAAAAGTATTGAAGCAGAGGCGGCCGGCGGCATCAGCACGCATCGGCCGTTAAGATTACATTCCCAGCAATCTGATGGCCGCATAGTGATGGGAGCAGCGTGAGGGGTGAAAGGTCAGTGTGAGGGGGCGGAGCTTTCACCCCTCACACTGCTCCCATCACTAGACGGCCATTGCACACGGCTGCTGGGTGCACAGATTCTTTCATCCTCGGCGGCCGTGCAGGAGCCGAGGATGAATCGCATGAAATCCTGCGCGTGTCACCCCAAATGGCTACGCGTGTCAGCACTGACACGCGTGTCATAGGTTCGCCGTCACTGCTTTAGGCAATAGTCTGTGGCTGTGCCCAAATAGGCTAGGAAAATATTTGGCAGGCATCCTCTGGTTGGAATTTGGTTGGGTAGCCGTGGAGGAGGCTTGCTAGTTTCACTTCTACCGGTCTACAATAACCCTGATTTTCAGGCAGGAATGAGGAGTGGGTAGCTCAATGTACTTGGGTTGCCTGATCTTGTCAAGATTGCAGATGTCATCCTGGATAGTAGTGTGGTTCACATGTCGCAGCTGAGCCTGCCTGTAGGAAGTGGATCTATGCAATGTTTTTGATATATTTTAGATGGCACTTTATGTAAAATTGTTGCTATACAGTCAATATCTCTTTTACTCTTCTCTATCATGATAAAACCACTACTTTATTACAATAATGTCTAATTTCAAGTTCACAAAGGTAAATTTCACTGTAGCAGTTGTAGTTCAGTAGTGTGAGGTAGAGCCCTGCACGGGACTGCTTTTTTAATCTCGCTCCCGCTGTTTTTAATCCCGCTCCCGCAATGTGGGTGTTCCGCTCCCGCCACATTTGTGGCCAATCCCGCCCGCTCCCGCCACATTTTTGGCCAATCACGGCCGCCTCCTTACCTGATTTCCCGCGCAGTCCCGCAAGTTGTACCCTCACAGCGTCTCTTCTCTTGCTCCACCCAGGAACAAGGCGGAGTCACAGGAAGTGATGTCACATCACGTGACTCCGCCTTGTTCCTGGGTGGAGCAAGATAGGAGACACTTATGGAGCAGCGAGAAGACAGCCTTGCGGGACTGCGCGGGATTACTGGGACCCGCAGGTACAGTGCCTGACCGCACGCTCCCCGCCCACAGCGCCAGCAAGACCGCCCGCAAGTTTTTTGGCGGGTCCCGCGGGACCCGCCTCCCAATGCAGTCCTCTAGTGTGAGGTAACCAGTATGTTAACGGAATACATCAATAATTGTTGGTGAAGTTAGCTTGCACAAGAAAGTTTTTTTTTTCAGCATACCTTCCCGGGGTTGGCTACTTGAACCTCTTTTGAAGGTCAGGTTTGGTTAATGAATGGTGCCCCTAGATGTTGAAAGTTGATCTTCCCACTAATCTAAATAAGCCTCAAATGAGTCTGGCTTAAGTTCTTCACGAATTCTATACTGGCTAGTAATGTAAAGCTATATCCTCCCACCCCTCTTGGAATCCTAATAAAAACAGGATAGAATCCCATGTCAACTAAATGAAGGACAGGGGAAAAAATTAGGGATGTGATTTGCCTCAATTTGAGATCTTTATTTATTTTTGTTTCCTCCTGTTTTGATAATTTACTGCTTGTAACCAATGTTCCATCTAATTTTTCTTAGTTGGCACGCGCAGAAAATTTCTCTTGTGCAAAAATTTTCACAGAGCAAAAATTTTGTGCGCACAATATCCGCGCCGCATAAAGTTTCAAAAAAATTATTATTTTTTTCTTTTTTGGGGAAAAACTGTTGTGCGCACAATTTTTGGACGTGTGCGCTCTCTTAAAAAGCTATGTGTGCGCGCACAAGCGCACAGCTTAGAGGCAACACTGCTTGTAACTTAACAAAACAGAGAAAGCAGATATGTTTTCTCTCAGCAACCCTAGAGGTTAAAACAAGCCCCTAAATATTTCCACAACAATTGCAGTAATTGAAAAGCAAAATGGAGAAATTATAGGTAACTAAAAATTAACCAAAAAGGTTATAAAAAGGCAATTTACTTATGAAATTACATTATCTTCAAAATTATCTTTAAAAATGTAAAAAGATACAAGTACCTCTCCAAAGATCTGACTTATTTCTGGTGATGTAACAAAGTCTCCATGTTCTCCCAGCATATCATGATGCATGTAGTAACCCTTAAAATAGAAATAGGCTTAAAGTAATTAAAATATCTAAGTAACAAGGCTGTTAATATATATATATCTTCTATATGTAGTTTTTATAATTTTCCCCCAGATAATAAAATGACAGGACTTCATATTGTTTCAACAACAAACTCCAGACACCATTACAAATATCGCAGATAATGTTGTTCATGTTTAATCAAAGAGCTGGGAGGAATAAAATAAAAAATAAAAAAAAAAAAGATTAAAAATCTGCTTTATGTCGCACACCTTTAAGCAGGATGGGAGTTTCAAGTTAGTGAGCACTTCTGAGTTCAGGCACTGATACTGGACGATAAGGCCTGGTTTGCAATCTCAGTTTCAGTTTATCCCATCAAAAACTGTTTGATGGAGTTGAGGTCACGGCTCAGTCACACTCTTCTTCAAAGTCATCCAACGTCTTTATTGTTCCCAAAAAGTCGGAAGCCAAAAATTGTCCAAACTGTCTTGGTACGCTGAAGGGGACAAGGAAAATGCTGTGCTTCAAGCTTTGTTGAAACAGTTTGGGGAAAGCCCTTTTCGATTCCATCACGACGGTACCCCAATGCACAAAGCAAGGTCCATAAACTCGGATGAGTTTGTTGTAGAAGAACTTGACTGTCCTGCACACAGCCCTGACCTCAACCCCATTGAACACCTTTGGGATGAGACAGAACACAGATTACGAGCCAGATGTTCTCGTCCAACACCACTGCCACTAATGCTCTACTGAATAAATGGGCAAAAATTTCCATAGAAATGCTCCAAAATCTTGTGGAGCTTTTATAATTGTACAGGGAGGGGCCAACTACATATTAATGTCTATGTATTTAAAATACAATGTCATCCTGTTGGTGTAATGGTCAGCTGTCCCAATACTTTTGTCCATATAGTGTACAATATATACAATCAAAGCAACAGTGCCTACAGTTGTATGAGGAGTTACATACCTTTATAGGGTTTGTGAGAACTTCCCTCATGTATTCGGCAACTGGTAAAGGCCCCGTCGCTTTTATCTTCATAATTAAGTGTTTCAACAATGAATTAGTAAATGCAGGACCATCTTGATGCTTTCCAGTTTTGCTGGACTGGTATTTTACATAATGATAAGATGCAAAAACTAAAATAAAAATATACACAAAAACAAAACAAAGCATTTCAGAAATAAATCATAATGGGTCATCATAATAGTTAAATCCATTGAACCATAACTTAATTTTAAACAGAAAAACACCTCAAGGAAAAACAGAGGTTTTGTTATATGATAATATTTTACTGTTTTGAATTCGGTATCTTATGTATAGTGCTCTGATTCTCAAAAGGAAGAAAATATAAAGCACTGTCTAGTTTAATCAATTTTCAAATTTTAAACATATTTAGACACATACCGTATTGGCTCGGATATAGGCCACACCCGAATATAGGCTGCACCCTAAAAGTTTGGTGCTTTTTTAAAGAAAAAGTTTTCTAATAGATATGCTGCCACTGTCCCCCCCACCCCCGAGATATGCTGCCACTCTGCCCCCTCCCCCGACTTACCAGAGCAGACTCCCGGGTGTCTTGCGGGGCCGGAGGGGGACATCTACGTAATACGCGTATACAACTTCCGGTGCCGGCACTCAGCGGAAGTGCCGCCACCGGAAGTTGTATACGCGTAGATGTCCCCCGCCGGCCCCGCAAGACACCCGGGAGTCTGCTCTGGTAAGTCTTGGGGGCAGAGGTAAAACTAATCGTGCGGACGTTCACCAGCTGCGGCGATGCGCGTAAACATCCGCCGTCGGCACGTCTGCATGATGTGCTTTAACAATATCCCTTGCCGGGACTCCCCTCGTGGGAATTCCTGGTAAGGGAGATTGTTAAAGCACATCGTGCAGATGTGCCGGCAGCGGAGGTTGTTTACGCGCGCATCGCTGCAGCCGGTGAACGTCTGTGCGATGAGCTTAGACTATCTCCCGAGGCTGTCTGAGCGTATCAGAGAGTAGGATGCAGGTCCCCTGCACCGCTGTGGGGGGGATCTGTATCCTAACCCTGCTGCCTGCCCGGCGCCCGGAACTGCATGTCCCGGGCGTCAGGTGCTAGACCCCGAATATAGGCCGCACTTTTTCCCCCCACTTTAAGTCTTTAAAGTGGGAGAAAAAAGTGCGACCTATATTCGAGCCAATACGGTATTTGAACACATGCTCCCTTAGTTAAGCATCAGGTGGCGACATTCAACAAAAGGTAAGCTGACCTGCCCGTGTCGATCCCCCTGGACTAATATGGCAAATGTAGGCACTACTTTGATTGGTCGCCTGTCCACAAAAGGCTTAATGTTGATGTTATGAACATGATTTTCCAAAATGTGATTTACGTCATAGAAAGCAGAACTGATTTGACCTACTGGTCAATAGTAGTCCTAGAACCCCCCCCCCAAAAAAACAAAAAACTGTGTGCTTCCCAAAAGAAAAAATGTCAGTGCGCTAAGCTAGTGAATTATTATTTGAGCCTGAGACTAGCTTAGCGCACCAACATTTTTTCTTTTGAGAAGCACAGTTTTTTTTTTATTTTTTGGGGGGGGGGGTTCTAGGACCACTATTGACCAGTAGGTCCCCGTTTGCACATATTTGAGGTTGTTGGCTCCTCATCAGTCTGGTTGCAGCTTGCTATCCAGGGGTTAATTGGGAGGAGGTTTAATTGCACCTCACTCAAGACATAAATAAGGTTTTGGCAGCAGTATAAACTGCTTTGTGTGCCCACTATGTAGGAGGTGAGAGTAGGTTCTCACCCTATTGAGAGTGTGCCTTGAAGTGGCGGGTGAGATTAATTATGCTTTGGCCAATTCATATAACCAAAACCTCTTATTTATGTTATGTTTATATATTTGTTGCCAACTTTATTAGGGTGAGAAGCGCAGACGGTTTGTTTTTTTGTATACATTGTACAGCCAATACACTGTATTTGCAGCATGATTACACCAGTTTGGTAGGCCTTATATTATACATTTGTATTATTTGAGGCTGAGACTAGCTTAGCACACTGACATTTTTTCTTTCCCCTGCCCTAGAAATCATAGCCTGAGGCGATAACAGCTAGTTAACAATTCTTGTGTTATTGGTGTTCCTTAGTTACCTATAGGCAGAGGCGTATTTTCATTTATCCACATGAGTGTGTGTGTGTAGGTATAGGGCGAGTTAGTGATTTTGGCTTGCATGGTTACAACCGAAATATTGTTCGAGGTTACACCTTTCAACCAAAAAAAAAACTGCTAGTAGTTTACAATTGATACAGTTGCTATTTACATAGCAACCTATCAATACTATTAGGGCTGCAACAACTAATCTATAAAATCGTTAATAATCAATAAGGAAAGTCGTCAACGATTTTTATTATCGATTAGTCGAATCCATTTTTAATAGATTATAAAGTTTTTTCCCCAGAGCAAATGCTCTGAAAAACTCCTCTCCTTATATAATCCGACCTCAAACAGAGATCGGATTCTAACACTAGAATCCAGATCCTCCGCAACGCTGCAGGAGACCTGGATTCCCCTCACTGTCAGCCGGTGGGTGTCTGCGCGATGCGCACAGAAAACTTCCGTCTCTCCCCTCCACTTTCGCTGGGGCTTCTACGATGCCGCACCAGCATCACATGATGTAGAAGCCCCAGCGGAAGTGAACAGGAGTAACGGAGGCTGTCTGTGCACATCGTGCAGACCCCCACCGGCTGAAAGAGAATTGAGGTCTCCTGCAGAGGATCATCCTCTCTGTCAGCTGATGCACGATGTGCACAGACAGCCTCCGTTACTGCCCTTCACTTACGCTTAGGCTTCTATGAAGCTCCAGTGAAAGTGCCTGTCAGCAACGGAGGTTCACAAAACACAAGGGAGTCGGGTAGAGAAGCAGAGTGGTGAATGGGAGGGGGGAGGAAGCAGAGTGATGAATGGGAGGGGGGAGGAGGCAGAGTGGTGTATGGGAGGGGGGAGGAGGCAGAGTGGTGTATGAGGGTATAATGAATTTCAGGGTAGCAGAGTGGCGTATGGGGGTGTAATGAATTTCAGGGAGGCAGAGTGGCATATCTGGGGGAGGCAGAGTGGTGAATCAGGGAGTATAATGAATTTCAGGGTGGTGCAGGGCATTTATGGGGCAGAGTGGCATATCAGGAGGCACAGTGGCATATAGGGAGGTATAAGGCATAAATGGGGGCGAGTGGCATATTGGAAGTTATATAGCATATCAGGGCACAGTGGCATATAGGGGGTATAAGGCATATCGATATTAGGCATATCAGGGGGGCATAAGACATATCTAGGGGTAAAAGGTATATCAGGGGCTCAGTTGCATATCACTGGCATTTAAGGAGTATAAGGCATATCGGGGGCACAGTGGAATCTCTGGCATATAGGAGGTATAAGGCATATCTGGGGACAGAGTGGCAAGCTGGGGGTCAGATGTGCATAACTGGGGGCAGTTTGGTAAATAAAATAAAATAAACAGTTTTATTAAATATGAAAAATAGTTAACATATGAATTAATATTTACTAATAATTTTGGATTAAAACCTAGTTTGAGAAACACTGTTTGGGTTCTTGTAGCTTTTATTATTATGTCAGTAAAATAAGAAGGTGAATAGAGAAATGCCTTTGCGATAAAGTGATGAAAGTGTAAATTGTAAGTTTTTTTGTATTACATTATTTGCTTTTAGCCGATTAATCGAAAAAATAATCGGCCAACTAATCGATTATTAAAATAATCGTTAGTTGCAGCCCTAAATACTATAGTAAAAAAAATACCTTAAAAAGAACCATACACCATGTGCTAATGGAACTCCAATCCAGGGCTTGACTGTGCCTGAATCCAGAGGGCTTCACATAGACTGTAAGCACCCTGGGTTATATACCAGAATCCCATGTTTCATCAAGTAGTCGTTATGAACATCGGAGTTCCACGTGATATTGTTTTGCTGGGTTTTCTCACCATCTCTGTAAGCTGATCATCTACCGAAGCCAAGTATCATTGTTATTTTACTGCAATCTGTCAAAACTAGTGTGTGATTTTAATTCTGTTGTAGTGGATTCGACAAATATCATTATTTATCATTCACCACAGTATTAAAATATTTCTTACCATATAATCATATAATCGACTGGAATACCTAATTTTATATATCAATTGTATATCAAGAAACAGAGTGCATATAGATTAAATAAATGTTATTGTTATTAAGATTCCCTAATTTACCTTAATTAAATATTTTAAAGTTAGAATCAGGTAGGGCTGCAACAACTAATTGATAAAATCCATAATAAATCGATAATGAAAATCGTTGCCAACGATTTTCATTAACGATTATAAAATGAGGGTTTTTTCAAAGCAAACGCTCTGAAAAATACCTCTCGTTTTATAATCAGTTTGTGACTCACAGCAGTTACTACTTACAGTCCCTCCCTGCAGTCACTGCCGATTGAATGGAAGGAGGGACAGGGAGAAAGAAAGGGGCAGGGCCAACCGGCAGTGACCGGGAGCAAGAAAGGTGTGGGGCCAAACTGCCATTTCCTATAGCATCCACATGGCTCAAGAACTCATCTGAGTATAAAATTAATATTTGGGCTGCTGAAATTAGGGTTAATTTAGGGGCAGTTGTGGTTGATGGGGTCTTCAGGGTTAATTATGGGGCAGTTATGGTTAATGGGGTCTTCTCTTCAGGATTAATTTAATAAGGTTAATTTAAGGTGCAGTTAGAGGTAAAGGAGGGGCAAACTGAGGGGAATCTAAATCCTGGGGGCAGTGAAGATTAACCCTGTATTTATTTGTAAAAGTATTGTGTCTGTGAACGAGTTTGCAAATCTATGAGTGCACTATGGCATATCAGGGGGGTATACGGCATACCTGGGGAGGACGGAGTGACATAGTGACATATGCATATAAGGCATATAGGGTGTATAAGGCATATGTGGGGAGGGCAGTGTGGCATGTCTAGGCTCAAATGTGCATAACTGGGGGGCAGGTTGGGAAATATATACAAAAAATGAATTTTTATCAAAGCTTTTTTATTCTGCCGTTTGTTTTTAACATCCTACGTTGCTTTTACATTTTTTTTATCCGATCAAAAAAATAATCAGCCAACCAATCGATTATGAAAATAATAGTTCGTTGCAGCCCTAGAATCAGGTCACAAGTACAACAGTTTCTCTATGCCACAGCATAACATGGGGATGGACAGTAGCTCTCTGCTTGGTTGCCCCCCCCGCCATACATAACAAAGGGATAAAAACACCCACGTAATCAACTCCATAGCCAAAGCACTGCTACAGGTGTGGGTTCCCCATCCCTAACATAAATGGCGCACTTGAACAATAAAGGGGTACCCAGGAAGTAGCAAGGATTATGTCATCAACAGATCAAGCAGCATTGGGTTCTTGTATAAAACTTTGCTTTTATTTTAGAGATTAAAAGTCAAATACAAGATGCCAGTGTATATTGGCCCCCTTTATCCATTATCTCTCCCTGACATGCAGGTGGTGGTGGAGTTTATCATAAAAAAGGGTTCATCAACATTCCACATCACCGCTAGGAGCAGGGTTCTTCTTAGTTAGGAAGAAGGAGGGTGATCAACAACTATCAATTATCTGGGTCTCAACAAGATCACTCCCTGAAATACCTATCCCCATCATTTTGATCACAGAGCTGTTTGAAAGGCTGCGTGGAGCTAAAGTCTTCATTAAGCCATTTGTAGGGGATACTGTTTCGTTGTAGACCACTTGCCTGTGGAATCCACCCTATACCGCTTCGCCATCAGGGACATCCTTGGTCCACTATACCACGCAGCCCCAGGGATTCTCCAGCAGCTGCTTCCTCTGTATTCCATAGCGCCAGTGTATACTTTCCTAGTGCATTATCCATTACTGACCCTGTGTATTCAGCCTGGCTTGATCCTGACCATCCTTTCCTGGCTTCCCGACCTTGGCTCTGATTTACTATTTAGCCCGAACTTTGGCTTCCTGACCTCTGCTTTAATATATCAATTATCCTGATCTCCAGCCCCCTGATTAATGCTTGTTTTGTATATCTTGCTTGTGCACACTTAAAGCCTGTCCCCAGTATCGAAGGATCATCAAAACAGGCTGCTCAAACCTAAAAGGTTTAACCCGAGAGGGAGCCAGTTGGAGGGTGAAGAAACCTGCTACCTAGATTTCAATTTTTGTCCTGAGCAGGGCCTGCTCAGGACAAATATTGAAATCTAGTTAGCAGGTTTTTTCACTTGCTTTTGTAGATGAGTATATTTTTTAGATTAAAATCCATTTTTTTTTTCCCTTTTCAATTTTTTACGATTTATAATACCATATTTGCTCGATTATAAGACAACTCCCTAAAATTGGAATATTATTTTAGGGAAAAAAGAAAAAGCCTGAAAGTAAGAAGAGTTTTACTAGTAAATATTAGTTCACATGTAAACTATTTTTTCATATTTTATAAAAACTGATTGAAAAAATGCATTTTTTGTTTATTTCCTTTTATTTGCTACTCTGCCCCGATATGCCTTATACCTTCGCCCGCCCCCCAGATGCCTTATACCCCCCTATATGCCACCACTCTGCCCCCCATATATCCCTTACACCCCCCCTATATGCCGCCACTCTGCCCCATATATCCCCTATATGCCACCACTCTGCCCCCAGATATGCCTTATACCCCCCCATATGCCACCACTCTGCCCCAGATATGCCTTATATCCCCTATATGCCGCCACTCTGCCCCCAGATATGCCTTATATCCCCTATATGCCGCCACTCTGCCCCCAGATATGCCTTATACCCCCCATATGCCGCCACTCTGCCCCCAGATATGCCTTATACCCCCATATGCCACCACTCTGCCCCCAGATATGCCTTATACCCCCCATATGCCACCACTCTGCCCCCAGATATGCCTTATACCCCCATATGCCACCACTCTGCCCCCAGATATGCCTTATACCCCCATATGCCACCACTCTGCCCCCAGATATGCCTTATACCCCCATATGCTACCACTCTGCCCCCAGATATGCCTTATACCCCCATATGCTACCACTCTGCCCCCAGATATGCCTTATACCCCCTATATGCCACCACTCTGCCCCCACATATGCCTTATACCCCTATACGCCACCACTCTGCCCCCACATATGCCTTATACCCCCTATATGCCGCCACTCTGCCCCCCAAATATGCCTTATACACCCCTGTATGCCACTGCCCCACATATGCCTTATACACCCCCATATGTCACTCTTGCCCTCCCCCGACTTACCAGTGCTTCAGATTCCTTGGTGTCTAGTGGGGCAACCGGGGCTTCTATGAATGAGCACCGAAAGGTCAAGCGATGCCGGCGCTTCGTCCTAGAAGCCCCAGAGGAAGTGCCGGCAGCAGCGGAGGTTGTCTGTGCGCATCGCACAGACATCCACTGGCTGCCAGGGAGGAGGATCCAGGTCCCCTTCCTAATGGACGTTTTTGTGCCAAAATTGCCTGTTCATAATGCCCTCCACCCTGACTAAGGCCAAACATACCGTTCGGAATTACGGACAAAAATTTCAACCTTGGTTTCATCAGACCATAACATTTTCCTGCGTGCTTTTGAGGCACTTGATGTTTGTTTTTGCAAAATTCAGCCAGGCTTGTGTGTTGTGTTGTGTGTCTTTGTAAGAAAAGGCTTCTGTCTTGCCACCCTAGCCATTCACATGAAGAATATGGGAGATTGTTGTCACATGTAGCACACTGACAGTACTTGCCAGAAATTCCTGCAGTTCCTTTAATGTTGCAGAAGGCCTCTTGTAAGCCTCCCTGACCAGCTATCTTTTCATCAATTTTGGAGAGACTCCAGTTCTTGGTAATGTCTCTGTTGTGCCATATTGTCTCCGCTTGATGATGACTTCACTGTGTTCCATGGTATATCCAATGCTTTGAAAATTCTTTTGTACCCTAATCCTGACTGATATCTTTCCACAATTAGATCACTCTGTTTTTGAAACTTTCTGCGGACCAGCTTTTGCTCTGAAATGCAACTAATGTCAGGTCAATAACAACTGAATTTTTTTTGCATACATGGGAACTTCTGGGCTCCGGCTTCCAAGAGCCTTCCTCCCGTGAGGGACGCGGCCAGGACTGCCGCCCGACGGCAGCGGGGAAACACCACTATTTAAAGAGAAAATGGGAGGGAAGCGGGGCGTGTCAAAACCCCACTCCTGCAACACGGAGGAGCGGTGCTTCACCTGGCAATCTCCGGGTCAAACCTGGAGAGTTCCCAGGTATGTTTGTGATTAATCAGTCACGTTAAATGATGGCAGGTGTGTAATGGCTTCTGTTTAACATGAGTTTGAATGTGATTGGTTAATTCTGAACACAGCCACAGTTATACTTATGCAACCAGGTTATTGTGAGTCCCCCCCCCCCAAAAAAAAGATTACAGTTTGTTTTGTTCACATTAAAAGGTGGAAAAAGTTCTGACATTGATGGCAGTGCAGCGTAACCCCTATCGCTATACGGTAAGCCAGACATTGACATAGTAGGCCCCCCAAAACAGCTTTCCTGTTGCTCTGCAGCCAGACGGTTTTTGCCGCTTATGGATGTAGGAATGTATGGTTGGAAAGGATAAATATAAGCTTTTCCCTTTATATAAAAACCAAGACTAAATCTGCAATGCCTATGCAACAGTTACAATGAACAAAAATTATAATGCACATACAGAACTTCTCAGTCGCCTTATTTCAAAACCACATTCATAAAACAGCGCTTACCGTGTTTTCTAGAAAGAATCCTTCCGAAATTATTAAATTTAAAAAGTTCATTCACGATTCCACGCATTTAAAAATCCTATTAACTACACTGTAACCTCTTATCCGGAAGCAAACTTTTCACTCAACCACGTGCTTTATCGCTCTATAACCTTCCTTGTAAGGTCCTGACAGGAATTGGTAACAAACGACTACACGATTGCATTCTAAAACCAAAAACAAAAAAACTAAGCGTTAATAAAATTATTTTAAAAAAAAAAGTACGCTCTACATTTTACGAGAATAACGATCGTGGAGACACTGAAAGGAAGTTAACCATTATTCATTTTGATTGTTGCTGTTGGCTAGGTTGCCGTTCTGGAAAGTCCTGGCGACTTCCGGTACTCTGTGCAGCTACGAGAAAGCGAATCACGTTGTTTCCGTCATTAAATTACTGATTTCGTTTGGTAAATGCGATGGACCCGAGCTGTGAACGCAAAGCCCTGGAAATGCAATTAAAGGGCCATGATATCGAAGATGATGATATCGAGGGTAGTAACGAGGAGGATTTTAATCTGGAAGAAGTTCTACGTTTAGGAGGGACTAAGGTAGTATAACGTATACGCAGTGTTTTCTATGACAAGTTTATTTCCTGTAATTTTTGAGCAGTTTATGTAAAAGATGTGGATCAGTCCACTATAAGGCTGCTATTAACAAAGTACTTGTCGGAGTTACCAAATGTCTTTCATTCTTTGCTTTTAATTAGCATTTTTAAGAAATGTTGGCATTTTTCATGTTTTGGACTTACATTTTTGGCGTGTGATTTGGTCTAAAAAGGCTCTTCTGTTCAGCTCTTAATAAATAAGAAAATGCTGTGCACAGGGACGGACTTAAGTTACTTGAAAACTTGTGTTTGAGCCGCATGGATATCCTCTCCCCAACGCAGCGTACACTGTAACTGCAGCACATATGTTTAGGGCTGCACTTTCACACCGGGACGTACTAAACAGCATGATGGGATGCTTGGCGGCAATGCTCAGCACTACCTGTAGGTGATAGAACTACCATCTTCCTATAAAAAAGGGACAAATGTGTTATATGGCATGTGCAACCATGCTATTCCACCCATAATCCCCATGTAGAGAAAAATATTTAGGGCTGCAACTAACTATTGTTTTCATAATCGATTAGTTCATGATTATTTTTAAAAAACTAAATGTAAATTTTTTTGTTTAAAATAATTTAATGAACAAACTTGATGTTAAAAGAAAAACTAAGAAAAATGTATTTCTTGTTTTTATTCTGCCCCCCCACACGTTATGCACTTTTCAGCCCGGGCATGGCGCTCTGCCCGCTCCCCAGAGATGCCGCTCTGCCCACTCCCCAGAGATTCTGCTCTGCCCCCCCCAATATGCCTTATACCTCCTATATGCCACTGTGCCCCCTGATATGCCACTCTGCAACGTTACCCCCCTCTGGGCTCCAGACTCCTTGGTGTCTAGTAGAGGCAGCCGGTGAACATCTGCGCGATGCGTGTAGACAGACCTCTGCTACTGGCCGGCACTTTCGCTCTATGCCTGGTCACCAGAAGGTCATGTTATGCTGGTGCTCCATCATAGAAGCCCCGGCTGAAGTGGAGGATAGTAGCGGAGGATGTCTGCGCGCAAACATGTTTCTTGGCATGTGTAACCATGATATTCCTCCCGTAATGCCCATGTACATAAATATACTCGTATTCTTATCAGAGACAGGTCGAGTATGTTACTTAGCATGTGTAACCATGATATTCCACCCATAATACCTATGTAGAAAAATTATTATTATTATTACCATATTCTTAACAGAAAATGGTTAAATATTTGCCTTGGCATGTATCGTGATATTCCTTCCATAATCCCCATGTGGAAAAATAATTATACCCATATTCTTAACATATTCAAATTTGTTCCTTGGCATCGGTAACCATGGTATTCAACTGCAATCCCCAAGTAGAAACATAATTACCAGGGTGCTTCCAGGTCAAATGCTGTGAGTTTAATAACTGCCGCAGGACCAATCAAAGTGGGCTGATGATGATCGGATCACTCCCTTTCTTCCTCTCTCCTAATATCCCCTGTCTTATTCTGGGTGACTTTAACATTCCTTTAGATATATCTAACAACTCTGCTAGCTCCAAACTCCTCTCCCTGACATCCTCCTCTGGTCTCTCTCAATGGACTAATTCCCCTACGCACACCGAGGGACACTCACTTGATCTGGTTTTCTCCAGATCATGCTCCCTTTCAGACTTCTCCATCTACCCGTTCCCTCTGTCTGACCACCACCTTCTATCCTTTTCTCCAGTGCTAACCCCTAACAAGACATACTTACAGCGCTCACCTCATACTTGTAAGCCATTACCAGACAATACCATTACCCAACTGTCAGCCTCACTTGAACCTCTCTTACCTTCCATGTTAACCCTTTCCTGCCCAGACACAGCAGCCTCTTTTTATAACAACACACTTGCTTCATCCCTCGACACCATAGCTCCAATTACTACAAGTTACCCCCGACAATTTAAACGCCAACCATGGCATACCAAAACCACACGGTTTCTTCAGAAGTGCTGCCGCACGGCTGAGCGTTACTTCAGAAAATCCAAATCCAGCAAAGACTTTAATCACTATAAATTCATGCTCCACACCTACAATTCTGCCCTCTCTCTCACCAAACAGCTCTACTTCTCCACTCTCGTATCCTCTTTCTTCCAACCCACGACGCCTTTTTTCTACTTTCAACTCCCTTCTCTGTCCCTCCACACCCACACCACAAACCTCTCTCACTGCCCAAGATCTTGCTACCCACTTCAAAGAGAAGATCGAGACTATTAGAAAAGACCTCTCTTCCTTACAACTCCCTCCTACACCACTCTCTCCACTCCTACTATACTAACTGCCTTTTCCCCTACAACCGAAGAAGAGAGAGCCGCTCTTCTTTCTTCCTCTAACCCAACAACCTGTCCCCTCGACCCCATCCCTTCACACCTCACAAAGTCTCTATATCCATCCCTTGGTCCATCACTTACCCACCTATTTAATCTTTCTCTATCATCTGGAACTGTACCATCTGCCTTCAAGCATGTGCTAATCACACCAATTCTAAAGAATCCTTCTTCAGATCCCGTCTGTTTTACTAACTACCGCCCTATCTCTCTGCTTCCTTTTATCTCTAAGCTGCTTGAACGGATTGTTTACAACCGCCTCATTAACTTCCTCTCCTCTAATTCCCTCCTTGACCCTCTACAGTCTGGTTTCAAACCCCTTCACTCTACTGAAACAGCTCTAACAAAAGTCTCCAATGACTTGCTCTCTGCCAAAGCAAAAGGTCACTACTCTATTCTAATTCTACTGGATCTCTCTGCTGCGTTCGATACTGTTGATCACCACCTTCTTCTAGACTCACTTGCTTCTATAGGCATTCGAGATACAGCTCTCTCCTGGATCTCCTCATATCTGTCTAACCGTTCCTTCTCTGTCAACTTCTCTGGCAAGACATCATCACCCCTTCCACTTTCGGTTGGTGTCCCCCAAGGTTCAGTCGTGGCCCTCTGCTGTTCTCTCTTTATACTTCCTCTCTTGGCAAACTAATCAACTCATTTGGCCTCCAGTATCACCTATATGCAGATGATACCCAAATCTACCTGTCTTCTCCTGATCTCTCTCCATCTCTCCTGTCCCGTATTACCAATTGCTTGTCTGCTATTTCTTCATGGATGTCACAACACTACCTGAAACTTAATCTTTCTAAAACTGAACTCATTATCTTCCCTCCCTCCATCTCCACTCCACTACCTGAATTCTCTATCACCATTAACAACACGACTATCTCTCCTACTAACCAGGCCCGATGCCTTGGGGTCATCCTTGACTCAAACCTCTCCTTCATCCCTCACATTCAGTCCGTCGCCAAATCCTGCCGCTTGCACCTAAAAAACATCTCTCGTATCCGCCCATTCCTCACCCAAGAATCCACAAAAACCCTGGTTCATTCCCTTATCATTTCCCGTCTTGACTACTGCAACACTCTTCTGGTTGGCACTCCACTGTCTCGACTCTCTCCTCTACAGTCTATCCTAAATGCCGCTGCTAGGCTCATCTTCCTTGCACGTCACTCCTCTTCTGCTTCCCCCCTCTGTGAAACCCTCCACTGGCTCCCAATTACCTTTAGAATTAAATTTAAGATCCTGGTACTGACATATAAGGCCATCCATAATACTGCTCCTCCGTACATTTCTGACCTCATTAGCAAATACTCTCCTACTCGATCCCTACGTTCCTCCCATGGGCTAAGGCTCTCCTCCTCACTCATCACCTCTTCCTTTTCCCGTCTACAAGATTTCACTCGAGCTGCCCCATATCTCTGGAATCTACTCCCAAGGAACCTTCAGCATTCTCCCTCCCTCCCAACTTTCAAGAAACATCTAAAAACCCACTTCTTCAGAGAAGCATACCATCTTAGCTGCTAGAACTTCCTTGTCATCGATACAACCCCCACAATACCTCTCACCCTTTCTCTATGCCTTATGTTTGTCACCCCATTTCCCTCTAGATTGTAAGCTTGCGAGCAGGGCTCTCTCCACCAAATGTATCGGTTTGTCTTAGTCTGTCAATTTTTGTCTTGTCATATCCCTTGAATTTATGTATTGTATTAAGCGCTGCGTAAACGGTTGGCGCTATATAAATAAAGGATAATAATAATAATCAATATGGCAGCCCCTGGATGACCCTGCCCTAATAAAAGGGAGGGGTCATCTAGGGTGATTATGAAAAAACACATATTACCGTATTTGCTCGATAAGACAAGGTTTTTTCAGAGCAAATGCTCTGAAAAATACCCCTCGTCTTATAATCAGGGTCGTTGCAGGAGACCTGGATACTCCTGTCTGGTAACCTCCGCTGCTGGTGCTTCTGACTCCCTGGTGTGTAGTCGGGGCAGCGGGTGGACGTCTACGCAATTCGCCTAGGCAACTTCCGCTGCAGAGTCCTGGGTGCCATTAACTCTTACAGGGGCCCAGGCACTGGGGTCACACTGGGGGGGGGGGGGGGCCAGCACCGAGCATCTAAAGAGTTATGATTTGAGGAATATGATTAAGATTCCAAAATAGAAACATGACATGAAGATGTTCTCTATGTGGGCGGTGTGCCCTTCAGATTGACAATCAAACATGGCAGGAGGGAATTACGCAGGGCCAGGGAAATAACAATATGTCACCTAACTATCAGGTAGGTAGGGGGTGTTTGGTACATGTACGCTTCTAATAACACGGTGGGTGCGATTACCCCAGAGTTATTAATGTACATGGTGCCATAACAGCAAAATATGTGATGTTAAAATATCAGGCAGGAGTTTGCCGCCAGGTTTTACAACCCAGGTCGTTGGGTTACACACTCCCCTCCCCACGTGACACCAAATGGGCGGACTTCCAGAGAAAATGTAACAAGGGTTCTATAAGAATTAAAAATTTAGAATTTCTTTAGGTAGCGTAACATCAAGAAATTCCCACAGATTATTTTTACTTTTGTTTTATGTGTTTTATCACTGATTATTTTTATACTGTTTTGTATGTATTTCTGTGTCTTTTACCATTATTATTGTTAAGCACTGTGACTATTTTTGTCAAATTTTATATAAATTAATCAGTTCTGTCTTTGTGCTCTAAATTTGAACTCCTAGCTTCTGGGGATAGCCGTAGTTATCACATAACTAAGGCTGAAACAACGAATCGATAATAATCGATAACGGAAATGTTTACTTACCTCCGCGAGCTTTCCCCGCTTCTGCAGTCTCCGCCTTCTTTTAGTTACGTGACGCGTTCCGGAGATAAGTATTCTTCATGTCTGTGCGAATCGCTCTGTGCGAGTGGCTCCATTCGCACAGAGCGGTTCGCTCTGTGCGAGTGGCTCCATTCGCACAGAGCGGTTCGCTCTGTGCGAGTGGCTCCATTCGCACAGAGCGATTCGTGGGGGTGGGGTTTCAGGGGATGCAGGGTGTGAGTGTGGGTGCAGGGCAGAGTGGGGGTGGGGATGCAGGGCAGGGTGTGGGGGCAGGGCAGGAGACTGGGTGCAGGGCAGAGTGGGGGTGGGGATGCAGAGTGTGGGGGCAGGGCAGAATGCGGGGGCAGGGCTGGGTGCAGGGCAGAGTTGGAGACTGGGTGCAGGGGCACAGTGCAAAGTGCTGGGTGCAAAGTGCCAGGGCTGGGTGCAAAGTGCTGGGTGCAAAGTGCCAGGGCTGAGGCAAAGTACTGGGTGCAAAGTGCTGGGCGCAAAGTGCCAGGGCTGGGCGCAAAGTGCTGGGTGCAAAGTGCCAGGGCTGGGGCAAAGTTTCTTGAACAGTAATAGTCCACCTCTTTTCAGAATGTTTGGGGTTATTTTGTTTCATAAATATTGTGTTTGGGTTCTTGTACTTTGAAAATACTGTTTTTTATTACATCATAACAAAATAAGAATGTTAATGTAAATTTTAAGTTGTTTTTTAACATCCAGTTCATTAAATTATTTTAAATAAACGAAAAATTTGCATATTGTTTTTTTTTATCCGATTAATCGAAAAAATAATCGGCCAACTAATCGATTATTAAAATAATCGTTGGTTGCAGCCCTACACATAACCATTTCATATAATTTGGGAGTGCTATTTTGTAACTAAATTTGGTTTTTCTAGGCAGTTCAGGGGGTTACCGAAGCCTCCTCTGGTATTTTTGAAACCTTAAATAGAACTTGGTGGTGGCAGCGAATAAAGTTTGGGGGTCATGGAGTGAACAGGTTTGGGGTTAAGGTGTAGTTGCTCTGGGCCCCTGGGGGAGAGAGGCGCGTGAGTCTGGGGGCTGGTTTTTGCCATTAACCCTTTTCACGTCCACGTTCCCTTCAACGTTACAGTTAGAGCCTATTGTGCTGTGCTCATTTTGGGGCATCCATGACTGTCTGTACCTTTTTATATGTTTGTCTTTCTGCTAAATGTTTATTTGTAACCCCCAAGGGCTTCTCTTCCTTTCACAGCTAACATTTTTTTTTTTCTTCTTATTCTTTCAGCAAGACTACGTTATGCTTGCTGGTTTGAAAGAAGTAGATGTCATGGTGGATGGCGGTACAAAAGGTGGCGGCATTTCTGACTTAGAAGATGGTGAACTAAAAGCTTTCATTGACAAGCTAGGCTTACACAAGTTCTCTCCAAATCTTATGTGGAATGAAAATGATGGAAAAACAAAGAATATGAAGGACACAGAAAAGGACATAGCGGAAAGGCATAACGTAATCAAAATAAATACAATCGCAACAGACCCAGATTTTAGTAAAGTTAAGGATAAGAAGAAAGTAAATACCACAGAGAAAGAAGGTATTTCCAATCCAATGTCAAAAAGTAAAAGAATACCATCGTTTGAATTTATAGAAAGATCAACACTACTGATTAAACCAGGTGGGAAGTGGTATGACCATGAATACACAAGGGAATTCAGTTCACAGCCTCAAAACAATGATGATGTTAAAAAGTATAAATATTTAGCAGAAAAGCTATTCGCACATGAAGTCAGTTTGTATAAAAACAAGAAAGAACTCCAGAAAGGAGCTAATTCTGCTTGGATGAAAACAGTTGTCTCAACAGGGACATTGACTGACAGAATGGCTGCTATGACTGTTCTCCTCCAGGATGCTCCTGTTCATACACTTCAGTTTGTTGAAAACTTAGTCAACTTGCTGAAGAAGAAGGGTAGCAAACGGCAAAACCATATGGCTCTTGATACATTAAAGGATCTACTTCTTTCTGACCTTTTACCAGATAATCGCAAACTTCATACTTTCTCAGAACATCCATTTAATAAACTGGAAGAAATTTCCAGTGGGAACAGAGATGCAAGGGACCGAAGGCTCATATTCTGGTACTTTGAAGAACAGCTGAAACTTCAAATAGCAGAGTTTGTTAAAGTACTGGAAATTTTATCGCATGACAGCTTGATTGCAACAAAGGCAAAGTCTCTAAATGTGGCCTATGAGCTTCTGTGTAACAAACCTGAAGAAGAAAAAGCTCTTTTAGTGTTGTTGGTCAATAAATTAGGTGATCCTCAGTACAGGATTGCTACAAAAGCTTCATATTTGATTGAAGTATTACTCACTAAGCATCCAAACATGAAAGGAGTTGTGTGCCTGGAAGTTGAAAGACTGCTGAATCGCCCCAATATCAGTGAAAAAGCACAGTATTATGGCATTTGTTTTTTAAACCAAATCATTTTCACTCATGAAGAAGTAGATTTGGCAAATCAACTCATAATGTTGTATTTTAGCTTTTTTCGGGCTTGCATTAAAAAAAATGATATAGATTCAAAGATACTTCGAGGTTTATTGACTGGACTAAATAGGGCTTATCCTTATGCACAAATTAGTAATGAAAAAGTGAAGGAACAGCTTGATACCCTTTTCAAAATAGTGCATGCTGTGAACTTTAATACTGCAGTACAAGTCCTGATGCTACTCTTTCAAGTTATGGACTCCCAGCAAACTGTATCAAGCCGATTCTATGCAACTTTATATAGGTAAGACAACGGTTTTATGTGTCTGAGAATGCAAAGTATGATAAATCTGTGTAGAGATAATATTAAATACCACATTTTCTCGATGTGATGGAACCCTCCATCACTGGGGCCCCTGGAGAGGCCTAAGAGCCAGCCTCCTCCCTACTGACTATGGGCCCTGGCTTTGTAAAGACTTCTGTGGCTACCCCAGCAGGATCTGATCATCACTTGCTGAGGAGATTATCTCTGGCTGACAGCCAGGATCTGCAACCAGGGAGTGACCACCATTGTTTTACTTTAATGTGAGGCCCCCCCACCCCCTGGTGTAATATGTTGTTTAAGTCTGTCTTCCCAGCCAACCCAACCCCCGGTTCCTCAACTATAGACATGTACCCCGGCCAGTCCCTGGAATTGATTTTGGCCAGTAATAGATAGTGGAGGTTGGGACCCCTATTGTATTGTTAATCCCGTTACAGCCCCTGTTGTCTCTGGGAGGCAGATTAAGGGGGTGGTTTGTGTCCTAATATCTTGTTTTATGTTAATGTGTGTTTTGCTGGATATACCCAGCCCTGTGTGTCTAAAATAAAGCAGTCTTCATTTTGGTTTATACCCTACGCTGAGTCTCTGCTAGTGACTGGGAAACCGGGGAAAGTGTGTTGTCCCAGGCTAAAGGAGCACAAGTCAGCGGAGGTAGTCGGTCGGTCTCTCCAGCTCTGTGACACTCGACCTTGTCATATAATAAAGATTGTCTTTTATTTATACCTCCGATCCAAAGCACAACCTTGGAGCTTGTCACTCTCCCTCACTCACGCTCTCTCACAGTGTGCCCTTACCTTCTCTGGTGACTGTATCCTTTTCTCCTTTTCCACAGCTGTACTTGCCGTTTCTTTTTTCTTTACAAGCACGCTGAGTCTGACACTACAGTATACATCCACTGTCTTGCGCATACTATGATTTAGTAAAGAATAGCCTTGATGTGTTTGATCAGCTTGGTTTTGGAGATGTACCTCCTGATGTATTGTTCCATAGCTGCGAACACGTCCTTTCTCTTTGTTTGCCATATTTTTGTGTTAAAAGTTTTAGGTTCAGAGCAAACAAGCTTACATGATAAAAATACTTTGTAAATGAGTTGTCCCATGAGAACGAAGTGGAACGATTGACTTCCTCGAAGCTGGAAATTCTGTCAAATTAGGAACTTTATTCTGGGAAAGAGGGGGTGAGATGGTGGAAGACATATTTCTAGTACATCAGGTCCTTTCCATAGAGCTGAAAGCATAAGTGGGCCCTGAGGCATATCCAGCATATCCAGTACCTTCCTGGCCTATGAAACCACCATCCATCATTGTAAAAGAAATGGAAGTAACCTGAAAGGAAGTGTGCACACTGTGCTATCCTGTTGCTGGGTAAATAATCTGTTTCAGCTTCCTTGTTACAGTTCCTACTCCAACCAGATCAGTCTACGTGAAAAAGCCTTGGTGCTGAGAGATTGCAAGGGAAGGTTGTTGTAAAGTTTTTATGAAAAAGCAAGCACCTGTCCAAGTAACATTTCAGAAGTTGTTTATCCATTGAGAAATGTGACACTTTTTATTTATTTTTTTTGCTGCCAAGGTGTTTCCCCTTTTTAAGGCACAATTGGAAATGTTTTGAATCTGATGCTAATTGTGGATAATTCTTGACATTCTTTTAACTAAAACTGCTGTGGCTTCTAATAACCTGTTCCAATTAACTTGGATGGGCATTTTGCAAGGGTGTCTCATCTGCTATCCCTGGTCCTTCCATTCATCCAGTTATATGTCCATAGGATATTCACCAAAGTGTTTTATCTTAAGTAACGGTAATGTCCTCAATTCAAACTCTTTTTGGTAACGTGTCTATAACACTCAAGACCTTTGTGAATTGGGGTGGATGCAGATATCTCTGACTCTGTTTTAACAATTGGAATACTTTTTGTCTTTTCAACTCTGAGTATGGTGTTCATGACCATGTGTTGCATCTTTTGAGATGTTATGTTTCTTGTCTTGATGGCTTTATCTTTGTATACATTACTGTGGGCTAAAGCCTATGTGTCCATTCTTGTACTAGAGAAACGGCAAAACAAAGTATTTGATGAATTAACAATGCTCGGGACATAACATACTCCTGGCAGATTGGCAGTCCTTAAAGCATTTGTCAGTAGCGGATTGGGGGAATGAGTGTTAGAATTCATGACAATTAATTGATTGTGTAGGCTGTACCACCTCTTTGGCATTAGGTTTTTATACCGTCAATCTGACTGTTAACACTGAAAACACTTGTGATTACTGCATAAGATATAGCTCAAAAGGAAAATGAAAGTACCCGGAACAGTGTTGTATTGAAAATATTTAGAAAGAGTTCTCTTGTTTATATTCTAAACATGTGATTCTCATCTTTAAAAGTAAATAAAAGCACAAAATCTTTTTTCTCTTAAACAGAAAACTACTGGATCCTGGCTTATCGCAGTGTTCAAAACACACAATGTTCCTTAACCTTCTCTACAAGTCTATGAAAGCTGATGTCATGCTGAGGCGTGTAAAAGCATTCGTCAAGAGATTATTACAAGTTGCTTCTTGTCAGAGGCCATCTTTTATATGTGGAGCATTATTTCTTATATCTGAGATTTTGAAAATAAAGCCAAGGCTAAGAGTTCTTCTACAGGATAATGGGGTATGTAACTTGATATAAAATGTATCTGTAAAAAAAATATTACTTTATTATATTAGTAGTACTTAAGTTGAAAGGAAATTGGTTTTGAAGTGGTAAACAAACTTATTATTATTATTATGCCACACTTTTATATGCACAATACTGTATTGGCTCGATTATAGGCCGCACCCTAAAAGTTAGGTGCTTTTCTAAAGAAATAGATATGCTGCAACTCTGCCCTCGACCGAGATATGCTGCCACTCTGCCCTCGCCCGAGGCATGCTGCCACTCTGTCCGCCCCACCCCGACTTACCAAAGCGGACTCCCGGGTGTCTTGCGGGGTCGGCAGGGGACATCTACGCAATACGCGTAGACAACAAGGAGATTGTTAAAGCGCATCGTGCAGACGTTCACCGGCTGCGGCAATGCAAGCGTAAACGACCTCCGCTGCCGGCACGTCTGCACAATTGTTAAAGCAGACGTGCCGGGCGGCGGAGGGTGTTTACGTGCGTCGCCGCAGCTGGTGAACGTCTGCACGATGTGCTTAGACAACCTCCCGTGCCGGCACTTCCCTCGGCACTATCCAGCGTCTTGGATAGTAGGATGCAGGTCCCCTGCAGCGTTGCGGGGGATCTGTATCCTAACCCTGCTGCCTGCCCGGTGCCGGGCGATACGAATTGCGCATTCCTGCGCTAAACCCCGAATATAGGCCGCACCATCACTTTAAAGACTTAAAGTAGGGGAAAAAAGTGCGGCCTATATTTGGGCAAATACGGTATATCCATGTATGCCACTTTTTGATTCCTTATCCTAAGAAAAAAAAATCTGATTATATTTATTCTTTGCGTGTGTATATGTATATATACGAGGGTTTTTTCCAGGGATGCATCGATATATCGGTGGCCGAAATATATTGGCCGAAAAGGGCATTATCGGCTAGATTCCTTAATTAAAAATAATTTTAAAACTGCCGTATGGGGCTGGGCTGCTTACCTGCGCGAGCAGCATCTTGGTCAAGAAAAGCAGGAACCCGGCAGATTCACGTGAATGCACATCGCGTGACTCTGCGCCGTTCCCAGGGACATATATGGGGCTATAAGGCATTAATCGGCCAACTAATCGATTATGAAAATATTTGTGTACGCTAAAAATAAAAAATGAGTATCATGGTTAGAATGATTAAATAAGCTCCAGCTATGCAACACCTTGTGTTAGCCTTAGTCGCCTAAGGACATAATCAGTATCCCTGCTTCCACCATCACAGCATATGTAAAGGTTTATTTTATACCATCTTGTTTAGTCATTTTAGCTTTTTGTTCCCCCTAGATTTACCTGTAGGGATTTTGAGGATACAATTTATTGGGGTGTGTTATTTTTTTTCCTGTTTTTGAGTCAATTGAATACTTTTGCTCCATGGCCCTACAGTAATCATCTCCTGCCAACTTGGTCTAATCTATAGTTCCAATGCTCCGTGTGCACATAAGTCAGCAATGCATAATTTTAAGTGTTAATTTTAAACAAGTGTTTTTGAGACAAAAAAACATTACCTCCAAGATCAGATTAATTTAAATTTGAATTTTCTACTGTAATAACTCAGATGTCATTTTCTTGTGTGTGTCTCTCTGTGAAGGAAAATGAAGAAGAAGAAGAACACTTCAGTGATTTACCAGATGAAGATGATGAAGAGGAAAAAAATACTGATAAAAAAGCACCTGGAGGCAAAATTACTACTCAGTCTTGGATACATCAGAAAACTCTCCAGGGTAGTACTTCTTGTTTTCTTTAAATCTAATGTAACCAAAATACACTATGGATCTTTATTTTGACGAAATTGTAAGAATGAGCCATGTATTTAGTAGAGCACATGCCAGTTACTCTCCATCTGTGTGCACTTTCTGTGAATCATTAACTGCCGTTGTAATATGATCATAGAGTTCATCTGCACAGCACACAGCAACAATGACTCACTGAATCGTTCAGAGGAACTCTGAATCGGACACAATTATACTTAACTAAATACAGGATTAATCTTCACTGCCCCCAGGCTTTAGATTCCTCTTAGTTTGCACCCTAACTGCACCTTAAGTTAACCTTATTAACATACCTGGGAACTCTCCGGGTTTGACCCGGAGATTGCTGGGTGAGCGCTGCTCCTCTGGTTCTCTGGCGCCCCGCTCCCCGCCCATTTTAACTTTGAAGTCTGTGCAGTCCTGGCCGTGTCCCACAAGGGAAGGCCCCAGCTAGCCAGAGCCCAGAAGGTCCCAGGTATGCTTATTAAATTAATTTAATAAACCTCAAAAGACCCTATTAACTATAACTGCCCCTAAATTAACCCCCACCTCTTCTAGCTTTCAGAACCCCAAATATTAATATACATTGATGAATTGGTTAACTTCAATGAATCACTCGAAATGAAACAATTCACTTTACTTATCCGGACTTCCCATCACTAGTGTGTGTGTCTGTGTGTTCATATGTGTGTGCACACTTCCTATTTATAATATTGATAACTTTTTTGTGTTTTTAGGATTAAATAGTTTCAACAGTTACGATCCTTCAAACAGAAATCCATTATTTTGTGGAGCAGATAACACTAGTCTGTGGGAACTGAAAAAGGTAATATTGTGACCCTTTTAATTCCTTATTTATTGATGCTGGAGAAGTTTTAAAGGATTGCAGTCTGAATTATTAGTTTTTAGTGCATAAATTGGCTTATGGACCTGCTTTTTGCATGCTTTAAAATGTCACAATGGAAACGGTTTTCTGAAGATATTTGGTGGAGAGGGGTGGTCTGGTATTTTGGCTGCAATCCCCTTTGAAGACCTATAACATCTTTGAGCAAGTAGAAAGGAGGGGGTGGGGACAAATCTCCCAAAGGGGAAATGAAGAATCGGGATCCAGGAGTCCAATGTTGCCTTCCTAAGGCGTAAAATGGCTATGCACTTTCTTTATAGATGTCCGTTAAAGGGACACTCCAGCCATCATATGCATATCATAGCTGCGTGGTATCTGTTTTGTGTGCATGGAGGGGGTTCTGCAGAATGCCCCCAAATGTATTTACATGTATCCTTACCTTCCAGCTAAATGTTGTCCTTAAGCAGCCACTTAATTTAGAAACTTTTGGACAGTGGCATCTCCAGCTTTCATATTTGGGGGGGGGACAGGGACAGGGACCAAAGTAGTGGGTAGTGGGGCAATTATAAAATGCTACATATAGATAGATATAGATATATAATATTTGTGTGTGTGTTAGACATACATAATATGTATATATCTCTTTGAAGGAAAGACCTTGATTGAATATGATTTCAAAATAACAGCTGAACTGGCAGTTATTTTTCGTTCTTTAATATTAGACCCTGCTGCCAATATATATTATTAGACCCTGTTGCCAATATATTCTATAGTGAAACAATTTTCTTGGGCCGCTCCCTAGCATGCAATCACTCCTTCCGCTACCATACCAAAAACAAAAATATTTGCCACGCTGACTGCAGATCAGTGCAGTCTTCCCTCCTTCTGACTGCACCGTGACATTGAGAGGTCCTCTCCCCCAGTAATCATCCCCAGAGTCCGTTTGTCCCCTCATTCACTAAACCATACCTCTCTTTTACTTACTCCCTGTAGTTCAGGTATAGATCAAATAACACATGGAAACAGAATGTGGAACTGAATAAGACATAAAATCCCTTTATTCGCAGGTATATATAAATAATGTATGGAAACCTAGCATTGCAGGTATAAATCAACAAAACACACAAACCCATCATTGCAGGTATAGATCAACTGGAAATCACATGTAAACTCAGCACTGAAGGTATAGATCAAATAAACATGGAAACAGCACTCCCGGTATTGATCAACTGAATAAGACATACAAATCCTGTATTTGCAGGTAATCATAAATAATGTATAGAAACATAGCATAGCAGATATGGATCTACAGAATAACACAAAAACCCAGCTTTGCAGGTCAATTGAAATTCACAAACACTCCGCATTAAAGGTATAGATAAAACCCCCTAAATTACAGGTATAGATCACAGGTTGCACACCCCAAAGCCAGCCCTGGCATCCACACTGCCCACATAGGGCCTGACCAGCACCCAAATTACACACACAAAGGACGTGCCATCTTTGCCCCCGAACAGCCCAGCATGAGTCAACATTTTCAAACAGCCGAGCGTATGCCATCTTTGTCCCATAAACACGCTACCTGTACCATCCTTGTCCCATAAACACCCTGCTTATACCATATTTGCCTTTTTGACAAATCAATTATACACCTATGATTCACACCAACACTTTTGCAGTCACTCGCTAATTCATTTCCATTCACAGAATAATTTATTCTTTCACAAATTTACACATTCATTAATGCATTCTCACAAATTCATTACTTCTCACTCATTCACACAATTCATCCACACATTAATCCATTCACTCTCTCTCTCTTTCTGACTCTTTATTTCAATATTCTTGCTACCCTCCCTTCCCTCTTCCTTCTACCCTATCTCACACCCTTCGCCCTATCTACCCTCTTCCTCGCTATCTACCCTCTCCCCCCCCCCCTTTGAAATTCACTTACCTTGTAGAAGTCCTGCGGCAGGATTGCGAGGCCTCTGTCTCCCTGCTCTGCCACGGTGCACACTGCTTCACTGCTGAGCACCGGAATATGATGTCATATTCCGGCACTTAGCATGAAATGCCGGCACCGAGACAGAGGCCTCACAGAGGAGAGTGAGAGGCACTGACCGGTTGCTGAAAACGTATTGCTTGAGCAACCGCTTGGTGCCTCACTCTATCCTCCAGCTGCGCAAAAGAAAAACGGCTTTTCATTTGGGGGGGCACAGCATGATGTAGGGGAAAGTGTTGAAATATTGGCATTATCTCTGCTCACTGATTTCTGGGCCTAGAACGTTTTGTCATTTTAAAGTGATTATATTCCTACAGAAAGTAAAGTGCCAGGAAACAGATGATCAAATACACACCAGGATAGGCTCTGCTACCCAGACACACACACACACACCAGGACAGGCTCTGACACCTACCAGACGGGCTGAACTACAACAATAATAATTTAAAAAAAAAAGTCGCCCTAATGCGCCCACACTCTTGTGAATTAATGCCTCCTCCTTAGCACCCAGATTTCACTCACAGGATCTGCCCAACACCCAGAATGGAAGCATAGGACCTGTGGTATCCTCAAACAGCCTCCCTGTGCAATGCTTTCCCCTGCTTACACATCCATGCAATCACACATGTACTCATTCATTAATTTATTATTCACAAGCATTAATTCACTCATTCATATATATTAATTTCCTCATTTACAGATACTAATCGTTTAGATACTCATTCATTCCCTCAATCATGCATACTCATTCATACAACCTCCCCCACCCACCTTACCTGAACTGCAGATCACTCTGTGCCACTCGCAGACTTCTGTAGGAGCTGCTGGATCCCTCTGCGTTCTTCTCTGGTACGGCCCGGGAGAGCAGGAATGGACCGGAGTCATGTGACATGACGTGACTCTGCTGGTTTCCTGCTTGTCCTGGGTGGAACAAGAGACGCTGCTCGCACAGGTTAGTGGCAGGGCCTCTGTGGAAGTGTTCGCGGGGGTTGCGACCCCTGCGATCACGGTTAATGTGGGCTTTTGTCCCACATTTAAGACGGCGATGGTGGTCGTGCGGCCGCATCGGCAACTCGCCCGGCCGTCTTATTAACATTTAGGGTGACCTGTGAGGCAATTGCCCAGCCCGCCCCTGCCTGTGAACGGCTAAAGCTTGGCCGAAATTGGGTCATACAACCAGAGAATGATCCCAAATACCCAACAAATCTATAACAGAATGGGTAAAAAAGAAATCGAGGTGTTACAGTGGTCCAGATTTCCGTCCAATTGAAATGCAGTGGTGGGGCCTTACGAGAACTGTGCATATGCAAATGCCCACAAACCTTGATGAACTAAAGCAACCTTCTAAAGAAGAGTGGACCAAAATTCCCCCACAACAATGTGAGAGACTGAAAATGATTACTTGCTACTAAAGGTGGTTCAACAAGCTATCATAGGGTGTGCTTAGTTTTTCTCACATGGCTTATCCATTTTGGCTTTATTTTTGTTGAATAGATCATGACACAGTGTATGACGTCATGTGAGGTTGTATTTTCCATAATTTTTAGACCTTGTCAGGAATTGATTATTGTTATGTCCTGATGTGTAAAACCATAGAATTCAAGCGCGGTGTACTTGAGTGGGTGCCTTCTTGGAGAATAAATTATCCATCCTTTACACTAGTTCCCAGAACTAGGTACTTTACAGTAGCCCCTGACTATGTACTCAAATATCTACACTAGTTCACTGACTTAGGTACTTGACCAACATTTCTATTTAACCTCAGTACAAACAACTAGGAATCACAAATAACCAACAATTCTGTAGGTCTTAACTTTTCAATTACCTGATTTCTGTTACTCGGATGGAATACCAAGGACAACCATATCCCTATCCACCCAATGATTACGTTATAGGCATTTCAAAAGGTGCCTTACCTCTTTTTGTTGGTCAAGTTATTATCTTTTATTTATATAGCGCCAACAATTTACACAGCGCTTAATGCAGTACATATATTCAAGGGGTATGACAAGACGAGAATTGACAGACTAAGACAAACCGATACATTAGGTGGATCAAGGCTTCGTCCGCTCCTTTACCTCCGGTTTCTGAGACTGTTGGGATCCTGGGGGAGCCCCAAGTGTGGATGCCCACAAGAAATTTGGTGACACTGGTTCAGTGAGTTGAATAAGCTAAGGCTTCTTTATTTCAAGTGCGCAGGGGAGAGTCTACCCGACTTACCTATGCATCCCCAGACTTGTCCTTGGTTCTCCAGACTCCCTGGTGTCTAGTGGGGCAGCCGCGATGCGCAGTCGTCCTCTGTTTATGCCTGTCTCTCAGTCATAGAAGCCCCAGCGGAAGTCCCGGCAGTAGCAGAGGTTGTCTGCGTGCGTCGCACAGACGTCCACCGGATAGGAGGATCCAGGTCCCCTGCACCGCTGCGGGGGATCTGGATCTTAGTCTTACGGTCAAACCTCTGTTTGAGGTCTAATTTTAAGGTGACCTTGAATATAAGAGGAGGGGTATTTTTCATCGTATTTGCTCTGAAAAAAACCTGGTCTTATATTTGAGCAAATACAGTACATTAGAAGTGAAACGGGCATGAGCAATGGGGCTTCCAAAAATTGTGGTCCTGGTACTTTCTTCCTGTAAATCTCAAGAAGGGAGGAAAACCTAGGTATAGGAGGTATTTACAAGTAATTTTTTACTTTTTGTCTCATCACAGCTTTCTGAACATTTTCATCCATCCGTGGCACTGTTTGCAAAAACTGTCTTAGAGGTAAGATTCTGATATTAAGTATTGTAGAATTTTATTTGAAGTTAGTATTTATTTTACAACAAAATAATTCTTGATATATCCCAGACACCAAAGAACCGTTCTAATTAAAATTATTGTCATAAAAAGGCTCAATATGTGCTCTTTATTTTTAACAAACGTTATAGTGGGTAAAGGTGATGGAAAACCCTTCCACTTAAAATTAAGAGGTAGTACAAGCATTACAAAACACTCACCTACAGACTCCAGACTGAGAAATCTGAAAGCCGGAAAACGATCGGCCATTCCCTTCCGGGTTGCGTCATTGCCGATCGTCATCTGTGGAGACTTGCATAGAGATCACAGTGTGATCGGTGCAGGGGGATCGCGGGGAGGAGAGTGAGAAACCATGTTTTAAACCCTCCTCCCATTATGAAAATGAAACTGAGGGGGGGGGAAGGTTAGTGATTTTTATTTTATTTAAAAAAAAAAAAATTAGCTAAGTGATGTCAACACTGGCATTAATAACATGTTCAAGAGCTCCCTAAGACCTGTTGGATGGGATGTAAGATTTTTTTTTTTCTTAATTTTTTTTTTTATGTATGTGTGTGTGTGTGTGTGTATATATATATATATATATATATATATATATATATATATATATATATATATATATGCAAAAGGGATGCGCCTACCCAGAATCCCTTGTGATTGTGGCTGCACCATGAGATTTCTGTGGGAAAAAAACAAGCCTTCTGGCTTGTCTGGTGTCTGTAGAGATGAGTGTTTAATAATGCTTCTACTACCCCCTCTTTATTTTCGTCAGCAGAACTATTTTACTAATCTAGTCTTCTCAATTAAGTTAACTGCTTTAACCCCTTCGCGACCTTTGCCGGTTCAGGACCGTCATAACAAGAAGGTCACTAAATGACCTTTGACGGTCCTGAACCGTCAAAAAATTAAATAAGCTTAGAAAGTGATCAAGGGTCACTTTCTTCGCTTAAACGGCCTTGCTGCAATGCCTCGATGTCGAGGCATTCAGCAAGGCCGAGATCGGCATCGGGGGCCATGTTTGGCCCCTCCCCGGGGCGTCAACAGCCGCCATACATTGTATGGCGGCGGACGCCCGTTTTAAAAGCGGTTAGGAGGCGATCAACTTAAATGGTGTCGCTGGAATGCCTCGATCAGGAGGCATCCAGCGACACCAAACACTTACCTCTGGGTGGGCCGGGAAATAAAACAATAAAGACGAAAAAGTTCGCTAGAGGGTCTCCAGACCCTCTAGAGAACTGGCTCCACTTGCTGGTTGAATACAGGTACTGCATTCAACCATGCAAGTCAATGGAGCCCAGCTTTCTAATCACTATGTGATTAGTAAAATATTCAAAAAAAAATTAAAATAAATAAAAAATGGAAAAAAAAATGTGCTAACATTTAAAAATAATTATGCAGTGATGTCACTAGATGAACCATCCAGTACCAGCAAAATGTGTAAAAAAAAATATAAAAAAAGTATTAAAAAAATAAAATAAAATTAAAAAATAGTTTATTATTTTGAGCAAGTGCTAAAATTTCTCAAAAATCTCAACAAAGAGTTAAAATAAAAGCACTTCAAATACCCAAGGGGTGTCTAATATATAAAAAAAATGGCTGATGGGGTAAATTGGAGTGGCCTAGCTCAAAGATAGGGCATAGGTACAGACTGACCAAAATGGAGAAAAAAAGCGCACTTCCCAAATGTGGCATTTTAAATCTGAAACAACCCGACAAACCCATGCATGTCGGGTATCACTGCACTCAGGAGATGTTCCTGAACACACATTAGCGTGTTGTTTGACAGTGGCATATACCAGGACCTGTATATCTATAACTAAAGTACAATTTGTGTGAAAAAAAAATAAAAAAAATTACTATTACAAAGTTTGACAAAGTGTAGTTCTATAATTGGTGCATGGAAAGGGTTAAAATAACAGCATTTGGAATACCCTGGGGTGTCTAGTTTTCAAAAATATATGGTTTGAATGGGTTAAATTGAGTTAACCGGCTTCAAAGATATTCCAAAGAGGAGAGGGAGGCACAATGACCAAATGACCACCTGAATTACGCATGCCCCAAAAGTAGCCTTTTACCAGCCAAACAATCTGACAAACCCATGCATGTGGGGTATCGCTGTACTCAGGAGATGTTGCTGAACACATATTGGGGTGTTGTTTGACAGTGACATATACCAGCACCTGTATATCTATAACTAAAGTACAATTTGTGTGGGAAAAAAAATAAAAAAAATTACCATTACAAAGTTTGACAAAGTGTAGTTGTATAATTGGTGCATGGAAAGGGTTAAAATAACAGCATTTGGAATACCCTGGGGTGTCTAGTTTTCAAAAATATATGGTTTGAATGGGTTAAATTGAGTTAACCGGCTTCAAAGATGTTCCAAAGAGGAGATGGAGGCAGACTGACCAGATTTGTTAAAAAAGATTTGGAAATCATAAAACGCTGCTTGTACTTATTGCCCTATAACTTACAAAAAACAGCAAAAAAACATTGGGTATTTCTAAACTCAGGACAAGTAGTAGAATCTATTTAGCTAGTTTTTTTACTTGCTTTTTTAGGTGAGTAAAAGATTTTTCAAATAAAAGTCATAAAATGTTTTTTTTTTTTTCAATTTTTCTCCATGTTTTTTTAATTTTTTTTATAGTAAATAAGATGATACGATCAAAATAATGGTATCTGAAGAAAGCCCATCTTGTCCTGAAAAAAACAATATATAACTTATGTGGGTACACTAAATGGGTGAGGAGAAAATTACAGCTGAACACAAGCACCACAAAAGTGTCAAAACAGCCTCGGTCCCACAGGGTACAAAACGAAAAATGAGCCCGGTCCTTAAGGGGTTAAAAACCTTAATCTTTATTTCTATAGTGTTTATATACGCAATATGTATCAAGCCGTTAACGACCAATGACATGCCTGGCACGTCATGGCAACAAATAAGCTTAGAAATCGATTTACAATCGCTTTCACTTAAACGGTGTTGATGTAATGCCTCAATGTCAAGACATTCAGCAACACCAAGATCAACATACACTGTATGACGCCCGTTTTTTTAAAAGAATCTAGGACGCTAAAGCTTCAGTGGTGCTGCTGAAATGCCTCGATAGGAAGGCATTCAGCAACACTGAACACCCAGCCCAGGACGCACAGTGACTGCTTCGGAGAGTGGTCATACCAATACTGTGAGAGTTTTTGCCACTCGTAAGATGGTGCTGTAAACTTGCAGGTTGAATACAGGTACTACACTCAACCATGCAAGTCAATAAAGCCCGTCCTTCTAATCACAATGTGAATAGTAAAGTATTAAAAAAAAAAAAAAATTAAAAATGTAATTTATTATTATGAGCAAGTGCTAAAATTAGTGCTGTATCCTCCCTGAGGATGAAAATATCCTGATATGGAAAGAGTTAAAATACTAACATTTCAAATACCCTAGGGGTGTCTACTTTAGAAAAAAATAAATGGTTTGATGGGGTAAATTGGAGCGGCTGGGTACAAAGATAAGAACAGACTGACCAAAATGGGGGGTGCACTTCCCAAATGTGACCATTAAGCCCCCAAACAGCCAGTCAAACTCATGCATGGGTGGTATCACTGTACTCAAGAGATCTTGCTGAACACATAATGGAGTGTTTGACAGTGACATATACAAGGAGTGGTAACTTTATACCTGAAATGTGTGTGAAAGGAAAAACAAAAAACACAAAAATACTACCACAAATTTTGACAAAGGCTGGTGGTAAAATTAGTGCATAGAAAGGATTAGAATACTGGCATTTAACCCCTTCGTGACAATGGCTGATTTTATTTTTTTCCCTCTTTGTGACAATGGCTGTTTTAACATTTCTGCGCTGCTCGTGTTGAGCTGTAATCTTATTCTTTCCCGTTTACTGAACCCACACAAGTTGTCGTTAACCCTTTGTTTTCAGGTGATGTGCCAGGACCATCAATTGTCATTAAGGGGCTAAAAATACCCTGGGGTGTTTAGTTTAGTTTTCAAAAATATGATTTGATGGGGTAAATTGAACCCAAGTACAATTTGTATGAAAAAAAATATTAGCGCAAACTTGGCAAGGGCTGGTGGTAGAATCTTGTGCATGAAAGGGGTTGAAATACCGGCATTTGAAATACCTTTGGGTGTCTAGTTTTCAATAATTCTTGGTTTGATAGGGTAAATGGCATTGGCCATACTCGAAATAGCACATGGGGCAGAATTACAAGATTTGGAAATAAAATTTGTCTTGAGAAATACTCAATGGTCTTATGTTTGTTTTTGCTTTTTTTTCTGCAAGTTAGTCGGTAATAAGTACAAGTGGTGTTTTCTATTTAAAGACCATTTTTTCCAAATTTGGTCCTACTGCAGCCATGTCCTAAGTGGGCCGGCTAACTCAATTTACTCCATGAAACCATAGACAAGCCAGGGTGTTTCAAATGCTGGTATTTTAACCCTTTCCATGCACTAATTTTACCACCACCCTTTGTCAAACTTTGTAATAGTAATTTTTTGTATTTATCACACAAATTGTATTTCGGGTGTGCATTTACAGCTCCTGGTATATGTCAATGTCAAACAACAATAAGTGTTCAGCAGTATCTCCTAAGTACATTAGTACCCCCATGCATTGCTTTGTCTGGTTGTTTGGGAGGTAAAAGCCCACATTTGGGAAGTGTGCTTTTTCCCCAAAGCTGATGCCCTATTTGGGACTTGAGTGAACCCAGCCACACAATTTCAAACCATTCATTATGGGGTTTGTTTTTTTTTTATGACATCAGACACCCCTTGGGTATTTGAAATGCTATTATTTGAACTCTTTCCATGTCAGGATTTTTGGGAAGATACAGCAGTCATTTTAGCACTTGCTCATAATAAACTTTTATTTATTTATTAAAAAGCTGGGCTCCGTTGACTTGCATGGTTGAATGCAGTACCAGTATTCAACCTACAAGGTAGCCACGGTTCTCAGGAGGGTCTGGAGAGCCACCATCTTGTGAGTGGCAAAATCTCTTTCAGTGCTGGTTGTGACTGCTCTCTGGAGCCATCACTCTGCGTCCTGGGGTAGGTGTTTAGTGTCACTGAATGCCTCTCTAACGAGGCATTTCAGTGACACCATTGAAGCTTAGGAGGCAATCTAAACTCTTTGAAAATGGACGCCCCATGGAGGGGCCAGACGTGGCCCCTGATGCCTATCTCGGTGTGGCTGAATGCCTCTACAACGAGGCATTACAGCAACACCGTTTGGTTGAAAAAAAGTGATCTACGATCACTTTCTAAGCTTGTTTAATGCCTTGATGTGCCAGGCACATCATTAAGGGGTTAAACTTTTTGGTGCTCAACTGTTGGCATTCCTGCCTTGAAACCCTGCCTGTTGCAGTGGCTGCATAGAACAATCACTGGTAAACCCTTGCCAACTCTCTTCATCCCCTGAACAGGCTGTGTATCATGGGGAAGCTCAAAAGAAATATAAAATACACATGCGTTTCTGTTGACGTAATTTAGAACTGCAGAGTAGAGCCCTGCGCGGGATGGCTTTTTTAATCCCGCTCCCGCTGATTTTTTTGCCCGCTCCCGCAATGTGGGTGTTCGGCTCCCGCCACATTTGTGGCCCATCCCGCCCTCCTCCTTACCTGAACTGCGGAGTTCCCGCGCAGTCCCACAAGGCTGCCTTCTCGCTGCTCCCTCACAGCGTCTCTTCTCTTGCTCCGCCCAGGAACAAGGCGGAGTCACAGGACGTGAGGTCACATCACGTCACTCCGTTTTGTTCCTGGGCGGAGCAAGAGATGAGACACCGTAAGGGAGCAGCGAGAAGGCAGCCTTGCGGGACTGCGCGGGATCACCAGGACCCGAAGGTACAGTGCCTGACCGCCCGCTCCCACCCGCAGGACCCGCCTCCCAATGCAGTCCTCTATTGGCCAATGGTATGGTAACATGGGCTCTTTCTTTTTGCACAATCCTGCTGTTGTAGACATAGCTTTGAAATAGCTGTCTGTAGGTGTAATGCCCAGGCCTAAAAATTTCCAGTCTTCACCGTGACCCTATTTTATCTACAAACAGCAGATGGCATCTTGGCAACATTTCTGAATGTTTATTGCAATCTAAAAAGTGACAAAATAGAAACGCATGTTTCTTTACTGACAATCAGGGTTACAAGATAATAAAGCATGGAGTATATGCCTGTGAATTCTAATTTACAGGAGTTGTGCTCTTGTGTGGGTGCCTGATGTGTGTGATTTCTTTGACTTTCTGAAAACTTTTCTAAAATCTTTATTTAAAGAAGTGTGCTTTATTAAAAATCAACTTTGAAATCTTCACGTAAACACTAAAGATGTTTTTGCTGCAGGGAAATCCAATTCATTATACAGGCGATCCTTTGCAAGATTTCACACTGATGCGATTCCTGGATCGATTTGTGTATCGCAATCCAAAACTACAGAAAGCGGGAGGTAAGCAAAATTTTTAAACATTCTGCATCTGAGCAATAATGAAATCTAACTGCATATGAATAGGCACTCAAGTCCTAAGTACAGATATTTATGGTCCTTCCTTTAGCACCAGAATAAACAAGCAGCTAAATAATTTGTTATAAACGGGAGAGTATTTTGATAGTTGTGATAGTACTTCTGTCTACTTAATTAAAAAAAAATATTCAAAGAATTTCTCAATTCATTAGTCCTCAAAAAATAAGGTTTGTCTAATTCTCCCAAACACAAAATTTTATCATCCCGGCTAATAAAAAAATAAATAAATAAAATGATCCAAAATGTAGCAATAGTAGTAGTGATTGTGTGTTCAAAATTCATCCATCATATAATCTCAACAGGGCATGTAGTTATACATTTAACAAGAATGAATATGTTCGCTGGGGCTTTTAATAATCATAGCGTCAAACGTAAACCTTTATAGGGTGTGAATCAGAGATGCTTTTTAAAGCACTGGCATGTAATCCTACATAGATTCCAGTCCCACTTAAAGCGAAAGTAATTCATTATTTTAAAACAGGGAAATATTGAGGATATAATCAAATCAGGAATTATCTACTGAGTAAAGGAAAGAGACCAGAAAAATAATAACACAATGTTAAATGTCTAACTCTCTATAGGGGCACATACAGAGGGTTCAAAGACGAGGTGAAATTGCCTGGATTCCTGCATATATTGGTCATTAAATTTGACCTTCAACAGTCACAACAATAGTTCAAGCAGACATTGTTTCTTAGAACACACATTTAATCCATTGATGACTATTGACGGTCCAGGCACACCACGCAAAAACAATTGACGTGCCAAGACACATCATGATTTTTAACGGGTGTAGAAAGTCATCTATGAACACTTTCTTCGGCCAAACGGTGTAGCTGTGTTATTCTTCAGTGACTCATAAGGGATCAGGGGCTATGTCTGGCCCCTCCCTGGGGCATCAACGATTGCGAACCATTCAGCGACACAGAACACTAACTCCAGAAAGCGGTCACAACTGCCACTGTGAGATTTTGCCACTCACATGATGGAGCTCTCCTGACCCTCCTGAGAACTCTGGCTCCCCTTGCATGTTTAATACAAGTACTGCATTCAACCATGCAAGTCAGTGGAGCCCAGCTTTCTAATCACAATGTGATTGTTTAAAAATTACCATAAATGTTAACATGTAAAAATAATTCTCCACTTCCGGTTCTAAAAAATGAAAGGCCAGAAATAATTAGATTGAGATCTGGTGACTGTGGAGGCCGTTGGAGAACAGTGAACTCATTGTCATGTTAAAAAAAAACAAAAACCTTCAAGATGATGTGAGCTTTATGACATGGTGCATTACCCTGCTGGATGTAGCCATCAGAAGATGGGTACACTGTGGTCATAGTGGGATAGACATGGTCACCAACAATACTCAGGTAGGCTGTCTCTTTTAAATAATGCTCAATTAGTACTAAGGGGCCCAATGTGTGCCAAGAAAATGTCCCCCACACAATTATACCACCACCACCAGCAGCCTGAACTAATGTTGCTTACGCCAAAGTCTGACCTTGCCATCTGAATGTCGCAGCTGGAATCGAGACTCATTAGACCAGGCAATGTTCTTCCAGTCCTCCATTGTCCAATTTTGGTGAGCCTGCGCATATTGCAGCCTCCGTTTCCTGTTCTTAGCTGACAGGAGTGGTAACCGGTGTGGTTATCTGTTGCTGTAGCCCATCTGATTCAAGGTTCGTTGGTTGTAACAAGTGGTTATTTGTGTTACTGTTGACTTTCTGTCATCTCAAACCAGTCTGCCCATTCTCTGAGAACAAGGCATTTTCATCCACAGAACTGCCACTCTCTGGATATTTTCTCTTTTTCGCACAATTCTCTGTAAACCCTAGAGATGGTTGTGTGTGAAAATCCCAGTAGATCAGCAGTTTCTGAAATACTCAGACCAGCCCGTCTGGCACCAACAAGCATGCCACATTCAAAGTCACTTAAATCCCCTTTATTCCCCATTCTGATTGTATGTTTAATTTTATTAGGAAGTCCTACAATTAGTGCTATATCATCACAAACAATTTTTGCATGTAAATAGCTAAAATATTGTCATGTTAAATGCCCATGAGGTGTCTACTTTTAAAAAACAAATGGGGTAAATTTAATTGACCGGTTTCAACAACATCTCGACTAACATAGGGGGCAGGGTTTTCCTATTTGAAAAAATGCACACGTCCCAGATTTGGCCTTTAGCCCCCAATCAACCCGACAAACCCATGCATGTGGGGTATCGCTGTATGCACGAGATGTTGCTGAACGCATATTGGGGTGTTGTGTGACAGTGACATATATACCAGGACCTGTAAAATCATACCTAAAATACAATGTGTGTGGATAAAAATACACTCAAAAAATACTACTTCAAACTTTGACAAAGGCTGGTGGTAGAATTAGTGCATGGAAAGAGTTAAAATACCAGCATTTGAAATACTCTGGGGTGTCTAGTTTTCAAAAATATATGGTTTTATAGGGAACACTGAATTGGCCGGGCTCAAAGATGTATTAAATTGACATTTGGTGATTCCCTGCACATGCCCTAAGTTCAAATGCACATGCCTCAAATGCAGACCCTTTGCCCCAAAACAGACAGGAGATGTTGCTGAACACATATTGGAGTGTTGTGTGACAGTGACATATACAAGGACCTGTAAATTTATACATGAAGTAAAATGTGTGTGGGGGGAAAAAAAACGACTACCACAAAGTTTGACAAAGACTATTGGTAGAATTAGTGCATGGAAAGAGTTAAAATACTAGCATTTGAAATACCCTGGGGTGTCTAGTCTTCAAAAATATGATATATAACTTGTGTGGGTTCAGTAAACGGGAAGGAAGAAAATTACATCTCAACACGAGCACCGCAGAAATGATAAAACAGCCATTGTCACGAAGGGGTTAAACATCTTCATGCCTTTATTGGACACACTGTGTAAACATTCTCAGGTCAGGGTTTTTAAAAGCAATATGCAAACCCCTTGATTTAATAACTGGCTTACCCTCCTTTGGTAGCAGTAGACTCCAGTAGCTGTGAATCACACCAGGGGGAATCCGTTGAATGGGGTCCTCTTTACAAAACTGTTTCAGTTCAGGAATATTTTTTTTAAAGGTTTAGGGTGAAACACTCTTGAGTGCCACAGCATCTCAATCGTATTGAGGTCAGGGCATGGTGTTTTTTTTCTTTTTTCTTTTCAATAGGGCAGTTTGGACCAACATCTCATACTTTTACATGGTTGTGTTCAGTAATGACATTAAAATATATATTTGTGTTTTATTGGTGTCTTTTGTGACTTGGTTGAAGATCTTATAAAAATGTATGTTCAATATGCAGAAAGCCAGCTAATTTCAAAGAGCCCACACTCTTTTTCCTGCAACTGGGACAATAGGCATCGTGTGTTAATCTAATAACTCATTAAAAACTGCTTTTTAAAAGCTGAGTAAATGCATAAATAGGGATAATAGTAGCGTAGACATGGAAGAAAATATAGTGCCTTACTACTAGTAGTGGCAAGACTATCACTACTGACACTATCACTACAAACACCTAGAGACCTTTGTCTTTGCTACGACCATCTCTCTCCTTATGTATTATCTACTTTTGTGTATTTTTTGTAATTGTATTGTGTAAAATCTGTACAGTAATGTGAATATGCATTTTAATTTACATGGTAATGCTTACACAAGTTATATTTTTTTTTTATAGTCCATAAATGCATACAGCCAGGATATATTTTAGTTTCTACTTTTTACTAAAAGGTTTAGTTATGATTATTATGAGAAAATACTCCCACTTCGGTTTTTTGTTGGGCTTACAGAAAACAGAGGATACTTGATGCACCAGAGAAAGAAGTTATACATGAATCAAGAGAAACAACCAGGTAAATTGATTTTAATTTAACCATGTAATTTATATAACTAGTTCTCATTTTATTCAGATTGTATAAATTGTGTAACATACAGTCACTGAGAACACTACAACTGCAGTTCTACCTCTCTCCCTATCTCCAATGTAAAATAATGCTCTCCTCTATAAGTGTTAGTTTTGTGACCTTCCGTCCTTATGGCATTAAGAAATACATATTAACGTTTTCAGTCACATGTATGTTTAACCTCTTAAGGACCAGTGACACTGGTTTGTTTAAATCCATATTTGACAGGCTAGTCCCCCCAACTTGACAGCTGGGGTCAAAATTAGTGTATTGGCGTAAGAGGGAGAGACCAGTTAGTAGGGAGTTGCTGTAATCCAAATGTGATATCACAAGGAAGTGGATTAATATTTTTGTTTCTTGTGTGAGAAATGGGCAAATACGGGAGATGCTTTTTGAGGTGAAGGTGGCAGGATTTGGTATGGGACTGGATGTGAGGGATGAAGGAGAGAGCAGACTCAAATGCGACACCAAGTTGGAGTCATCAACAGTAACAAATAAGTCAGGAATTGTGGACAGAGAAAATGGTGGGATTACTATAAATTTTGTCATTGCGGTGTTAACCTTTAGGGTAATGGGACGCCATCCTTGATGCAATTCCTGAAGGACAGTCGGTGAGTTAGAAGAGATTTTGAAAGATCAGGAGAGGGTTATGGTGTCGGCTGCATATTGGTGCTACTGGAAGCCAAAGGAAGATACCAGTTGTCCAAGGGAATAGGTGTAGATGGAGTATAATAGAAGCCCAAGAGTAAGCCCTAATAAACACCAAAAGACAGCTGTAGGGGGGTCCAGTAATGTTACTAAAAGTATGATCAGAGAGTTAGGATTTGAGCCAGAAAAGAGCTGTTTCATGGAGCCATGAGCATAGATAGTTTGTAGCAGGAGGGAGTGGTCAACTGTGTCAAAGGCGTAAGAGCGTGAGACCAGTTAGTACTGTAGTGAGAAGTGGCCACTCTACGCGCTGAGGTCACGGAGGTTTCGGTAGGTGTGTTGTGGGGGTTTTTTTAAATTAGAAATGTGCGAGGCATGTCAATGTTTTAATGTTAACAGGCCAGACAGACAGAAGCGAGAGTTGGAGAAATTAGATGTTGAACAAAGGTGGGAGAAGAGTAGGTCAATTTGATGCGTGAGGGAAGCATACCATTGTGAAAGTAGTTTGGATGCAGTAGGGAAGGATGGGTCATCAATAGGTGTTATGAAGCACAGTGATGTAGGGCCAGTGTGTTGAGCACACATAGGCAACCATTCACTACCAGGTGGTGCACAAATCACATGGGTGGTGCTGCAGCAGCTTGTGAAAGAAGAAAGTAATATAGACTTAATTTAGCACCGTTGAATCTGATGGTCTGATGAATCTGATGTAATCATTTTAGGTGTTTAAAATTAACCATATACCTGTATGTAGTGTGTGCATTGCATAACTATGAACTGCCCAAGCCCGCTCAGAGTTTTATGGAAAAGAGTGGTAAAAAGTGTCTGTATCTTTTGTTCTCTGCTCCCTTGATTTATCATCCTAATTTTAGATACAGAAAATATGGAAAACTACTTTCCTTGCCATTCTAGGTGGCACAGATGGAGAGATGGCTCTGCATACCAGGTAGGGCAGGAAACCCTATAAAAAGTGGACCTCTCCTTTCTCCCCCAGTGTTTCCTGCCCTGCTCAGGTAGGAGGCATGTTAGTTATGCTTCCTTCTTTTTTTATTTTCTTTGGAGCCCCAGGGGGTATCTGTTGTATGAGTTAAGGTAGAGGTCCTTGGGTGGGTCCAGGGAACCACAACAGGAGGCTGCAGCAGAGAGAAGACCCCTCTCTCTCTCTTACCTTATTTGGCTCATCTTCTCACAGCCTGGGAGCTCCCTGGGCAGATTCCTGGCAACATGCTCCTTCTTCCACCTTGGAGAGACCCAGCACTGCTCTGGTCCAATGATTTGAGTGCATGTCAGGCACTCGCGCTTCACGTCCGGTTCTAGGATCAGCTTGCCTGGAGCTCACCTGAGGCAGGTCAACTTCCTGAGCTTCCTAAATGCTCATTAAGGTGCCAGATGGGCAAGATCTTTCCTTTGTTGCTGCTACTTCATGGCTTGCTGCATCCTGTGGATTTCTGCTGTACATGTTAGTGCCTGAGGCATTGTCTTGCCTTTTCTCAAGTATGTGCCAGGATTTTCAAGCCAAGTGCTTTTTTCTTGTACACTCAGTTCCCTATGTTTATTTGTTTCCGATACGTCTGATTAAAATCCTGCAGTAACTTCCCCTCCTAGGAAAGCTACAGGGAAAGTCTGCTCTTCCTGAAAAAAGACTCTGCATGATCCTTCGGCTAAGTTGTGCAACTCCTGCACCCGTGCTAAGGAAGCATGAACTGCTGAATTTGCCTCCTGGTTAAAAGAGGAGCCAACCGAGCTATGGCCAACCTCATGCGGCCATTCCCCAGCCGGAACCCTCCCATAGAGGGACACAACCTTTTCCCCTATGTGTTCCAGATGAGTACACGGATTCATACATGGAAACTGATTTCCAAGGGAAGCTTATCTCGGCGGTCAGATCAACCTGCAGGATGAGGTACCAGAAACCAAACCGGATCCATTACAAGAAACCGAAGACCTTCCATGTTCATGATAGGCTATCCTCTCAGAGCAATGGAAGCATCCACACACAAGATCTTTTACATCAAACAGAATAAAGAAGCTGTTCCCGTTTTTGTTAAGAAAGCCTGGGAAGTCCCTAAAGTAGACGCAGCAGTAGCCAAGGCTACTAAGAAGAAGGCCATTCCATTAGACGATGCATCACATTTCAAGGACCCGATGGACAAGAGGGCCGAAAATGCTGCAAAGAGATCTTTTGAAGCGGCTGCGGCTAATTTTCTTCCAATTGTCATTCGCCTCTACCTTCCGTACTATTAAGCTCTGGGTTCAACAGGCTTTAGAAGAACTCGCCAGGAACTTGTCTGACACTTGCTTGGCAGTTGATTTTAATTCAGACGCTGCCATCGAATCAGTGCATGCATCTGCTAAGGCCACGGCATTGTCTGCTGTATCTAGAAGAGCACTTTGGCTAAAACCGTGGGTTACAGATAATGCTTCAAAGCATAGGTTATGCTGCAGAGCCTTTCAGGGAAACCAACTCTTCGGGAGTGAACTCGACTCTATCCTGGAATCCACTACAGGGGACAACTATTGGTTGCCTCAAAGGAGAGGTCCGCCCTGTTTTAGATCCAACTACTTCTGTCCGGCAAGAGACAGGGATATCTACAGATCTACGTACACAAGACAGGATTCACAGTCCTTTCGTCATAAACCTTACCCAAAAAGCAGACCTCAGAGAGGTAAGGGAAGAGTTAAGGAAGATAGTTAGAAGATTCTGACGCCAGTCACCCTCAAGTTTACATGGCTGGGAAGAGATAACATCAGGTCCCTGGGTTCTGCGTATCATCAGTCATGCTTATGCATTAGAGCTGACTCACCTGCCACCCCGAAGATTTCTGCTCTCTACACCTCCTGCACACCCTCTGAGAAGAGCTGGTCTCCTTTTTACACTGAAAGAATTCATTCACATGAAGGCTCTTATTCTGGTCCCCCACCAAGAAATAGGAGAATGTACCTTCTCCCGCATTTTTGTGGTACCAAAACCACCTGGGAAATTCAGATTGACCGTCTACCTGCATTCAGTCAACACCTGCATAAGATAAAACAGGTTTCGAATGGAGTCCCTGAGATCCACCACAGAGATCATATATTCAGGGGACTTCATGGTCTCCATAGACCCTCAGGACGCCTACTTGTACGTTCCCATCAGTAGACACCATTAGAGATACCTCCAGCTGGCCGTCCCTTCCTCTCTCGGAAACAGCCATTTCCAAGCCCTTCCGTTTGGAGTAGCTTCAGCACCCCGATTATGTCGGTGGTCACTGGCAGTCCCTTACTTAGATGATTGTCTTTTAATAGCTGCCTCAGAGTCCCTTCTGCAATGCCACTTGTCAGAAACTCTTGTCAAAGGCTGGGATGGTTGGTCAACCTAAAGAAGTCACAGTTCCTTCCAAGCAGAATACTTACCTTCTTAAGGATGGTTTTAGATTTGGGGATCCAAAAGACGTTTCTCCCTGGAGCCAAGATCAGAAGGCTAAAGGGGTTCATCTTTTCAGCGATGAGTAACAAGGTGTCCATCAGGTGCATAATGTCTCTATTGGGCCTAATGACTTAATCTCTTTCAGCGGTCCCTTGGGCCCTCGCTCACTCAAGACCCCTACAGCAGCTCCTGCTAGACCACTGGGACCGATCCCAGACATTGTTGAACAAACAGGTCCTTCTCTCCCCCTTCATTTTAGCCTTGCTCAGATGGTGGTTGTTGGACAAGAACCTCTCCAAAGGCCTTCCGTGGAAGACACAGGGCTGGATAGTCATCTCCACCAACGCCAGTTTTAGAGCCTGGGGAGCTGTTACGGGGAAAGAGATTGCCCAAGGAAATGGGTCTTCACAGGAAACAGACCTATACATCAACTATCTAGAGTTATTGGTGGTCTGGAGAGCACTGAAGTTCAGGTCCCTGACCCTTTGCCACAGGCCAGTCAGGATTCTTTCAATCAATGTCACCGTAGTGGCATTTCTCACCAAGCAGGGAGGCACAAGGAGCAGATGCCTACCGGCCTTGACTGCAAGAATCTGTCAATGGGCAGCGTTCAACCAGTGCACAATCTAGGGGTCCTCGAATTAGGAGGCAGACTACCTAAGCAGACAAGCCGTGCAGCTGGGGGAGTGGAGCCTGAACAGGGATGTATTCGATCATATCAAAAGGAAATGGGGAATGCCCCCGATAGACCTGATGGCCTCCCAGTCAAGCAGACAGGTGAAGGAGTCCTTTTCACTTTCCCCAGATGGCCATCCTCGAGGCCTAGAAGCGCTCTCAGACCTGGGACTTCGATCTGGCATACCTCTTATCTCTAGGGTCCTCCGAAAGATAAAGGAAAGCCCTAACAAGTTCATCATAATCTCTGGCCAAGAAGGATCTGCTTCTCAGACCTTGCCCGCCTGGCCATAGACGGGCCAATTCATCTTCCTCAGCTGAAGGACATTCTCCTCCAGGGTCCTATTCTCCACCCAGATCCTTTCGGCCTGGCTTCTGAGGGGGATATCCTGATCTCTACAGGTCTATCTACATCGAGATCGACACTATCTTCTCCAGTTCAGCTAAATACCGGAAGGTCTGGATAACCTTTGTTTCTTGGTGCAGATTGAATAACCTATACTCCCTCTCCATTCAGGATTTGCTACTATTCCTACAAGACGGCTTTGACGGTGGTCTGAAGCTGGCTACGATTAAGGTCCAGGTTTCGGCTTTAAACTGTTACTTTGGATAACAAGCTGGCAGAACATCCCTGGATCTCTATACTATCCAAATGAATGTGCAGACTTTGTCCTAGGTCCCACTTCTCAGTTCCCCAATGGGACCTAAACTTTGTTCTGAGACAACTTACCTCTCAGCACTTTGAGCCTCTAGAAGAGACTTCTCTAAAACTACTCGCCTACAAGTTTGTCCTCTTAGTGGCCATCACTTCTGCAAGATGAGTAGGTAAGATCCCTGCCTTCTCTAGATTGGAGCGGTTCCTCAGTATCCTCCCGGATAGAGTGGTCATGAGGTTGCCACCAGAATTTCAACCTAAGGTGGTCTCAAGTTTTTACACTGATCAAGAGATCGTACTACCAGACTTCTATCCAGACCCCAAGAATCCTAAAGATGAAGAACTCCACACTCTAGACCTGTGGAGATGTTTCCAGATCTACTTGTCCTGTACTCACCCACGGAAGAAATCCAATTCCCTTTATCTATCTTTTTCTAGTGTCCGTAAGGGGATGTCAGTATCCAAGGCTTCCATAGCCCGTTGGATCAAAGACACTATCACTGAATGTTACATCTATGCAGGACCGGATCCTCCTTCTGGCCTGAGGGTGCATTCGACTAGATCAGTCTCCTCTTGATGGGCAGAACTCTCCTGTATGAACCCATCTATTTTCTCTAAGGCAGCGACCTGGAAGTCCATCCATACGTTTGTAAGGCACTACAGGCTCAAAGTCCAAGCCTCTGAGGACTCAGTTTGGTCGGCATGTCATTCAGGCCAGAATCTCCCTCCCTATCATGCTAATTCTCCATCTGTGCCACCTGGAATGGCAAGGAAAATGGGAATTTCTACCTGGGAATTCTCTTTCCTTGTCCATTTCCACGTTGGCACATTTAGCTCCCACCCATTACATTCTCCTTTTGTTTTTGTTGCACAATTTGTGTCTGAGTACCGTATTGGCTCGGATATAGGCCGCCCCCGTATATAGGCCGCACCCTAAAAGTTGGGTGCTTTTTTAAAGGAAAAGTTGTTTTTTTTTAATAGACATGGTGCTTCTCTGTCCCCCCCCGAGATATGCTGCCACTGTCCTTCTCCTCCCCCCGATATATGCTGCCACTGTCCTCCCCCCGAAATATGCTGCCACTGTCCTCCTCCTCCCCCCCGATGCTGCCACTCTGTCCCCCCCGAGATATGCTGCCACTGTCCCCCCCCCCCCCCGAGATATGCTGCCACTCTGCACCCCCCCCCCCCCCCGACTTACCAGAGCAGACTCCCGGGTGTCTTGCGGGTCCGGCGGGGGACATCTACGCAATACGCGTATACAACTATCACCGGCAGCAACGATGCGCGTAAACAGCCTCCGCTGCCGGCACGTCTGCACGATGTGCTTTAACAATCTCCCTTGCCAGGAAATCCCACGGGGGGAGTCCCGGCACGGGAGGTTGTCTAAGCGCATCGTGCAGACGTTCACCGGCAGCAGCGATGCGCGTAAACAGCCTCCGCTGCCGGCACGTCTGCACGATGTGCTTTAACAATCTCCCTTGCCGGGACTCCCCCCGTGGGATTTCCTGGCAAGGGAGATTGTTAAAGCACATCGTGCAGACGTGCCGGCAGCGGAGGCTGTTTACGCGCATCGCTGCTGCCGGTGAACGTCTGCACGATGCGCTTAGACAACCTCCCGTGCCGGCAGGGGAGGCTGTCTGAGCGTATCAGAGAGTAGGATGCAGGTCCCCTGCACCACTGCGGGGGGATCTGCATCCTAACCCTGCTGCCTGCCCGGCGCCCGGAACTGCATGTCCCGGGCGTCGGGCGCTAGACCCCGAATATAGACCGCACCCCCACTTTAAAGACTTAAAGTGGGGGGAAAAAGTGCGGCCTGTATTCGAGCCAATGCGGTATGTCTTTATAACCACACTGGGGAGGAAGGGGGAGGTCCACTTTTTATAGGGTTTCCTGTCCTATCTGGTAGGCGGAGCCATCTCTGTCTGTGCCACCAAGGAAAGGAAATTCCCAGGTAAGAATTCCAATTTTCAAACAATGTGTTTGCTATAGGCCTTTTTTATATTTCGTTGTTTTATTTTTAAGGGTTTTTTTGTGCATGCATTCTCATAGCAATACAGCATGACTAGAATGACCCAGACTAAAAAGGTTTTTTTCTGAAACAGAGGACCACTTAGTTACACAACCAAATGAGGCAGCAATAACACTTTTCACTACTGTTTTGGTATAGGGGCTGTACCTCCTAGTGTCTGCAGCACTGTTTATAACACTTTTTCACTATATATTTTGTTTGCATCAATATCAATTTATACATTTTAGCGCCTAACCATAACTTTAATTATTATTGTTGTAGTATTATAACGTGTCAATTATGTTCTCTTTTTTTGTGTATTTATGTATGCTAGTGAACAATGCTAAGTTCATTGAAAAAGAAGAAATGGAAGTACCAGTAGATGAAGTGTTTTTTCACAGGTAAAAATCAAATGCAAGCTCTTATTATGATAACATTTGGAATCTGCTCAATTGTATTGGGGTATGTGTATGCCCTTCATATTTCATTAACATCTTCTGGCTTGTCTGGTGTCTGTAGATGAGTGTTTAATAATGCTTCTACTACCCATTAACATCTTATAAATGCTTTCTTTATCTGCATTGAATGTACGAACGCTTAACAACAAGAGCGAAAAGTGTTAACTGCTTTTTCAGACAACATGAAGCAGTATGGTGGCAAAAATACACCACTGTAAACTTGTTATGAAAAGAAAATAACTAGAAACACCCACCCAGTTTATGTGCAGATCTGGTCATGTCAGATGATTACTTTTAAGGAGTAATGTATGTGGCATAGTTATATTGCATGCTACATAATACCACCTGCTTCTGTGTATAAACCGGGATAATACAAATTATATTTTTGAGTACACTTACTGTTTGTTTCACATACAGGTACTTCAAAAAGATATCAAACGAGAAACCGATTAAACAGAATGAAGAGGAAGATAATTTAGAAGATGTAGACGATGATGAATTTGAACAGATACTTGGTAAGCTATCTTTTGCACACAAATATTTGCTTTTTTATTGAAATAAAATGCTTCTGCTTCTGGTATCTCGGCCAGAGATTTTTCTTCCTCCTAAATAAGCAGCAATCTCTGAGGCAAGATGTGCTATTTCTTCAACAACAACAAAAAAGAAAGAGGGTCTCCAAGACAGACTGTCAGATCTCTGGCGAACATGAACCCATACGAGATATGCAGTAATTTGGGTTATGGCCTATTCAGTTGTTTCTGCTACAAAGATGGAACATAGATTTTCGATCCCCAGGTATCAGGGTAGTTCTTACAGATCTTGTAAAATCTTCCCCAAGGTGGTGGTTTAAGGGACCCCAGTTTGTCAGTAGTGGGGGCCCACATGGAAAATGAACGGCAAAAGTCTGGAGAGCTCTGCGTTTCTCACGAAGAGTGGTGATATTCTCTGACAGTAGGGCCGTAGTGGCTTATATAAACAAGGAAGGAGGCATTAGGATACGCCAACTGAACATGCCGCCTTGACTTATTATTCTATAAGTGGAGCTTTGCAGAGTCTGAAAGCAGTCTACAACAGCAGAGTTTAGAACTCAACCGCAGATTACTCCTTCAAGGATAGTGAAGTCTGAATCTAGAAGTCTTTTTTTTTTTTTTTTTTTTTATATATATATATATATATATATATATATATATATATATATAAGAAATAGACACTTTTGTTCCAGATATAGACATTATGGCATCTTTTAAGAACAAAAAGCGATGCAGATTGTTATCCCTGCATCCAAAAGGGAATCAGTCTTAATGCATCTCACACCCATGGATTCACAGTCTAGTGTATGTGTATATATATATATATATATATGTGTGTGTGTATATATAATACTGTATTTGCCCGAATATAGGCCGCACTTTTTTCCCCCCACTTTAAAGACCTATAACCGGGGTTTAGCGCAGGAATGCGCAATTCAAATCGCCCGACGCCCGGGAGATGCAGTTTCGGGCACCGGGCAGGCAGCAGGGTTAGGATACAGATCCTCCGCAGCGGTGCAGGGGGCCTGCATCCTACTCTGATACGCTCAGACAGCCTCCCCTGCCAGCACTTCCCACAGGGGGAGTGCCGGCACGGGAGGTTGTCTAAGCGCATCGCGCTTACCAGAGCAGACTCCCGGGTGTCTTGCGGGGCCGGCGGGGGACATCTACGCAATACGCGTATACAACTTCCGCTGAGTGCCGGCACCGGAAGTTGTATACGCGTATTACGTAGATATCCCCCGCCGGCCCCACAAGACACCCGGGAGTCTGCTCTGGTAAGTCGGGGGGGGGGGGGTTACAGAGTGGCAGCATATCTCGGGGGGGGGGGACAGAGTGGCAGCATATGTCGGGGGGGGGACAGAGTGGCAGCATATCTCGGGGGGGGACAGAGTGGCAGCATATCTATTGCAAAACTTTTTCTTTAAAAAAGCACCAAACTTTTAGGGTGCGGCCTATATTCGGGTGCGGCCTATATCCGAGCCAATACGGCTATACCGTATTGGCACGGATATAGGCCGCACTCGAATATAGGCCGCACCGTAAAAGTTTGGTGCTTTTTTAAAGAAAAAAGTTTCTGCGCCCCCCCGAGATATGCTGCCACTCTGTCCTGAAGATGTCCCCCCCCCCCCCCCCGAGATATGCTGCCACTCTATCCCCCCTCCGAGATATGCTGAGATATGCTGAGATATGCTGCCACTCGATGCCCCCCCCCCCACCAGATTTACCGGTGCAGACTCCACGGGGTCTTGCGGGGCCGGCAGGGGACATATTCAACGGAAGTATTCAACTTCCGGTGCCGGAAGATTGTTCGCGCAGACGTTCACCGGCACGTCTGCAAGATGTGCTTTAAAATCTCCCTTGCCGGGACTCCCCCCGTGGGAATTCCCAGCAAGGGAGATTGTTAAAGCACGTCATGCAGACGTGCCGGCGGCGAAGGCTGTTTATGCTCGCATCTCCGCTGCCGGCGCTTAGACAATCCCCCTTTCCACGGGGGGGGGTGCCGGCACGGGAGGCTGTCTGAGCATATAAGAGAGTAGGATACAGGTCCCCTGCACCGCTGCGGGGGATCTGTATCCTAACCCCGCTGCCTGCCCGGGACTGCATGTCGGGCGCTAGACTCCGAATGTAGGCCGCACCCCCACTTTAAAGACTTAAAGTAGGGGAAAAAAGTGCGGCCTATATTCGGGCCAATACGGTACTATATACAGAGACTGAGTAGCTCTGCCACAGGTGTGTTGGCGTAATTCAACAGCACAACACCCTTGATTGCTCACCACTGTTACACATTGTGAGCACTTCAGAGGTGTTCACTGGCAGTTGCAGCACTATAATAACTTACCCCTCACACAAGAAACTGTGTACACAGGCACTTCAACAGTTATTGGTTTGTCTACTCCTCAAAGAAAATGCCAGCTCCGAAATGAAAGGCAACCTGCATCCAAGCAAGATCAAACAAGCTTTATGTGTGTCCTTAGATGTTAACAAAAACAGAGCATAGTACAGGGCCCAAACAGGACCAGGTTTGTTCCTGTCTATTCCTGATTCGGTAGCAGAAGTGTCTCTATTATTGCTGCCAGGAGATGAGCAAGGAAAATAAATTCACTGCAAGTAGAATTCTATCTTTCTATTTTTATTTAAAGGTGCTCATGTTTTTTTTCTCAAATTGTAATAGTTTCAAGCTTGAGTGTCTACCGCCCCTACAGATCTTTTCAGATTTCTGTCAGAGTTCTGGCATTTAAATCTCCTGAATATAAACTCACTGTCACATGGCTTGAGCCATAACTTTTGGCCCCAGGTAACAGGGTGGAGACCAGACTTTCAATTGACAGCCTGAGCTCCTGTGCACAGGCACCCTTATCGATTTTTAAAACATACTATTACGCTCATTGGCAGGAAGGGGTTAAGATGATTTTGTAGTATATAAAAATAGACGTTAAAATAAATCCACTTTGTTAGCCTTATCATAAACACTTAAGTGTGCGCCGATTGTTTTCTACTAAATAATAAACCCTACAATAAATATTCACTACCCCTCTTCTTTACCATTTGTATGCATCATTTTAAATGGTAGTAGAGATCGATTCAAGTGAATATTGCTAAAGAAAAATAAATCCAATTCAGAGATCTGAAAAGAAGATTTTCCAGGGGATAATTTTAAAATATAACATTTCTCAATTGTTAAAATATCACCCGTTAAGATTAATATGGTTTGGTGTTCTTATCATCTTTTTGGTAGAAAGTTCATTTGGAATATATGTATTGTTATATTATATATGTGTTTTTCTTTTCATAGATACACTTGAAGGTGACCGCTTTTGCACAACAACAGATACTGATTTTGCTGGGTAAAACATTTATCAAAATTTTATTTGATTGTTTTTGCAAACTAATTGATTCGTTTATGACTTTGACAAGGAGTAATGTACTTAGGAACTATCCAGTAGAGGAATGCATTGGGAGGCGGGTCCCGCAGGACCCGCCGAAAAACTTGCGGGCGGTCTTGCTGGGGCTGCGGGCGGTCAGGCACTGTACCTGCGGGTCCCGGTAATCCCGCGCAGTCCCGCAAGGCTGCCTTCTCGCTGCTCCCTTACAGTGTCTCCTATCTTGCTCCGCCCAGGAACAAAATGGAGTCACGTGATGTGACGTCACTTCCTGTGACTCCGTCTTGTTCCTGGGCGGAGCAAGAGAAGAGACGCTGTGAGGGAACAGCTCGAGGGCAGCCTTGCGGGACTGCACGGGAAATCAGGTAAGGAGGCTGGCGGGATTGGCCACAAATGTGGCGGGAGCGGAACAACCCCATTGCGGGAGCAGGATTAAAAACAGCGGGAGCGGGATTAAAAAAGCCGTCCCGCGCAGGGCTCTAATATCCAGTTCTATAGAGACGTGTACATGAAATCCTGCTAGGCTGTGATGATTTCATGAACATTGGAGTATAGGATGTCAAATACACATAATCAAACATTTTCAACCGTTTTAGACAAATTCCAATTTGGTGTTTAGTGTTTTGCTTTATTTCTCCACTCTCCTTCACGCTAACCACTACTCCCACACTTAACACTATCCAGCAGCATCTTTCCTCTGGCATAGCCTTTGTGTGACATGCAGCAAAGGTGCATTTTGTTTTAAACTCCACCTAGAGCAAGACAAATTAATCCCTACCGTAGCAAAGGTTTTATATTTGCTGAGCATCTTTCTTATCTACAAAGTAGCTGAAAAAGTAAAATTGTCCTGACAAAAACTGCTTTCTTATATAAAATGTATCATGTAAAAATAACTTACAGTATGAGTTGGCATAATGCTGAAAACAAATGCATTGTAAAAAGACAAAGCCAGTGTTCCTTTGCTAAAACTAAAACAATATTTTATTATTCTATAAGCAGTTAACAGGGAAAAAATAATTCATGTCAAGGAGGTTCCTTGCTACAGTTTAACGTATGTTCAGACTGAGTTGTGTTTTTTCAGTTTTATATGATGATTGTAAGCCATTTTAGTATTTACTATGAATGTTATGTGTTTAGAAATCTTAGAGCAAATGAAAAAAAAATGAAGAGCGCTTCAGAAAATGATGATTCTGATTCAGATTGGGATGTTGACTGTGAAGATGATGAAGTTTCATTGGATAGTATGTGTGAAGAAGATTTTGAAGATGGCAGTGGTGGTCTTTTTATGGATCCTTCAGATGAGCATGATGAATATCCAGGTACAATAATCAAGCTTGGCTAAGGTCTTAATTCAGAGTTTATTCAGATCTTTTGGCAGTATTATACTTTTTGTATGTACACATACAGTATATTGGATACAATAGTGTTTAAGATTAAATATATAGAGGACATGCTCCTTAACTCATTTGTTATTTTGAACCTCTGTAATGTCAAACGAATGGGCAAAATATTGATTAAACGTGTCTTCTATGAGATTGATGCCATTATCTTATTTCTCAAGTCTTGTTTTCATTATAGAATATAGAGCATCAAGCTAGACTTGAGCTGGCTGCCCTAGGCAACCTTACCAAGAGAAGTATCTCCACCTGCAGTGGTTTACTTCCTTTCTAGAGGGGGCTCAAGAGTTATGTTGTGCTCTACCCTTTCTACTATAACTTCACCACAAGTCTTTTTGCATGTGGCCTACAAACTATGTTGACTGCTTGAAATCATGGAAATATTTATGTACTAGTATATATGTAGTATTTGTTTTTTTATTTAATGGTGTTAATCTTTTAAAACATTGAATACATGTCAAACAAAAAATAGTATGGAGACTTAATATGGGAATTTACAGCTGTAAGAGTCATCACCTGTTACGTCTTCATTGAACAGAACCAAAGAAAACCAAGAAGAGACGTGTAAAAGAAGACGTGTTTGCGGAAGAAGAGGTGAGAACATTTTCTGTTTCCAATACATCTCTTAAAAAAAATGAATATAAATAGATATAGACAAAAAAAGGTTTAACTTGAGCCCCTTTCAATATATGGGCTTAAGTGCTATACATTCCCTTTTCTATGGTGTCATTCTAACACTTAAATCAACAATAATACCAGCTACACATGTACTCATCCTGCATAACCACTCCCAAAAAATAAATATCCATTGTTAGCAGCCAATTCATATGATACCTTTTGCTTTTGTGTAGCAGAGCAGTAAATCTATATCATAGTATGCTACTTGCACTTAAAGATGTTGATCTTTTTTGTTGGATTATATAATCTGTAATATAACCAGTACCCTATGCTAATCTCTGTTTTCAAATTGTGCAAAAAATGAATGAATGTGAGTATGGGGGGCAAGAAGCCTGTTGACTACTTGGGCGTGGCCAGATGTAGGAGGCCTTGGGTCAAGACATAAGCCCCTGTGAGGCTCTCCTAACTTCTGTAGCAGAGATAGGCCCTTGGGCGGACTGACTCTTCTGAAGGCTGACTTGTGATAAATCTCTCCCCTGCTTGCAGATGTTTGGGGGGGGTCATCCAGCATTTCTAGTATTTGTCACCACAGATATTTGAGTTCTAGCATCCCAGCAGCCTCCTGAAAGTTCAGTGGTGTCATCCCTCCGGCACAATTCCCCAGTGTTTCAGAGACATAATACAAAAGTTCTGTGTCGGTACCCTTGGGGACATGTTCTACATTATTTCAGGTTCCAAATGCCTCAAACTCCTTTTGTTGCTCCATAGATCATGGTTTGGGGATTATTTTTTTTTACGAACGTATCTTTTCCATACAATTCAGGATGGAATGCTTTAAGGCCATCTAGGAGATCTTCAATGCAGGATATTTTTTCTGTCAAACCGAACTTCCTGCACCTAGCTCTTTCAGGGGCTCAGGATTTGATTCACCTTCAGTTTTGGGCACTTCTTCCATCTTGCAGCCATTTATGTTTAGTGCTCTCAGTCTTCAAGCAGCTTGCCTGAGCAGATCCATAGTGAGGAATAGAGTTAACATGTGTAGATGTCTCAAAAGTATCCTCTTTCTAGAAAACCTCTGGCTTTAGATGTTCTCTTGGCCTGAGGTACATTTTTCCCTCTGTATCAGTGTGAATTCAACATTGCTTTATATATATTTATATGTATCAGATCTGCAGTGAGTACAATAAGATTTGGTTGGGGGGGGGTCCCCCTACACCGGTGTTTAATGTTAACCCATGTCCCAAAATGTGGCATTCTAGCCCTCAATGGAAAACTTTTGAGTGCTGGATTTCAAGTTATTCTTTAACCACTGGGTCACTTTTTAGTTTTGCTTATACTTCATCTAGGGAAACCATCAAAAGCAATTGCAAGTGATATGTTGATACTTGAGTAAGATACAAAATGCAGAATACACACCCAGCGTATGTAGCAACTTAAAGCCCAACAGACAAACCAAAGTCCTTTTGGTTAATAGCCCATGTCTTTTATCCAGTACATGTGCACCTGTTTAGCAAAGAGTATGGACGACCCTTTTGTGGTCTGAACAAGCCCACAGACTATAATAGGATAGTGTAGTGAATTGTTGCACTTCCCTCTAGTTTCATTGCCCTAGGGAGCCAAGCTTGCAGCATGACAATAAAATTAGATGTTGTAATAAACTTTGTGGTTTAGAAACCACCTGCACCTATTTTCTTGATAGTCTAATTTGTCAGTAATTGAATGATTTGGGCCTTGCCCAACAGCTTTTCTGTGGTATCTTCCTTAGTGTCGAGGACTGTTAACGCAGAAGGTCTGAAAATTGACTTGTGTTCTTTAGGTTGAGGAGTTCTAATAGCAGTCGTGTGACTGAACAGGTATAGTTTCTGAGTCATAGACACACAACGAGGCAGGGGAACCTGTGACCTAATAGTGGATAGCCATTACTTTTCTTTCAGTGCCCACAATTTGTTCAACACTACAGATAGCTGATCTATGCTCAGCAATTCTTTCCTGTGGAAAATCTTTGTATGCAACCTATATAAAACTTAGAACACTGACATGTCAATATGTAAACAACGCAGATGTTTGAACAGGTAAATTACTATAAAAAAATATATATAAATATATCCTCTTGCCCGTTTAAGGATGATAAAAGGATTGATATATTTTGATTTCAATGAGTGGTTACACTGGGCATGTTATCTGCATTTGTAGTTGCCATTTGGGGGAAGAAGCCATGTATCAGGTTTGGCACTGTGGACCAGTTTATTTCTTAAATGATGTAACAGTTCATATGCCATGCTTGGTTTGGCATGTTAAGAATTCCTATTTAAATATGTGCCAATGCTTCATCGATATACCGTATTTGTTTGATTATAAGATGAGGGTTTTTTCAGAGCAAATGCTTGTCTTATAATCGAGGTCGTCTTCTAATCAGACCTCAAATGAGGTCTGACTATGAGACTAAGATCCAGATCCCCCGCAGCACTGCAGGGGACCTGGATCCTCCTGTCTGGTAACCTCAGCTGCTGCCGGCACTTACACTGGACTTGTACTTCCGACGTAGCTTCTATGACGCAGCATCGGTGTCACATGACCTTCCGATGCTCATAGAAGTTCTGGCGGAACACCTGCTGCCCCCACCAGGGAGTCAGAAGCACTGGTAAGGACAAATACAAAAACAAATATTTTTCTCAGTCATAGCTTTTATTAAATATGAAAAAATACTTTACATGAATTGATATTTACTAGTAAAACTTTTTTCCTATAGGGTGGTGTTATAATCAGGGTCGTCTTATAATCAAGCAAATACGGTATTTTTAACATTTCTGGGAATGGGAGCGTAAACCTTTGTGACACCTGCAGAAAGAATTTGCTTTGTTCCTCTGAAGTGCGCGGAGTCAGAGGTTTAGATGTAAAGTAATGAAGTTTTACTTAACTGAGTGGGTAGAGTTGCCTCCTAGTGAAAGTGAAATTTAAGAATAATTAAACATGCCTGGCATAAAGCAATGCCAAATCTAAGATGGGACCATGATCTTAGTTTTGAAACCAGGATGAGACGGGCAGACAAGATGGGCGTAAATGTGTGTTTGTGAAAAATGCAAAGAAAAAAAATTACCACAATGTTTGGCAGTAAAAAACCTGAGTAATCCGCATTGAAAAAATATACAATTTTTGCCCGAATATAGGCCACACTCCCCCCCCCCACTTTAAGTCTTTAAAGTGGGGGTGCGGCCTATATTCGGGGTGTAGCGCAGGAATGCGCAATTCGTATCGCCAGATTCCCGAGACATAGAGTTCCGAACACCAGGCATGCAGCAGAGTTGGGATACAGATCTCCCGCAGCGCTGCAGAGGACCTGCATCCTACTCTCCGATTGTGCGACGTGCCGGCAGCAGAGGTTGTTTACGCTCGTTAACAATCTTCCTTGCCGGCACTTCCCCAAGTGCCGGCCCGGAAGTTGTATACGCGTATTGCGCAGATGTCCCCCCACCGGCCCCGCAAGACACCCAAGAGTCTGCACTGGTAAGTCTAGGGGGGGCACATCTTCGGGGCAGTGTGGCAGTATGTCTCGGGGGGGGGCAGAGTGGCAGCGTATCTATTCCACTAAGTGGTTTTTTTTACCAAGAAAATTTTTTCTTTAAAAAAAAAAAAACACCTAACTTTTAGGCTGCGGCCTATAATTGAGCCAATACGGTATATATGTTGGTTGGTTTTGAAGTTTGAAACCGCTATCAAGGCTACATATACATTGTATAAAATGTTTTCGTTTTGACCTGTAATTAGATAAAAAGATTATCCTAGCCAAATACACACAGTAAATAGAATCCATGATTGTACTGTGTGCATAATTCCTGATGTAAACCCATGCTGTTTCTGATCTTGCAAAGAATTTGCATCCAGACACATTATATGAGCAAAGGTATGTGGCTACCCATCCAAATTAAGTTAAGGTTCAAGCCACGTGTCAAATCAAACACATGTCAATTCCATCGAGAAACATTAGGAGTAGAATGAGTTATATACTGAAGATCTTAGACAATTGTGTGCTTCCAACCTTATGGCACCTGTTTGGGGAACACTCTTTCGTGTTCCGGCATTACTGTGCGTCTGTGCATAAGTTAAGGTCCATAAAGACATGGTTTGACAAATTTGTTCTGGAGGAAATGGAGTGGCCTGCTCAAAGACCCAAACTTTGGGATGTATTGGAAAGCCGATAGCAATAAATGCCTTATTTTGGGGGCTCTGCGGGCACAAAATACCTCTACGATGTTAAACCTTTTTCTCCAAATCATAAGTGAACGTAGTGTCTTCAAGCCCATTTTAGCTAGAACAATAAGATTTTTCATGTGACACTTTCTTATGTGGTGTGTGCTTTGTTTTGTTTTTTTGCTTTTCATCTTTCTCAAGTTTCTTTTGTTTTTATTTTAGTTTGGAGTCCTGTTGGATGAAAATTCAGGATCAAATACTGGATTAAATGCAGTTGCAAATAAGGATAATGCAAGTGAGTCATTTTAAATCTATTATATTCACTTTGCAGTTAAGCCCTTAAAATGCGTTTTGACCTTTTATTAAGCTGTTTTCAGCTAAATTAACCTTCTTGTGGCACTTTGTAGTGATTCAGTGTTTACTGATTAAACTGTTAATTCCTAGTAACCAGGGGAACAAAGCTTCTTGCCATTTATACCCATATTCCAAATTAGCCCTTTTTAAGGAAAAGGGCCTTCTTTTGGAATTAAATCTCCCATTTACTGATCACACTAATGAGGAAACATGGCTACATAGGGCCTTCTTCCAGCAGGTGTTAGGGGTTTTTCAGAGGATCTAAACGTAAGCAGACAATGCAGTTGTTTTAAAACCATGTAGGGAAAGACAGACGTAGTTCTGCCACTTTACGTATAACTAGTCAAACCTCACCTAGAGCGTACATTTCTGGAAACACCACCTCCAGAAAGATGATTTTCTTGAGAGAGTTTAGATAAGGACTACTAAAATGTTGAATGGTTTATCATGAAAAATTAAAGGATCTCTCTCTCTATATAGATAGATAGATAGATATCTTGGAGGGATAAAGAGGGAGTAGAAATGTTAAAGAAATGTATAAATACTTTATAACTAAAGGGTTTTAACAAAGTACAGAAGGTACGTTTATTTAAAGGAGGATGCATGTTAAAACAAAACTGCATAATATGCAACTAGAGGGTCAGATGTAATGTAATGAAGTATTAATTCCTCCCTTACTGAGATTTTTTATTTTTTTTTGATAATTGAAACGGCCTCCATGCAGAGGTGGTAAAGGTTAAAGTGAGACATTCATGGGATAGGCATAAAGTTGGACCTTAATCAGTCCTTGATTTTGTCCTAGATTCAGGATAATTTATTTTACAGCATGAAAATGGGCAAATTAGGTGGGCCAAATAGTTTTTATCTGAAATCAGATACTATGATCAGGAATCCAAACGGTAAGGGTGTACCAGCACCCAGAAAGAGCATCATGACCCTGCATCTGTCAACACAAAGCTAGCAATCCTGACCCCTGTTACCAACAGATAACTTAACAACAGATAATTTAAGCTGCCTCCCGATGGGCCTGAACAGGGAGATCTTGCATCTTCAAAAACACTCAAGTGCAAGTACAACCTAGGACATTAGTAGACATCCTAGGGATACTTTAATGGTCTTTTTGAGTACAATGTGTCCCTGTGAATAATCATGTTTGAGTGCTATACTTTATAGTAAAATGTTTTGACTTTGTTTCATTAGGTGTTAAGCAGCTGAAGTGGGAAGCAGAAAGAGACAATTGGGTGAAAGACCGAAAGGCCAACATTAATAAAAGGAGGAAATGTACCAAAAAACTAATTAATAAGAAAAAATAAATCTCCATTATTTCAAAGTCTTGCATTGTTCATTTGGCTGAAATGGAATATTGAGTTTTTTGGAATTGGCTAAGCTTTCTCTTATCTCTGTCACCTATATATAACTGAATACCATTAAACATATTTATCTCTGTTCTGAGTTAATGTTGTAAATACATAGTTGATTAAAAGGTGTTAAAATGGCCCAAGTGAACTACTTTCTAACAATATATAGTTTTGTTGAGCAGTTTTTCTTTTTCTGGCGTCTATTGGGGCGCAACTCCCAGCATACCACATTTTAAAAAAAAATCTTGTTTAGAACCGGCGATGCGCATCATTCATATTTTACATTCGAAGTGCCAAAATAAATGAAAATACCACGCATATGAGGTGTTTACAAAAAAAGGACAAATACCTAAATACACTTTTGGAGTTTTTTTCCCATTTGTACTTGTTATATACAGTTTTTATAGGTGAAATTGTGAAAAAATATATATATATATATATATATATATATAATTTCAAAAGAAAGCCCTACTTGTGCTGAAAAAAGTAATATATGATTTGTGTGGGTGCACTAATAGAGAAGAGAATTTACAGTTGAAGAAAAACCAAAAACAGCTCTGGTCTTAGCGCAAACATGGTAAAAAAAAGAAAAAAAACGGTGCTGTAAGGGGTTAAACAGTACAAGGGGTAATTTACATACAATAGACACAACAAGCCACACAAAGTTCATCATCAGGTCCTCCTTTGCACTTGGCTCCGTAATTACAAACAGCCCACCTTAGCCCAGTAGGGGGTCGCTATTGTAGTAGGCACTGCCATCGGCCGCCCGGGAGGTAAACAGAGATCTAGTAGAATGTGCGTCAAGTCCAGTAAGAGTCATCTTGTCTTGGGCATAATAAGCCTTGGTAATGAGAGCCACAATCTATCTGTGAAGTGTAGAAGTGAAAACTGCAAGATCCTTTCTTGACCCCACAGGAACCAGAAAAATATTCGATTTTCTCCGCTCCTGAGGCCTCCGTATGAAAGCAGATAGGCACTGTACCACATCCAGGTTATGCCGCTCAGATTGTGAACATGGATCTTTATAGGAGGATGGGAGGTCAATGGGTTGGTTTAAATGAAACTAATACTACTGTGGGTAGAAAGTCCGGGGCTGGTCAGAGAATAGCACGAGAATCTGAGGTGAGGACTTTCACAGGATAAAGCCTGTAGTTACCACATTCTACATGCTGATGTTATGGCCATCAGGAACAGAGCTTTGAAGGCTAACAAGACTAAGATGAAGGCCAGAGATTCAAAAGGAGCCAAGGCGAAACTCTTCAGAACAGATGCAAGTCCCTTGGGTGTGCAAAGGTCTTGAGTGGGGGATGTATACGCAGGACTGCTCAAAAGATTTGCTTGATCATGGGATCCAGAGGCCGTCTGACACTGGTAAGTGCAGACAGAGCAAAGACGTGTACCTTTATAGTGTTCAACTCCAGACCACGATCGAGTCCCCTTTGCAGAAAATCCAAGTGGTAAAGGAGAAACCCCTATCCAAATGCAAATGTCTTTCAGATCCTGTAATAAGTCGAGGATGAGGACATCTTTTTGGCTTTCAAGAGAATGGAAATGACTGAGGAAGACAAACACTGGTTTTCAAAAGCCAAGCCATTCGCCTGAGGCTCTGCGGTATGGCTGCAACTAATGATTATTTTCATAATCGATTAGTTGGACGATTACTTTTTCGATTAATCGGATAAAAAAAATAAATGTAAATTTTTATTTAAAATTTAATAAGCAAACAGGATGTTAAAAACAGAATAAAAAAACTTTGATAAAAATGCATTTCTTGTTTTTATTTCCCAACCTGCCCCCCCAGTTATGCACATTTGAGCCCAGGCTTGCCACACTGCCTCCCAGATATGCCACTCCGCCCTCCCCACATATACCTTATATACCCTATATGCCTTATACCCCAAGATATGCCACTCTGTCCCCCCCAGATATGCCTTATACCCCCAGATATGCCATAGTGCCCTCATAGATTCACAGACTCGTTCACAGCACACTGACACAATACTTTTATAAATAAATACAATATTAATCTTCACTGCCCGCAGGATTTAGATTCCCCTTAGTTTGCACCCCATTGCCTCTAACTGTAACCTTATTAAATTAATTAAATTAACTCTCAGTCCTCAGCATTAAATTAACCCTAAAGACCCCATCAACCATAACTGCCCGTAAATTAACCCTAAAGGCCCCATCAACCATAACTGCCCCTTAATTAACTCTAAACACCCCATTAACCACAACTGACCCTAAATTAACCCCCACCTCCCCTAGCTTTCAGCAGCCCAAATATTAATGTTGTACTTACTGTTGATGAGTTGCTGAGCAGTGTGGATGCTATAAGGAAAGGGGAGGGGCCAATCATCAGTGTGACCGCAAGGAGGGACTGGGAATCAGGGGCGGGGCCAATCAGAGTGACTTCAGGGAGGGACTGGGAAGTAGTAACTGCTGTAAGTGACATTGAATAAACCGAAGAATCGGATCCAAACTTCATTGAATACCCCACCGGCTGTTAGAGAGGAGGATCCGGGTCCCCTGCAGTGCTCCGGGGATCTGGATCTTAGTGTTATTATCTGACCTCTATTTGAGCATTTGCTCTGAAAAAAATAAATAAAATCGATTCAACTAATCGATAATGAAATTCGTTGGCAATGATTTTCATTATCGATTATTATCAATTTTATCGATTAGTTGTTGCAGCCAGGGCCGGCCTTAGGGGTGTGCGACCTGTGCATGGCAGCAGGGGGTGTCTGCCCGGGACTTAAATTAACCCCTTCGCGACCTTTGCCGGTTCAGGACCGTCATGACAAGAAGGTCACTAAATGACCTTTGACGGTCCTGAACCGTCAAAAAGTTAAATAAGCTTAGAAAGTGATCAAGGATCACTTTCTTCGCTTAAACGGCCTTGCTGCAATGCCTCGATGTCGAGGCATTCAGCAAGGCCGAGATCGGCATCGGGGGCCATGTCTGGCCCCTCCCCGGGGCGTCAACAGCCGCCATACATTGTATGGCGGCGGACGCCCGTTTTAAAAGCGTTTAGGAGGCGATCAACGATCGCCTCCTAAACTTAAATGGTGTCGCTGGAATGCCTCGATCAGGAGGCATCCAGCGACACCAAACACTTACCTTTAGGTGGGCTGTGACCGCTCCGGAGAGCGGTCACAGCCGCAGCTGCCGGTGATCTTCGCCATCAAGTAAGATGGCCGCCGCTCTGTAAAAAAAAACAAACAAGAAAAAGTTTGCTAGAGGGTCTCCAGACCCTCTAGAGAACTGGCTCCACTTGCTGGTTGAATACAGGTACTGCATTCAACCATGCAAGTCAATGGAGCCCAGCTTTCTAATCACTATGTGATTAGTAAAATATTCAAAAAAAAAATTAAAAAAAAAAAATGGAAAAAAAAAATGTGCTAACATTTAAAAATAATTATGCAGTGATGTCACTAGATGAACCATCCAGTACCAGCAAAATGTGTAAAAAAAATATAAAAAAAGTATTAAAAAAATAAAAAAAATAAAAAAATAAAGTTTATTATTTTGAGCAAGTGCTAAAATTTCTCAAAAATCTCAAAGAGTTAAAATAAAAGCACTTCAAATACCCAAGGGGTGTCTAATATATAAAAAAAATGGCTGATGGGGTAAATTGGAGTGGCCTAGCTCACAGATAGGGCATAGGTACAGACTGACCAAAATGGAGAAAAAAAGCGCACTTCCCAAATGTGGCATTTTAAATCTGAAACAACCCGACAAACCCATGCATGTGGGGTATCGCTGTACTCAGGAGATGTTCCTGAACACACATTGGGGTGTTGTTTGATAGTGACATATACCAGAACCTGTATATCTATAACTAAAGTACAATTTGTGTGAAAAAAAAATAAAAAAAAATTACTATTACAAAGTTTGACAAAGTGTAGTTCTATAATTGGTGCATGGAAAGGGTTAAAATAACAGCATTCGGAATACCCTGGGGTGTCTAGTTTTCCAAAATATATGGTTTGAATGGGTTAAATTGAGTTAACCGGCTTCAAAGATATTCCAAAGAGGAGATGGAGGCAGAATGACCAAATGACCACCTGAATTACGCATGCCCCAAAAGTAGCCTTTTACCAGCCAAACAATCTGACAAACCCATGCATGTGGGGTATCGCTGCACTCAGGAGATGTTGCTGAACACATATTGGGGTGTTGTTTGACAGTGACATATACCAGAACCTGTATATCTGTAACTAAAGTACAATTTGTGTGGAAAAAAAAATAAAAAAAATTACTATTACAAAGTTTGACAAAGTGTAGTTGTATAATTGGTGCATGGAAAGGGTTAAAATAACAGCATTTGGAATACCCTGGGGTGTCTAGTTTTCAAAAATATATGGTTTAAATGGGTTAAATTGAGTTAACCGGCTTCAAAGATGTTCCAAAGAGGAGATGGAGGCAGACTGACCAGATTTGTTAAAAAAGATTTGGAAATCATAAAATGCTGCTTGTACTTATTGCCCTATAACGTACAAAAAACAGCAAAAAAACATAAAAACATTGGGTATCTCTAAACTCAGGACAAGTAGTAGAATCTATTTAGCTAGTTTTTTTACTTGCTTTTTTAGGTGAGTAAAAGATTTTTCAAATAAAAGTCATAAAATGTCTTTTTTTTCAATTTTTCACCATGTTTTTTTTATTTTTTTTATAGTAAATAAGATGATACGATCAAAATAATGGTATCTGAAGAAAGCCCATCTTGTCCTGAAAAAAACAACATATAACTTATGTGGGTACACTAAATGGGTGAGGAGAAAATTACACCTGAACACAAGCACCACAAAAGTGTCAAAACAGCCTCGGTCCCACAGGGTAGAAAACGAAAAATGAGCCCGGTCCTTAAGGGGTTAAAACATCGGGTTTTGTTTGTTTTTTTTAAACTTTATTTAACATCCTTCATGTTAAATAAAGTAAAAAACAAAAAAAAACATGCTTTAATTTAAGTCCCGGGCAGTGGCGCCGAGCGGTTGCTCGTGAAATTTTCAGCAACTGCTCAGCGCCCCTCACTCTCCGTGACTCAGTCGAGGTGCCGGCATTTCATGTTGACATCATATTCCGGTGCTCAACATGAAATGCCGGCATCGTGGCAGAGAGAGAAGACGGATGCCTCCCGCTCCCATCATGGGACTCCGGCAACAAGGTAAGTGAGGATAATGAGAAGTAGGGAGAGGGAGTAGATTGTGAGAAGGGGCAGAGGGGGGCAAGGGAGAAGGGGCAGGGGGGTAGTGAGAAGGGGGCGCCAGAGGAGTAGTCCGCACAGGGCGTCAGAACACTTAAGGCTGGCTCTGGTTGCAGCCCTACTCTGTGGTGATGGATGCAGGCCCGGACCCTGAGATAGAAGGTCCCTGGAGATAGAAGTTCCCATGGTTTGTTATTCCTCTCTTTCCTTAACTTCTGTAATGGTCTAAGAATCGGAGGAATAGGAGGGAAGATATAAGCCAAGTTAAGACCATCCTGGAGGGAGACCATTTTCTGGGATGTAGCTGGGAGCAGAAATGGGAAGGTCTGGAAAAAAAAACTGGAAAAATTGGGAAAAGTTTTTTTCCAGTTTTTTTTTTCCAAAGCCATTTTTTTCCCGGGAAAATTGGAAGCAAAATGCAGTGTGGAATATCTTCATTTACAATGATAAATAATATCTTTCTGACATGGCATTCAAACTATATCACAAGAAGACCTTTATGGAAGATGCACAAATAATGCCATTTACTTAACTTTTCTATTTGCAATTGCGGTCGCTCTCCCCGTCCAATTCATGTAGGAGGATCTTTTCTTTTTTGTGTATTGATGGTTTCTTCATTTATGACTTCATGAAATACAGTGTAACAAAAAAACAATTGTAAACCTACTCCACATTATTTTTCAATTTTTCTGAAAATTTCTTTTTTTCAGTTTTCAACAATACCTATGCCTCGCAACTGTAAATAAAATTGATATTCAAACCAAAAATAATTGCGAGTGAGAATCATGTTTATACCCTCTACAATAAAGTCAATTTGTCTTTTTAGGAGGGTTTTAGTTTAATAGATTATTTACCGCCTTACATCCAATAATAGTGTATAGGTTACTTGTTACAGGGTCACCATACTCAAGGCCTGTTTGAGGGCTGAGGAATTGCCTCATACGGATAGCTCCTGCTATCCAAGGAACAAACTGACCACAATTTGTGAAGTAAAACAAGAACCACTTTTATTACCAACACATAGAACTTATATAGATCCTTGATTCTATTAACATTTTTTAACAGACGTTCTCAATGCACACAGAACCCAACTCCAAATCCCATCAGTTCAGGGAGTACACAGGCAATGGATCAGGTGAGGGGATTAAGGGATACAATGGGTTCCCCCCGCTTGTGTTATCCTCCCCTGTAGTGAGGCTGCCGTCTGGGCAAACAGGGCTGTGCTGGCTGATTAAGAGCTCCAGCCAGGTTACATGATTGCTCTTTTGAAGGGCTGGAGCTGCAGCTACACTCAGTCTCTGGGGAGGCCATAAAACAAAACACCTTCTAAAATATTACCAGGTCATGATATCAGAAACAGGACACAGACACACTCCATGACCTGGCAAAACTTCACATGAATCCCCAATAAAGATCTCCAAAACATTTATTAACATTTAATAACGGAATACTCTGCGAATATTGCCCCCAGACAACACGACCAGAGGCAACTTCAATTAACCTGGCCCTGTCACACTCCTGACATTGCACGTCACTAAAATATAATTGGTTTGCCGTTGTATATTCTCTAAAATCTGTAGTATATCTCCTGTGTTTTTCAAATAGGATTGTTTAACTACTATAGGTTGTTATAAAATATCAATATTCAGAAAATCTGCGATTGAATCAATACCAGAAACAACGGGTCTACCTGGGTTTTTTTTTAATATCCTTACATATTTTTGGTAGCAAATAAAAAATTGGAATTATAGGATAATCTATCAGCAAATAATTATATTCATTTTTAGTAAGAATACCTGAAAGTAAACCTTTATCTAGTATTTTTATAAGTTCTTTTTTATATTTTTTTTGTAGGATCTGTATTGGTGGTATACCTCTACATCACCCAAATGTTTCCTTGCTTCTATATATTTATTTCTATTTAAAATAACAATACCTCATCCTTTGTCAGCTGGTTTTATTACAATAGTCTCATCATTTTTTAAATCCTTTATGGCTTTCTTTTCATTAATGCAATATTTGCTCAATTAAAAGATGACCCCCCCAAAAAAAATTGAATATTAATTTAGGGGGGCGCTGAATATAAAACTACCTTATAGGAAAAAAAAAGTTTTACTAGTAAATATTAATTCACATGTAAACTATTTTTTCATATTTAATAAAAACTGATTGAGAAAAATGATTTTTTTGTTTTTATTTCCTTTTATTTGCCACACTTCCCCAGTTATGCACATCTGCCCCCCAGAAATGCCTTATACCCCTATATGCCACTCTGCCCCCCAGATTTGCCTTATACACCCATATATGCCACTCTGCATCCCTGACATGCCTTTTAACCTCCTATTTGTCACCCCCCGATATGCCTTATACACCCTGATATGCCTTTAACTCCCTATATGCCTCCAGAAAACCATTATACCCCCCCATGCCACTCTTACCAACCTCCGCTGCTGCTGGCCGATACTTCCACCGGGGCTTCTATGACTGAGCACCGGAAGGTCATGTCACGTCATTGCTCTGTCATAGAAGCTCCGGCGGAAGTGCCGGCAGCAGCGGAGGTTGTCTGCGTGCATCGTGCAGACATCCAACAGCTGCCAGACAGGAGGATCCAGGTTCCCTGCTGCGGAGGATCTGGATCTTAAAATGTCAGGGTTAGCTCGAATAGCTTCCAAAAAGGGTTCTAAAGACAACACAACACAAATAACATTGGGGACAAAGAAAATCCCTGTCTCCTTCCATTTCTAATCGCTACCGTCGGTGACAAAGACCCATTAATGGATCTACGGGCCGTAGGTGTGGAGCAATGTTCCCTCTAATTTTTCATAGGTGGTGTGCGCAGAAAATTTCTCTTGTGCAAACATTTTCCCAGAGCCAAAATTTTGTGTGCACAATATGCTTCTGCAAATGTTACATTTAAATTGTTATTCTATATTTTTGGTACAGCTCGCTCATAGTTAATAACACTACATTATAGTGTGATAATGTAGTATTAGTTACACAACAGTATTACCGTATTTGCTCGATTATAAGACTAGGTTTTTTTCAGAGCAAATGCTCTGAAAAATACCCCTCGTCTTATAATCGAAGTCGTCTTATAATCAGACCTCAATTAGGTTGCCAGGCTGCTTACCGGTACTTTGGTCGCGAGCAGCGTCTCTTCTATTAGCAGCAGGAGAACAGGAAGCTAGAAGAGTGTCACATAACTCTGCCTCCCCCCTCATTCCTCTGCCTTTTAACCTCCTATTTGTCACCCCCCGATATGCCTTATACACCCTGATATGCCTTTAACTCCCTATATGCCTCCAGAAAACCATTATACCCCCCCATGCCACTCTTACCAACCTCCGCTGCTGCTGGCCGATACTTCCACCGGGGCTTCTATGACTGAGCACCGGAAGGTCATGTCACGTCATTGCTCTGTCATAGAAGCTCCGGCGGAAGTGCCGGCAGCAGCGGAGGTTGTCTGCGTGCATCGTGCAGACATCCAACAGCTGCCAGACAGGAGGATCCAGGTTCCCTGCTGCGGAGGATCTGGATCTTAGTCTTGTAGTTAGACCTCTATTTGAGGTCTGATTATAAGATGACCTTGAATATAAGACGAGATATTTTTCAGCGCTAATTCAAACCTGTGTCTTTTGGTGGATGTATGGGGGTTGTTTCACCAACTCCAATCCTGATCTAAAAGTACGTTGTTTCATATCATTATTCTCTTGAATATTGTGTCCTATTCATATGTATATATGTTTTTTTGTTTTTTTTTTTGTATATTCACTTGTCACCTAGGGTCTCTGGATCTGCAATTTATTATAAAGTTTATTAGCCTGTTTAACATAAGGTTTCCTATTCTCTTCTAACCCCAACTCTTATTTTATTTTGGTGATAGTCATCCTGATCCCTTATATTTATTTGTCTTTAGGGCCCATAGTCGGTAGGGAGGAGGCTTGCTCTCAGGCGTCCCCAGTGGCCCCAGTCATGGAGGGTTCCGTCACATCGTGTTTGCATGTAATTATCTCATTTCCTATAAAAAATCTTTTTCTCAATTTTATTTGAAAAATCTTTTACTCATCCAAAAAAGTTATTGAGCAATAAATACAAGTAGCGTTTTACTATTTTAAAACCAATTTTTTTCAAATCTGGTCATTCGGCCCCATGTGCTATTTCGGGTATCTTTAAAACCGACCAATGCAATTTACCCCATCAAACCATATATTTTTGAAAACTAGACACCCCATGGGTATTTCAAATGGCAGTATTTTAACCCTTTCCATGCATTAATTTTACCACCAGCCTTTTTCAAAATTTGGGATAGTATATTTTTTTTATTTTTTTCACACACGTTGTACTTCAGGCGTGAATTTTCCTTTCCTGGTATATGTCACTGCCAGCCTCCTCCCTATTGACTATGGGCCCTGACTTTGTAAAGACTTCCGTGGCTACCCCCAGCAGTATATCATCCCATCACTTGCTGAGGGGATTATCTCTGGCAGACAGCCAGGATCTGCAACCAGGGAGTGACCACCATTGTTTCAGTTTAATGTTGCATAAATCAATCCCCCCCATCTCCTATTGTATTGTTAATCCGGTTACTGCCCCTGTAGTCTCTGGGAGGCAGATTAAGGGGTGGTTTGTATCCCAATATCTCGTTTTATGTTAATGTGTGTTTTGCTGGATATATCCAGCCCTGTGTGTCTAAAATAAATCAGTCTTCATTTGGTTTTACCCTACACTGAGTCTCGGCTAGTGACTGGGGACCATGACCACAAAGCGGTCCACGATAAAGAGAAGATCATCCGCATAGGCAGCTTCTTTATGATGCCTCTAGATTTAAGATTGTTTGAGCAGGGCCCTCCTCACCTGTTGTCTCTGTTAGTCAGTTTGTTATATTACATGCTACTTGTTATGTCCTGCCTACCCATTGTACAGCACTACGGAATTTGACGGCGCTATATAAAACAATAAAATAATATAAATGTCTCTCCCCATCTTGAAATCCTAAAATGTCAGGGTTAGCTCGAATAGCTTCCAAAAAGGGTTCTAAAGACAACACAACAAATAACATTGGGGACAAAGAAAATCCCTGTCTCCTTCCATTTCTAATCGCTACCGTCGGTGACAAAGACCCATTAATGGATCTACGGGCCGTAGGTGTGGAGCAATGTTCCCTCTAATTTTTCTTAGGTGGTGTGCGCAGAAAATTTCTCTTGTGCAAACATTTTCCCAGAGCCAAAATTTTGTGTGCACAATATGCTTCTGCAAATGTTACATTTAAATTGTTATTCTATATTTTTGGTACAGCTCGCTCATAGTTAATAACACTACATTATAGTGTGATAATGTAGTATTAGTTACACAACAGTATTACCGAATTTGCTCGATTATAAGACTAGGTTTTTTTCAGAGCAAATGCTCTGAAAAATACCCCTCGTCTTATAATCGAAGTCGTCTTATAATCAGACCTCAATTAGGTTGCCAGGCTGCTTACCGGTACTTTGGTCGCGAGCAGCATCTCTTCTATTAGCAGCAGGAGAACAGGAAGCTAGAAGAGTGTCACATAACTCTGCCTCCCCCCTCATTCCTCTGGGGGTGGGGCCAGAGAAGTTGCTCGCACAGCCGGGCCCCTGCAGAAGTCTTCGAGTGAGAGATCTGCAGTTCAGGTAAGGGGGTGGGGGAGGGTTTTTGTGATTAATGTGTGAAGTATGTGTGATTAATTTAAATGTTTGTGAATGAGTGTGTGTATGATAGCATGGATGTGTAAGGTGGGTGGTGGTGGTAGCATGGCATAGGGAGGCTGTACTCACACTCCTTTCATCCCCAGGTTCCGGCATGTATTGGCTGCCTTGACTTGATAGGAGTGTGATTGTTGTTAGCAGTTATTTATATATACCTCCAGAAATGCCTTTTAACCCCCTATATGCCACTCTGCCCCATGATATGACTTTTAACCCCCTATATGCCACTCTTATAATTGAGCAAATACGGTAATTCATCCTGTATATTTTTTTAATAGTTCATGTTCTGTATTTTCTTCAACTGACAATATAGATACCTGCTCTAAGGCTTCAGGGGTCTGATCTAGTTTTTTTTCTGTAGTATAGGTGAGAAAAGTGAGACCATTTTTTTCTCTTTTTTTACTATCTTAGTCAGAGCCGGCCTTAGGTGTTCCGGCACCCTGTGCGAACTACTCCTCTGGCGCCCCCCTCACTACCCCCCCCTGCCCCTTCAAACTACCCCCCGTGTGCCTTCAAACTACCCCCCTCTGCCCCTTCAAACTACCCCCCCTGCCCCTTCAAACTACCCCCCTCTGCCCCTTCAAACTACCCTCCCTCTGCCCCTTCAAACTACCCTCCCTCTGCCCCTTCAAACTACCCCCCCTCTGCCCTTTCAAACTACCCCCCTCTGCCCCTTCAAACTACCCCCCTCTGCCCCTTCAAACTACGCCCCCTGTCCCTTCAAACTACCCCCCTCTGCCCCTTCAAACTACCCCCCCTCTGAAAAATAACCATCATCTTCTAATCAGACCTCAAATAGAGGTCTGACTACAAGACTAAGGTCCAGATCCCCTGCAGCGCTCATAGAAGCCACGGGGAGAAGTCTAGGGAGTTCAGCCTTTCCCACATCTGTTAACTGCTGTTGATCCATAAGAAGGGGAAAAAAATATAATTTTGTAACAAACTAGGGGAAAAAAATCCTTCTTGACCCCAGAATGGCAGTCCGGTCTCTCCTTGGATCAAGCAGCTGTTTCCCCATAGTTTAAACATTATATCCCTGAATATTAGGTTGCTGTTTAAACTTCTGTACAGCTAAAACTATCTCTGCAGGCAGAGAATTCCACATCTGTATTGTTCCTACAGTAAATAGGGAGGGTGCAGCTGTGCTCGGGGAGAAGATGGCCAGAAGGGTGGAGGAGTGTTTAAACTAGGTAAAGGGGGGGAGGGAAACTACAATATAGAAGGGGAAGATGGTGTAGATAGAAAGCTGGGGCTTATAAATGTACCTGGGGGTGGAGCGGAGGGAGGGGTTAGAATAGTCAATAGGGATAGGCTTCATAGGGAAAAAAACCATACACCTCTAAATTGTATGCTTACTAATGCCAGAAGTCTGACCAATAAAACTGACGAACTGGAGTTAATAATGTCTGAAGAAAACTATGACATAGTGGGTATAACAGAGACATGGTTGGATGATAGCTATGACTGGGCGGTTAACATACAGGGTTATAGTCTATTCAGGAAGGATCGAAAAAAACGAAAAGGGGGAGGAGTTTGCCTTTATGTAAAGTCCAGCCTAAAGGCCACACTGCGGGAGAATATATGTGAGGGAAATGATAATGTGGAGTCATTATGGGTAGAAATATATGGAAAGAAAAATAATAAAATACTGATCGGGGTTTGCTATAAGCCACCAAATATAATAGAAGCAGCAGAAGATCAATTATTAAAGCAAATAAACAAGGCAGCAAATCACAATGAGGTGGTTATTATGGGGGACTTTAACTATCCCGACATAAACTGGGAAACAGAGACCTGTGAATCTCATAAAGGAAACCGGTTTCTGACTATAAGTAAGGATAATTATCTGTCCCAAATGGTACAGGACCCGACCAGAGGGGGCGCCCTACTGGACTTAATATTGACCAACAGACCTGACAGAGTAACTAATGTGCAGGTCAGGGGGCATCTAGGAAATAGTGATCACAATATGATACATTATAACTTGTCCTTCAATATGGGAACTCTTAGAGGAGCCACAAGAACCATGAACTTTAGGAAGGCAAAGTTTGATCAACTAAGAGAAGCCCTTAACACTGTAAATTGGGAAAATGTCCTCAAAAACAAGAGTACAGACACTCAATGGGAGATTTTTAAGGATATCTTAAATTCTCAATGTGAAAGGTACATACTGTATGGGAATAAAAGAGTCAGGAACAAGAGAAAACCAATGTGGATAAATAAAAATGTAAAGGGGGTAATAAATGGCAAAAAAAGGCATTTAAGCTACTAAAACAGGAAGGCAGTGAGGAAGCACTAAAAAGCTATCGGGAAAAAAATAAAATATGTAAAAATCAGATAAAAGCAGCAAAAGTGGAGACAGAAAGACTCATTGCCAAAGAGAGTAAGACAAACCCCAAAATGTTCTTTAACTATATAAATAGTAAAAAGGTTAAAAATGAAAGCGTTGGCCCCTTAAAAAGTAATGAGGGAGAAGTTATAGACGGGGATCAGGAAAAAGCTAATCTATTAAATATATTCTTCTCTGCTGTATTCACAGAGGAAAATGAAATGCCAGGTAATATACAGCAGGATGAGATAACTGCCCCAGTACATGTCGCCTGTCTAACCCAGGAAGAAGTGCAGTGCCGCCTAAAAAAAATCAAAATAGACAAATCACCAGGTCCAGATGGCATTCACCCCCGCGTTCTAAGGGAGTTAAGTAATGTAATAGACAGACCCCTATTTCTAATATTCAAGGACTCTATAGTGACAGGGTCTGTTCCCCAGGACTGGCGCATAGCAAATGTTGTGCCAATATTCAAAAAGGGGACAAAAAGTGACCCGGGGAATTATAGGCCTGTTAGTTTAACTTCTGTTGTGTGTAAACTGTTTGAGGGTTTCCTAAGAGATGCTATTTTGGAGTATCTCAATGAAAATAAGTGTATGACTCCATATCAGCATGGGTTTACAAGGGATCGGTCCTGTCAAACTAACCTGATCAGCTTTTATGAGGAGGTGAGCTCAAGACTGGATCGGGGTGAATCGCTGGATGTCGTATATCTTGATTTTTCCAAAGCATTTGATACGGTGCCACATAACAGTAATGTCCGCCACTGGAGGAGCAGGCTCGCAAGGGAGCGGTATCGGAGGTCTTTAACAGACCTCCGGCTCCCTTGAGTGATTTTAAGTCGGTTCAAGGATCTCCCTTGAACCCGTCTTAAAATCACTCAAGGGAGCCGGAGGTCTGTTAAAGACCTCCGATACTTCTCCCTTGCGATCCGCGTGGCAACAGCTGCTGTGCGCCGGGGTTTGTTGTCAGATCCCAGCGCACAACACTGAAGCCGCGCCCACCGCTGTCCGTGCCCTCTAAACCGGAAGAAGATAGAAGAACTGAAGAAGAGGAGGAAAAGGAGCTGTAAGGAGAAAAGAGGAAAGGTAGGAAAGCATTAAATGAGAGTGAGAGTGGATTGGTATATGTGTGGATTGGTATATGTGTGGATTGGTATATGTGTGGATTGGTATATGTGTGGATTGGTAAATGTGGATTGGGAAGTGTGGATTGGTAAATGTGGATTGGTAAATGTGGATTGGTAAGTGTGTGAGAGTGATGGGTGTTATGCTGTACCATTTCCAATGATTTTTTCATTATATAATTATGCTCTAAAGTACATCATAACAGTGGCAGAGGTGGGAGACAGAGGCCTTGCACTCCTACCGCAGGACTCCTGAAAGGTAAGTGAACTTCAAAGAGGGAGAGGGTAGATAGTTAGGAAGGGGTAGACGGGGGATAGGGGGTAGATAGGGCAGAAGGGAGTGAGAAGGGGTAGATAGGGCAGAAGGGAGTGAGAAGGGGTAAATAGGGCAATCATACTCCTATCATGCCAAGTCTGCGAGTATATCCTGGAATCTGGGTATGCCTGGGCATGATAGGAATGTGATTGCTGTTAACAATCATATATATATATATATTAATATTGTTATTTAATTGTTTTGTCCTATTTTGGTATGTTACTTACTTTTAATAAAAGTGTTAGATTTTTTTTATGGTGTGGGGGGGTCATATTCGGTTTCGGCCAGGTAAATGCTGCATTTTCGGTTTCAGTCCAGAATTCGTTTCGGGGCATCCCTAAGCCAGACAATGAAGTGGTATGCCTACACCACATCAATGTTTGGCTTAGTATATAGTGATAGGAGTTATGCTGCACTATTGTCAATGTCTGGCTAAATGTATAGTGATAGGGATTACGCTGTACCACCGTCAATGTGTGCCTCAGTATATAGTGATAGGTGTTATGCTGTACCACCGTCAATGTCTGCCTCAGTATATAGTGATAGGTGTTATGCTGTACCACCGTCAATGTCTGCCTCAGTATATAATGATAACAGTAATGCTGTACCACCTTCAGTGTCTGCGCCGGTATATAATGGTAGAAGCTATGCAGTTTTAAAGTGTATGGGGGGGGGGGTGCCACATACAGGATCCGCCCCAGGTGCCAAATATTCTAGGTACGCCCCTGCCTTTTCTTATTTTTAATTTCTTTGTTTACTTCCCTTATGAGCCACATTGGCTTCAATCTGTTTCTTTTATATTTATTACCCAATGGTACATACTGAGAAGATATTCCATTTTTCCTCAATGTTTTTTTCACTAAAGACTTTTAAAAACTACATGTTTTAGGATTCCCCTTGTGTAATTTCTTTTTGAGTTTATTTCAAAAGACACCATATTGTGATCACTATTACCCAAGTGCTCCCCTACTTGAATGTTTAACAATAGATCAACATTGTTTGTTATAACAAGATCCAGACACGAGTCCTTTCTAGTTGGTGCTTATACCAGTTGTGACATGAAGGTGTCATTTAACAGCTTCAAAAACCTGAATTTACTTTTTTTGCCCCAGGCTGATATCTACCCATAAAGCTTCCACATTTTCTTCGTCACATTCTACTTGCTTAATATTTGACTTTAGCTCATTGTTGACATACAAACATATCCCACCACCTTTTCCTGTTCTATCCTTCCTAAATAATGTGTAACCATGCGTCTGATCACACCATGGTGACATCGGTAGAGAATTATTTTTACATGTTGCCATTTTTTATTTGCCGTATTTGCTCGATTACAAGATGAGGTTTTTCTCAGAGCAAATGCTCTGAAAAATAACCAGACTTTTCTCCTGAGGAAGCCAACCGGCGAAACGCGTAGAGAACAAGTATATTCAAACGTTTTAATCTTTTTTTAACTCTTTGTACCGAACCAGCAGTGGACTCTGTGAGGGCCAAAAGACATTTTGGAACTGTTCTACAGGGTTATTGCCTTTGCGCTTAACCCACATTGTAAGTGCATCTCTTTATTGTGTCTCCTATTGCAGAGGAACTTTCACCATTGCGGTCTGTTTCACCATTTTAGATTTTTATGAAAAAAAAAACCTTTTAAAGAATCACTAGATGGGCCTGATATTTCTATTCAAAGTTTGAGTGGAACTTACACATTTTACACATGTAGTCGCACATCTGACAATATCACACTATCTTGATTTTTCCTTTATGTTATTGCGCTCACATTTTGGATACATTTACCGTATTGCACTCTGAGGAAGAGTGAAATTCGTGAAGCAGCAGACTGCGGGAAGTAATATTATTATATTTTGCACTTTTATACATGAGTTGGTGGGGATCACACCTTTTCTACTTCCGTACTCCTAGCCTGCAGCATCCTGCACATGATTCCAGTGCTATGTCCCATGCCTGCTCCAGGGTGCCTGCAGGATACCAAGTTCTGCTCTGTTCTATCATCATCCGCTGCTATGTCAGGGCGCTGGTATGTGGCTGCACAACCCTAGATGCCCACCCAAATCACTTAAACATCCATGATATACACAAACACTTACACAGTTACTCACTCATTCACACAAATCATTTACACATATTCATTAATGCAGTCTCACAAATCGTTCAAGCAATTCATCCACACATTAACTCATTCATTCTCGTACGCATTCACACAATTCATCTGCACATTAATTAATTAATTCTCATACGCATTCACACAATTCATCCACACATTAAGTCATTCATTCTCGTACACATTCACACTACCCCCTCTCCCCATATATTCTTCCCCTTCTTATCTGCCCCTTCTCACTATGCACCCCCTTATCACTATGTATCCCCTCTCCCTTTCTCACTATGTACCCCCTTCCCCACTTCTCAATATGTACCCCATCTCCCCCTTCTCACTATCTATCCTCTCTCCCCCTTCTCACTGCCTTCCCCCTCAGACCATTCTCACTGCCCCCCATCTGCCCCTTCTCACTATCTACCCCCTGCTGCACAGGTCGCACACCCCTAAAGCCTGCCCTGCTGTAGCATAGCAATACAGTTCTTTACTGTCCTGACAAGGACAGCACTGAGACACAAGATAGAACTTAAATTGAGGTAAAACATTGAAACATAGAAAGTGACGGCTGATAAGAACCATTCGTCCCTTCCTATCTGCCCAACCTCTGAATACTTTCCTTAGTCTCTGGCATTACCCTATATCTAGCTTAGCCTTATGCCTATCCCATACTAGCTTCAATGTCTTCACTGTATTAACATCTACCACTTATGCTGGAAGGCTATTCCATGCATCTACTACCCTTTCAGTAAAGTAATATTTCCTGATAAACGTTTGCCCCTCTAGCTTAAGACTATGTCCTCTTGTTGTGGTAGTGTTTCTCCTTTTAAATAAACTCTCTTCCTTTATCATGTTGATTCCCTTTAAGTATTTAAATGCTTATATCACATCCCCCTGACACGTCTTTCCTCCAGGCTAATATATGTTAAGATCCTTTAACCTTTTCTGGTAAATTTTATCTTGTAATCCATGTACCATTTTAGTAGCCCTTTTTCTGAACTTTATCCAACATATCTTTATCAATCTGGAGATACAGTCTCCAGTACTGTACACAATACTCCAAGTGTGGTCTCGCCAGTGCTCCGTACAACGGCATGAGCACTTCCCTCTTTCTACTGCTAATACCCCTCCCTATACAACCAAGAATTCTGCTAGCATTACCTGCTGCCCTATTGCATTGTCTGCCTACCTTTAAATCCTCTAAAATAATCACCCCTTAGTACCTTTCCTCACACGTTAAGGTTAGGACAGTTAAATTAATGCAATTAAAATATTCTATACTCTGCCCTGGTGTTTTTGTGCCCTAGCTGCATTACTTTGCATTCATCCTCATTAAATGCCAGTTGCCACAGCTCTGACCATTTTTCCAGTTTACCTCAATCATTTGTCATTTGTGTCGTCGGCAAAAAGACATACCTTACCATCAAGACCTTCTGCAATATCACCAGGGCCGGCCCATGACAAAATGCCGCCTGGGGCGAAGTTTAAAATGCCGCCCCCCCCCCCCATTATCTACCCTTCCTCTCCCTCCCTCCCTATTATCTACCCTTACTCTCCCTCCCCCCTGTACTTACCTTTCAGCAGTCCTGCGGCAAGTCTCCCTGCTCGGTCTCGGTGCCGGCTTGTAATGCTGAGCGCCGGAAATGATGTCAGAGGAGAGGGGCACCAAGCGGGTACTGACAACTTGGTAAGCGAAAACCACTCTGTCACCCGCTCCTGCAGATCTGCTGTCCCCCGTCGTCCTGTGTCCGTCCGTCCGGCTCCCGGTTCGCTGCTACACTTACCTCGTGGCGAGGTCAGGAGGAAGCGGCGGCTGGGGGCGCGGCATGGCGGTCGTGCTCCCCCTACTGGACACGCGCGAGACTGCAGCTAGTTTTAGCAGCCGCTGCCACGTTTTGGCAGGTAGGGGGCGTGCGTGATGTCAGCGTTGGGGGCGTGGTGGCTACCGGCGCCAAATTTAAAAATCCGGAAGCCCTGTTACCTGTACCCTGGTGTGGTCTTTTGCTGTTAACCTGTTCAGTAGCGTTCTATGGTGAATCTGACCTTTGGCTTGTCCTGACTACCCTCTGATCTGTGATTTGGCTGTGTTCGTTCCTCCACGTGTACGACCTGGATCGTCTGACTACCCGCTTTGGATTTGACCCACCATCTGGCTGACTACCCGTCCTGTGTATGACCTCTGGCTCGTCTGACTCTGTGTTTGGTTTTGCTCTCCGCCATTCCCTGCACTTTTGTACCGCCTCATTTAGCGAATTGTGCCCTGACCAATTATCTCCGCTTTCCCTATTTTGTGTGGATCTCTCCAGCTATACCCAAAGACTATCTACCTCTCCATATCTACCTACTCCGGGCCCTCCTCACTGTTGGGATCATCGAATACCTGGGGGTTGCTGCTCAGCGCACTCCTCCTGGAGAAGAACTTCCGCGGTGAGTGCTCTGGCTTATGGTAGACGTGACACACTCGGCACCCCTCTCTCCTCCGCTTTCCAAAAAAAAAAAAAAAAAAAAAAAAAGGCTTGGGGCGGTAAAGTGCCGCCCCTTCAAAAGTGCCGCCTGGAGCGGTTGCCCCACTCGGCTTCATTGTCGGGCCGGCCCTGAATATCACTAATAACAATATTAAAAAGAATGGGTCCCTGAGGTACCTGTTTTCTGTCACTCAGTCACTACCTAATCCATTCAACAATATTGGGATATAAACTCAGACACTGCAGTTTATTGATAAATCTTCTATGTGGGACAGTGTGAAAAGCTTTACTGAAACCCAGATACATAATATCTACAGAACCACCTTGATAGATTAGTTTGGCATGATCTTCCTGAGGTAAACCCACATTGTTTTTTGATCTTGAAACCCATGTGACTTTAGATGTTCAACAATCCTATCTAACAGTTTCCATGAATTTCCCCACTACACAAGTAAGACTTCCTGGCCTGCGGTTGCCTGACTCCTCCCTACTGCCTTTTTGTGAATGGGCTAATTTCCAATCCTCTGGCACGACTCCCGTTAGCAATGATTCGTTAAATAAATCAGTTAACGGTTTTGCTTTTATACCACCAAGCTCTTTTAACCCCTTAACGTCCATTGCCGGGTCAGGCACGTCATGCAAAACGGTCACTTAACGACCTATGACGTGCCTGACACGTCATCAGACTTAAACAAGCTTAGAAAGTGATCAATGATCACTTTCTAAGCTTAAACGGTGTTGCTGTAATGCCTCGATGTCGAGGCATTCAGCAACACCGAGATCGGCATGATGGGCCATGTCTGGCCCCTCCCCGGGGCGTCAACAGCCGCCATACATTGTATGGCGGCGGACGCCCGTTTTAAAAGCGTTTAGGAGGCGATCAACGATCACCTCCTAAACTTCAATGGTGTCGCTGGAATGCCTCGATCAGGAGGCATCCAGCGACACCAAACACTTACCTCTTGATGGACTGTGACCGCTCCGGAGAGCAGTCACAGCCGCAGCTGCACGCAGTCTTCACCATCCGCAAGATGGCGGCGGCCCGGGAAAAAAAATAATAAAGTTGAAAAAGTTCGCTAGACGGTCTCCTGACCTTCTAGAGAACTCTGGCTCCACTTGCTGGTTGAATACAGGTACTGCATTCAACCATACAAGTCAATGGAGGCCAGCTTTCTAATCACTATGTGATTAGTAAAATATTTAAAAAAAAAATTAAAAAAATTAAAATAAAAAATAAAAGAAGAAAAAGCTTAAAAAAAACATGGTAACATTTAAAAATTATTATGCTTTAGAGGAACTATCCAGTTCCAGCAAAATGTAAAAAAAAAGTCCAAAAAGAGTAAAATAAATAAAATAAAAAAATAAAGTTTATTATTATGAGCAAGTGCTAAAATTAGCGCTGTATCTTCCCAAAAATCCTGACGTGGAAAAATTTAAATAAAAGCATTTCAAATACCCAAGGGGTGTCTAATTTAAAAAAATGAATGGTTTGATGGGGTAAATTGGAGTGGCCGGGCTGACCGAAATGGGGAAAAAAAAAAGCGCACTTCCAAAATGTGGCATTTTAACCTCAAACACCAGACAAACCCATACATGTGGGGTATGAATGAACTCGGGAGCTGTTCCTGAACACATATTAGGGTGTTGTTTGATAGTGACGTATACCTGGAGCTATAAATTTATACCCAAAGTACAATTTGTGTGAAAAAAAATAAAAAAAAAAATACTACCACAAAGTGTGGCAAAGGCTGGTGGTAGAATCTGATGCATGGAAAGGGTTAAATACTACCATTTTAAGTACCTTGGGGTGTCTAGTTTTCAAAAATATATGGTTTTATGAGGTAAATTGTAGTGGCCAGGCTCAAAGATAGGGCATAGGCACAGACTGACCAAAATAGGGGGGAAAAAGCGCACTTCCCAAATGTGGCCTTTTAACCCCAAACAGCAGTCAAACCCATGCATGGGTGGTATCACTGTACTCGAGAGATGTTATTGAACACATATTAGGGTGTTGTTTGATAGTGACGTATACCTGGAGCTATAAATGTATACCCAAAGTACAATTTGTGTAAAAAAAAATACCAAAAAAATACTAACACAAAGTGTGGCAAAGGCTGGTGGTAGAATCTCATGCATGGAAAGGGTTAAAATACTAGCATTTGAAATACCTTGGGGTGTCTAGTTTTCAAAAATATATGATTTGATGGGGTAAATTGCATTGGCCGGCTTCAAAGATACCCGAAATGGCACATGGGGGGAAGAATTACCAGATTTGGAAAAAATGGTTTTGAAATAGCAAAACGCTACCTGTACTTAATGCTCCATAACGTGCAGAAAAAAGCAAAAAAACATAAAAACATTGGGTATTTCTAAACTCAGGACAAATAGTAGAATATATTTAGTAGGTTTTTTCATTAGCTTTTTTGGATAAGTAAAAGATTTTTGGGGTAAAAATCAGAAAATGTGGGGTTTTTTTACATTTTTCATCATATTTTATTATTTTTTTTTATGGGAAATTAGATAATATGATTAAAACAATGGTATCTGAAGAAAGCCCTTCTTGTCCTGAAAAAAACAACATATAATTTGTGTGGGTTCACTAAATGAGTGAAGAGAAAATTACATCTAAACACGAACACCGCAAAAGTATTAAAACAGCCTCGGTCCCAATGGTACAATAGGTAAAACACAGCCTGGTCCTTAAGGGGTTAATAACTTAGGATATATCCCATCAGGCCCCATCGACTTATTTGTTGTTATCTTAGACAACTGAAGTAGAACCTCTGCCTCGATAAACTCACGTATCTGCCTCGATAAACTTTCATGTATCAAATGTCTTTTTTCCTAACTGAGGTTAGCAATCTTACCACTCTTTGTTTTACTTCTCATTTATATATGTAAAAAATGTTTTATCCCTCTTTTAATGACAGGTTAATTCTATCTTCTGCGTGCGATTTGGCAGCTTGTATAACTTGCTTTGCTTCTTTCTGCCTAATCTTATATATCTGTCTATCTTCCTCACTTTAGGTATTTTTGTATTTACTAAAGGCCAACTTCTTGGGGTTTTTTTTTACGATTTGGCCACTTATGCGGAGTACCACAGTGGTTTCTTTCATTTTTTTTTGCTCTGACCAGCCTAATACAATTTTCTGTTATCTTCAATAATTCAACTTTTAAATAATCCCATTTCTCCTGGACTCCATTTAAATGGCCCCAGTCTTATAGTGACTCGTTTACACATCTAAAACCTTTGTTTTTGTGTGGTGTGTCACTGTTCATATATTAACGCACATGGACTGATGATCACTAGATCCCAAACTTTCACCTACAGAAATATCCGTTAACAAATCTCCATTTGTGAATATCTAATATGGGCTCCTTGGATTTTCAACTATTTGTTTTAAAGATAATCACAATAGGGATTTTAGAGGATCTGCACTTCAGGCACAACCAGCTATTTTGGTTTTTCCAGTTCACATCAGGAAGATTAGTCACTCATGATTATAACTTCCATCCTCACTGGCATTTTAACTATTTCATCAATTAGTAGATTATCTAGCTCTTCTACTTGTCCGGGGAGGGGGGGGGGGGGGTTGATCGCGTCCTAAACCTCTTTTAAAATCAGTGTATGGCGGATGTTGACGCCCCGGGGAGGGGCCAGACATGGCCCCTAATGCCGATCTCCACGTTACTGAATGCCTCGACATTGAGGCATTACAGCAACGCCATTTAAGTGAGGAAAGTGAACGTTGATCACTATCTAAGCTTATTTAATTTAATGACGGTTCAGGACCGTCAAAGGTTGTTAAGTGACCGTTTTTGCCTAATGGCCCTGAACAGTCAAAGGTCGTTAAGGGGTTAAATTTCCCCATGAATAGGCCAATGTAGTTGGAATTCAATTTGGGCTTTAAGCTCAGACCAAAGGGCAATTTATTTATTTATTTTATTTTTAATTTTTTTTAACTTTTCCAGTTTCTAGCTATAGTTATTTTAGCAGTAATTAAAATGTGGGAAAGCAAATATGTTTTTATACTATCCAATCTAGGCCAGTTTAGATGGAGGAGAAATGTTTCGCTATTTTGCCTCAAATCAGTTAACCCCAGATACACTAAAATGTTGTTGACCATAGTCCAAAAAGGGGCATAGGCTGGAACAATGCCACCAAATGTGGACATTTGTCTAAGCCACCTCTCCAACAAGTATTTTTATGGGAGGGATAAAATTTGTTTAATTTGTCTGGAACTAAATACGATCTATAAGAAAGCTTATATTGAAGTTTGATAAGATGTTGGCAGTGAATATATATATTTTTTTAAATTACTATTGCAATTTTAACCCTTTCCATGCAGTAACTTTACCACCAGCCTTTGTCAAAATTTGCAGAAGTAATTTTGTATTTTGTTTATCACACAAATTGTACTTCAGGTGTGAATTTACAGCTCCTGGTATATGTCACTGTCAAACAGTGTGTTCAGCAACATCTTTTGATTACAGTAGTAATCACTTTTTTCCCTCATTTTGGTCAGTCCCCTTGGGTATTTGAAATGATTTTATTTGAACTCTTTCCATGTCAGGATTTTGGGAAGATACAGTGCTAATTTTAGCACTTGCTCATAATAAGATCTTTGGGACTTTTTTACATTTTGCTAGAACTCAATGGTTTCCCTGACTTTGACATCACTGCATAATTATTTTAAATGTTACATTTTTTCCAACCATTTTAATATTTTACTAATCAAATTGAGATAAGTAAGCTGGGCTCCATTGACTTGCATGGTTGAATGCAGTACCTTTAACCTGTAAGGGAAACCAGAGTTCTGGAGAGACCCTCTCGGAATTTTTTGGCATCTTGGCCTTTTTTTTTTATTGTTTGTTTGTTTTTTTAAGGAAGCTCTGCCATCTTGAGAGTGGCGAAGTCTCTCGCAATGGCGGTTGTGACCACTCTCTGGATATACACATACAAGGGCACTGACCAGAGTTTTTTGTAATTCCTACCATATGTTTGGTAAACTGTGATTCTATGAATTTATGTTTGGCAACACCCCCTTATTACAACAATACCCAACATAGTTTTATGCTCTAGATGGACTTTTTTTTTTTTTTTTTAAACTTGTAGCAGTAAGGCTAAATGACACTTGAGGACCACTTTGAGCTATATGTATTTTCCTTTTCATCGATACCCTTCTAGGTCTTTTCAACTGAAGGAAATCTGTTTTCACACACAGTTTCTTGAATTCCAAGTCTTCGTGGGTTATTAATGTAGTAGTATTAATGCCTCCCAAGTATCCAATACCCCTTTTCAATGACATAGAGAAGCATCAAGGGCACCAACAAAACAAAGTTAACTGATTCAGACCATTCCATTCCACAAACATGGTATATGTTTGCGGAATGGAATGGTCTGAATCAGTTTCCTTTGTTTTGTTTTTACCTCTAATCAGTCACTATCAAACAATATCCAGACACTAAAGACAACAACATGTTAGGTTCTAGTAATTTTATTTTCTTAGTTTTCTTAAAGTTCCAGGGGCGGTTGATAAAAGTAACTTCAGGCACCAATCTTCTTGTCACAGTAATGTTAAACTAGTGTGCTGTGAACAACCGAATCATGCACTCAAGTGAATGGCACAGTTATTTAGCTTTCAACAAATCTAGATTAAAAGATTACACAAAAAAACCCACGCATTATGGGTCTCGTAACCGAAGTAAATATTGCAAGAAGAGGGTGACAGTCCATTAAACTAATTTTTCTGCAGATTCTTTTTTAGACATTCTAAAAGAAAGGGAAAAAAATTATGGTAAAAAGTAGTAATTACACGAGTTATTGTAGCATCTGTATTTTGTTTTTCTTTTTAAAATTGTAAATTTACTTTACTTGCTTTGCTGGACATTTTAATAATTTGTAATGGCTTAGAAGCACGTTTGCAAAGCCTTAGAATTAATATTAGACTGTCAGAATCAACCATGCGTGCGGATTATTTTATCGTATAGTTATAGTTATTTTCTTTTATCTTAATACATAAAAAAGTTACTTACTTGTATTTTATCAAACGTGTTCCCTGGATAAGCTGGGCACCTTCATTTGTGAAGTGGCATGCAAAGAGAAGCCAGTTTCTAGGTTGAACTTTGTAAGCAAATCTCATAAAAAGCAACGAATAGCAGGTGAGTGCTGGGAAAAAAACAAATCAGCATTTTAAAAACATGATCATGTAACACTTCAACTATATAAGAAATTGAACACTTTTTCAGATATTCTATGCGATTTACTATTCTATATACTCTAAGTTTCCTTTCCATATCACAAGTTCATAGTATATTGGCAAAATCTATCAAATCTGTTTTAATATACTTCAGAAAACACTGCAGCTTTTAATAGACGGCATGCATGGTCGCTTACCTTAGGTTAATACTATTGTGTATGTGTATTTTCAGGCAAGCCAGACAACACCTGCACCCAGAATCTCCCCTTCCATTTAAGTTTCATGACAAAGGGGTTTGTTCACTAAAGCGAGAGTTGTGGTTTAACTTTTACTTCATTATGAAGGAGACCAATAAGAAGTAGGGTGGGTCTTTCATAATGTGAAGGTGGTAAACCCCAAAGACATACTTAAAGACAAGTGGGGAATAAAGATTTGTTGGGGGAGGGACAAAAGTGGTACTAAGGATTAGAAAAGCAAAAAGGTAATTTTCTTTTGCTACAGAATTCAGTGGCAAATATAATGTATGACAAAGATCTAAGAGGCCAATAGATCAAGATCAGTCCAAGAGCCAGAGACGGACAGAACTTATGCTTGCAGGCAGCAATAGGATTCTTTCCCACTATATACTAGAATATCCAATAGCACAATTTTTGCCCCCTTTTGGGCAATATTGGATAGAATTTTTTTTGCATTCTGGATCAGCAAATAAGGGAACCTGACAGGGCTAGTTTGTGTTTTATTTATTTTTTAACCCTCTTAGCTTTGTAAATGTTTGTAATTGGCTCGGTGGATCAGATATTTCAGATTTCTGGACTGAATGTACCTCTACATGTTAGATATAGATATATATATATACACAAATAGTGTAACATAATTTTTTGCAGAAAGTCCCAAGAAAAAAAAAATTGGAATAGATTGCAGTGCTGTATACACTGTATAAAGCGACCAAAACATCAGCCAGGAAGCATAGAAACTGAGAAGTGGTTTGTGGTCACCACCTACAGAACCACTCCTTTATTGGGGGTGTCTTGCTAATTGCCTATAATTTCCACCTGTTGTCTGTTCCATTTGCACAACAGCATGTGAAATTGATTGTCCATCAGTGTTGCTTCCTGAGTGGACAGTGTGATTTCACAGATGTGTGATTGACTTCGAGTTACATTGTGTTGTTCAAGTGTTCCCTTTATTATGTTGGCCAGTGTATAATTAATTCTGAAAACAGAGTTAAAATCTTACCAAATGTCATACGACCGCTGATGATCTCCGGAGATTTTTGCATATCATTGATAGCCGCAATGGGAAGGCCCCAGTTTGCCACAGGTCCCCAGAAGTGCTGCAGAGAGCCAATGTATTCATTATGAACAGCATAAAGCCACACATTGTTTCTTTCCCCATCATACACACAGAAGCATAAATACATAAGCGATAATCGACAGATCCAGATAGCAGTGAACCGATAATACATTCTGGTGATGAGAAAGTAGGGGAAGACATGCATGATTAAATGGTTGGCCAGTTACGAATAGGTAGATTAACTCACCCCACACAAATTTTAGTTGTAAAGAACCGATAATGAAATTTTACTTACCGTGCTATGATTTAATTGATTAAAATCGACATTCCGGAAATGCAACAGAGAAAAAGAAAAAAAAAAATTAGTAGTTTGTACCATAAATGAAAACTATGCTACAGGACTTTCAAGACTCCCATTATTATTATTATTATTATTAACACATGTGGTAAACAATCCAATTTGTCATCTTTAATCATCCAACTGGACATTCTGATTAATAAAAGTATATGTAGGAAGAGACTAAAGAACATTTAGCCATAAAAGGACTGGAACGTTGTGGTGTGCAAGGAAAGTCACCCAAACACAAGATGACTGAAACCAATGGCAGCCTATGCATATAAAGAAAGGTTTTTGAAACAAAAGGGATAGAAGTCCAGGTTCACAATGATAAATAATAATTTCCTTTAAAAGTTTCTAAATTCCCATATACATCCAGGTGAGTGCCAAGGAGGTTTTGTTTTATTTTTTGTCCTGCCTCCTACATTACAAAGAAAATGCATGTGAGAAGGGGTAAGACATAGGATGTTGTCTCATTCATGCTAACTCCACATGAATGAACATGAAGTGCGGCTGGGAATAGATAACCACAAACGTTCTTAGTTTGAACCCCCCCTTTCTGAGGGATTGGTGGCTCCTATCACAGCATGAAGGAACAGGGGTAATTTTTCCCCCATCTGTTGAGAGAGAGGTGGCTCACAAGGATGCTAGTTATTATATTTGGACATGTGTGCTTTATTCTCTTCTAGATCGTACAATATTTAACCCCTCCGCAAAAACCGACGTCAGGCATGTCATGACTAACCCCTTTAGTCCCCTATAGACGTTCATAAAACGCATCTCAAAAAAATGGATGTACTGGTATGTCCTGACCTTCTTGCAGCGGTGGCATTGACTCCTGCGTTTGCGTGATGCGCACAACCTCCGCTGCTGCCGGCACTTCCACCAGGGCTTCTATGGTGGAACACAGGAAGGTCTCACAGCGGTTCCCCCTTCTTACCTCACCTCACTCATCTCTAAATACACTTCTGTCCGGTGCCTCTGCTCATCTCCTTTTATCCTCTCCTCTAAAAATATTATAACTGAACTGAACTGGCATATTGAAAAGGATACATCTATTGCCTTAAAAGTTATGGAAAAGCAGTTGTCATCACAAAAAGAGAATTCTGCAGCAAAAAGTGTGCAATATATTATCAATTATTTTATTATCTCCTGTTATACTGCATTCTGCATAGATTATGTAACTTAATTAAGCTAAAAGCTGTGATGGCAATGGTTCCCCTTTATTCAAAAAACTCTCAATGAGAGAGACAGGGGAAACAGAACAGTGTGTACTCACCAGATACAAATGTATCACCCTCAATACTAAATATATGAAGAAAAGCAGAAAACTCAGCCAGGATAATGGTCAAAACTAGGGCTGCAACTAACGATTATTTTCATAATCAATTAGTTGGCCGATTAATCGATTAATCGGATAAAAAAAATTTAATTTTTCATTTATTTAAAATTATTTAATAAAGTAACATAGGATGTTAAAAACAAACGGCAGAATAAAATTTTTTTCTTGTTTTTATTTCCCCAACCTGCCCCCCAGTTATGCATATTTGAGCCCAGGCTTGCCACACTGCCCTCCCCAACATGCACCACTGCCCTCCCCACATATGCCTTATATTCCCTATATGCCTTATACCCCCAGATACGTCACTCCATCCTCCTCAGGTATGCCGTATACCCCCCTGATATGCCATAGTGCCCTCATAGGATTTGCAGACTCGTTCACAGACACAATACTTTTATAAATAAATACAGGATTAATCTTCACTGCCCCCAGGATTTAGATTCCCCTCAGTTTGCCCCCCTTTACCTCTAACTGCACCTTAAGTTAACCTTATTAAATTAATTAAATTAACCCTCAGTCCTCAGCAGTAAATTAATCCTGAAGAGAAGACCCCATTAACCACAACTGCCCCTAAATTAACCCTAAACACCCCATCAACCACAACTGCCCCTAAATTAACCCTAAACACCCCATTAACTATAACTGCCGCTAAATTAACCCTAAATACCCCATTAACAATAACTGCCCCTAAGTTAACCCTAAACACCCCATTAACTATAACTGCCCCTAAGTTAACCCTAAACACCCCATTAACAATAACTGCCCCTAAATTAACCCTAAACACCCCATTAACTATAACTGCCCCTAAATTAACCCCCACCTCCCCTAACTTTCAGCAGCCCAAATATTAATTTTATACTCAGTTAGATGAGTGTCACAGCCATGGCGATGCTAAGGAAATAGGTGGAGCCAATCACCCATTTGGCTCCGCCCATTTCTTCCTCCCTGTCGCTTCCTGCAGTCACTGCCGATTGGCCTGCCCCTTTCTTTCTCCAGCAGCGATTGCAGGGAGGGACTGGAAAAAGGAAGTGGGCGGGCCAATCGGCAGTGACTGCAGGGAGGAACTGTAAGTAGCAACTGCTGCTGTGACTCCTGTGAGTCACACTAAACGGATTATAACACGAGGGGTATTTTTCAGAGCATTTGCTCTGAAAAAACCCTAATTTTATAATCGATAAAAATGAATTTCATTATCGATTATCATTGATTTTATCGATTAGTTGTTGCAGCCCTAATCAAAACAGTTCTCCTTTTCCTGACTGAGTTTTCTGCTTTTCTTCATATTCATTATTGAGGGTGATACACTTGTATCCAGTGAGTACCTACTCCTCTGTTTCCCCTACCTCTCTCATTGAGAGCTTTTTGAATATTTGTTGTTGCTACTTACAGAGTGGAGTTCACATTTATAAGCAGCTCCGGTGATCCTTTGCTATAATGGTTCACCTTTACGACAGACTTGGCAAACATATGCAGGTGTACAATACTGCACAACACTTGTAATCTGTTACTAGTAATAAAAATGAACCTTTTTAACCTGATATACTTCAAGTAACTCTCCAAATGTTTTTGTTTAATATGGACCTAACTCTAGACAAAAAAGCATTCTAATCATAGCAGTGTAAAACACCAAGTTAATGGAAAAAAAGTCAGACTCAACTGAGGGGGCAGACATTCTGCCTCAAATTGCTTATGAGCATAAAGTAGAAAGGAGGTCTTATTCTGTAATGGGAAAAGCTCACATATATAAAATTTAAAAGAGGATAGTGTTTTGATTTAATTAATACCCCCTACCATTCTAAACTGTATACGTTAAATACATTTAAGTCTATGAAAGTAGAGTGAACATTGTTTTTAAGAAAGCATAATGAATTTAAGGTACAAATATAGTCCATTATTTTTAACCGACTGTTAATTACAATACAACTATGGATTGATATATTGTATCTTATTTGTATCAAAATTGAATTAAATAAAAGGGGTAGCTATGAACACAGGAGAAAACATTGACACTCACTGCCTGTCACTCTCTTACCATGAACAGAAATCTCATGGTACTCTTCCAGGGTATAAATAATAAGTAGTATAAGGTATAGTGAAAAACCCTAAAGAAATCTACTACAATCTAACGAGTAGGTACAGCTAAACCTTGGTAATGCCCCCCCCTCCAGGTTTCCCCCCAAACCCACCCTATGAAGTCCAATGCCCTCTATTAAGCCAACCTTTATCCTTTGACAAGTAGAGTTCACACTCAAATTCTTGGTGAGTATGAACCGCTGATAAATTGATGGGGATGGACAAGCAGTTCACCTTTAACCCCTTCAGGACTTTTTAAAAAAATTATTTATTTTGCCATGTTTGCAATAAAGGTCCAGAGCAGTTTTTTTTGCTTTTTCTATGACTTTTTTAACCCCATATCGAATGTTAAAAAATGCCAGTTACCATCTACTTGGCTGATATTTGGGGCGCTATATCTTTAAATTTCCACAGTGAAAACACTCCATATTGTAAAATATTATAAAGGGGGGTATATGTGACACTACTGTACTTCCAATATATTGGTCCAATGTGGGATATTTGTAATGTATGCAGAAATGTCATTTGCTGACAGTGGTCTGATATTACAATTTTATTAAACAAATTAAAGGTATAATTTTACAGGGAGATATATATATATATATATATATATATATATAACTGACTAATCCATTGTAACATTGCATCTTTGTTATCACGTTAGCAGTTCTTATACACCTAATGCTAATCTGAAACAAAACTGTCTGATAGCAGGACTTCAGTGGAGAAATGCTGGGTGCATAGTTAGTTTTCAGTTTGTCAAACTCATTCACGTACTTCCTTATAGTTAGGGTAAATGGGTTTAACCCTGAACAAAAAAAAGGCACTCAGCAGCCATCGGTCATTTAACCTTTGGAGGTACAATCATTTAGACAATTCTTAATACAAAGCTCTTCTTTCCGTTTAAAACTTCATCGCCTTCAACTTTTGGACAGCTGACATGGATATTTTCAGTGTGGCATGGGGAAGGAAAACTTTACAAACCGTGTAAATATGGAAAAATATACTTAATATGTAGTACAACGTCGACATAATGCATTGCTTTACATATGACTGCTTCAAAATTAAACCAGCGTTTCCTTTAAATGCAAGACCATAACTGCCTGGAATTTCATTACGAATGTCCATATAATTCTAACATACCCGTCTATGGTTTACAGTTTATATATAGAGCTAAATAGGGACCGCAGACGAATGTCATGTATACCACCCCGTTTGCAAGGTTAAACGGCAATCTCCAAATTCTCGGAAGCTGCACAAAAGCGACCACCCATGTTGTATGAATTACCTCATAAGATAATCACGGAATTCCTTGCTCTTGACATAGTCTACAGCTTTGCGGGCGAGTAACCCTGCCATGTTACCGATGTACCCACAACTGCAGTAAGGACGGACGAATGAATTCTTAATGAATCGTGTATACTCCCAAAGCAATCAGCAAATCAGCAGCAACTTCCTGTACTGACAAAATTACGTTATTGGGGGCTCGCGCATGCGGGCTGCCGAGACACGTGATGTTAAAGACCTGATTACGGTTGTGCAAGCGTAAAGGTCACGGAGTAAAGTGAATCTGGGGGAAAAAATCTAATGTTGTGTGGCGAGCTTTGAAATGAAGTGTTTCGCTGGTATGAAAATAATTGCATATGGGATTTAGCCGAGAACATTTCGGTGTGTAAATGAACGCTTTCGAGTAAACGACCTTGAGGTCTCTTGCAAAGAGTCCCTCCCATATCGCATATGTCGCCAGGGTGACCTCGCGGCTTCACTAAGTGTTTGTTAAGTTAATGTATTACTTACACTTCGTCTGTTGCTTCAAACTGTTAATTATCTTATCTAACCATTACATTACATTACATTACATGGTACAGTAGTAATATGTAGAGCGCTAGCAGATTCCATTGTGCTATTATGATAGGAGTACAATAAAATGCCATTAAAGGAGGGCTCTTGCAAAAAATATTTTCTTACATTAGATTAAAATTAGGTTTAACCCCTTAAGGACCAGGCTGTTTTAAATTTTTTTGTACCCTTTGTGACCAAGGTTCTCGTAACTCTTTTGCGGTGCTCATGTTTAGCGGTAATTTTCTCCTCTGCCATTTACTGTACCCACACAAGTTATAGATTGTTTTTTAAGGACAAGAAGGGCTTTCTTCCGATATTGTTTGTTTGATCACATAATCAAATTTCCTATAAAAAAAAAAAAAATATGATGAAAAATTGAAAAATAAATCCCACTTTTTCTCACTTTTATTTGAAAAATCTTTTACTCATATAAAAAAGCTAATGAAAACACCTGTCCTGAGTTTAGAAATACCCAATGTTTTTATGTTTTTTTGCTTTTTTCTGCACCTTATGGGGCAATAGGTACAAGTGACGTTTTGCTATTTCAAAACCATTTTTTTCAAATCTGGTCATTCTGCCCAATGTGCTATTTCGGGTTTCTTTGAAGCTGGCCAATGCAATTTACACTGTCAAACCATATATTTTTGAAAACTAGACACGCCAAGATATTTCAAACGCTGGTATTTTAACCCTTTCCATGCATGAGATTCTACTACCAGCCTTTGCCAAAGTTTGTGGTAGTAATTTTTTTTTTGTATTTTTTCACACAAGTTGTACTTCAGGTATGAATTTATAGCTCCTGGTATACATCACTGTTAAACAACACACCAATATGTGTACAGCAACATTTCCAGTAATACCGCCCTCCGGATCGGTCACAGTGCGTTCTGGGTCACAACTGGTACAAGCACCAACTAGAAAGGATCCTTGTCAAACATTCAAGTGGGGAAGCACTTGGGTAATAGTGATCACAATATGGTGCCTTTTGAAATAAACTAAAAAAAAGAAATCGCACATGGGAAATACTAAAACATAATTTTAAAAAAGCCAATTTTAATAAGATAAGGTTAGCGTTACAACATATTGACTGGCATATCTTTAGTGATAAAAACACTGAGGAAAAATTGAGTATCTTCAAATAAATATTAGAGAGGTACATATAAAAGAAACAGATTGAAACCAATGTGGCTTAGTGGGGAAGTAAACCAAGAAATTAAAAATAAGAAAAAGGCCTTTAAAGCATTTAAATCAGACAAATCAGAGGCATCTTATATAAGATATAAGGAAGCCAATAATGCATGAAAAAAGGTGATTAGAAGAGCTAAACTAGAAAATGAGAGAGGGATAGCCAAAGAGATCAACTAGTGAGCAGTACTAGAGGATTGGAGGAAGGTAGATGTGGTTCCTATATTCAAAAAGGGTTCAAACTCTTTGCATGGAAATTATAGACCTGTGAGCCTAATTTATGTGGCTGGGAAAGTATTTGAAGGGCTATTAAGGGATAACATTCACAAATTCATTGGGAAGTGTTATTAGCATAGGTAATGTCAAACTATTTTAATTGCATTCTGCGAAGAAGTAAGTAGAAGTGTAGATCAGGGTGTTGCAATGGATGTAATCTACTTGGATTTTGCCAAGGCATTTGACACGGTTCCACACAATAGGTTAGTATTCAAACTGAAAGAAATTGGTCTAGATGCAAATTCTTGTTCTTGGGTTGAACATTTGCTTAGTGATAGAGTCCAGAGAGTTGTCATAAATGGTAAATCTTCAAACTGGACAAAAGTGGTAAGTGGTGTTCCTCAGGGTTCTGTTCTGGGACCAATTTTATTCAACATATTTATAAATGACCTTGCAATAGGTGTTGAAAGTCATGTTTCTGTGTTTGCAGATGACACTAAACTCTGTAAAGTAATACAATGTGAGCAGGATATTACTTTGCCGCAGAGTGATTTAGAGAGATTGGGGGACTGGCACACAAATTGCAGATTACATTTTTTAATTTATTTTTTTATTTGTATTGAAAATATAATGCAATTTACCAAAAATGTGCTGTAATATCTGGCAATTCTACAAACCAAGAGGAGAGCCGAAGTATATGTAAACATGTAAACAAATAATAAATAACATATAAACTTTTGGTTTACCCGGTTCTCTCTACCAGTACAATGTCCGCCCTAAGAGAATTTAGAGTGTTTAGTGAATAGAGTCCATCGTATACGTCAGGTCAGGGGCTGTCCGAGTCTGGATGTTTCAGTTCTTGATTTTCAAGAAGAGTCAGATGAGAGTAGAAGGTGGAGACACTGATGTTCGCTAGGTCAGTGGGATCGGGTCTTGTCTGAGTAATTCCGTCATGTACTAGGTTGTGTGTTGGAATGCGTGCATGTTTGGATGGGGAGTGAGATAATGGTAGCTAGCTGTGGAAGAAAGATTTAGTGGCAGTTTCTTTTGTGTGTTGTGCTGTTAACCATGAAATGCGGAAGAGGTGGGATATTTTGGAATGGAAAAGTGGGAGAGGTGGTGGTGTGGTTTCCATCCAGTGGTGGAGTGTAGCTTTTAGGGTAACTGCTGCTAGGATTCTTTGTAGTTTGGCGTTTCTGGGATGTGAGCATGTGATGCCAAGTATGGCATAGCTAGATAAAAGCCCTATTTTTATGTGAAGGTCATTGTTGGCATATCTTTGAACAATGTTTAGGAGTGTTGACAATGCCATAGACAATCGGTCAGGTCGGCTGCTGGATGTTTGCATTGGGCATTGATCTGTATTGGATCTGCCCATTTTATAGCTTTGTGTCGAGGAGATGTATGAGGCATGGAAGATTCTGTAGAACATTTCTTGTTCTAAGCATTTTTAGATGGGCTTTCAGTGTGTCTTGTGTGGTGAGAGCGGGGTCCAGGGCTAGCCAATGTCTAGGCCCTGCACGGAGTGATTAAAAATCTATACTGTGTCTGATGTTGATGGGTGAACGTGGGAAGTTTGTAGTGGAAGGCGGTCTAAGGGGTTTTCCCAGTTATCCGTGGTGAAACGTTGTATTTGAGAGTGGGAGAATTGTGTGATATTCAAGTCTTGGTATTTATCTCTAAGTTGTTCAATGGATAGGATGGTCTTTGTGGTTTGATTCAAAAGATGTCTTATGCCAGTGAGTCCCTTATCTGCCCATTGTGTGAATGTGTGTGATGCTTGGCCATTTTTAAATGGCAGATGAAATTTCACGTAGATGCACTTTGAGGTAAGGAATGCACAAGCAACTTACACCCTAAATGGCAGTAAATTAGGGATAACAACAAATGAGAAGGATTTGGGAATTTTTATACACAACAACCTAAGAAACAATCTGCAATGTCAGTCAGCAGTTTCTAAGGCCAGTAAGGTATTGTCATCTATAAAAAAGGCATCAATTCGCAGGATAAAAAATATAATTTTTGTCCCTTTATAAATCAATGGTAAGACCACACCTTGAATATTCTAAACAAGGATATTATAACACTGGAAAAAGTGCAAAGGCGGGCTACAAAATTAATAAAAGGAATGGAACACTTTAGTTATGAAGAAAGGTTAATTAATTTAAATCTGTTTAATTTAAAAAACGGTGCCTCAGAGGGGATATGATAGCATAATATAAATTTATTTGGGCCAATACAAACCATTGTGTGGAAATCTATTCATAAACAGGACTGTGTACAGGACACGTGGTCACGCATTTAGACTGGAAGAGAGGAGATTTAGTCCAAGGCAAAGGACAGGGTTTTTACAGTTAGGACAATAAGGATGTGTAATTCTCTGCCTGCAGAGGTAGTTTTATCAGAGTCTGTACAGACATTTAAACAACAATTGGATGAAAAACATAATATTCAGGGATATAATTTTGAAATTATGGGGAAACAGCTTCTTGATCCAAGGAGAAATCTGACTGCTATTCTGGGGTCAAGAAGTAATTCTTTCCCCTAGTTTGTGCAAAAAAATGTTTTTGCCTTCTTTTGGATCAACAGCACGAAATAAACAGATATGGGAAAGGCTGAACTTGATGGACGCATGTCTAACTATGTAACTATCAGTTAGGCCTGTCTTTGCCACTGAAGACAGGGTCGCGACCCCGACTTTTGGGTCGCGACCCCGACTTTTGGGTCGCGACCCTGTCTTCAGTGGGTCGCGGAGGGTCAGGGCCGTACTGGAGGCACACCGGGAAAATGTCACTTTCCTGGGACTGCCTTACACATTCTAGCGTCAATCCGCGAGCCGCAGGCTGTCAGGACCACGGCCGCAATAATCAGGGCCTTCAGGCAGCCTCTGGTCCGGGATGTACTTTAGTATTACTCCCCGACCGCAAAGCAAGTTGATTGATTGCTTTGTGGTCGCTGTCTGCTCCTACTGGGAGCTGAATAAAGTTTCTCTCTGATTGCTCCTCCCCTCTTCCTGCTGCAGCCCGCGGACAGCCTTTCCACTCCCTCATCTTTACTGAGGTAAGTATATATATTTTTTAGCGTACTAATTATGTATATATATATTTATATATATATATTTATATATATATATATATATATATATGTAAAAGGGTGAAGCCGTATTAGTCCAGTAGACACGATGTCAAAAAATAGGAGAGGTAGAGAGACCCAGGGACAGAACAAATAAACTAAGGGAACCAATAACCACAGTAAAACATCAAAGACAACAGCAATTAGACATTGGATGACTAGATGAAGTTCATATGAAGTTCTGGTAGTGTGTAAGGAAACCAGAATCCACATTAATTTAATTTAGTTTATTTGTTCTGTCCCTGGGTTATCTCTCTACCTCTCTGCATTTCTCACCTCCAGACCTATTATTTACGACACCCCACTCAACCCCCCCCCTCTTATAACATCACTTGTTTTAAGTTGTAACCGCTATCATGTTGATTAGTATTGCTTCAGACCTGATGAAGGGAGGATAACTCTCGAAAGCTTGTCTTTTTAATATTATGTTAGTCCAATAAAAAAGGTATCACCGCATACTCTGCAATACTCTATTTTTTGACATCGTATATATATATATATATATATATAATCTGCTCTGCTGTCCCTATTGCCTCTGTCCCCCAGTGGGACACAGCCCTAAATCCCCCACTACAGCCCCAGTTACCCCCACCACAGCCCCTATCCACCATCACAGTCCCTGCCCCCAACACAGTCCCTGTCCCCTACTCCCCACCACAGCCCCTATGCACCATCTCAGCCCCAGTTAGCCCCACACCACAACCCCTGTCCCCCCACCACAGCCCCTATGCACCATCTCAGCCTGTTGCCCCTATGCACCATCTCAGCCCCAGTTACCCAGACACCACAACCCCTGTCCCCCCACCACAGCCCCTCACCCCCTTCTCCCCACCACAGCCCCAGTTACCCCACCACAGTCCCTTTCCCCCACTGCAGCCCTTATGCACCATCTCAGCCCTATTCCCCACCACAGCGCCAGTTACCCCCACCACAACCCCCTGTCCCCCACTATAGCCCCTATCCCCCACCACAGTCTCCGTTCCCCCATTACAGCCCCTATCCCCACCCATAGTCCCTTTCCCTAATACAACCCCTGTCCCCCCACCACAGCCCCTATGCACCATCTGAGCCCCAGTTACCCCCACCACAGCCCCAGTTACCCTGACACCACAGCCACCTTCTCCCCAACACCGCCCCCCCCACTGCACCATCTCAGCCCTATTCCCCACCACAGCGCCAGTTACCCCCACCACAGCGCCAGTTACCCCCACCACAACCCCATTACAGCCCCTATTCTCCATCACAACCACTATCCCCACCACAGCTCCTGTCCAGCATCGCAGCCACTGTTTCCCTCACTAGAGCCTTTGTTTCCGTCACCACAGCCACTGTTCCCCACCACTGCCCATATCCTCCAATGCTGCCCATATCCCCTCACGATAAATCTTATCCTCCATTACAGCCCATATACCCCACCACTGCCCTCACTACTTCCCCTATCCTCTCACTGTCACTGAAGACTTCCCATTACATTCAGGAATTTGCACGCTACTGAGAATACACCATCATCTCTCGAGGAGTAAATTGGATATCCTTCACTGGAACCTTACAGGATTTTATCTACGTTTGCTGAAGTACACCCAAAGCAGTGCTCCTCAGTCAACATGGCCTCAAAAGGTAAATATGATACAAATTATATTAAATTTGGCTTTTCATGTATTGAAGATAGATGTGATGGACAGAAACCACAGTGTGTTTTGTGTAGCGAAACATTGGCTAACGAAAGCATGAAGCCATCAAAGCTAAAGTGCCATTTAGACACAAAACACCCGGCCTTTGCAGAAAAACCTGTTGAGTATTTTCAACGAAAGCTACAAGAGCTGAGGGCATCACAAAAGTGCCTTGTTCAAAGCAAGAGCAGGCACTCCGAGCATCTTACCACGTAGCTCATTGTGACAGAATGACCTGTCATACAGGGCCCCAAGGTAGACAGAGATGGCTCCGGCCTGGCTGCATAACAAACATGGCTCAAGCAGGAACTCCATTGTGTTAACAAATCCCATTAATAGGATTACTGCCAGGAGGATATTCAGTAGCCAAAGGGGATTAAAGGTTGGATCCTCTACATGTACCTGTTTATTAATGTTAATTCAATTATGGGGATATATAAGGCTATGTTTTACAACAATAAAATTTTCCATTTGTTCTTCACAATCATGGTGGTCGTGACTACTTTTGTGATCTAAGACAAAGATCCACCTATTAGCCTTTTGAGGCTGGAGACTATCCTGGAGGGACAGACGAAGGATTCATAGGGTATCTATAACCCTAACTAAGCAACCCATTACACTCATCGTATTGCAAATGCAAGAAAGCCCACACTATTGCAGAAGACCTTATCTTACCTGCTGCCATTGATATGGCCAGAGAGGTCCTGGATCAATCTGCTGCAGATAAATTGAAGACAATTCCACTATCCAATGACACGATACGCAGGAGGACTCAAGAAATGTCAGGTGACATAAAACAACAGACCACAGCTCGCATCAACACTAACAAATACTATTCATTACAAATGGATGAATCCACGGATGCCGTGAATCATGCCATTTTACTGGTTTATGTGAGGCATGTGTGGGAAGGAGACTTTCAAGAATAGTTTCTCTCCAGTAATGTCTACTACTGCAGAGGACATTTTCAGTACTTTGGATTCATACTTGGGTTCGGTGTGCCTGTGTGTCGGAATCACAACCGATGGTGCAGCCTGCATGGCTGGAAAACACTCAGGGGTGGTGAAGAGAATTCTTGAAAAGGCACCAAATGTGGTTTGGAACCATTGTTTTTTGCATAGTGAGGCATTAGCAGCCAAGGATGTGGTGCCAGTGCTTCATGAAACTTTGAAAGATGCTGTCAAAGTGGTGAACTACATTAAATGGAGTGCCAAGTATGCCAGGTGTTTTTAGAAGCAGTGAACATGTACAGTTGCTCTATCATGTGGAGGTGCGCTGGGTTTCCAGGGGCAAAGTTCTCTCACGTTTATATGAACCGAGAACGGAAATCTCAGCCTTCCTCTCAGAGTGCAACTCGACTCTTGCCGATCTGTTTAACAGTGACATGTGGCTTGCACAAGTTGCTTATCTTGCAGATGTGTTTGTGCAGCTGAACACATTAAATGTGTCTATGCAAGGGAAGGGACGCAATATTTTTGCACAAAAAAAATCGAGGCTTTCAAAAAGAAAATGGCATTGTGGACAAGTCATGTTTCCAAAGAGAGATTTGATATGTCATGAGCTTACACACCTGGACTCCACAGAAATGAACTGAAGAACACTATAGTAGCACATATCACAAAGCTGCAGGAACGTTTTAAAGACTACTTCCCAGAGCAGCACAGGGATGACAGCTGGATACGCGATGCCTTTGGAATTTATTTGGAAAGCTTTATATTGCCAAGCAACAAAGAGAGTCAGCTTGTAGAGCTTTCATGCGATCAGATGCTAAAAATTCCTTCCATCTCAACCCATGCCATCAAAGTTTTACTACCATTCAGCACAACTTATCTTTGTGAGAGTGGCTTCTCAACTCTGGTTCAGTTAAAGCATAGAAACCAAATGGACATTGAATATGACCTCAGAGTTGCTTTGTCTACCATCGCCCCAGACTTTGAGACACTCCTCAAAAGCAAAAAGCATCCCCAGTTTTCCTATTAGTTCTACCTCATATTTTTCAATGACTGTTTATTTATTTATTGTGATTTATTTATTGTGTTTTTGCCTCAATGGCACTTTCATTTCACTAGCGCAGTAATTATTGCACAATTTTCACTAGCACTGTGATTACTGTTTGTTTACTGTAAGTGGATATATATATATATATATATATATATATGTGGAATACTGCACAAGTTGTTTTATGGAAAATGAAATTATTTTTGGGTTGCGACTTAATGACCAAAGACAAATGTGGGTCCTGAGGATACACGGGTTGAGAACCACTGCTTTAAAGTATAAAGCTAAATCTGTTTGGATTTGCACCTTAATGCCTTAATCTAGGATAAGATTGTTGTTCAAATGCCATGCACCTTTGCCTACAAATGAGTGAGCCACCTTAAAGGCAATATAAATAGGGGCATGATCAGAACAAGTAATAAGACCTATTGAACATTCTTGAATTGATTGTAATAAAGTTTTGTCTAGAAATATAACATCTATTCTGGTGTATGACTTATGTGCAGCTGGATAGAAGGAGTAATCTTTTTCTGAAGGATGGCGAAGACGCCAAACATCGTATAGTTGGAATGAATGTAACAGTGTTGTTAATTTAGACCCTAGTTGTTTGGACTGACTATGGTGCTTACCAGTGGCGACTCTAGAAACAATATATAGGGGGGGCACACAAGATACCACAGTCAAACTGGGGGGGCATTAATAATTTCCACCATTAAATCATACCACTGAAAAAACACACACACACATATATATATATATATATATATATATTGCCAAAAGTAATGTGCTATGGAATGATACTTTTGTTATTGGACAATACAATACTTGATCATTCAACATGGGAAGCCTGAAGCTTAGTACGACTAATCCTTGAAATCCTTTAAACAACACAATACCTTAACTTTTCCACTAAATGATTTCAGGGCCTAATATTAGTCCCTGCTGCCGATATATATATAAATATATATATATAAATATTAGACCCTGCTGCCGATAGCAGGTATAGATCAACACATTAACACACAAACCCAGCTTTGCATGTATAGATCAATTGAAATTCACTTGTGATCTCAGCACTGAAGGTATATATCAAATAAACAGAATCAGACATACAAATCCTGTATTTGCAGGTATACAATAATAATATATGAAACGTAGCATCGCAGGTATAGATCAAATCAATACATGGAAACAGCATTGCAGGTATTAATCAACTGAACAAGACAAGACAAACCCTGTATTTGCAGGTATACATAAATAATGTATGGAAACATAGCATAGCATATATGGATCTACAGATTAACACAAAATCCAAGCTTTGCAGGTACAGATCAATTGGAATTCACATAAAAACACGGCATTAAAGGTATATTTAAAACCCCCTAAATTACAGGGATAGATCACAGGTTGCACACCCCAACCACGCTGCCCACATAGAACCTGGCCAGCACCCAGATAACACACATAAGATTTGCCATCTTTGTCCCATATACACCCTGCCTGTGCCATCTTGTTCCCCAAGGCTCAAACATCCTGCTAGTGCCATCTTTGCCCTTCCACAATTATACATCTATGATACACACAATCACATTAACTCATGCTCTCCCTCATTCAGACAAATCATCCACATATTAACTCATGCTCTCCCTCATTCAGACAATTCATCCATTTTAAGAAACTACACCCCTTGGAGCTTCAAATGAGGGGCTACATGTATTTCTAGGACAAAAGTTGAGTGCACAAATAATGATGGAATATGTCGCTTTGGTTTGAAAATATGTTTTTTCTAACCATAGCGACATGTTCATTTGTGTCTTGCGCACTCCAGGTTTGTACTAGAAACACATGCAGCCCCTCATTTGATGCGCCAAGGGATGTCGTTTTTGCAAATGTGTACTTTTTGTGCCATAATTTAACTTCCCACGTGAGCAGTAATGCCACGTCAAGGCTTCAACCCCAATTACTGATCATTCACACGCCTTTCACATCTCCATTCACTTACAGAAGCACACGCCATTCTTTCCATACATTTACTCACAGTAGCACACACCATTCTTTTCCCTTACAATCCCAAAGAAATGATGGTAAAGGGAGAAAAAAAAAATCACTTTTACAGCAAAAATAAGTTTTGCAGTAAAAATGCAAGGCGCTCCAGGGATGAGATGGTTACGCACGTACCGCACAGGCTAAATGGCTGATTTTAATAATATTTGCAGTTCATCAGGATTTCAAAAATTGCCTCCATCTACCGTTGGCTAAATTTAACCCCATGATCAAAGGGATCATAGGATTAAAAATTAGTATCGGCCATTTTTAAAAAGGGAATGTGACTTTTTACAGCTATATGATCGCTGTGGTAACATTGGCTACCACAGTGATCATTTAGCTAGAATACTTAAACTTTTTTTTTTTTTTTTAAAGTTAAAGTAGTTTATGTTTAAATAATTTAATTTGGGGGTCTCTAGGCAATTTTGATCTTTTTTTATCTGCCTTTAGAGACCCCCAAATAATTTTTTTTACATTTTTATTTTTTTAACTTAATATTTTTTATTCCAATGGTATATGTTGGGGGTATGTAGCTGCTTAGATGCCTGAGATACAGGCATCTAAGCAGCATGCCCCCATACCTCTTTAACTGACAATTGTCAGTTGTTAATAAAGTTGCGCTGTGACATCATCGCGTCATTGCGCGAGACGTCACCGGGCAGATCAGGTGGCCCCGGTGATGCCCTTCTGTGTGAAGGGCAGATCGCCGGGGTAGGTGGTGATGGAGGTCCACAGACCTCCATCAAGGTAAGATAGTGCTAGTGACGGCATGGTGCCGTCGTTAGCACCTGACTGGGACTGCTAGCGACGGCACCATGCCGTCGTTAGCAGTCAAGGACTGTCCTGGGTGATTACAAATTCGGCGGGAGGGCAACAGGGGGGGCAAGGAATAACCTAGGGGGGGCAATTGCCCCCCTGTAGCGACGCCACTGGTGCTTACCCCTCAGGGTAGCTGAACAATCTAAGGACAGATCTAAAACATCGTTCAAATCCCCACAGAGAATGCCCCTGTGAGTCAACCGTTTTTTTGTCTATGGTAAAACAAACTTGCTTAGAAAGAAAAATTGAAACCCCCACAATCTTACACTTAGCTGAGGAATGGAATTGCCATGGAAAGTCATTATAGAAAAATTTGGGAATTTGATTTAGTTTGAAGTGCATTTCTTACACGCACACTATTTGTGCTTTCAACTTTTTGGATTCTGAATAGAGAAGTCTCTTATGGGGTGTGTTGAGCCCATTAACATTAAGTGATAATAGATTAATAGTAGCCATCAGAAAAGAGCAAAAAGAAAATCATCTGGAATGAGCATAGCAACCATTTGTAATATAGAGTGTAATCCAATTTCTGAGGTGACTCGCATCACAGTGGAAGCAGAGAGTCAGCAGTGAAAATTAACCCAGTACATACTGCAAACTCATTTGTGACGAGTATCCAAAGATGTAGTGTTGATTGTAGACCATTCGAGTGATAGTTTCAGCAAGGGTGGTTGTCGTGAATCCATAGCCCTGTGATCAGTCGCAGCCAGAGGCGTATCTAGGGTATGGCACCTATGGCTCCTGCCATAGGCGCCATTTGAAAGGGGCGCCAGTGAACGGCTTTCAAACGCCGTCTTTTTTTTGATGCGGAGGAGAGAGAGGGGCGCCTAGCAACCGCTCGGCGCCCCTCATTCTCCTCCATGAGGCCTCTGCCTCCGTCCCGGTGCCGGCACCAGCGAGCGGCTTTTAAATGCTGTCTTTTTTTTTTTGATGCAGAGGAGAGACAGGGGCGCCGAGCAACCGCTCTGCACCCCTCATTCTCCTCCACGAGGCCTCTGCCTCCGTCCCGGTGCCGGCACCAGCGAGTGGCCGCTGCTTCACTGCTGAGTGCCGAAATATGACGTCATATTACGGCGCTCAGCAGTGAAGCAGCAGGCACCGCAGCAGTGGAAGAAGACAGAAGCCTCGTGCTCCCGTTGCTGGACCTCAAGGTGAGAAATACAAAGGGGGAGAGGGGTTAGAAAGTGATAAGGGAGAGAGAGAGGGCTTAGGGAGTGATAAGGGAGGGAGAGGGGTTAGAGAGTGATAAGGGAAGGAGAGGGGTTAGAGAGTGATAAGGGAGGGAGAGGGGTTAGAGAGTGATAAGGGAGAGCATGAGTTAATGTGTGGATGAATTGTCTGAATGAGGGAGAGCATGCGTTAATGTGTGGATGAATTGTCTGAATGAGGGAGAGCATGCATTAATGTGTGGATGAATTGTCTGAATGAGGGAGAGCATGAGTTAATGTGTGGATGAATTGTCTGAATGAGGGAGAGCATGAGTTAATGTGTGGATGAGTTGTGTGAATGAGGGAGAGCATGAGTTAATGTGTGGATGAGTTGTCTGAATTAAAGTGTAAAGTAGTGAGTGACTGTAAAAGTGTTTGTGTGTATCATAGATGGATAATTGTGGAAGGGCAAAGATGGCACTAGCAGGAGGTTTGAGCCTTGGGGACCAAGATGGCACAGGCAAGGTGTATATGTGGCAAAGATGGCATAGGCCGGACTGTTTGGGGACAAAGTTGACTTGTGCTGGGCTATTTGGGGACAAAGATGGCAAATCTTATGTGTGTGTAATTTGGGTGCTGGTCAGGTTCTATGCGGGCAGTGTGGATGCCAGGGCTGACTTTGGGGTGTGCAACCTGTGATCTATGTCTGTAATTTAGGGGGTTTTAAATATACCTTTTAATGCCGTGTTTTTATGTGAATTCCAATTGATCTATACCTGCAAAGCTGGGTTTTTGTGTTATTCTGTAGATCCATATCTGCTATGCTATGTTTCCATACATTATTTATGTATACCTGCAAATACAGGGTTAATATGTCTGATTCTGTTTATTTGATATATACCTTCAGTGCTGAGATCACAAGTGAATTTCAATTGATCTGGGTTTGTGTGTTGATCTATACCTGCTATCGGCAGCAGGGACTGATATTTATATATATATATGGGCAGCAGGGGCTAATAAATGGGTTTTAGATATTTGGACAGGGGCGCAAATTCAGTGCTTGCCATAGGCGCTATTTTCGGTAGATACGCCTCGGGTCGCAGCTGATGTGGCAACGAAACCTCATTTAGAAATTAACTCTTTCCTGTCCTCCAGGGATCAAATTGTGGTTATAGCTCAATTTCTGTTGATTAGAAGACGAGTAGAAAAGCCCCATCTGTGATGGAACCCTCCATCACTAGGGCCACTGGAGAGGCCTGAGAGCCAGCCTCCTACCTACCGACCATGGGCCCTGGCTTTGTAAAGACTTCTGTGTCTAACCCCATAGATATATCATCTCATCAGACAACCTTAATCCTGTTACTGACCCTATTGCCTCTGGGAGGCAGATTAAGGGGGCGGTTGTGTACCCATTGTATCCCAATATCTTGGTTTATGTTAATGTGTGCTTTGCTGGCTATATCCAGCCATATGTGTGAAAAATAAAGCAGTTTTTATACCCTACACCGAGTCTCAGTTAGTGACTGGGAAACCGGGGAAATAGTGTGTTGTCCCAGGCTGAGGGAGCACAAATCAGAAGAGGTAGTCGGTCGGACTATTCAGCTCCGTGACACCATCTAAATGGGATTTTATGGTCCCCGAGAATCGAAGTAATAACGGCATATGATTTCCTTTGTTGCAAAAAACTGAGGCGCTGATATTGCTCTGGGATGTTTCGACCTTGTCTAAACCTGGCCATAAACTGGTCTTTTAGGTAGTAGAATATATACAGAGAATTATATTGTGCGGAACTGCGATGCTAAGTGATTTGGGGCAAGGGAGTCTGTGGATGCGATCGATTCGAACCTCTTCTGACTCCGGTAAGGTGAGTATTGCTCGAATCAGTATGGGCATAAGGAAATAGGCTGTCCGCTGTGGTATGTTCAGGGATACAGTAAATCCGTACACTATTCTTCCTCTCAAGCTCTCTGTTTAACTAGCAAAGCGTCCAGTGGAGCTTGGAGGGTGATGCAAGTATCCGCTACTGTGTTATGCGCTGTGGCGAATTCCTCAATTTTCTCTTCAAGATGATTTGTTCTCTCCCCCAACTCGTGTACATCATGTGGGACTTAAATTTGTGTTGCATGTCCTCTAGGAGCATTTTCATAGTAGAAATTATGACATACTAATTTTCAGGTTCTTCAATTGATGCAGATGAAGATGTTGGAGGGAGAGATGACTCCAGGCCCTGTGAGACATCAGAGTAATCGTCACCATCTTTGGAAGGCAGAATCCCGCGGGCTGGAGTCTTTCTTCTCGATTTCGGCTTAAAGAACGCAGGAACTGCGTTGGAAGATGTCTTATACCTGTGTATAGACATCTCTAGACGAAAATCCGTCGGTTAGGTGAAAAATGTTGGTAATAATGAGGTATATTAGGTGATTGTGCTGCAAGGCTGGAGGAGCTATTGTACTATGCGTCTTGCTCCATTGCTGCCCAAGCCACGCCCCTATACCTTCTATTTTATATTGGTGGTAAGAAACCGATTTTTTTTAACCCTTTCAGATTCATAACCAGTCGATAGCAGTCATCTTTCTTTTTTACAAAAAAAAAATACTGCCGACAAACCCTGGAGAATAAAGTGCATTAAATTCACATGCGTCGACTGGAAATAAAGTGGATGAGGCACTTGTCTCAGGAACGGCAAAGAAATCTATGACATACCTAGAAACCATTAATGGACAAAATGGGTTGGTCTGTCACTGACTTTTCCTGGAGGAAGAAAAAACTTTTTTAATCTTAGAAACATAGGACGTGATGGCAGGTAACAACTCGTCTAATCTCCCTAACCTTTGAATACTTTCCTTAGTCCATGGTCTTATTTTATATCTATTTTAGCCTTACCATCAAGATCTTCTGCAATCTCACTAATACAAATATTAACCCCTTAAGGACAATGGGCGGTCCCTAAACCCATTGAAAACAATGCATTTTGAGCCTGTACATGTACGGGCTTTGTCATTAAGGGATTAAATAGAATGAGTCCAAGTACAGATCCTTGAGGTACCCTACTGGTGACACAACCTTGTTGCGAATATATACTCCAACCCTCTGTTGTCTGTCATTCAGCCAGTATCTAATCCATTCAACAATATTAGAATCCAAACTCAGAGATTGCAGTTTATTTAAAAGTCTTCTATGTGTGACACTGGCAAAAGCCTTACTGAAATCTAGATACGCAATGTCTACTGCACCACCTTGATCGATTATCTTAGTCACCTAATCAAAAAAATCAATAAGATTAGTTTTGAATGATCTTCCTGAAGTAAACCCATGTTGTTTTTTTTATTTTGAAACCCATGTGACTTTAGATGTTCAACAATTCTGTCCTTTAACATAGTTTCCATTAATTTCCCTACAACTGATGTAAGACTTACAGGCTTGTAGGTGCCAGATTGCCAGACTCCTCCCTATTGCCTTTCCTCGGGCACAACATTTTCTAATTTATTCTGGGACAATTCCCATTAACAATGATTGGTTAAATAAATCCGTTAATGGTTTTGCTAGTACACTACTATGCTCTTTTAATAACTTGGGGTGTATTCCATCAGGCACCATCAATTTATTTTTCTTCACCCCAGACAGCTGAAGTAGAACCCCTTCCTTGATAAACTCACGTGTATTTTACCTGAAGAAGACTTGGAACTCGGGTATCCTCTGCCCCTTTGATTTGCCAAGTACTTGCTTCTGATGAGAAGATCAAATAAAAAAAAGCATGGAAACCCCTAAATTGCAAGCATAGATCACACAGATGCACGCATAGGACTTGTCCAGCACCTATATTATGCACATAAGCACTTGCCCCAGCACCAAGATTGCACCCACAAGATTTGACCCACTACCCAGAAGAAAACTTTTGAAGTGTTGTCCAGAGCAATTGACACCCAAATCTTCCAGTCTTAGAAACATAGAAAGTGACGGCAGATACAGTAGGCCCATCCAGTCTGCCCAATCTCTGAGTACTTTCTTTTAGTACCTGCCCTTATCCTATATCTAGCTTGGCCATATGCCTATCCTATGCTTGCTTAAATGCCTTTACTGTATTAACAGCTACCACTTCTGTTGGAAGGCTATTCCATGCGTCCACTACCCTTTCCGTAAAGTAATATTTTCTGATGTTACCATTAAACCTTTGCCCCTCTAGCTTATGGCTATGTCCTCTTGTTGTGGTAGTATTTCTCCTTTTAAGTATGTAAATGGTTCTATCATATCCTCCCTGTCATGTATTTCTTCCAGGCTATATAGGTTAAGATCCTTTAACCCAGGGGTGTCCAAGTTTTTTCTGCAGTGGGCCACTTCATCAGAATTGTATACGTGCGCGGGCCGCACTCATTTTTCACTGTGACAAAAAATATGGCCTTTAATAAAATATGCAGATTAAAATAAAGTAAAATGACACAAAACCTTTACTCTTCCTCTCACTGATTTCTGGGCCTTGAAAGTTTTGCGACTACAAATTCAGGACAAAATTGGACAAAATTAGCAATATGACTTGGCATGATAGGAGTGTGATTGCTAACAGCAATCACACTCCTATCATACCCAGGCAACCAGTAAATGCTGGTACCTAGGCATGATGGGACTGTACAGGGTGGCTGTAAGTGATGTGCAGACCCCATACTGCTGGCAGCATCACTACACAAGGGGGGCAGCTAGCTAGGTTTCAGCATGTACTGGCTGACTTGGCATGATAGGAGTGTGATTGCTAACAGTAGTCACAGTCCCATCATGCCTAGGTTCCAGCACTTACACATCCATCCAGTAAATGCTGGAACCTAGGCATGACGGGACTGTGATTGCTGTTAGCAATCACACTCCTATCATGCCAAGTCAGCCAGTACATGCTGGTACAGGGTGGCTGTAAGTGCAGACCCCATACTGCTGGCAGCATCACTACACAAGGGGGGCAGCTGGTCAGGTTTCAGCATGTACTGGCTGACTTGGCATGATAGGAGTGTGATTGCTAACAGCAATCACAGTCCCATCATGCCTAGGTTCCAGCACTTACACATCCATGCTATCACACACACACACACTCATTTATTCATATAATCATTCATTCACAGATTCATTCCCTCAATCACACACACTCATTCAAACACCCTCCCCACCCCCTTACCTGCACTGCAGCTCCTCGATGCCGCTCACAGACTTCAGCAGGGGGCGCGGCCTCCCTCTGCCTTCTCTGCTAAAGCACAGAGGAAGTAGGATGTCACGTGAACTCCGCTTCCTCTGTGCAGTCCAGAAGACCCTCCCACAAGTAAGTAGCAGGGCTTGAGGTGCGGCTCGCGTAAGATCGGTTGCCCTGGCTGCCGATCTTACGCGGGCCGCACCTCAAGGTCTCACGGGCCGCATTTGGCCCGCGGGCCGCATGTTGGACGCCCCTGCTTTAACCTGTCCTGGTAAGGTGTATCTTGTAATCCATAAACCATTTTAGTAGCCCTTCTCTGAACTTTCTCCAACATTTCTATATCCTTCTGGATATAGAACCAGTGGCGGATCTACCGGGGTCGCAGGGGTCGCGACTGCGACCGGGCCCCGGCGGCAGGGGGGCCCAAGCCAAGGGGCCGCCCGAAATCTTTTTTTTTTTACGTTATTTTTTTTTTAAATAAGGCAGGGGCGTCCAACATGCGGCCCGCGGGCCAAATGCGGCCCGCGGGCCAAATGCGGCCCGCGAGACCTCGAGGTGCGGCCCGCGTAAGATCGGCAGCCAGGGCAACCGATCTTACACGAGCCGCACCTCAAGCCCTGCTACTTACTTGTGGGAGGGTCTTCTGGACAGCACGGAGGAAGCGGAGTTCACGTGACTTCCTACTTCCTCTGTGCTTTAGCAGAGAAGGCAGAGGGAGGCCGCGCCCCCTGCTGAAGTCTGTGAGCGGCATCGAGGGAGCTGCAGTACAGGTAAGGGGGTGGGGAGGGTGTTTGAATGAGTGTGTGATTGAGGGAATGAATCTGTGAATTAATGATTATATGAATAAATGAGTGTGTGTGTGTGATAGCATGGATGTGTAAGTGCTGGAACCTAGGCATGATGGGACTGTGATTGCTGTTAGCAATCACACTCCTATCATGCCAAGTCAGCCAGTACATGCTGAAACCTGGCCAGCTGCCCCCCTTGTGTAGTGATAATGCCAGCAGTATGGGGTCTGCACTTACAGCCACCCTGTACCAGCATGTACTGGCTGACTTGGCATGATAAGAGTGTGATTGCTAACAGCAATCACAGTCCCATAATGCCTAGGTTCCAGCATTTACTGGATGGATGTGTAAGTGCTGGAACCTAGGCATGATGGGACTGTGATTGCTGTTAGCAATCACACTCCTATCATGCCAAGTCAGCCAGTACATGCTGAAACCTAGCTAGCTGCCCCCCTTGTGTAGTGATACTGCCAGCAGTATGGGGTCTGCACATAACTTACAGCCACCCTGTACCAGCATGTACTGGCTGACTTGGCATGATAGGAGTGTGATTGCTAACAGCAATCACAGCGAGCACAGTCCCATCATGCCTAGGTACCAGCATTTACTGGTTGCCTAGGCTAACAGCAATCACACTCCTATCATGCCAAGTCATATTGCTAATTTTGTCCAATTGCGTGTTACCTACTTTTATTAAACATGTGAGTTTTTATTATTATTTTTAAAGGTGGGGGTCATTTTCGGTTTTGGCTAAGTGAACCCTGAATGTTTTGGTCCAGAATTTTCATTTTAGTTCATCCCTAGAATAAATCTAGGGAATCCTGAATTTGTAGTCGCAAAACTTTCAAGGCCCAGAAATCAGTGAGAGGAAGAGTAAAGGTTTTGTGTCATTTTACTTTATTTTAATCTGCATATTTTATTAAAGGCCATATTTTTTGTCACAGTGAAAAATGAGTGCAGCCCGCGCACGTATACAATTCTGATGAAGTGGCCCACTGCAGAAAAAACTTGGACACCCCTGGATTATGCCCTTTGTACATGCGCCCCTTTTTCTTTGATTATGATTCAATATGTAAATTGAATTTGTTGAATTAGTTGAAAAAAAATTGTTGGGTAAAAATCATGTTTTTTTGGGGGGGGTGAGGGGGCCCTTAACAGATTCTCGCACCCGGGCCCTGAGGCGTCTAGTTACGCCCCTGTATAGAACTGTACACAATACTCCAAGTGAGGTCTCACCAGTGATCTGTACAACGGCATGAGCACTTCCCTCTTTCAACTGCTAATACCTCTCGCTATACAATACATCTTGCTAATGTTAGACGCACTCGAACCCGCGTTGTCCAGATTGAACCAGAAACATATATGTAACGGGTTCACCAAGAGAGCTGTAGTAACTCCCAGAGATCACCCAGTATCCTCCTGTTGTCACCGGAATCACTTCCAGCACCAGCCAGCATGCACACCTTGGAACTCTGCTATGTGTACCCAATAAGTAGACACAACTACGTTGAATTGAGTACAGCAGGAATGAACAGTTTTATTATTGTAAAACAGACTCATATAGCCACAGAACTCATTAACATAAATCAACATTGATAAACAGGTACATGTAGACAACCCAACCTTTAATACCCTGGTAGCAATCCTATTGATGGGATTAATTAAACAATGGAGTTCCTGTCTGTGCTATCTTTGTTTGACAGCCAGGCTGGAGCCATCTCTGAGTACCTTGGGGCCTTGTATTATTCTGTCACAGTATACATAGAAATTGCCCTTCAGAAGCCGCGTTGTCCAGACTGAACCAGAAACGTATACATAGAAATTGCCCTTCAGTAGCTCAAAGAATAGCCAAGCATTGGAAGGAAATAAGACGAAAAGACGGGTTACAGACTATCAGTGTCAACTGAGACATATTAGATGACGGCCCCAGTTTCCAGGTTGTGTAAGACTCCACATTTTATGTGGGCAAAACCGTATTTAGGCCAGGCTGAAATCAGATGGGTTTTACGTTTATGAGTTGGCATTCGTATCCGTTACTTAATACGGGTGACCCAATGGGTTTTAACCTCATAATGTTCAGTTACTTATTCAAAAGTTATGTAAAGTCATGCCAATAATTTCAGACATGTTTGCAGTGTACATGCATTGTGGAGCTGTTGCAGTGCTTGTGTTATACAAAATTATCATTATTGTGGAACTTATTTATAGCACTTTTCTTTTTGCTTTGAATAAGAAGCTGGGCAAAGAACCTGACTTAAATGAATTCAGCATCGCTTCAAGAGTACATGCTCGATTATTTACATACAAGTTATGACGATTCTTAGGATTGCAACAGTCAAAACATTCTGAAAGCATACAAAATAACGACGGCAGCCTTTTTAGGATGGACAGTTTCGAGACCTTGATTAGAGTAGAAAAAGGGAATCCCTAAAAAAATCACATTTGTAAATTATACAGTTATGGCGAAGACCACGGTTAAGACAATATCAAAGTTATTGGGGAAGGTGCTAGACCTTTTCTACCAAAATTACCGTTACAATAGAGACAATAATCATGTGCTTGGTTTATCTCTTTTGTGTACAGCTCGAAGGAAAACAGTCACATGATCTTGGTATCGCGTGAATTACAGTAAAAGGCTGGCTTTGGGTGTGCAAATTAGAGCCGCGACACTGCGTTGTCAAGTTGTTTTACTTGGGTGAAGTCACTATTCGCATACTAAGTGGTATATAACGAGAAAAGAAGTGTCTAGCGGAAGGTGTTGGTTCACCTATTAAATAGTAGGCGGAGGGTCTAATAAAGTTTGATACTGTTTAACCGAGAACATGGATAAGCTTCGCCGAGTTTTAAGCGGCCGTGAAGACGAAGAACAGGGGTTAACAACTCAGGTATCGTTTCCAACTAAGCTTAATTGGTTATGGTTATTAAAACTCTGATTATAGTTTCCAACCCATGTAAACATGCGAATGATGTATGAACGAATTATTGTGGAATGGCGGGCTGTTACTACCCTTCTTTAAGATGCATGCTTATTTCTGTGTATTAGAAAACTCTCTTAAATTGACCTCGTCATATGGTTATCTTGATATGAGGAGAGCCTCATTGTAACGCCCGATCTGCTCTTCCTGATTCGTGCATTCGTTGAGTATGTACTGTATGTAACAGTGTGCATGAAAATTGGACTGATCTAGGTTGCCAGTGTTTGAACCAAAAAAACACATAGCCTTCATACTTCTATTTAAACTACTTTACGATTGGTACATTGAAATATAGAAACTAGTAAATCATGTTGTCAGACACAGAGTCATGAAACCCCTGCAACACATCTTGACTGAAGTTTACAATAGAAAGTTAATATTGGAAGCATCGGCCTATTGGGCTGAAAATGCCCATAGATATCGGTCTGCTTTTTGAAGTCTATATTCATGGATTTGTTATGCCCTTTATTTCAGCCTTGGTGGGCTTATCCTTATTTGGCCATCCCAGTGGGTTTAGTCTATGTTCCTTGGAATAATAAGTCTCTGTTTTATGACTGGCTCTAGCTTTTTTTTGCTACCACCCCAGTCCAAACGTCGTGGTACTTTGACAAATACGTCAGAAGAAAACTATAGTGTGGTCATTATTCCAAAATGTTTAAAGGTGGTCAGGTTGTGTAGTGATGCTAGCAAAAGGTATTGGGGCTAAAAAAGAAATATTGAGAGGATTAAAAGAAGGGCCACTACAGTAGTTCATGGTATTGCATAAACCCCCACCAAAATGCTATATTAATAGCATCACAGTAAAAATATTTTTAGAGTAGCTGCATTAGCCAGTTGTAGCTATTTTATCTCACCCAATAAACTAGACACTTTGACTCATTATCATGCTTTCTGTAGTAAACAACAGAACACAGACAATTCTTGTGAATTATGAAGTCTTCATTTATTGTAAAATAAAATGAAGGTTTTAAAAGATTTAAAAGAGTTATTGGACACCTCATCATATTTCTTACATGCAAGTAGATTAGCATGACTTCATATTATGACTTGAGTATTGAAAAACCTTTGTTAATGCCAAATGGATTTTCATACATAAATGGGAAAAAAGGTTGGCAGTACAAGATAAAGTTCTTTTAAATTGTAATTGGCTCCTCCATGTGCTTTTTACTAATGACATCAGACATTACATCACACACTTCCCCAACAGTGACACTAAAAGTTGAAAGTTAAATTATTTAATATTATATATATTTTTTTTTATTTTTTTTTTTAAGATAAGACATTGCTAAAATTGGCGCTGTATCTTCCCAAAAATCCTGACATGGAAAGCATTTCAAATACCCAGGGGGTGTCTACATGCTTACAAAAAATGAATGGTTTGATGGGGTAAATTGGAGGGGCAGGGTTCAAAAGATCGGGCATTGGCCAGACTGACCAAAATGAGGGGGGGGGGGGGGGGGTTGCACACTTGCATATCTAAGTAGTTCCAGTCTTAACTTGGTGAAGAAAAAAGAAAGAGATGAGTTTCCTCCGGTTAACCTTCATTAGAATTAGGCGCTTGGTCAGTAGTTTAAATAAGTGATTGAGGTTTAGGTGGCTACAGAACATCTCATGTGTTGTGCATGATGGCTTAAACCCCTTTAAAACCTGTAATGTCATGGAACATTGTGACTATAGCAACTGTGCATACTAGTAACCAATGATTCCTGAAGGCAATCTACAAGAACCAGCATTGACCCTCCCTGTGCCAAAACTCTTGGGCGAGCACAAAACTTCATTTTGGACCTGAATTGGATTCCCTGCTTTAATGTTTTCTAAGGGGCCAAAAGTAGTTGCCCCAGAGGAAACAACCGCCAAAGATTCAGAGTTTTTCTCATCCCTTTTGGTCAAACCTTAGATTTCAAGAACAAAGGATTGAAAAGATTCCTTCCTTTTGTGGTACAAATAGGGATGATTATTCTACTCCCAAACCTCCTGCTTGATCCCAGATTCATCAGCCTATGCTGAGAACAATTCGGGACCCCTGTTTCAACAAGGATACAGAAGGGAAATAGTTTGGTTTTTGATACTTCTACGCCTATCTCTTTCAAACTCCCATCAGATCACCTCAGAGACCAAATCTCCTTCAGGGTCCTGTTTGACATCCATCCCGCAACCAGTTTCATCTAACAGTGTCAAAGTTGAGAGGCGTATTTACCTTTCCAGAAGTTTTTCTGGCTCTGTCATACACACCCTGTTTACCTGAGTGGTAAGAGTTACTTTTTATCAGTATGGCACAAGTTATCCTGGTGTCAAGCTCACAAAATCTCCTTGCAATTGTCAGTCTATTAAGATCTTTTACAAGATTGTTTGCCAAAGAACATATTGCAGCCTTCAGATCTGGCACGACAGAGCTGTGTTAAGATACATAAAGGCTATTTGCAGAATCCGCCTTAAAACACCTTCTAAGATATCAGAAGGCGCTTGGTCAGTAGTTTAAATAAGTGATTGAGGTTTAGGTGGCTACAGAACATCTCATGTGTTGTGCATGATGGCTTAAACCCCTTTAAAACCTGTAATGTCATGGAACATTGTGACTATAGCAACTGTGCATACTAGTAACCAATGATTCCTGAAGGCAATCTACAAGAACCAGCATTGACCCTCCCTGTGCCAAAACTCTTGGGCGAGCACAAAACTTCATTTTGGACCTGAATTGGATTCCCTGCTTTAATGTTTTCTAAGGGGCCAAAAGTAGTTGCCCCAGAGGAAACAACCGCCAAAGATTCAGAGTTTTTCTCATCCCTTTTGGTCAAACCTTAGATTTCAAGAACAAAGGATTGAAAAGATTCCTTCCTTTTGTGGTACAAAAAGGGATGATTATTCTACTCCCAAACCTCCTGCTTGATCCCAGATTCATCAGCCTATGCTGAGAACAATTCGGGACCCCTGTTTCAACAAGGATACAGAAGGGAAATAGTTTGGTTTTTGATACTTCTACGCCTATCTCTTTCAAACTCCCATCAGATCACCTCAGAGACCAAATCTCCTTCAGGGTCCTGTTTGACATCCATCCCGCAACCAGTTTCATCTAACAGTGTCAAAGTTGAGAGGCGTATTTACCTTTCCAGAAGTTTTTCTGGCTCTGTCATACACACCCTGTTTACCTGAGTGGTAAGAGTTACTTTTTATCAGTATGGCACAAGTTATCCTGGTGTCAAGCTCACAAAATCTCCTTGCAATTGTCAGTCTATTAAGATCTTTTACAAGATTGTTTGCCAAAGAACATATTGCAGCCTTCAGATCTGGCACGACAGAGCTGTGTTAAGATACATAAAGGCTATTTGCAGAATCCGCCTTAAAACACCTTCTAAGATACTGTTGTGGGACCTTGGCACAGTCCTTAATATTCCAATGATCCTTCTGGTCTTTTAGGAGAATCTGCTATCTCCTTTTTCTTCCAGAATCTTACAGCTCATTCCACTAGAGCTAAAGCAACTTTCTGGGCCAAAAGATGTTAGTAGTCCTGACCAGATATTCAAAACTGCTTGGATCTTCATTCTGCCAGTGATGCCACCTTTGGGCACGAAGTCCTCCAAACAGTGTTTCAGTGTTAACCATCTTTTTATTTTTTCTCTTTTATGTCTCCACTGTGCCACCAGGGATGGCAAGGAAACTTGTATAATCCCATGATGGCACAGGTTGTCTCCACCTCCCATGTGTTTATTTTTTTTCAGTAAGTTCTTTTATATCTTTTAACCTCTTAAGGACCAAGCTTATTTTTTACTTTTGTACCCTTTGGGACCAAGGCTGTTTTAACACTTTTGCAGTGCTTGTGTTCATCTGTAATTTTCTCCTCGCCCATTTAGTGTACCCACACAAGTTATATATTGGTTTTTTTCAGGACAAGATGGGCTTTCTTCAGATACCATTGTTTTGATCATATCTTCTTATTTACTATAAAAAAAAAAAAAGAAAAAGAAAACATGGTGAAATTTTGAAAAAAAAACCTTTTATGACTTTTATTTGAAAAATCTTTTACTCGCCTACAAAAGGAAGTAAAAAAAAAAACTAGCTAAATAGATTCTACTATTTGTCCTGAGTTTAGAAATACCCAATGTTTTTATGTTTTTTGTAAGTTATAGGGCAATAAGTACATTCTGCCTCTGTCTCTTCTTTGGAACATCTTTGAAGCCGGTTAACTCAATTTATCCCCATCAAACCATATATTTTTAAAAACTAGACACCCCAGGGTATTTCAGATGCTGGTATTTTAACCCTTTCCATGCACTAATTATACAACCACACTTTGTCAAACTTTGTAATAGTAATTTAAAAAAATGTGTTCAGCAACATCTCCCGAGTGCAGTGATACCCCACATGCATGGGTTTGTCGAGTTGTTTGGGATTTAAAATGCCACATTTGGGAAGTGCGCTTTTTTTTTTTCTCTCCATTTTGGTCAGTCTGTGGCTATGCCCGGCTTTGAGCCCGGCCACTCCAATTTACCCCATCAAACCATTTATTTTTTATTAAATTAGACACCCCTTGGGTATTTGAAATGCTTTTATTTTAACTCTTTCTATGTCGAGATTTTTGAGAAGATAAAGTGCTAATTTTAGCACTTGCTCAAAATAATAAACTATTTTATTTTATTCTTTTTAGCAACTTTTTTTTTCATGTTTTTTTTCATTTTTGAATATTTTACTAATCACATTGTGATTAGAAAGCTGTGCTCCTTTGACTTGCATGGTTGAATGCAGTACCTGTATTCAACCTGCAAGTGGAGCCAGATTCTCAGGAGGGTCTGGAGAGACTCTCCTGAGGATTCTTTTAAACTTTTATTATTTTTTATAAAGGACGCCACCATCTTGCGAGTGGCAGAATCACTTGCAGTGGAGGTTGTGACCGCTCTCCAGAGCGGTCACGACGCGTCCTGGGGTGGGTGTTTGGTGTCGCTGATTGAAGTTTAGAAGGTGATCTTTTAAAACCGTGTATGGCGGATGTTGACGCCCCGGGGAGGGACCAGACATGGCCCCTGATGCTGATCTCGGCGTTACTGAATGCCTCGACATTTAAGCGTTTACGCGAGGAAAAGCAATCGTTGATCACTTTCTATGCTTATTTAATTGAATGACGGTTCAGGACCATTAAGGTCTTTAACAGACCGTTTGTGCGTGACGGCCCTGAATCGTCAAAGGTCGCTAAGGGGTTAAAAACTGGTTTGTGATGCAAGGCAATATATACCGTATTTGCTCGATTTATAAGACGACCCGGATTATAACACGACCCTCCCAAAATCTTAATATTAATTTAGGGAAAAAGAGCCTGAATATAAGACGAGCCTATAGGAAAAAAGTTTTACTAATACATTTTAATTCATGTAAACTATGTAAACTATTTTTTTTTAAATAAAAGCTATGACTGAGAAAAATATTTTGTTTTTATTTCCTTTTATAAGCCTTTTGACCCCCTATGTGCCACTCTGCCTCCAGAATTGCCTTATACCCCTATATGCCACTCTGCCCCATAATATGCCTTTTGACCTCCTAAATGCCAGAGTGGCATATAGGGAGGTATAAGGCATTTCAGGAGGCAGAGTGGCGTATAGAGGGTTAAAAGGCATTTCTGAAGGCAGAGTGGCATTAAGGGGATTAAAAGGAATTTCATAGAGCACTCTGCCTACAGAAATGCCTTATGCCCCCCATTTACCCCCCCAAACTTACCGGTGCTTCGGATTCCCCGGTGTGTAGTCGAGGCAGCGTGTAGACGTCTACGCGATTCGCGTAGACAACTTCCGCTGCAGCGGGGGTTGTCTGCGTCCATCGCGCAGACCTTCCCCGGCTGTCAGAGAGAATTCCCCGCACCGGAACTCTCCTCACTGACAGCCAGGGAAGGTCTGCGCGATGGACGCAGACAACCCCCGCTGCTTACCGCACCTCCTTCCGGCTGCAGCGGAAGTTGTCTACGCGAATCGTGTAGATGTCTACACGCTGCCCCGGCTACACACATCGAGGAGTCCGAAGCACCGGTAAGTTTGGGGGGAGCATAAGACGAGAGGATCCAGGTCCCCTGCAGCCCTGTGGGGGATCTGGATCTTAGTCTCATAGTCAGACCTATTTGAGGTCTGATTATAAAACGACCCTGATTATAAAACGAGGGGTTATAATCTTAAACCTAGTCTTATAATCGAGCACATACGGTAGTTTTTTTTTTACTGTTTACCTTATAATTTACACATGATATCAGAATTCTTTAAATATAAGATACTTTTGGTCCTATATTATGTGTGGACGCACCTATTTACACCCAGCCAACAGCTTTAGAAGCCTTTTCTCAGAGAAGATGTCCACTGTATCAAGCAGCTTCTAAAAGGCCATAAGCAAGTTGCGTCTCATGTATGCCAATATATTTTTCCTAATGATGCCAGGCTAGGGGTTAGTCCCCCAGAGACTTTGCTCTAGTCCTGTAATTTCTTGAGGAAAGAATTGCTTAAGATCCAGAAATTTGTGCGGGGTGAGTGTTTGTTTTTTAGGCAGATCATCCATTCGACATTTGGGCATTTCTAGAATTAAAGCTTGGAGAATGCTAAATGTTTCTACTATAGACTTGGATGTGGTCTTATCCCAGATGATATCTGCAACCTTTGAAACTCATCCCATCAATTTAAGGTAGTTTTGATTTCTGTTTTCCTTTCTTCATTTCATATCCGTCCTGAGATTTTATAAGGGTGGGGTCATCCAGTAAAAAAACAAAAAGGGTTAATTTTTTTTTTATTAATATGCCATTTAGTGGATTATTCATACTAAGTGTTGGACTATACATCTAAAAAGAACGTCCTTGGAAAAAAAAAACTAATTTTGTGTGGGTGCATGAAAAATTAAAAAAAGAGAATCATGGTTGAGGCAACATATAAAAATTCTGAAAATTTCAGGTTTTGGGGCACAAAGCACCTCCAGTAAAGAAGGGGTTAACTAATATTAGGTTTTGGTTAAATTATTTTTCAGGCAACTGTATTTGAGGCTTGTTATGTTTATATTGAAGGATTAGGGTAAATTGTTGGGCACTTTAACCCTTTTTGTTTGTAATCAACTGTGATAGATTTCTAATAAAATTCAACAAACATAAATGTATTTATTCTTTTCATGCTTGCCATAAGGATCCTGAAAGGTAAAGTATACAAATATCCGAAGCCTATTGACTTTTTTTTTTTATTGTCCATGTAAATGGTTAAATAAACACAATTTAATATAAAAGTTCTCCATGTTTGGCAGAATTAATGTATACCTACATTATGAGACTACTTCATGCATATTTTATGGTGGAGAAATTATCTAGTTACATATAATTGGACCTAGTCCCATCTTGTGTTCCTTTAAAATAACATAGCTTGTTTATGAAATTGTTGGTCTCCAAGTAAAAGTAATGGGTTCTCTTTTTTTAAACGTTTGAATAAAATTAATTTATATATTTTTGTTTTGTTTAGGTTCTGGATTCAACTGCACTCAGTTTTAGCACTCGTGTAAAGTGGTTTGCAATATGCTTTGCTTGCGGAGTTGGGTTTTCTATTCTTGTAAGTATTTTTTACGCTTTGTTTAAAATGTGCCTGCTAGGCATAAGAGTGCTGCCATTTTTTAAAATTTGAAATAGAGGACACCATCCTACAGCTCAGTCCAAATAGGGAGGTCCAGAAGTCTTTTCTTTGCAAAGATTTTGGCCAAACTGGATCTCGCATAAAGTTGATTGACTACAATCAAATTAGACACCCCTATAATAATACCTGGCTACAAACAGAAATTATTAGGGCTGCTCTATAAGCTTTGCACCTAACTTCCTAGATCTTTGACTGCCATTTTCAAGTATTATGCAGTTAATACCGTGTCTACTTTCTCAGTACCATACTAGCAATCCTATTGTGTTTTATTCACTTTTAATTATGAGGAACTAATTGTGTACACTTAATGGTACTAATTATGGGTTTCTTACCACTGCCTTATAGTTCACTTTTGCCTATTTTGCTTTGTATTGCACTATAATAATCTATTTGGCTGGAATCTCCTTGAACCGATTAGTGATCTGATTTAATTGGACGTCTGTTTCCTTAAATTGATTTAGTGTCTTATCAAAGATACAGCCATCTGGAACAAAGCAAAACTTTATAGCATGGACTTAATAGCTACGTATGTTTAAGCAGATCTGCTCATTTACAATAGTAGTGTACAAAGACAGCAACATCTTGATTTTTCACATATTACTTGATTTCCTTTCCCCACCTTTGACAACTTGGTGTTAAGGCAGACCAGCAACAGCAAAAACGAGCCCCCACAAGCCCTTAGATGACTTCTGTAGGCATGGAAGCCTGCAGCAGTCATCAGAGACCCCCCCCGAGGCAGCTTCAGGGACATGGGAGAGAGGGTTCTTCGGTCTCCACATGAGTGTGGAGACCAGCCCCAACCCTCACCCGCTGCCCGATCGCTCCATGAGAGCGACAGTGTAGTGTTAACCCCTTCAATGCCACAATTGTGTATGACACATTCGTGGCATTGCAAGGGTTAACATTTGTCCCCACAAGCTTGTGGGGACTAGATATCAGTCAATGCTGTGGTCCAATGGAACATCGGCATTGAAAGAGTTAATTTTTTTTTAAAAAACCCCCCAAAAAACAGCACTGACCTCAAAGTCCAGGGTGCTTCCAGGTCAAACGCTGTGAGTTTAGTATTGGGCTGATGGTGATCAGATCACTCCTAACCAACTGTTAGTTTAAAAAAAAAAAAAATCCTGGCTCCTAACTTTTTTAGCTGGCGCCTAGATTCACAACAAATTTGTCAAGCCCTGTCCTAAGGCTTGCTGACTCTTCGTGTACCAGATCCTGGCTATCGTTTGTTATTGATTAGTAGCGGTTGCGTTGCCTGCATCCCGGACTCCACCTGCATTTTCAGGCGTCATCCTCTGCTGCCTTACATAATAACTGAGCCTATGTAAGGTGGCGGAGGATAACGGGGTCTGGTACACGGAGAGTTAGCAAGCCTTAGGAATAGCCGGGGTCTGCTACACGAAGAATCGGCAAGGAAAACGGGCTGACGTCACTCGCACGCGTTCTCCGCTGTCTGTGTCGGGGAACGTATAAAGTTTGGTGAGAGCACGCGCGCCCAGAAGAGACCATGCGGGCAGAGGGGGAGGGAGCAGCGGACGAGACGTGGGACCTTTTTTCTCAGAGAGAGCTGATATTTGGGTGGCTGTGTTGGGGATTCCTGCGGGGATCCTGACACCTGAGCAGGGTGGAGAGGCCTGCCATCAACGGCATCAAGGAGTACAGGAGTACTTCTCGGGAGCGTGGGAATGAGACTGCTTGCAGAACGCAGAGTCGACAGTTAACCGCAGCTTCGGAATCCAGGAAAGCCTCTGTGAAAATTGACCCCGTAGACAGGACAGATGAACAGGAACAATCATATGAGTGACAGGGGTATCAGAGGACAATCTTAACACCTAAGGTAATAAGGTTTAATAGCAATGAAAACATTAAATTAAGATCCCTCATATGACTGCTTGTTATCATGGGTAAAAAAAGGGGCCATCTAATCTAATGTAACATTATAATAATCTAACATTATAAGGCCAGCTTTGTGGGGGGAAAACTTGATCCCTGTTAACCTGAAGGCATCGGTGATGGTGATGTCATCCCCATTTAAAATAAAAAACAAAACAAAAAACAAGTTAACATTGAATTGGGTATGCATAAATATATTGTCCTGAAAAAAATACAATGTATAGGTTTCTCTTTTAAAAAGTGTAAGCTGCAAATAGGATTGTCACCTAAATGTAACCCTAGGTGTGTGTGTGTGTGTGTGTGTGTGTGTGTGTGTGTGTGTGTGCGCGCGCGCGCGCGCGCGCATGTATATTTATATATGTGTGTGTGTGTGTGTATATGTGTGTATATATATAATGTGTGTGTGTGTGTATATATATAATGTGTGTGTGTATATAACAGATAAGGCATTTGTTGGAAAACTGCATTATATTTGCACTGTTGACTTGTCAAGTAGATTTTGTCTATTCTGAAGCTAAAGTTGGAGGGATAGTTTTATAGGCGTTGCCTTTTCAACTCACAGCCATCACTACATGCATGGTGAGTAGTCCACTTTGTAAAGGTCCAACCTCAGTAGGCGGCTTCTACGAAATGATTTTGGATGAGGGTCACTGATTAAACTATGAATTATACCAGATCATCTCAGACCTTCTTGCTAGGTGTACCTACCCGGAATGGACCTTCATTGTGCATGCCAACTCCCGCTTTAGTGTATAAGCCCTATTATTGTCGGCTTGAAAACTCTCAGACACCAAATATTCAAAGCTGATTTTTTTTCTGTCCATTCGGTGGTGTTGCAAGAATCGTGTTTTATATTAACTTGACTCTCTGTTTATAAAATAGGGCAGTGTACTGCTTTGGGTTCCAAATGGATCTAAGCTGTTTGCAGTATTCTACACTCTAGGAAATATTGCTGCTCTGTGCAGGTAAGTAAGAATCTGAACTTGATTGTAAACTGTATATTTGAAAGCTAGAACTAGTTTAACCCCTTTATGACAGGTCACACAGAAAAACATCCTGTTGACGACAATTGACAATTCTCCCAGATAGTGTTGCTGTAATGGCTTAATGTCAATGCCGAAACCTGCTTTTTTCCAAGATATACAAATTAAGATACCTTAGTCTTCCCTGATATCATTTATCCTACAAGCCATTTACCATTTAGGCATCCATCCTTGGAACTCTCTCCAATATGTAAATATCCATATGAAGATGATCTTTTTATCCTTTGCAAATCTAGGTGATGTCTAATTTTTTATTTATAGTTTTTTTTTTTGCCTTGGAGATTAATCAATTATATCTGATAAATATCTAAAAGCTCTGCTGATTGGTCAGAGGGAACTTCCATAAGACCCTAATAATGGTTTGATAAAAAATAGAAAATCGGATATAGATGTCCCTATAAGGAGTAAAACGGCTATCTCAGCCATATAAATAATTTGGAGTTATCTCATTATAAAGAAGGGAAGGGCTAAAAGATAAATGAACCCTGACCATTCCTTCAGAAAAGAAGGAGAAAGGGTGCCCGTGAAAAGTACACTGCTGGTGAGATATCCCTTAAGGAGCCCTAATCAAAGAAATGGGAAACGGCTGACTAAAAAGAACCATCCCACATTAACCCATTAACGACCAATGACGTGCCAGGCATGTCACGGGAAAAAAAGGTCAGGTTAACGCCAGATGACGTGCCTGCCACATTATGGTATTAACCCCTTGATGACAATTACCGGTCTCTGGCCCCTCCCCGGGGCGTCAACATCCCCCATACTTTTTATGGCCACACATCTAATTTCCAATTAGAAAAATGCACACGTACCAAATGTGGCCTTTTAGTTCCCCCAAAAAATGACAAACCCATGCATGTGGGGTATCACTGTACTCAGGAGATGTTGCTGAACACATATTGGGGTGTCGTATGACAGCGGCATATACCAGGAGCTGTAAATTCATACATAAAGTAGGTGTGTGTGGGAAAAATACACACACAAAAATACTACTGCAAACTTTGAAAAAATGCTGGTGGTGAAATGTGTGCATGCAAAGAGTTAAAATACTAGCATTTGAAATACCCTGGGGTTTCTAGTTTTCAAAAATATATGGCTTTATTGGGCACACTGAAATGGCCCGGCTCAAAGATGTACCAAATAGGGCATGGGCAGTGGATCCCCGAATGCCAAAGTTCAACATTGAAAAATGTGCATGCCCCAAATGTGGCCCTTTTGCCCCCAAACAGCCAGGCAAAATCATTCATGTGAGGTATCGCTGTACTCAGGAGATGTTGCTAAACACATATTGGGGTGTTTTATGATAGTGACATACACCAGAACCTGTTTATTCATACCTGAAGTAAAATGTGTGTGAAAAAACAAATGCAAAAAAAATTACTACCATCAAGTTTGTCAAAGGCTGATGGTAGAATAAGTGCTTGGAAAGGGTTAAAATACTAGCATTTGGAATACCCTGGGCTGTCTAGTTTTCAAAAATATATGACTTGATGGGGTAAATTGCATTGGCCGGGTTCAAAGATACACGAAATGGCACATGGGGGAAAGAATTACCAGATTTGGAAAAAATGGCTTTGAAATAGCAAAACGCTACCTGTACTTATTGCTCCATAACGTGCAGAAAAAAGCAAAAAAACATAAAAACATTGGGTATTTCTAAACTCAGGACAAATAGTAGAATCTATTTAGCAGGTTTTTTTATTACCTTTTTATAGATGAGTAAAAGATTTTTCAACATATTTTATACTTTTTTTAATAATAATATGATACAATCAAAACAATGTCATCTAAAGAAAGCCCTTCTTGTCCTGAAAAAAACAATATCTAATGTGTGTGGGTTCAGTAAACGGCCATTGTCACGAAGGGTACAAAAAGTAAAATCAGCCTTTGTCACGAAGGGGTTAAATAAGCTTTGGAAGCAATCAAAGGTCGCTTTCTTCGCATAAATGGTGTTGTTTAAACAGGGATGTTGAGGCTCTGGCCACTTCATTAGGTACACCTGTTCAATTGCTTGTTAACACAAATAGATAATCAGCCAATCACAAGGCATGTAGGTCAAGACAACTTGCTGAAGTTCAAACCAAGCTTTAGAATGGGGAAGAAAGAGGATATAAGTAAATTTGAACGTGGCATGGTTGCCAGGCAGGCTGGTCGGAAACTGCTGATCTACTGGGGTTTTCTCACACCACCATCTCTAGGGTTTATAGAGGATGGTCTGAAAAAGAGAAAATATCCAGTGAGCGGCAGTCATGTGGACAAAAATGCCTTATTGATGTCAGAGAAGAATGGGCAGACTGGTTTAACCCCTTCAGTCCCAGGGGTTTTTGGTACCTCAAAGCCTGGAGCAATTTTGCCATTTTTGCGCTATGTCGGTTCAGCGATGATTCTCTTTTCCTGTGAATAGTGTACCCATATAAACTATATATTGTTTTTTCAAGGAGAGATAGAGCTTTCTTTTGATACCATAGTTGGATGATTAGCTGAAAATTTAGAATTAGAAATTTAGTAAAAACTGGCAAAAATTAGAAAAAAAAAATCTAAGTTTTTTTTCATTTTCCCTCTGAATCCTCACAAAATTAGGTAAAGAGACAGAAAATTCCATCCAGATTTATCAATTGAGGTGTCCTGATTTCAGAAATACCTAATTTATTTAGATTTTCCATATTTTCCCAGCACATACATACTATAAGGTGTACATTACTTTATACAAAGCCGTTACAGTTTTACATTAGGTATGATGGGACTGCAACTCTAA